>JAOXNO010000001.1:53383874-53429071 GCA_028565335.1 Limnodromus scolopaceus | reverse complement strand
CCCTCCCCCCACCACTACTACCCCCCCTCCCCGTCCATCTGCGTCTAATTGCATTTCATCTGTAGTCATTCTCTGGAAAACTCACCGGGAAGGTGTCCAGGAGACTAGCACAAGCTTAAACACGCGCTTGACACGGGGAGCCGGGGGGAGGCTGGCTGCTCTGCTGGGGCGGATCGGGGTCCTGGGGGAGCTGGTCCTCTCCGCAGCCCACCTCTCGCCTCCCTGCTCCCGGCCGGGGCAGGGGACGGGGTGCCTGCCGGCGGGCAGGGAGCTGGCAGCTGGGGAGAGACGGCAGGCAGCCAGGAAGGGCCAGGGAGGCAGAGGTGAGGCTGCTCAGATGCCAGCTCCTGCTCCACCATGGGCAGCGCTCGCTTCCCTCCTTCCTCCGCTGGGTACCGGGGCCTCCCCTTGCTTCTGCTCTCCCGGACACTGCCCCCTTCCCCGAACAGGTGCTTTCCACTCGCATTGCCCGTGTTCATGCCTTGTGCATGGCACGCTTAAGTCAGCCACATCCCAGCTGTTCACAGCCCACCTGGGCACAGAGCTCCTGGGTCCCACCCCACCACACTGCCGTTGCTCTGATCCTGCGGGGCCTCCTGTAAGAACCAAGTTACCCAAGGGCTTGCTCACCCTGGGAAGGGGGCAACAAGCCAGGCTCTGAAGGGACAGCATGCCAGGCACTGCATACCAGCTCACACCGCAGCCACTCTCACCCGACGCCACTGGAGTGAGCAGCTCCTCTCTTAATTGCGTGTGAAAAATGCCCACACAAAATAGTCCAGAATAGCCAGGGAGCTATAAACTCACATCCCAGCTTACTGCACGCTAACTTCCCTGCATAAACAAGCTTAAGTGCATAGCGGTTTTACGCTGAAAGCAAGGTTTCCTCCTGGAGAGGTGGCCCTTATCATGGGCAACTGAGGGTTTTACACCTCAGGTAGAAGATGTGCAGCCCAGGGGCTGAGCACAGCCCACAGGTTCATTTTGTGTAGGCTGGAGCCACCTGACTTCAGGATAATGCGCAGATTTGGGCTAATGCGTGGCTGCCCGAAAGGCCAGCTTGGCTCTCAACAAGGGAAATGTTCTACACCTTTGCTGGAAAGAGCCATTCTTCCAGCTGTGGGAGAGTAGGGAACAAACTGCTAACCCCTATACCACCACCTTAAGCCTCATCCATTTGCTGCCAAAACTTTAGGTAGAAGAATTCACAGCTCTGATAGGGGTGACAAATTTACTTTAGTAGGCCAGCAACTTAGACCCAGACAAACCTTCTCCATTTCTTTTCTCCAGCCAGCCAGCAGCTCTGCAGGCAGTTTTCTTCTATTCAGGCTAGCAGTGAGGAGCGTGATCACAACCAGGTAACTCCCAGGCTTTTCCTTTCACTTGCCTTCCACTGACAATGGCTACCCACCAAAATCAGTCCAAGAGATGCAAACACAGAAGTAAGCAATCCAGTTACCATGACTAACAAGTTAGCATTTGCCAGCTGAGTCACCGTAACACTGAACCAACCAACCTCCTGATGGTTTAAGCAAATGTTTTACTCCTTATTGCAATGAAGAAGGATCACAGTCAACTACTATAGCCCAGATGACAATTTATAATCTCGTCGTGGTAAATCAACTTGCTGGCAGTCGTCTGTTCATACATTTTGCTCTGCCAATATCAGACTGAGTCAAACCTTTTGGTTCCATCAAATGCCACAAGCCAAACACATTTCTGCAGTACAATCACAATGCTGTTTGTAGAGAAGATGCAAAAACTACTACATTTTATCCTGTTAAGCCCCTTCTCAAGACAATTATTCTAATGAAAGGTGCAACATTGAAGCTGTTCTTCTCCAGACGCAGATTAAACACAAACATATGTAAATATATCTTAAAATAAGTACAAAAATAATCCTGCCTTCTCTTTCATTCTTCCTGGGTATTGGACACCGAACCGAGAATCTGAGAAGTCTGGGTTCAGTTCCCAGTTTTGATGCAGACCTCCTGCACCATCTTGAATCACACAACACAATTCTTTATGAGGCTATAAAATGGGGATGCTACCAGTTTTGACACAAAGCAAGGGGGAATACATACATCAATGCTTGTAAAAAGCTCTATACAAAAGACAAGGGTTGTATAAATAACTAAATATAAATATACACAACAGATTTACCACTGCCCCAGAACTCTGACTTTATAAGGTAGTCTATAGAGGAGGGTATTTTCCTGATGCTTACCCATTTAATGAAAACAAGTACCTGTGAGAGAACAGACAGCACTCCATCTGCAAATGAATTTTATCTGCTTGCAATGCTAGTTCAGAGCCAGCACATGCTGGGAGTAAACAAAATCCGTTAGGAGAAAACAATTTGTGACAAATGAGAGCTACACATGGACTGAGGACCACTGCACAAGTCCCCCCACGCGTCAACATCACAGAAACTACCATCACCCTTCCAGACTCTTGCAGAGGTCAGGAACTGGGCGAGACACACAAACTTAACCAGTCCTCCCACTGTCAGCAGCACTCTGCTCTGTGTCAACACACGTCCTCCAGGCTGGCAGAGGAAGTTTTTACTGGTATTGTCTAAACTGTATCATTATAGTGCAAGGACTGTCAACCCTGTCTCTTTCATCAGCACAGAGTTCTCCTTATCAGAGAAGAGAAGCACAAGAGGGAGAGAGAATTACGTACACATGAGCAGTGTTTCTCCAATGCTCAGCATAAAAATCTAATCAAAATTGTACCAGAATGGTGATGTGAAAAGCACCCTGCCAAGTCAGTAATAAATATAAAATTCATATCTTACATTTCCACAATATATCACCTCTCATCCCACAGTACTTTGCGCATTGTTGGGACTCGGATGAATCCCCAAATCAGAACAGATTTGTACTGGAATCTAACATTTTTGTTGGCTTCACATTCATTCAAATTGCACCCTTAAGTGAGAGTAGAATATCAGGAACTTAAAATGGCCCCTTGAATGCAGCAGCAGCCATTTTAAATGGGGCCCAACTCCTTCCAGCCGCTGGACCCATTCCCTGAAGTTTGTCCCCCACCCACCCTCTGTCCCTCTCACTCCCTGAGCCCCGCACTCAGTCCTGTTCCCCCTCCTGTCCACCCTGTGGCAGAAGAAAGACAAAGTGGTATTTCTAGGGCACACAAACAGCTAGTTCACCCCAGTAGGCCCTGCTGATGATATCCTAACTCCAAACACAAACCATCTAATTCTGGAGATTGCAGCCACTGAGACCTGAGCAAGCCCCAGCGTAAAAAACAATAAACCCCTATCTTCTTGGCTTTCACCCACCCTTCCTAAGCAATACCACTGCACAGATACTATACACAGCATCTGCAGAGTCCAAGAACCACATTGTACAGCCAGTGCTAGTGACAGCTTCTCCTTTTCATGAAGACCTTGTGAATTGGGAGAAAAGTAGAGGTGACAAGGAGTGAAAAGTCACAGTCCACCTCCCTGTGGCTCATTATCCTAATACCCGTCACCAAATCCTTCCTGACAGATGCATTTGCCAACGACTCTGATGGGAACATTCAGCAGTGCTGCTCTTTCTCGTCCTATCAATATACCTATATGACAAAACTGTGTCCACTTTTTGCCCAAAGATTTCACCTTTTGAAAGACAGACGCATAAAAAGATAGGAGGTGTTAGAAAACCTTGAGGAATGCTACAAGTGTTAATAGCAGTAGGTACCTTAAGACAGAAGTGCTGATTGTAGTCCTTCATGCACCATACCATACCTGATCACTGCAGGTCTAAATAGGGAAAGCATCTTCTGAAAACTCAGCTAATAAGGTGTCTAAACAAAGATCAGGTTTTCAGAACCACTCAGGAGCCACGAGTGGTAGGCGTTCAGTTCTAAATTCTGGTGTTGCCTCTAATATGCCACAGAAGATCTCAAACTCCTCTGCCTCATCACTAGTGGTAGCACAGCTAACTAGGGATGGCAGCAGTGAAACATATTGCAAGATTTCCCTCTTGTCAGTAAGTTTTTGCAGATTTTCATATTTTCATATTCATATCTATTCACTTCTTGGTGCCACTGCCTACAAACCAAGTATTTGGGGAAGAAAAAACCCTTGGAAGCCACAATAATACGAATGATTTAAAGTAGTCCATCCACAAAAGGACAAAGGAGCTACTAATACTTGGGGATGCTTCCAAAAGGAAGATAAAGGTATGAGTCTTCTGTAGTTCCAAGTACATTTATCTGCATCTACACTGTGACATCAGGACAGTTATTTCACCTCCGGCAGCAAAAACACAGCTGCAGCACACTCAAGAATTGACTCCTGATATTAAAAAAACCCCAAACAAACAAACAACCACCCCACAATGTCATTTAGCTTTACAACAAGACGATAAACTATGCATCATTTGTCTTCCTTTTCCTGGTATAGATAAGGCCCTAGAACAGCATCACCCAAACTGTGGTCCACAGGTCACTGCTGGCCTGTGAAGCATAATAGGTGGTCCGCGCAGCACACTATCTGCAAACAACACTCAGTGAGCCTTGGCACCTAATAAAACTCCCCATCCAGTGCCCTGTGTCATTTTTCTCATTATAAACACTGAATGTTTTTATGCCTATATGACAGATAAGCATTTATATCTCAATGTAAAACACCATCCACCGCTGCATCTATTTTGACCAAAGGGAAGAGGCAGCATGAGACCCTTCCTGAGACAACCAGCCATCACAACTGAAACATCAGCATTTTCTACTCACAGTCATTGCAATGATAGAGGCATAGGAGACGCAGGATGCATTGGTGGGCAGTCTCCTGGAGAAGACTGTTGTAACAGAGCTACTTCTATGTACACGTGGGCACAGCTGCAAGCAAATGCCTGCGCTTACTGCATGCGCTTGCAGTATTATTAGCAGTCTCTAGTGCTCACAAGCCTCAAATTGTTTTGGTTGCAACCATACCCGAAAGCTGGTATTTAATACTGGGCTAAACCTGCTCAAAAAAATCACGACAAAATGGTTGCAGGAGAGCAACAAGTACATTACCAATAACCTGAAACAAATTTACAAACGCAAGGACTAAATACGAGAGCTTGCTGAGCAATGCACTACCTGGACTATGCTCAGGTCCAGTGGAAACCAAGAAATGAACAAAATAGGCCTGTTGCTGCATGGGGAAAAGAGGACAAATAACCTTAACAGGGAGGCATATGATCTCTTCTTCTCAGGAAAACACTGGAAGTGCAATCACTCGGGACAGCTATAAATGAAATTGAATGCAAACACCAGAAAATGCACAGAAGGAAGTATCACATCTACTGTGCTTTGATCATGCATAGAGGTAGGTAATCAGATCAGTGGGGTGGGTTTTTTTGTTGTTGCTGGCTAAAAGATACTCAATTCCACAGCCGAACAGCAACGTACTCTTCACTTCCACCCTTCCATTGTCTACCCAGGCTTCAGTGTGTCACAGTCCCTGTCACACAGGGGTGTGACACACCTGTACCTAGAGTAGAGTAACAGTGCACGGTCCTTCAGGCAGACCCTCCATTCTTGACTCTATGAGGATAATCAAATAACTGTGCTGAATCAGGCTGGTTGTTTGTTTTGCTTAAAATGTATTTACTTCAACAAGTAATTAATATTTTGAGTAGAGAAGGTCTTTGTTAAAGATTCGCCACATTCACCCCTTCAATTAAGGTTTTAAATGTTCACATTCATAGATTCATTTACACCTCCCACTTGTCCTTCAGCAATGCCAGAAAAGACCAGGGTTTACATTCCTGGCATCTCAAAGATAAAAAAGAAAGGGAAAATAAAACCAAATCCTCCAGAAAACAACAAAACAAACAAATAAAAAACACACCAACCAAATTGGGGATAAAAAAAAGACCAAAGCCAAACCTACCAGGTCTTTTATCCATCTCCAGAAAGAAATGGTGTCCAAGCCGAGCTGTTTGGAAATCTCTCCCCTCTCACATGCAACACTGCAGCTGTAAGATGAATTAGAGGAGCAACTCGGGCCACTGGTGCATCACCGGCCACGGGAGGAGAAGACCTGAGCCCCCAAGCCCAGAGGCAGGGCTGAAAGGCCTCAGTCGCCCCACGGCTCCGCACCCCAGCGTGGGCAACGCGGAGATGGGCAGGTGTGGGGCAGGGGGATCTGGCCTCTCTTAGTACCTGCAAGAGGGGCACGGAGATTTCTGCTGTGCGGGTGGTGAACTCAGCATACCCCGGTGATGGACAGGTACCCCGGGGCTGGCTGGGATATTTGCATATGTTAATTGCAATGTCAAGGTGTTTGCGCCCGCCACGCTCACTTCTTCAGAGGGGAACGGCGGCGGGATGCGACTCTACCTGTGCCGTGCTGGTGACGTCACAGGCAGCTATTTCCAGCCCGGTTGCCATGGAAACCACCAGGCCTCAGCACCAGTTAGCGGTTCAATATATAATTTACTTATTCTTTTTCACCTAAGTGATTAGGACTCAAAATACAGAAGCATCTCACAGACACTCAAATCCTCTGATCGTTTCATAGGAATTTCTTGAAGGCAAAAAACAGCCTGAAGTACCGAGTTCTGCTCTTGCCATGGGAAAAAAAAAAAACAAAAACCAAAAAAACAGGCAAATAAAAGCCTAAAACAAAACAAAAAAACCAGTCCTTTTCCCTCCATCCCCTGCCCTCCCCAGTTTCAAGGGAAACAAACGCTGCAGCTCCTGGAAGATTTCACAGAGCTGTCACCATCTTAAGGAGACAAACTGATGGCGAAGGATGAGATAAAAGCCCAACACGGGAGCTGCCACGTCCAGCGGGGCCTTTGGTCCATCCCACCTGGGACGCCACATCCCACTATGTCCCACAGGCAGCAGCTGCCAGCGCAAGCGCCTGCTCCATCCTATCCTGCTGGTGATGGGCGGCTGCAGGACCCCCAGAAAGTCTCTTTTGGCTCCTACAGATGACCATCGTGCATTAAGGAACAAGTCTCTCATCCTGATTAATCCTAGCAGAAGTGGTTATGAGTGCTTCAAATCAATGCAGCACCAATCTCAGCCCTGGGGAAGATAGCCCCTCTATCTCCTGCCTCTCTTATATCCTGGGATTGCAGCGGTTGCCTGTATTTTCCACAACTTTTTTATCTAGTGCTGCGGTCAGAGGTGAGGTGATTTCTCTTCTTTTCCACTGCCTAATTAGTCACTGCAGAAGCTTCTGCGAGACCCAAAGGTTGCGCTTCAACATACTGGTCCAGTGAGAGAAAATACAAATATTTTTACTGGGAGAATTTTGAAGTGATTCATCTATCTTCAGGTGCTTTTAAGTACCGGTCTTAATGTTTCTTATTGTGCTTCATTATTTTTTAAATTAGTATCTTTCAAAATGGGAAGTTTTAAGAATTAATTTTGAAAATCAGTTGCTTTGTGGCCGAACCATGTGGTCTGGCAGAACAACAGGAACAGCAACACCTCCTAGCCCCCCCATTTCAGACCAGTATCGGCCACCTCCCTCTTATTTCCCAAAACAAGTCATTGAAACCATCGCCGCTGCACCCCCTTCTCCTCGCCGCTCCTTCCTCACATGCAGAGGTGTGAGCAGGGGAAAAAAGGGCAGCCACTACTGAGATCCAACAAATAAAACCAGAGGCGTTATCACAGGCACAGTTTTAAATCAGGCACATTACTCCCTAAAGACTAAAAAGGGAAAAAAAATGCACATACAAGGACTTTTCCATAGTTACTTTCTGTTAACATTCTCAAACGTTTTACATGTTTGGAGGTTCTCATCCACAAAACAGGACAACAATTTAAAAGCCACCAAGACAAACTGGCAGGGGACCACGCAGAGCCATGAACACTCTCAAGAATTCAAGGGGCTATTTCCTAGGGAAAGGAGGGTGCTATCAGACACCATGTGACCTCGGGAGCAAATTTTAGAGGTCTTCCTACTCAAAAATATTTTAGTATGTTAATTTAGAGGGGTCAGTTGCTTTAAACAAAAGAATACATCATTAAAGCAAAGCGTAGAAACACAGGGTAGTGCCTCAAAAGTAAAAAATCAAATAAATGTAATCTATAAAGCTAATTGACCTGAACAAAGCTTTTTCCTTATTTCCTCCCTTTTCTCTCTTCCAGCTCCTTGACTCAATCCACCTTTCTCCAAACCACTGCTTTCATTTGTGCTCCACTTCCTTTCCTCCTCTGAACTGCAGTGTCTCCTTTCCTCTCACCCTTTTGCGTAACCCTCCACATTCCCCGCAGCTCAACACCAGCTTCCCTCCGGTACCCCTTGGTCTGAACTTCCTCTTCCTCTTTTTCCATCACTGGTCCCTTTCTGCCCCTTCATGCTCTCACCCTAATTCTGCTGGGTCACATCGTGCTTCCCTCCTCCTCCAACGTTAGAGTCTGGTGCATGCTCTACCAATATCAACTAAATTAAACGGCCACAAAACCTTTTGAGAGTTTACCAGGAGCTACCCTGATTTCAAAGCTAATGGAAATAAAAGATAAATTTATACGTGACTGAGCAAAGACCACATGGAAAGTCAGTAGTATCGGCCTGAATAAAACACAGAATCAGGCTGATCTTTACTTGGGTCACTTCATCATCTAGAACCAGATCGCACCACTGACAAATCAAAACAGATTTATGCCAAGTCTAAACCAGAAACAGCCACTGAAAAAAAATAATTGCTGTTGGCTGTACATTGAGAAGTATGATTAAAAAGATGATTAAATGTTTCTATTTTGGAAAAAAATAAAAAAACAATCAAAAAACCCAAAAAACAACAAAGAACGTCTTAAAACCCCTTTGCTACAGCAGCTCATTTCACACAGGGAACAAGGCAAGAAAAACATGTTGCAGTGACTTTAGCTATGGGAAAATGACTGATACTTTGGATTGACCTGACAGCTGACTTAAGAGTCATTGTTAGGGCTAACATCTTCTTTCTCCACACAGCCTACAGTGGTCTGGCATGTCTCAAAACTTGAAAGAAAAGGGAAAAAAAAAACCAAACCTGCTGATTTCATAGGGAAGTAGCCTAAGAGGCTGTTTGGAGGATGAAGTCAACTACATATGGTTCTATTTATTTGTTTGTTTTGGGGTGGGGAGAGGGAGCCAGTGGCAAATTCTCAGCCCTAACAACCAGCTCACAATAAAAGCTTATGAAGTCAAGAGTTCCTCAAGGAAAAGGAACAGTCTTAAAGTTTGTATTTATTACATAAATGCCAACATATTTGCAAGATTCCAAAACTCAGGCAGCATCCAGCTCGAATGATTAAAGAGCATTTCTCCTTGAGGCCACCATTTGAATCCAGCCCAGATAAATTGTAATCCAAAACTGCCTTTGGATAGCAGGTCAATATAATTTACACAAACCCCCCCCCCCATCTAAGGAGGTGATACAAAACAGGTATACCAGGCAGGTCATGTCCTAATACACACTTAGACCTCTACACCACAAACCAAACACAGCTGCATTTGAATGCATGGCCCAAGCTTTCTGCATTTTCTTGTTGTGGGGAAAAAAAAATACATCCCCCCTAGGAAACACTGTACAAAAATATCCCTTTCTCTGTGTTTTATGAATGAGAATTCACATAGAAAAAGGCAGGAAATGAGGTAAGGTTGCTTTTTCCCTCATTCTCTATATTGCAACCACAATGCACACACACATTTCTAAGTTTAAGAATATAACCGCATACTCATATATAGCTGCATCTCATCCAAGCGCTGGTCACTTGGGAAAACTTTGAAATTCAAGAATTCTGTGACTCTGATCCTACAACCATTACCAGTTGGGAGCTAACATACATTTCTTTTTTTGTTCATCCTGAAGCTTTGAATTATAATTTGCTCATTAGCCTAATAAATATCTCATCGTTGTGTGGCCTGTAACAGCAGAAACAGCACTTATTATAACAGTTCCCCACTGCAGCAGAGGAAGCTTGTCTGACCTCAGCATCCCTCAGCACCTTAAGCAAACACGGATCCAGTATAGCCACAATCCTCTCTGAGATTTCCTGCTAACCCAGACATATGCAAAGCAAGAGGTGCGACTCTCCTCTCTCCGGAGCACGAGCAGGCTCTTCTCCAGTCACAGGAGAAATATCCCATCCCTGGAGGTTTTCTCCATCTGCTCCCGGTAAAAAAAAATTAACAATCTATGGCACAGGGGCAACACGTGCTATAAAAAAGGTTCACTAGCTCAAGTGCTTTGGCTGCGCTGAGCATTTCAGTTGTGACCAACATAATTTCCTGCCATTCCACTTTTCCCAGGTTGCCTCTACATCTGTCCTGAATCTATGTGAAACTCCTGTTTATACTTGACTCAGAGCCTGGCAAAAATTCCCTTTTAGAATGGAAGGGTAAGAAAACCAAAAGGTTTTAACAGTTAACAGATTTTTATTTTTTTAAAAAAGCTTCTCAATGCATATAAAAATGACCCCAAAATGATGAGTCTGGTTTTGTTTGGGTGTTTTGTTTTTTTAAAAAAGCTGAGATTGTGATTCTGATTCTGTTGAAACCTCCCCTGGCCCATTCCCAAAACATATGTGTGATGAGAAGAGCAATGAGTCTCCCAAATGTACTAAATAGGGCAATTTTGGGACCTCCTCCAAGATCTCTCTCCATCTGTCCATCTCCTGCCCAGCAATTCATCGTGTCCCCCAAATCTCTAAACTCCACTGCGTCCTCCAGCCCAGCTCCTATCTCTGTCCCGCATTAATCCCATCACATCCCACCCCAGAGCAACACCTTCTCTATTCCTGGAGCTCTCCATCTCCTTTCGCAGACTGACACCAGGAAAGTTCTCTGGCTTTCTATTCCCAAAGCCAGGTGGTCCCCGGGGCACAAAGGGGCAGAGCCCACTGGTGGCAAAGAGGAGCAGGGAAATCCTATGGCACAGATCTTTGTCTTCTGCTGCAAAAACAGGCATCAATTCCAAAGGCAGAAGCACCAAGTTCTGCTTCCTTTCTACACCGGCTCACACTTGGCTCCAGTTGCTCACTTGTCCCATTTCTCTTCGGGCTTACTTTTCAAGCAAGGCTGAACCTTCTGACATCGTTACCAGACCTAATTCAGCCCTTCTGAAATCCCATCATTTGCCTGCACAAAATATGGAAAGAATTAGCACTGATCTTAGACCCTGGACTAACAACTGTCCCTGTACGCAAAAGATTTAAGTACTGATGTTGCACGTGCCCAGAGGAGGTGGCAGAAAGACTCTTCCACCTGCAGCAGGTGAGAGACAGACCTGCAATTTTCCTGGGAATTTGGCTTCTTCCCATAGCCTTCTGATTTACAGCGCAATCAATAGGTTTCTGCCCACTGCTGCCACCCCCTTTAGTTTCAGAATTGATGGGCGGCAGCGCTCCGGTGCTATTGTGTTACAGACAAACTGCGAAATGCCACCGAGGCGAGTGCCAGGCTGCGTCACGCACGGTCAGCACAACGCAACCGGGCCGGCCACATGTTGGAAAGCTCTGTGTGGACCTGGCCGTGCCAAGGCAGCCCGCTCCCTCCTGTCAGCAGCCCTTGCCAATGCCACTTCTTGCCCCACAGAGGTTTTGCCAGTGGAGATGGTTGTCTTGGGTCTCTCTCCCTCTCGCACACGTATACACGCTCATGCATGTTGCATCTGATCACTTCACAGCCTGTGATACCCTCATCACACCCTCGTGAAGCTGGGAAATACTATTAAATGGGGATAACAGGAGAGGGCAAAGGGTAGAGGCAGATGAGTTATCTAAATAAGCTGAAAACAAGTTGTTGGATAACACATCGAGAAAATCCAAGTCCTTACTTCTGCTGAGAGGGGCAACCAGGTCCCTCCTGCCTCTTCCCTCCCTTCCCTGGCACATTTCCCCAATTAGATGAGACTGAAAAATGATGGGTTTACTAGATTAGTAAATGGGAACTTGCAGCAGTAAAAAGGACCGTGGGAGGCAACTGAGTCCATTCTATTTGGCAGCCACGCTGATTTGTATCTACTTCAACCCACCACAAAGCCATGCCCTTATAAACACCCTGAAACCTGCAACCCAAACCCCAATACTGCCTCATCTCTGAGCTGTAGATTTCAACTCCAAATCATGAATGGTACAGATTAAATGCAAGCCTGCTTCCATTCGGGTTTGTCCATCTGCTTCCCTTCCCTCAGCTCAGTCAGAAGGGGTTCAAGCCTAATTCTTGCTTTCCTTGTCAGATGGCCACGGCCCCAACTTACAAAGGGGAGCCCTCGGGCACATCCTCTTCTGGAGACGCGGAGAAGCTAAACAACATCGTCAGCAGAGGCAAGCTTGGGTTTGAACCATGGCATGTTGAGTCCTCGTCCAGCACCTTCCCTCCAGTGTTATGGCACACCTTCTCTCCTTTCCTTGAGCTGCACATGTTGTAAACGATACCGCCTCCACAGCACTGCCAGTACCACTTTATACGAATCTGCAGCTTAATGAGCAATTACTTAATGCATCATATCAACAAGTACTTGGATCATAACTTGCCACCCAGTCCTGCCCTTTCACCTTCCAACGCCTTTTGAAGGCACTTTCCAGGAAAAACTTATCACACACTGGCTTCCAAAGTCAAACAGATGTAAGAATGCCTTAACTACACTGCAGTAGATCACACGCCTTTTCAAAGGTTTAAGGAAACAAAACACAAAACAAAACAAGCCTCTCCTCCCCTCACGGAAGGGCCTGAAGGCACAGCTGGATCCTAGCTGCTGGTGACAAAGCCAGTTTACAGCTTATGCAGCCACTGGTGCTCTCTCCATCCCCTCACACTGTCCCCAGGCATGACTGGGAAGCAGTATCTGTTTCGGTAAGGACAACCACCAAAAAAAACCACTCTGCCCCCACCTCGGGCACAAAGCCTTGCTCTAGCTCAGAGGAGGGCCTTTAGCCAGCAGGCTAGAGGATATTCTGGGCAGCTGGACAACACTGCATTCCTTTCCCTGTGAAACTTGTACGAAATGCTGTGTCTTAGACACTTATTACTGTTTAAACTTATGCTTTCCAAAGAGGAAAAAAACCCCATTTAATCAATATTCCCAACTGGCTCAAGCGCTCATATCTAAAACGGAAGGAAAAGAGAAACACTAAGAGGGACCAAGAGAGGGAAAAGAGAGTATTTTCAGATGAAATAAGGAATGTGAGAGAGAACTGATAAAACAGAGATGGTCAGCAAGTCTTTGCCAGAGCCACGCAGCTGAACAGGAGCTTTCTGTACCAGAGGATAGATTTTATAGGAAGCCAGGGAAGAAACTGCTCTAAAGGAGTGCAAGGTAGGGGGGTGAAGAGAAGGGAAAGTAAAGGAAAAGGGAAGTCCAAGCTGCTCAAGCAGTTATAATGCTCTGACCGGGACCAGTGGACGATAAATTATAAAACACCTTAGCTGGATGTACAGATAAGCATGAACAGAGGCGTCCCACATTTTCATCGCCAGTGCCTGCAGTTTCAGCACGAGGTTCCCTGGATACTTGGACAAGGAGAACAGGTGAAGTCTCTTAGATGCGGGCACCACCCGAGAGGAGGCCTTGCCAAATCACAGCCTCTGCAGCCATACATGATAGAAGCACAAAGGATATTGCTTTGACAGTCCAGAAAAAAACTGGCTAGTATCTTAATTTAATTAGACTTTTCTAAGGATAATGAAAACATCCACAGTGGTATCAGATAGGAAATCACCTATAAACTAGTACAGACCCTCACATATAACAAAGCCAACTGACAGAGATATAAAGAGGCACCTTCTGTCTCAGGTTCATTGCTCCAAACAAGCCACAGCAGAGTTGTTCTTCACTTTCCAACCAACACCTGGTCTCAGCTCCAGCATCACAGCTGGCTCCAGCATCCAAGACAGCGTATCAGACCAAACAGGTCAGCGTGGTGTGTGCCTCTGGCACCTTACACTACACCATAGGCATGAAGCAAAGACCACGCTTCTTCAGTTTCACTGTGATACCCGAGGACTCACCCCATGACAGTAAAGTTTTGGGTGATTAGCTACAGTAAAGTTTTGGGTGATTTGCTACCTGGTTAAAACAGATGTTTTTACCACTGGCCAGAACCCCAAATAGTTCATCTGAACAAGAGACTTAATCACTAACCTGCCATTTTTACTCTTGCCATAAATGAGAGTTTTGGATTCAGCCTGGAGGCAGAAGAGGTAAGAGATTCTGCTAATTCCTTGCCTCTTTTTGACAGCTAATGAAAATCATGCATCTCTGCCAGCTCTTTTGCATTGGTCATCTGCCCGCAATTAGTCAACATCAGTGGACCACAGAAGCAAAAGAGAGACTGATCTTGAAGGGGACCAAGTCACCAGCATCACACATGGGATTCTAGACAGCAAACCAACCATTATCTCTACAATTTGTGATGTAGCTCACCTTACAGGTTTTAGTAAGAGTTTAATGCCTGTCTTCAGACTGCAGGCAGGCTGGAGAGGAGCTATGTGGTACAGTCTCTTCTGGCATACAGTTTTGTAACTCCACTTTATAACCTGCCACTCAGGCAACTCATTTATGCTCCTTCTCAGGCCAGGTAAGAAAGGAGAACTAACAGCACCAGCAACTTATCACCAATAGAGCAGCAACACACAAACTGTGATACCCCAAATTCTCCCAGCAAGATGCCATGGTGAAATGCTTGGAAGAACCACTGACAGTAGACATAACTGATGCAGTAAGCATCTCCCTCAATTCTGTCCATCTTTCACATTTATCTTATGTAACCAAAACAGTCATCAAAAATCCAGTTCTGTGGGATATGATATCGAAGTCTAGGCTACCCCGTTGCACTGACCTGCAACCTAGGTCCTATGAGAAACAGGAATAACCTGCAAATATCAGGACAGCAGATGCCCCTTCCCAGTAAGGCTTACAGATCACAGTCCTCTCAGGCAGAAACATGGCTTACAACAAAAACTTGGTCGAGGGGACTAAAAAGAAGTATGAAATGTAGTGCTACATCTAAGATAAAGCTCTTCTGGGGAAACAAGGCAAACAGCAGAAAGACATTTCCCCTGTGCAAAACCCAGCATGGCCCATCTTGCCCTGAACTGGCCACCCACAGGGTCTAATCAACAAAAGCACATGCTCCACTGGCAAGGGACAGGCCAGACAGGTAAAGATGGACAAAATAGAGGGCCTCTTGCAAGGTCTCTGTGACCTCCGCTCTCCCAAGGCACAAGCTGAAAGTCATCGCTCCAAAAAGCTAATGGAAAAAAGGGAGAAGGTTGGGGGGGGGGGGGGAAGAGATCAGACGCTATATTTGAGATTCTGGGAGCTGAAAGGGAATAAAAGGCAAGTTGGAGCCTAGCAATCCACTCTGCTAAAAACCCTATGTGCAGGCACAGAACAATGCTGGTTTTACACTAGAAACCAGGAAACGAGGTGGAGGGAGAATGCAGGACAGCGCTGTGTTTCTACATTAGGATTTTTAAGTACACTGCAGGATTTCTGTCTCAGAGTACTCATTGAGTTACATCAGACTGTAATGGCCTGTTGATTTTGAGAGATTATGGCAGCGCTGCTGATGCAGGGGGAGAGGAGATGGAAGGAAAGAGAAGATGTGATGTATCAGCCAGCGTGCGCACACATTTCAGATGATTACTACACTCCCGTGTGAGAGAGACACAGCGGATTCAGAGTGGGACCAGGACCAGGAGGGGACTGTGCACAGGACCCTGTTAGCAATCTAGGCTGGCACGGCATGCGGTTTTGTTCCATCCCTGATCCCTGTTTCATTCCTCTGGAGCAGCAGATGCCAAAAGCAACATTTCTGCAGGGGAGTCCCATCCAAGCCTGGCAGGACCAGAGCCACATCGTGTGGCACAGCAAGCATAATGGAGGAGGTGAATCCCGTGTGTTCAAGGCACGCAGTGCGTTCCTGAGATGGATTCAGTCTCACTCTACCAGGCTGACAACTTTGCCTGCTTTTCTCTCTCCTGTATTTCACAGAGAGATGGTATCCTTTCCTTTTCCTTTCTTTGCTCCCGGGCACAAGCAATCAAGAACAAAGGATGAAAGAAAAATGCAGTGGGGGGGAGTGAGGCGGGGGAGGGACATTTGAGAGTTAGGGAGCAATCTTTAGCAGAGAGAAGAGAATTAAAAAAAAAAAAAAAGGAGGAAGAAAGGAGATGCAGAGGCTTGGAAAAAAACACAATATGCAAATGAGGCAGAACAAAAATCAGAGCTGGAAAAAAAAGAAAATAAAATCACACCAAACAAACCCACCTCTCCATAAGCTCTCTGTCTCTCATAGATAGGGGGATGTCATCAGGGTGAGGGTTCCCGAAGCCTTCTACCACCCTCCATCTCCAGAAGACACCCGTGGCTCACTACAGGCAGGCAATCTGCCCTCTGGGGCATAGCAAGGGAAGGGAAGTAGGAAGACTAAAGCAATTCTGGAGCAGTGAAAATCCTTGTTTTCTCTCTGAGGTAGGGAGCTGTGGGGCAAACAGAACCAGCCAGGTGCTTCTAACATGATGTTTGTCAAACAATCTGATTTCAAGCTTCACTGGAGTAGTCCCTCAGCAGCTGCTTTAATCTACTGCAGCACTTCTCCCCCACAGCAGGCTGTATTCCCCTTGTCTCTCCTCCACTCTTCCACCAGGACAAAGGTCTCCCAGGAGCAGAGACCTCCACCCTGGCTGGCAGCGGATCGCCTCAAAGAGCGAACCACCTCAGGCCACGCCACAAGCTAAGCAGGATCAGGCTTGAACTGGAGGTTTCCAAAAGGCATCCAGCTGCCCGAGGAAAAGGGGGATTTTACCACTGCAGATGACAGTACTGCTGTCAGCACAGAGCCCTCACGCTGCTCAGAGGTGGGTGTCAGCAAAGGTGGCCTCTTCCCTCTGGACCATGGAGTAAATAACTCATCCATCAGCTTGTTCATTAGTGACACTGTAGCTGGTCTTGTGTTATGACACACCGTAGTGCAGTTACCCTTCTACTCATCATCATTTATTTCTTCCCCTTCCAAGGTCTGGCAAAACATCAGTGCATGCTCCTCAGCTGGGAACAGTGAGAGGTGTAAAAGGGAACTCGGAAGCAGCAGGATTCCTGGCTTTTAGACCAACTCTGGGGCTGAGTCACTAATGCCACTTTTTAGCACTATCACTCTCATATCAACACCAGCTCCTTTCCCCCCAGCTTTCCGTTCGCCTTCCTGCCCACATTTCTACTCCAAATATTACCAGTTGTTTTTCCAGTTCTGCCTGCAAAGACCTGAAGCTAGGGACGTATAAAACAAAACATTTAAAAAAAATTGTTATCAATATCAGAATAATGGATTATTACTTTTACTTACTACCAAGGAGCATCATTTAACTTAGCAAACATTAACTGCCTATAACCACAAGTCACAGCTGTGTTGCAAGTGTTGGTTAGAAAACAATTTCAAGAAGCTGATAAATTCCACAGCAGAGGTGTCTACGCACCGGTGGGGCACGTAAAGGCAAAGACAAAGTCTTGCACTGTATTTTACAAAGGACTGCGGTTATCAAGGTAGAGTGGAGAAGGGAAGCTGTGCACGTATTGAGGGCAGAAAGTTGTCTAAGGGGAAAACGGCAAGAGAACAAAAACGCTGCGGTGAGGAGGGGAGGGAGAAAAGGACAACAAGTTTTAGCAGAGATCTTTTCCAGGCAGATGGGTAACTGCAAATGTCTGCAAAGGTCTCTCACCTCCAGCAAGTGGAGTGGCTGCAGGCACCAGCTGCGTTTCCCAAGAGCTGCCTTGCTCCCAAGTGCGACTCTCCCACCCCAGAGACTCACGGGGAGCCAGAGCGGGAAGACATATGATGTCTCAGTTCACATCTTAGCCGGGTCTGTGTCCCCATCAGTAAGAACCGCCACCACAACTGACACTAATTGGTTCTCTTGTTGTCATGCTGCAGAGGTGACAAGGACCACATAGGCACAGACAAGAAGCTTCCCTCTTCCCGGTCCCTTCAGGTCACGTCTAGGTGCCCTGGTAGGAACGGTGTGCGTTCGTAGCTGGTACTGCCACGATGTGTGTGATGCTTGCTCCATGAATAAAGAGCATCACTATCTGAAGCTGTCAAGCCTGCGTCACTCACTGCAAGAAGTGGGGGGGGGGAAGACAACTACCAGCTTAAACCAGATTTTACTGGTAGGAGCACCACCACAATCCAGGCTCTCAGGGACTTTACAAGGGAACCTGAAACGTTACCAGCTGCAGTTGCAGCCTCCATACCCTCCTTCAGCCTGGAAAAACAACAATTAGCACATGTGTGCGTTAGTGCATGCATGTGTTTGCATGAGCCTGCAGTGCAAACATACACAATAAACAGAGCGAGGAAGAAAGAGATTGTTGGTTGAAGCTCAAAGCAGCTATTTGTAAAAATCAGTGTGCAAGTGAGAATGAAACATAGGCAAGAATTACTTTCATCTTTCTGGGAGGGAGAGGGGGGGCTGGGAATTAAGCACACACACACACCCCGAGCAATGCCCAAGAAGAATTATGCCGCTCATGATAAATGCACTTTTCTGGCTCTGTGAAAAACCTGACATAATGAAAGTACCTTGAATGCAATTACCAGCACTTGTTTAGCATGGCAGGGCATTGCACTGCCACTGGGCTCGCTCCTCTCTGCTCCCAATTAGCATGCCAAGTACTCCAGCCACACACATGGGCTCACGGGTCAGGGATTGGCGCGGAGGAGCAGCAACCAGCTACCTGCCCTCCAATGAGGGAGCGAGAGATGCGCTGGAAAGCTCCGTCTTCCTTCATTTTATATCCTCCCATCCCTATCACACTCTTTTCCTCCACTCCTCCAGGGTCTCTGGAGGCAGTGATAAAAACCGCAAACTCTCCCCCTCCTCTC
Source organism: Limnodromus scolopaceus (assembly GCA_028565335.1). Taxonomy (NCBI): domain Eukaryota; kingdom Metazoa; phylum Chordata; class Aves; order Charadriiformes; family Scolopacidae; genus Limnodromus; species Limnodromus scolopaceus. The sequence continues at coordinate 53,410,243 of JAOXNO010000001.1, read as the reverse complement.
TCAGCTGGTCTCATTCACGGCTCATGGCAGACCCGGTTTCCTCTGGGGACTCACTAATGAAGACGGCCAACGTTAATCTCTTTCCCCCTCCCTGACGGGTCGATTTATAGTTCCACGGAGAGTCCTGGATTGCAGCCAGAGGGCTTGACACATTCTTCTTGTTCCAAGACGGAAGGGGGGGAAGAGACAGGCGCGCGCGCGCACACACACACTGAAGACACACACGCGCATTTATGATTTGGATTTAGCTGGAAGATGCAGCTGGAAAGCCTGTTTACCTGTTCCGAAACGGCAGCTGAAGGAAAGGAACAGTAACCAACAGCGCTTTTGTATACATGTGTATACTCCAAACATCTCTGTGTTTCCATAGCACCTCTTTCAGCCCAAAGACCCCAAATCACAGGGATCACTCCCTCATCACCAGGATGAAATAAAGCATCAGTTGTGTGCCAGCAGCATTACCCGTGAGTCATTAGGAGAGGAAGCGAATGATAACTTCTCCAGGATAAATGGCAGGGGGAGGAGAAGGGGAAATTTTAGACAGGCAGAAAGTAATGAACTGGAATCCGGCCAGGACACCGAGGTTATTGTCCCCTCATCTCGTGAAAAGTGCGGTGGGATCTTTAACAATCGATTGATTGAGGCCTCGGCTCTACCTCTCATCCATAAAAGGTTCCAGCAGTAGTTGCAGCTTCTCCAAGAGCAATGCTGGTGCACGGGCTATGGAACAGCTCAGAGAAATGCACCCCTCTGGTACCCCCCCACCTGCCTTTCTATGGCGCTGCGTGGCACTGCCCGCACTGGAACTCCTCCGACCTGTCATTCCCATGGCTGCACCTTCAAAGGAAACTGGAGAGACGGAAAGACTTGCGTATTTTTTCACCACTGAGCTACAAGGGAGTATCCCTTCCTCCCCACCAGCATTTCATTTTTTCCCCCCATTTGGCAGCCACTGCCGTAGCCTCCCTGCCTCCCCCAACTTCACACTATTTGTTTAGTTCAGCTCCCCGTCCGCACGCCGGACTCGCCCGCGATGACAAGCGCGGCTCTGCTAATAGGGTCAGTCAGTGAGCTACTGCTGCAGAGCCGCAGGGGAGCACAAAACACTGGCTTTATTCCTGTAAGACCTATACATTACCTCCTCGCCCCCGCCCCCTCAGGAACCAAGCGGTGGATTTAAAAGGAACACTGTCAAGTCATTTAGGCCCATTATTTTGCACTAGAAGAAATGGCCTTTACAAAGCTCAATGGAAGCACACTCTCATTCCATCTTTAAGTAATCTTGAAGGTTTCAATTGCAGGGCTGTAAACCACAATGCAAAAAAGCACAGACAAATAGATCAGATCAGATATGAGACTGCCCAGACACAGAGTTCCGCTTGCCAAGCTGACTGCAGAGCAAAAATAGAAATGAACACTGCACATAATTATAGTATTTTACATTTCCACTGCACTTTCCATCCTGAAAGATCCCCAAGTGCACACACATGTGCATGCATGTGCATACAGAGAGGCAGGACATTGGGAAAATTCACTTGCTTGTGAAAGAGACCAAGAAATCGTGGTCCAGTAATAACAGCTTGTACTGAACCAAAGCCTTCATTAACACACACACACACGCTTGTAGAAAATCATTATAACATGAAACAAGACTAAGCCAAGCCACAGCAATCTGTGTATCAGTGGCTCCAGCACTTCTGCTGCTGCTCAGCGTTTCCCCAAAAACAGAAGATTAGAAACTGATCTTTTATTAGCTCTCACCCTCTGCTTCCCAGTGAAGCCCAAGGTGCCAATTCCACTTTGCTACTGCAGGGCAGGGGCAGCTCCAGCCTTCCCCTCTCCCACTGTTGGGCACTTTGCAGCCTGTGAGCACATGCATCCTCCAGCCCTGTGGGCTGCAAGGGCCCCATTTTGCAGGAAGCAGAGCATCTGAACAGGGGAAGCAGAGCCAAGGACAGTGCCCTCACCACGGTGCTCATCTTTCCCTCCTGACAAAAGAGCCAGCATCAGGTACAAAGGCCCGTTGTCTACTTGCATGCCACCCAAGATGCTCTGAGCAAAGATGAAAGGAAAAGGGCCAGGAAAAAAAGAGCCCTGGAAGACAAGCAGAAGCAGAGATGTGACACTCTGGCAAAAACCTCCAACTTTCTCAGGAGGCTGGGAGACAGGGGAGAATAGAGCAAGCGCTGGCTTGAGCCTCAAGCCTAGGTTGCTGGGTCACTCCCTTCTCTTTCCTGCTTGTCTGTAGCAAGTCAGTTTTGTCTTCCACATGTTAAATATCTCACAGCATAGCTCCCATCTGAGCACACAGGCCTTTCAATGCTGACTTGTGGCCAAGCATGTGAAGAATGGGGGTAGGAAGTTCAAAAGAAGACAGAGAAGGCAGCACCTCTGAGGGCACTACAAAAATGAACTGATAGGTCAGGAGGAGGGAAGGAAACAGTCTGAGGTTATGAAATGATACAACAGCTGGCTAGATAGAGCTGGGATTATTTTTTTTTTAATGAAAAACAGGAATCTCACCAACAATACAACGTAATTAAGTGTATTACACAACTAGCCATTCAGGAAAGAGCTTCCCTGCTAGTAGCCTTAGCCCTTAGACTAGCATGATGCTGAGACCTGCTTTTGATGCCCCTCACAGAAGACTCCGTTCACTCAGCAACATACTGCAGACATGTCTGAGGCTCAGTGAACGACCAGGATGTGCCCCTCTCAGTGGAGATTTTGGGGAAGGAAGAGATTTTGTCAAGGACACTGCAGCAACACCCTCCCCTATACTTAGGGAAACAGCCATGGGATTGTTAACGTCCAGAGAGGACTCCAGGTTTTAATAAGGTCACATCTGAAAGAGCCCCACATAATAAGCTGCATGGAAGTCAATTTATCGACCTCAGCACACAGGGCTAAGGCAAGCCTGCTGGGATTCAAAGTTGTGGTTGCAGGGCGTGTAGGTAATTCATACCTGATGCTCGAGGCCATCCCCTCTGGCTGCAAATGGGAGACCAACGCGATTTCTTAAATATCACTTAGTTTAATAGTCCAGTACATTATTCAGGAATGCGAGGAAGAGCCTGTCAAAATAAAAACGCTATTTTAAGCAATGTCACTTTAACAACAAATAGCTGGCTGCTCGGTTCCCTTAGCGGGGAGACAGCAGGTGCTCAGCTGGCTGATTTAGCAGCAGCCGCAACCACCACCATGAGCTGCTGGGTGCAGTTCACAAGCTGCAATTCCCTACTCACCCCCAGGGAACTGCAAATTCCCAAGGAGGGGGAAGGGCTAACAGGACTGAGAGAAGAGGTGCAGAGGCAAGCTTGGGGTGAAGGATTAGTAAATTACCAATCAAACTTCACTGACACTTCATTGGGACACCCTCACTGGACCCCAACAGGCACCCATGTTAGCTGCCTTCCCCCAGTGTTGTGTGTTCCCCATCCTTCATAAGGGAACTAAACACTGAGGTCAGGAGACTCCTTTTCCCTCCTCAGAAATAACATGCCCACTTTTCACCTGCATGCAACATCAGCAAGATACTCTGTGGTCTTCTGAGACCTTCCCCAATGGCTTCCTTCTACGATGTCAAATCAGCGCCTTAGTAAACAACTATAAAGCAAGAAAACCATGATGCACAGCCTTGTGCCTACAGAAAAGCAGGGCTCCGGCAATACATCCTAGCACGGGGGATGGTACAGCAAGTGGCTTGTGGCATGAGATTGCTAGAGATGACCTTGAAATAATCTTTAAAATTAAAAATAGACAGGTGCATGTGACTTCGTGGTTTGTTTTTTGTTTTAGTTTGGGGGTTTTATTTTATTTTTAAAAACATACTACATAAAGGACATCCAGACACACATTCTTGCCATTTCCTTTACCTGCCCCATCTTCCTCACCTAGCAATGGAAGTTTTTTCTAGGCTGAAAGACTACAACAATCAGCAGACCAAGAAAATTACATCTTCCTAAACAGTGAGAATCTGAAAGCTGTGATGCTAAAAGGGAATGGGATTTTACTCAGCCCAAATCAAATTCTAGTTGGTCTCCATTTGCTTTTTATACTGCCTGTACCAAGAGTTGTATTTATTCAGTTGTTTTAAGCTGAAGACAGCTAGTAGACTCAAAACTCTCTCACCTACCATTAAAGCATTAGAGCTCACAGAAACATCCGTTATACCTCAGCAGCAGTTCTCTAACTAAGCCCCCCAAAAAATTAAAACACAGAGCGCACATTACTCTTTAATGTAGCCTTAGATATATAAGGCTTGATGACAGCACCATTTTTTAAACCCATCATGGCGGGGTGGAGGGAGGAGAGAAATTGGTACAAGCCCATTGTAAAACAAACATTCCCTTTGTGTCATCTTTAAAACTAATCTGGACAGGACACTAGAAAGCACACTTAAGGAGACAAACGAAAACCTTCCAATTGTTTTATAAGCATCCTATCAGTGGAAGAGGCCCGAGTAAAAATAATAGTGTAGGACTGTATTAGCTAACTGTTATTGTTGGCTACTCAAGCAAAGCAGGGCTTCAACAACCCAGAATTTATAGGACTGGGAGCCTGGTGGGTCTCTGGTTTTGATTTTGTGCCAATTCACATTCACTCATGCTCTTGGATAAGTCATGATGCCGTCAGCAGCTTCAGTCCAGCTGAAAAACTGGGTTAAGAAAGCAGTGAGCAGGACACTCACCAAAAACTAGGGCTTGCCTGCACAGGGAGACACAGGAGAGGCAAGCAGAAGCACTTTAAGCAGACAGGAAAAATGGTATTAAACCCCTGTGTGGACAGATTTAAACAGAACACAAACGTGTCCCTGATTTGCCTGCTTCACTACTAACCCAATTTTTACTAAATCAGCTGAAAGTTAATTTAAATCTAAATAAGGGTATGGTCAGATCAGCCAAGCAATCCGGTCTGTGAGGGCGAACAAGTTGCTGTCCTTTCAGTTAGATATCTTTAACTCGCCATATGTGCTTCTAGTCTTCTGTAACACAAAGAAACTTACAGTATCCTCAGAGAAATCTCCCACAAACTGTTTTTTGTGATACTTAAAAGTCAGAGGGGACAGTCTGGCTGGGAGTCAGCAATCTGGTACGTTGGCAGGGGCAGGCTACAAAGGATGTCCCAAGAGTTGCCAGTCTAGCACCATTCCTCGGCTCCAAGATTAAATACACTCAAACTTTTAATTCCCCACTCCTCACCCCCGAAAAAGACAGAAATAGAGCAGAAATACAGCTTTGACCCTGCTGGGATGCTATCTCAGGAACACCCAGAGATGTTGCAATCTAGAAGGGGCATTCATCTACAGCAGGACATTTTCCAGCACCACAGTCATTTGATGGGAAAAAGAAGCCAGGCAAGGACTGTTGGCAACTCCCACGCATGCTGCTCCAGGACTGGGCAGGGACTCAAGAAAACGCCTTCCCAACCTCCTCCCAACAGTGACCCCAACAGTGCACCTGCCTCAACAGATGCTGGCATGCCTGTACAGCCTTGACAAGAAGATGCCTCTCATGCGTTGGCTTCCTCACTTGGAGGAGGCTCCCCAAACCATGTGGGCTCAATATTGGGTGGACAGACCTCCTGTGAGTGGACACAGAGGGCTGAGCTCGAGGTTAGATACAGGCCAGATACAGAGCTGGCACAGTAGCTGTTTCCTGAGGAACAACTTACTGGCACCAGGGAAAACGCTGTTTTAGTGTCTACCTGATTTTCTGTCCTTCCTGCCCCAGGGTTACATCGCCCTCAATTGGGATTTTGTAAGAATGAGAGTGCAAGGACAGAAAAGAGATACCACTGCTCCCCCAACCCTCCTGGGGTGGGAGCTGCTAGGGGTGGGGGGTTGGTCCATCGTACCCATCCATACCACAACCCCTTCTAGGTAGCCTCTCAGCGTGTCACCAGGACCATCCTCTCCCTGCTGCTCTATCTAATCAGCACGCACCAGCACCAGGGCTCCCCGCTGCTTGCTCTCTCCCCCTCTCACCAGGGCTATGGAGCATTAATTCTTCACCGGCAGCTCTCGCTCTCCTCGTGTATATTCTTCCTCGCAGCTCCATCGAGTGCACCTCTGCTCCGACCCACTGCCCCACACCGCATCCCAGGTTGTTGGGCTCCTGACCCCTAGCTGCCCCAGCCCGGTTGCCCCCAGCCCCAGCAGCGCTCTGCCCGCGTTCGGAACAGGAAAGCAGCAAAACCCCCATCACCCTGGGGAGCCGGCTCAGACCACCAGCATCATCCTGCCTGCAGCTTAACTAGCAAATTAAGGCTGGAAGGGGAAAATGCCCTGTGCCCCCCCACCTGCACCTCCCTCTGCAACCCCACCAGCTCCCTCCCCTCCCCAGCTCCCCACCGTAGCATAAACCCTTTTGTTTCTCATCAGAAATATGGCAATTATTTCAGAAAAATCTCTCCCCTCACCACTGGTAGAAACACCACAGTCTGAGACAGTAGCTCTCTTGATGATCGCAGACGGTGGAATATTCCAGAAAAAGAGGAAGATTTGGGGAGGGGAGGAGGTATCTGGGATCCAATCTTCTTCCTCTCCCTGCCAACCCCCCTCCATCTCTAGCAGATTTCATTTGTATCATCAGGATTTCTGTTAAATTTTCACTCAACCCTCCCTCTCTCCATTTCAACTCCTGCCTAAGCTCAGCCAAAGGTGCACAAGAATAACATGCTGCTCCACTTTTCTCACAGGCTGGACAAATAAGTCTTCAGCTAGCCACATGCAAGCCATTAAAAATATATTAACATACCCAGCAGGGTCTGTCACTTTTTCTTTTCTCCCCCCCTCCCCTTTTCTTAAACACAGAGAAGGAAGAAATCTTGCCACAGTAACAAGAGGTTTTCATCAAGTCTCATTACCTCAAGCACAGCCACACACCACAGCCCCCACAGAGAACAGCCTTCGGTTCCTGCTGTCATTAAAGGAACGAAGATCTTAAACAAAAATTAATCCCAGGACAGCATGAAGTTGGGAGCACACAAACAGTAAGGCAGGGAAGGGTGCGTGAAAGCCGAGTGGAGGAGCAGGAGCAGAGCCACCAGACAGGGCTCCTCCTCGGGAGGGAAGGGGCAGGTTAAACGCGTCCCGCAGAGCCGGGTAGGGGCAAGTATTCTCAAAATTTCAAGCCGGCATCCAGAGGTATGCTCTATTTCCCAGAAATTTGGTGACATAGCAACATCCTGTAATATTAATACGGCTCAGGGTAAAAACCAGACCAGCAATTACAATAAGCAAGAAGCTTTTTCTAAATCTGAGCTGTTGCACAACAAGGATGATTTTGCACACTCTTTGACACACGTCCTTTTTTGCTCCAGGGTGTCCTTGACCCTTCCAAGCAGTGCTGTAGCCCCTGCTTCACGGAACTGCCGTACAGCACATCCTAACCTGCAGCAGCTGCTCTGAGCCTGAAGCAGGTGGCTGCTGGTGTTAGTAGTTTGGGAGGAGGGCTTGAAGAGCGGGAGGCAGCAACTCTACATTTAAACAAGGGATTTCTAAAGCAGGGGGTTGTTAGTCAAAGTGCCCTTAAACTGTAGTTTCTCAAGTATTTCTTCGGGCAAATCGCGAGGTTAAGCAGCTTTCCTCTCCACCCTGGCTCCTTTAATCCAGATCAATTCCCTGATCCAGTTCAGTGTGCAGCAGCACGTTCAGCTGCACTGGCACAGCTGAACAAGCAGCTCAGGAGCAGCAGCAGGGGCTGCTGAAAACAACGCTCATAAAACTACACCCTTGGATTCAACAGGCATGGCACTGAGCCCCAGGAGAGCAAGACACTGCACGCAAACCCCATGGAAACAAAGATCAGGGAAGAGGGATACTTCATGCACGGCTAACTGGAAAAAGATGACCTGAGCTAAAAAGGACATAAAAACCCCAAAAATCTGGTGACAGCGTGGCCATGTTTTATGCACCTCTAGATGAGACTTAAATTTTATTTCTCCCATGGGAATGGGCAAAGCAAATAACTCTCCCTTGGGAAGCGGGCAGTACAGTCAGGAAAGGCAGAGCTACGCAGAAGAGCCAACAATGGTAAAGCACTGATTAAAGGTGGACAAGAACCTCTCAGAAGCAAGGAGGAAGAACCCACAGAAGGTGAGGAGTGGGAACTGTGCAAGGACACCACAGAAATAAGTCCCTGGCAGAGTGGTGAGGAGTAGAAGGGAGCCAGAACATGAACAGGATTACACAGAGGCAGGATGGAGATGTCCATCCTGGGCGTAGAGGAGGGGATGAGGATAAACACTAAAGGAAGCTACTTCAGATCTCTGGTTTCACCAGGGATTCCAGTTTTGAACAGTTTAACAGGTCATGATCTGAACAGTTTATACACTTTCTGATTCTGGAGTAATTACATCCATTCTGTAAAGACATCACATAATGAGGCTACCAATATCACAGAAGCAGATAGGAGAGTAAGCAAAATGTCTGACTGTACTAGGAACAGACCAGAAAACAGTGTTCATTTCATAATGATATGATACAAGTCAAAGATACCTTCACCTCTGCACTGAAACCTGCTCAACTCATCCTACCTTGGAAAGGGAATACAAGGAATGAAGAGGGTTCAGCAGGCGGCAACAAAGAGAAGAATTTGCTGTCTTCCAAGTCTCTTACGTGAAGTCCACATGTGCAAAACAACAGCTATGTGCTGGGGGGGGGAAGAAAAATAAGTCTTCTGGAGCCACCAGACTGTTACTGCATACTAGAGCTGCATATAGCAGGTACACACTCCTCTCCCCAGGAAACCCATCCATCTTCTCGCAGCCAACCATCCCAAGCTGGCAGTAACTGCCATCAGCCATAGGAGAGAGCTATCCCCTGAACAGAGAACAAGACCCCTTTCCCACACCTCCCAAACTGGATACACTGCACACAGAGTCCTCACTGCGGAGCCTCACAGCTGGTTTTTCCACAGCCTCACAGACAAACAGCATGGCTGGGTTGCTCTCCCTACCCACTTCAACATAGATGGCACAAACTCAGTCATGTAAAAAAAAAAAAAAACCAACAACAAATGAGGGACCTGATTTAAACTGATTGCAGGAATATCCTGGAGCCTTACCCACACTCCTGAGTTTGACAGCAATGTAATTAGGTCAGGGGATAGCTGTGCTGTAACAGATTCCTAGAACTTGGCTCTATCCAAGGTGGAGATGCTGCTTCAGCTTGTACCTACTAGCTTGCCAGCAGCCTTGATTCTTGAAAACCTACTCTGAGTGACCAGCCCATCTCAGAACGCAACTCAGGCCCCTGACATGGGCACCCAGCTCCGTACTTCTGCAACTGCCTCCAACAGTGGCACTAAGGACAGCTGAGTTTGAGCCAAGATAAACTGCCTGCGGCTGAAACAGACCTCCAATAAATGCCAAAGAAGGGGAGGCAAGCTCTAGGCAGTGTGTGCAAGGAAGCCACTTGTATTGATGTAGGCTAAGGTCATCCCAGGGACCAGGAGTTTGACACCCACGATTAAAGCATAATCAAGAAATGTTTCCTGACAGTGAAGTCTATTAGGCTGTGGAACAGGCTCCCACGGGAAGCAGGGGAAGCCTCATCCCACTGTCTCTGTAAGAAGTGACAGGGCAGGCAATAGAGAATTGAGTCCCAGGGCTGGCAAGAGAGTCTGATGGGGCTCATCAGTACCACAAGTACCACAAGTACCACAAGTACCACCACCAGTACCACAAGATGCCTCTTTCAAGAGTAACATTGACTTCAGAAATTCCCTCTGCCCCTCCTGCAACATCTCCTCACCAGTTCTGCCATCACTGCTGTTTATAAGGCAGTACCATGGACTAGATCATTGTAGCTTGTGTCATTTCACTTATTTGGAGGGACGGGGCTTTTGACCCACAACAGGTCACTGATGTATTTTACACCACGGTCCTACCAAGAGTTGCATCCAGACTACTGATGGGATGATGGTGGTGGTACAGGACAGGAATGTGAGGTGAGAGGTGAGCAAATAGGAATTTCTCAGGCAATGCTACAGGTATATTTATACTGCCCCTGTGTGCATGAATTCATGCAAAGAAAGGCAGTGGAGGATGCAACTAGGGTGGAGGGCATTAACTAAATCATGATTTAGTATGGTCACACTTGTGTAATTGGACATGACCTAACTTATACAGAAATTATCTTAATTCACAGCACAGAATGTCCCTGTCAATAATATATATGGTATCAAGGAAGTTTCTGACACGCTAGACTGGCACTAACTTTTTGGTTTAGGTCTGAAAGACTGCCTCACTTTTGACTTCATTTAATGTTTAGTTGCCTCCCTTAAATGTTTCCTTTTTATATTTTTTGAATGGGGGAAAACATCAGCTTGGTTTTGAACTGTGCAAATCAACAGGAATGCACATTTTGCTCCATTTAAAGCTAGCAGACGCCTATCTCCCTTTTTGGTTTTGTGGTTTTTTTTTTTTTTTGGTTTGGGGGTGGGGGAGGAAAGGTGTTAAGAACATCACAAAGTTCAAAATTAATATCTCAACTTGTAACACACTTCCCCCTCTCCCACAACACTGGTTGCAGAAGCTACCCACGGCTGACACTACTCATGAAGCTCCATATGGTTCTACTTCCCTTCATTTTTCCTCAGCCTGACAAACTTTGGCACTGCTCAAGTTTTCCTGGTCCTTAGGAAACAGGAGAGATTCCAAAAATTCCAGCTTCTCCTTCCTTTGCTTTTACAAAGCTCCCATGGTGCCATCTATGAAAAACCTCCTGCAATGGCAAAACAAACGGCAAATTTGCCTGAACATTACTGGTGCTGTAGAAATGTTCATATTATGCTTAGTATAGGTAACAATTACTTACATTGCATTAGAGTTGAAGGACTTCAGTAACATCAGGGCCCCTCACGCTCAGCACAACATACACATACAGCAACAAACTTCTGTGCCTGACAAACAGGCTAGTAAGGTTATTTTATTTAAGGTAGAAAGGCTTCAAAATGGAGTGTCATTTCAAAGCACCTATGAGTTGACAACAGTTTGTACAATTCACAAACCATTCAAAGAAAGCTTCCAGTACAGCCGGGAAGTAACCATGTACACAGTGAGTACCCTGTATGCACCATAACTCAGCAAGTGCTTTTTGCAGCTCCCTTCTACACTCAGTCATGAAGGATATAGATCACTACAGCCTCCAGCTATAGAGCTTTAGCTCACAGAGTAGCAGCTCACACTTTTAGCTCTGGAGATCCCCAGTTCAATCTGCTGCATGTCAGCCAAGAGGGCAGCTGTCATATAATTACAGCCACAACTTTGCATGTGAAAAAGTAGGGAGAGCGAACGGAGGTCTTATTATAGAATTCTGGTTGCAACCTGCTGAACAGCTCCCTATTTAAAGTAGCTTCTTGTAAAGGGGGGGGGGGAGAAAAACAGTCTTCCAGCTCAACTTCCCAATTCTCCCTGTTTTGCAGAAGAAATCAGTGCTGCTTTGCAAAAATCTTTTCTTACAAATGCGTATGTATATTAAACGATGCACGGAAGTGCAGAGCAAAGAGTAAGGCTCTAACACCTTACCAGTCCAAAAAAAAAGAAAGAGAAAAAAAAATTCTCATTGCTCCAACCAAGACATCTGAAGTCCAACAAGGCATCTTGGTTTCTTTCTGAACTATAACCATTCACCAGCAACCACGCCATTTGGCTATGCAATTTAAGTACAAAAATTTAAGTTCAAGCAATCTTAACTCAATTACATCTTGTTTTCTTCAAACTGTACATGCAAGCTCTTAGGGAGACTTAACAAAACAGAGAATCAGAAGAAGAGTATGTTTGAACTACAAAGGTACAAACCATGGCAAAAAATTTGGTCTCAAATGAGAAGATCTTTTAATGAGTGCAACACAAAACAATTAGACCAAGTTTCTTCTTATCCATTAATCTTTCTGCAGATCCTTCTGCACACACAGAGCAATTTTTTAGCCAAACTTTTTTCCAAGCCAAGATGTTCAAAAATCAGAATTTGAAACAATGCAAACCAGTTTTAAAGAAACATTAGTTTCCCCCAACAATTATTCTAGAAATCTGTCTTTCCTCAGTAAAGCTATTTCAGGCTTCAAATACAGATTAAATTTTTTGCAGAACATTCTCCGCCCCTAGACAGTCCCATCCATGCATCCATCCATCCGTGACGCAGCAGCACAGGAACCACAGATCCCCTGCTGCCTGGAGTGAATCAACCACTTTGGACCACAAGCAACAGATGGGAGCTAACTCTCCAACTTCCTGCAAACTCCTTACCCGCTTGCTAAATACCACTCAAAGCAGACCGGTCTCGCTCAAACTGTTCAGTACCTGACTGCGAGAACACAGACTCGCTGAAACACGCCGACTAGTTCATGCACATTACACCAGTGGCCCCTTCAAAGCTCCCCGAAATGCAGTGCCATGCTTCCAACAGGATTTGAACGAGAAGTACCTAGCAGACGGCCAAGCTGGAAGGTGTTCAGATGATTGCTAACACCAAGCTTGTAACAGTTGACTCCAGAATTCAGCACAAGCACATACACACTAACACTTTGTATTTTAACCAACTGAATTCTCTGGTGCCATCCTCTCATCATCCTCCTTCCTGAAGACACATTTTCATTTGGCCCAGAGAGTCTTCTGCTTCTCACCTCAAGCAAGACCTACTCAGGAAACACACAGGCTACCTAACCACCTCCGTCCATTTAGAAGAGGGTGAGGAAGAGAATCGAGGACACGAAGCCTGGTTTTGAAGAAAGCTAACTGCAGCTGCAGCAGCACAGAAACATTTGGGACCGATTATACACAGGCAGCAAAACCCTGGCTGGGCTCATCCCACAGAAGGGACCCATAAAAGGTTCACCTCTCACTCACCTACTGCAACCAGGCAAAGCTCACGAACATCTGAACCACACTTGTTGCAGACATCCAATGAAAGCAGTACAACCCTATGCAGAGATGACTGAAATGAGACACCATTATGCTGCTTTCTGGTATTATTTCTATAAATTTAGCACCACTAAAAGGTTCCAGATAGACATTCTCTGGAGACCAAAATCCTTTGCCTACCCTGAGAATATATGCAGAGAGAACAGCAGCAAAACATACTTGCTTTTCTCATCTCTCCCAGCCTGCTGAGGCTGAAATGACTGACAAAGGTCCAAAATGAGGGACACACATAAATTATTAATATTGCACTAGTAGTCTCGCTGTTGCTGTGACAGTGTAAAAACAGAGGCAGGCTGCAGGGAAATCTTACTTTACTTTAAAATCATTCATTCAGGAAACTTACATACTGAGGAGAAAATCATTCTACAGCACGCTCTGGCAAACCCCTCAGCTTTAAGACCCTTCGTTTCTAAAGCAAAAGCAATTTTAACAAGAACGGGAAATCAACATGAAGCATAAGGCGCTTCAGATTTCAAGTGAGCAACACTGGAACAGCATTACTTCCGGACACAAACCTTAACACACATCTTCTCATGCCTAACCTGGAAAGTCCATCCCCTCCTGAGAGCCAGGTAAGTGTTCTGTCTCTGCAGCCTCTCTGCTGAAACAGCCAAGTGGCATACCAGCGAGAGGATAATGGCTAGCCGTGCACTAGCGAGTGGAAGGGAGCCAAAAAGCCACTCCAGTTTGCCGCTCGGGCTGCAACCTGTGCTTTAAGCCTGTGCGAAGCTCCAGACTCTCTCCAACCTTTTATTTCATTCCAGGTCTCATGCCGTACTTGCTGCCACAGTAGCCAAGTCCCCGTAAGCAGCACACAAAGATGTGACTTCCTACTCATCTATTTGTTTCCCATCCTCTGTTGCAATGGGAACAGTTTATGCAGGGGTATTAGTCTGTTTCACGTTAATTTCTAGAACCGGAACAAATGACCTGAACTTTGACATTTCTGAAAAAAGTTAAATTATTTTCATCTTTCTTAGTAATCAGAATAGATTTACTTTTTATTTAAAACATCAAATTTCCCTCCCAAAATATTTGAAGTAGTTACTGAAATGTTTTCTTTACCAAAGCCCCGAAAAGCCTCATGATTATTAATAACATTTTGAATATAAAGAGGTACAACATTACTCCATAACAGTAAAAGAAAAAGATACAGTCAAATTTTAACACAATAAAGTAATTAATTTTGAAAACTAGTACTTTCTATTAAAAATTATTGCATTAAGAAAACAAGGTTTCCAGTAACTCTAGACACTGATGGGGGCAAAGAAAAAGCAGACCCTACCCCCAGCTGGATGGCATTCCTCTCTTTGGATGCAATGTGGAACCATTTGATTGATGCATCTGATCCATTCCAAAACTCCAGGCGATGTTTTAATCATCAATGAGCAGAATCCTATTAATTTTCAGGAGAAAGAAAAAAAAAAAAAGAAAAACAGAGTAGAATATGGAGGCAGGACACAGAGCACCTGGTATTTGTCTAGCATATCCAGCTGATTTAGCTAGGCCCATAATAATCAACCAATTAAAGACCGATGAAATTCTGATAATTTTTTCTGATAAAGACCGATAAATTCTGATGGCAGAAACTCACATCTACCAGCATAAGCCCCTTCCTCTCCTCCACCCTCTTTCTGCCAACTCAGATCAACCCAGTCTCCCAACGCAACCTGGAACATTAGTCCCATACCAAAGGAAATGAAATAGGAATAGGGAAAGGAGTGGGAAGAGAAAAACCAGGGCAAATAGGGGTAGCATAAAGAGCCCTTGGCAAGCAACCAAGAGCCTGCACAGGCCCTTGCTACAGCAGAAAACAGGAGATCAGGCACATACATATGAGGAGATGGCAGGAGAGCAGATGTGAGAAGGTGATGGTTCAAGTGGTCCCTGAGCTCAGGGGGTAAGAAATGGCAGCAGGCAGAATACAGAAGTGAGCCCCAGCATGTACAACGAGCTCAGCCTTCAGAAGCAGCAACACACCAGGTGACCCATTAGCTTGGTGTCTGCTGTGATAGGCATTTTCATTATCGACGGGCATGGTACGAGAAATATAATGTGAACTTTCCACATTAAACAAGGCTTCCCACTCTGCCCATAAACTCATCTTGCTATCAGCCAAACCCAGATCCACCAATATCAACCAGTTTTGCTTCAAAATAAGCCTCCTCTTACAGTCTTGCACCGAACAGCTACCACTGTTCCACTTCAACACTGATGAGCACAGCAAGCCCTCAGGACTCACCAACATAAGAGGCGGCACAACCCAAAAAGGAACTGACCCATTCCAGCTGAAAGCCAGCATTGTCAATGTGACCCTTCCAGTGGGCCAGCTGAAGCATCAGACCAGCCCACGTCCCAGTGAACTGACCTGGAGCCGGCCACCTTCCCACTAGAAGTGGAAACTGGGCTGAATGGTCAGCAGGACAACCTGGGAAATACTCCTGGTCTACCTGGCCAGGCGCCTCTTTGAGAGCTGCATAAAGGTCTCTGGGCACATCAGTCAGTCACCCGGTTGCTCCTTGCATCTGTTCTGTGTTCCCGAGCCTTGGGAGGATTAGCAGCAGAGAAGAACTGGATGGGAAAAAGTACGGAAGGCAAAAACAAGCTGACGTACTGCAAAGGAAAGGGAGCAGCAGGCTGAAGGTGGGATCTTACAGTAGGAAAGTGGGTGCTACAGTGTGGAGCAGGAGCTGGGGGAAATGGGAGGGGGCTGTTAACAGAAAGAAGGCAGGCGAAGGCATTCCACTGTGGGGAGTGGGAAGGGCGTGTAGCCCAGGTCTGATAAGTCAGGTATCACCACCAGAGTCTTACACCAGCCCCTAAATCTCCTACCGCTGACCGGGCTCTAGGCTCCACAACAAGCAGGATCTGCCACAAGCTTGCCCACCCAGCAGCTTCAGGTAGTCATTTAAGGTATCTCAGATCCAGATCATTAAGCATCCTGGAGATCAGGACACAGACCTTGAATTTGACACGATGCAGTCATGTGAAGCTCGCACAACAAGAGAAGGATACGCTCCCAGCCCTGACAAGGACTGCACAGTTGCAGCTTACACCTCCCTTAGGATTCTCGGAGCAAGTGGTTGCAAACCCAGCCAGGCTGCCTTTGTAACCAACCCCCCCCAGCCCGTCAGGAGGGTCTGAACGCCGGACCATCAGCAGTGAAAACACAAACCTCCACCTCACGCTCTAAATAATTAAACTCTGTGGGAGCAGCAGCAGACTCATAAAACTCTTACACAGACCAAGCCAGCCATTAATGGGGGTCAAAGATGAACACTCTATTTTTTTCTAAGTGTGCTTTGATGCGTGGGGAGAATGGCGAGAGGAGATCTTCATTACCCTCTCTGGTACCTGATGAATTTTTCCTTTCCTGGTTATCAACACCTCCTACCTCCACCCGAACTCCATACTGCTGGCAATCATCTGGACAGCCAGAGACAATTAGAAGGTGTGTTTGAACGACATCTGTGCTAGCCGGTCACCTGCAGGTAGAAGAAGCAAGAGGCCTCGCTGAGCAAAGCCAGGCTCTACCAGAGGCTCAGACGGGGCTTATTATGAGGTTTGGGTTTCACACGGACGCCGCCAGGTGGAATCCCAGGGCCAGCGTGATGCCAAAAGTCATGAAAACCACAACCTCGCGCACCGTCTGCCCTACAGCAAGGCATGGAGCAGAGCACAAGCCAGTAAAATCTGTCGGGATTATTAGCTTGGGCTTGGAGCCAGAGCTGGGAAGTGCCACAAGGGCAAGGAGGCTGCCTGCAGGTCAGCGGGAAAGGAAGTAGAAGTCCCCTGACAGACAGGAGAGGCAGCAGGCAGGAAAGGCAAGACCCAGTTGAAAAAAGGTCACAGAAACACTAGTCTGACCCGCCCCTTCTGGCCTTAAAACACATATATACTCACACGTGAGCTTCTTACTACTCTGCTTTATTCAGACATTTTAAGGAGAGCTCTGCTCTTCCCACTCCCTTTGCATCCCCCCAGTCCACACCAGTTCTGGAAATGGTTATTTAGGCTTTCCATCAATTAAAACCTCAGGTGGAAAGAAAGGAGAGCAGCTTGTTTCAGGGAAGGAGTCACCACATCGACACAACTCCCCCAGCAGCACACAGGGATGTTGGATGCTCTATTGGCAGTGCCAATTCCAGCCTCTGCCAGCCTGTTTTCTCTGCTGCGTTTGCTCTGTGTGGAGGAGAGGCCACAGACTGGAAGTGGCTCCGGGATCTCTGCTACTGTGCCGAGAAAGTGGCTGATGTAGCAAAGCCAGTTTTATTTATTATTTTAATTAGTCCTGATAGATGCCCCTTTTTTCAGGTCACTGGGAACATTCTTCCAGCAAACCCCAATACTTGCGCTTTCAGAGGGAATTTAAGAGCTTTACACACAACACCAGCACTCATCTTTCCCAGCATGGCAAAAGCAGCAGCTGTCACTTCCATTATTCTTGGAAATAAGGGGGAAAATAGCTAGGACTCTCAAGCGTTGGCACCTCTTCCCTCCCAGCGTTGGCTACCAGTGCTACGGTTACTATTCAGGGCAGAAGTGCTCAACAGGACACACATTCCAGGGGGCTGAGCCATCCCGCGTGGCCAGGCTCAAAATGGCAGACAGCAATGAATACGGTAATTAGAAAGTACAACAGAAACCGCAACATAAAAACAAGCAGCTTCTATTACAAGAAACGGTTCTATGGCATGGTTAGATCCATCACCCCATATGCTGGGTCGTGGTGGTGCCTCAGGAGCCTGCTGCTATTATCTGTTTGCAATCACATTTCAGCCCGTCTTTCTGCTTAATGCACGAAAAGCAGAGCTAATCAGATTCGCTCTCTCTTTCTGCTTAATGTCTCCAGTTCCCAAGCATGCTCTGTACTGCTTCAATTGATGTTCAACTAACACAAGCCAGGAACACACAGTGCAAAAAGAAAAAAAAAAATAGAAAAATGAAACTACCTATGAATTTTTGTCCTTCTTCCCACCTATTATGTCTAAAATTCCTTCTACACTTGAGCTTTGCAAACAAAATTCAGGAAATTCCCATTTTCCTCTCTACACCACACCCGGCTCACATATGAGTTCCCTTCTCCAAGCTGCTCCTCCAGTGGTATCTGGGCAATTAATTATAGCACAGACCTATCAGGCTTCCCTCTCACTCTCTGGGACAGCTTTTTAAAATATTTCCTGTCTAGGAACCTCCACAGAAGGCTGTCTTCTGCTGGCACTGTAATAGCCCCTCTTTGTTAATCTATCTGAAGTGACCATCACATACTCTCCTACTCCCTCTCCCCCCAGCACTATTTAATTATTGCAGTCCTACACGGGAACTGTAATGTACCCTCGGCGTTTACAGTCTGAGGACAAACAGGGCCCTGGAACGGCTGCTTCTTTCACTGCATTCCTTTGCACTCCACAGGGCCGCTGGAGCATTGCTAGTCAGCTATGATACCTGGATTTTAACTAAAATGACCAACACAACAGCAGAGAAGCCCCCAGACTGGGCAGATTGCATGAAAATTCAGTGAAGAGATCCAGGAAAAGACTGGCTTACAGGAACACCCATCATCATGAGCCAGGTTAAGCAGCACAGGAAGAGAGTCACCTATTACAAGCACAATTGAAGATGTGCCAGAAGAACAACAACAACAAAAAAAAAATCAGCAAGTATTTACAGGAGATGAGAAAGAGATGTAGGTGGAAGACAAAAGTGCCAGGATACATATCTCTATCCAGAAGGAGTGCAAGAAAAGGGAGAGTGCAGAGATGAAACCCCAGACAGCCCCTGCATCTGTACACATCCCCCAGCTAATACCCACTACATCAATCAGAACAATGGCAGCTCCAGAGAAGACCCTGATTATCCAGCTCCTTCACTAACATCCTCCCCAGAGGCTGCACGCATGTGCAAGGGGATGGAAGAAAAACATACTTCTCAATGAGATTACCTCCAGCATTTTCTGTATTGCCCCCTCTCTTATAAATATGTCTTTAAAAAAATATTGCAGCTGGCTTTTAAGTGTGTCAGATTTAAAAAAAACATATCCTTGAAAACAAAGGCACTTTGTGCTCAGCATATCCAGTGGCACCATTATTTAATATCAATACACTCGTTCTTTCCTTTATTCACTCCATCCTTGGAACACAAACCCACTGTAACAGCCACCCAGTGTATAATCTTACCATGCAAAGCAACACAACCCTACAATAATCTTTCTATTGCCATAATGTCTTCACATACCAACACGAAGAATTTAGGCTTAAACGCTTAAAAAAAGCCCCAACCAACTGCAGTACAGCATGAAACAAATCTCCAACAACTCTCAAGTTGTTAGAGCAAATTTCCTCACCCCTCCCTACTACTTTCCTCATTTGAAAATGGCTGCACAAATATATCTAATTTGTGCACCACACTGATTGCAACTTGCCCCTCCTGCCAGGTAGAGCCACTTGGTTGGTCCACGCATGCATAGGCTCACTGCATCCTGCTGCCTCTGGCACACTACTCTTCACTGACATCATCTTCACCTTCATGCTGTATAAAATTCAGCAGACAGACACAGTATCTGCTCCTTTAGCCATAAAGCAATCACTGTAGGCCAACAGACGCCTCCATCTAGTCTCCCAAACGCACACTCTGACCCGCACCGTGCCCCTGCTAAGTAGACGCTGGGGCATGCATCTCGTTAGGTGACACATCCCTCCTTCCCTGCAGTCAGCAAGGGCTAATGCAGACGCACCAATCCATCAACAGCAAAGCCAAGGCAGAAACTCTGTTCATGCCGGTCAGCAGAAGCAAAGTTCGCCTTGGCCAGTTCCCACAGAGTCTGAGCTTCAGCACATCCCTGGCTTCACGCATCCCTGAAGCAAGACAGCATCATTCTGCACTACCACAGCAGTGTCCCACAAGGCCTTCCCAGTTTCTGCCAGTGCCTGAAAATTAGTCAGGCTGTTGCACCTGGAGCAACTGCAAATCACATTTCAGAGATAGAGAGACCTGCTCTGGTGCCATGGTACTCAACCTCAGGCCTGGCTCACCACAGGCATGCAGAAAATTCTCCGGATGCTTCCCTGCCCTTGCCATTTATACCCGGCCTCAGGGACCACCGGGTCCCACCAACTCTGAGGCCTCAGTCCAAACGGCCACCACCATTGCCACATTTGGAGAAGCTCTTTCACAAACTCAGCCTGCTACTATCTCCTCAGGCAGTCTCCTTTTCCCGTCTCATAGGGGAGGGTTATGGCTACTATTTTTTTTTTTTTTAAGTCCTTTAATAATAACATATGAGCCTAATAACAATAATTCTTGGGCTCACAGCAATGGGCTGTTAGGAATGGGCTCTCAGGAACCATGGCACGTCTCTTAATGCAGAGGCAGTGAAACTAAACCTTTTCCCTTTTTCTCCCCTTTTGAAAACACTGCCTGGGAATGGAGTCAGCATCTGGAGGCACACAAGTATATCCCGGGGAAAGAATGAGAGGAGCGGAGGGGAAGGGAGGGACCTGAAAATGAAGGCTGAGGGTGAGGTTTCACATTACAGCTGAACCAGGCTAATAGTTCACTGCTGCCAAAAAAGGGGGGCCCCATTTCCACCTTTCTTTCATTCCCTACCTTTCACTGCTGGCAAAACAAATCTTGCCCCTCCTGCGTGGCAGCAGGGCTGATACTAGCCTGAACCTGGTGAGCAGGTTCAGCTCTCTCTCCCAGGAGAAAACTATTCACTTTTTGATATTTTTGGGCAAGTCAGCTTTCCAAAAGCTGAACAAGCTGGATCTGTTTAAGCACCAGAGTGGGCACAAGGCAAGGAATACGGCCACAGAGCCACGAGGAAGGCATGACCACCCACCCGTCACAGAAGGAGCAAGTGGTTAGAATGGTTCAGCTACAGCAAGAAAATCCATCTTGACCCAGGTGAAACTGACACTTCACCCAAGAAGTATACGGTCTGCACAAAGCAAGGAGCCTAGCCGAGAAGTCTGTAATAGACATGTTTGCTAATAATCTTAAAACATTAGGTTAAATAATGTCTTTTACCTATTACTAGGCTCTATCTACCAATATTTCTAAACTGGATAATGAAGACAGCCATGTAGGCAAAGAATAACACTAAAACTGAACAAACACAAACCACACAGAAATGTAAGTAGTACTGCAGGATTTCCAATAATAATTGTGCCTATTTCTAAATTGGACTCTGTTATTATCAAACAAGATGGCTGCCTTCATCACTATGCTCAGAAATGTCTGTTTTCATTAAAAACTTAACAATTAGTTTCAGGGTGCTCTTGATAAAGCATTTTTCTTTCCCCATCAGCTTCCACATCATCAGATGAACAAAAATAATGCAGTTCTTTTCGATTAAAAAAAAACAACCAACAAGCCCATATTACTCCACTGTCTTTATTCCTCTCCACCTCCTCTGCTCAATTACTAAAAGCAATTTACAGACAATAAATGTAACTTCACAGCTGCCTGTATGAAGTATTCCCTTCATTTTATAGATGAGGTTACAGGCTATACAGAAATTAATATCAGCGAGGTCTACTTCAAAGCTGGATAAGCAAGAGGAACAGATGAACTCTTAAAGAATACAGATCATGACTGTACTCTAGTAAAACCAGTAAAAAAGAATTAAGGATGTTACCAGTTGGATATAAATTCCTTGAATGTATCTGCTTAAATACAGTAACAAACAAAAGCTTGCTTTTAGGTTTCACTTGGGTTTATTCTATTTTTATTAGGAACAACATTATGAGATTTCAGATTTACCGCTCAGCATCCCATGGACCAAACACACTCGCTTTACTAGTAAACACATGCTTAACTGGTAACCCTCACGGACCCAAAGAAGGTCTTCCCAGTTGATGCCTGATCACCTGGAATCGGCAGTTAGAAAGTCTGTACATAATTTTAATTGATGAAGGCAAGCAAGCCAGGAGAGAGTCCAACGTTTTCTGCCATAGCCTCATGGGAGGATCAAGAACCTAACATCTGTCGTTAAAAATCATCAGCGGTGACTTTGAAGAAGCACCAGGAGTAGCAACACCAAAGGAGAAAAAAAAAAAAAAAAAAAAAGTGCACCTTTGCACATGTACTCTTCTGATGATAACTGCTCCTTAAGGCTTAATAAAAATGCACGGCCAACTTTTCTTCTTCCACACATTAGCAGAGCTCACAAATAGCACCTGAGTCTAGTTATACAACTCAGCAGGCCCAGCTTCTCCTAGGAAGAAAACACCACCAGCATGCAGGTACTCCAAAGGCTGAGTCATCTGAATAGTCCCTTCAAGGGAAAATAATCCTATTAAGAACTGGGGTGTTGGTATTGAAGACAAAAAGGAGTGTTAATTTTGGCACTCCTTAATTACACTCCGTCCATTTACTACCAAACCTAACACCTGTAGGTTAGTAAATTCACCCTGGTCCTCCATCAGTCCCCAAGGGCCTTTCCTGACACCGTCCCCTCTTTATCCAACAACTGCTTCTCATTGCCCATACGTTTCTTTATCCCTGACTAACACCAACGAGTATTTGTACAACCACAGCACTTGGAAAACTAATTTAGGATTAAGGCCTTCATTTCTAGCCTGCATACAAATTCCAGGCGTGATTAAACCAAGAGGGCATTGTGGGCTTCTGTGTTGTGACTAGCTTAAACCCAAAAGCTGTATCAGGCACGCATCAAGAAACAGATAGGCTACAAGATGGGCCAAAAAACCAAACACAACACAAAGGATTTGGATTTATAAAATCTCTTGCGTGGGGAGAGCTGATAAACACAGTAACATTTCTAGCAGAACTGCCATTTTCTGCATTTTCACTGCAGTGAGTACAGATGTTTGTGCCCACTGATACTTGTGCCCTTGTCACCCAAGCCTGCAACAGCATCACAACCTCGCACTAGCCCTGAAAATGGCTCTGCAGATGTAGCTGGGGCAGACGCTTTCTGCAGCAGCAAGCAGAAGTCCATGCACAGAACACGCAATCCATGCTCCCCTTTCCAGGCAAGGTCTGGGGTGTTCATGCCAACCCATTACGCCTCAAAACCTCCCAACAACCGCAACAAGAGCAAGGAGAGAGAAGCAAAATAATGGGCTTGAACAGGTAGTCCCCACGGTTTAAAATGGCACCCTGATGTTATCAGCAACGCTACAGGAGTCCAGAACTCCCCTCCTACCATGACCCGAGTCCAGCAGCCCTCATCCACTTCACCTGAGAACAGGTCATAACACTCCTCTCTCTCCTAAACTCTTCCAAAGGAGATGGACTGGGAAAGGAACCAGTGGCTGAGGCTGAGAATTTTATTTTTGAGGTTGGTAGATCTGCTGTGGAGACTGATCCACTGATATTTTTCTAATATAAGGAACATATAAGATGCCTAGAATTTGATAGCTGCTTTTTAATTAAATTGAAATAAGTAAATCACAGCCTGTTGCCATGGAGAATGAACAGACACAGCCTCTTGACTCCAGGGCAGGATCAAGCAGGAGAGGCAGACAAGGCTGTGAAATTAAAAACACCTATTTTAAAGCAAATGGTCTTGATAATTAGCAAAAAAACGTGGCATAGGGAAATAATATAACCATATGGCAGGAAGTGGTTTTCAAGGTGAACTACAAAGCTGTTTTAAATAAATGAATAAACTGCTGGAGCTGCTGGGTCACCCACAGAATCATATATGCAGGATTAAATGTGATTTAAAAAATACACCAAAAAAAATAGCAATTAGCTCTTCTTTCACTTTCGTGCCTATAGCCTGCATCTGTGTCTGTTCTCATTTTTAAGGACTTCTTTCAAGTGATTAACGTTTGCACCTATTTGCAGTTACCAGAGAGCCATCAAACTCACAGGTTTTCAAAAGCCTTGCGGTTCACCCTGAAGCGAGAACCAAGTTTATGGGATAAAAAACCTTTTATCTCTTACTCAGTGTCATTACACAATCCTGGCCAGGTCATCAGACACTAATAATCATTCCTGAAGCTGTACATCCCTGTTATGACTTCCATGACAAAGTGACGTGGGGAGTGGGGGAGGGAATTGCTCCCTGCACACCACGTATTCAATGCTGTGCTACACCTCTTGAGAAGTACAGCTCAGAGAGAGTCAAAAGATAATGCTGGTGTGTCAGGGGGAGGCAGCACGGCCTTCAGCACAGTCTTGGCTGATGGACAAAAGCCTTGCTCGCACCCTCCCTTCCCAGTTAGTCCAAACCACACAGGGCATCAAAATATTCCACCTCTTCCTGCTTCCAACCTCAACAGCTACCAGCTCGCCCCTGTCAGCAAAGGCTGGTCAGAAAGGCTGGGGCTGGACAGTTTTACGTTGCTCCTATACCACCTCTGCAGAGAGGGTACTGTATGGTGGCTGTCCTGGCTCTTTTAGGACACTTGTGCTCTTCTTGGATCTAAAAGGGCTGCAGCAAGGAAACTCCCTCATCACCTTTCTGAGCCCCGCCAGGACAAATCTAAGCAAGACTCTCTTACGATTTCCAGTAAGTGTGTGGCCAAACTGCATCAAATTCATAATAGCTTAAAAATACTTGAAATACATTGCACCTGATGACTCAGTTTCAAAAATGCGCTGTACATTTTTTTGAAGGGAAGGGACAGACGAACTAACTTTCACTTCAAACATGCCATCCACTCTATGGGAAAAGCCAACCTTTTCTCCTATTTTGTGAAGACACAAGTTGTCAGCCACCGTCATTAGTCTTCCATTGCAGTTAATGACCCAAACTGTCAGGGTCCCAGTCCAGGATCTCATGACACAGCCAATTACATTAAAGATCAGTTATATTTTCAGCACTAATCAGCAGAATTTAAGCTGGCTATTGACAAGTTCTCTTCTGTTCCCCACCACAACCAAGAAATACCCCAGAAAGCGGGGGGAATAAGGACAGAAATCTCAGAAAAAGAAAGGGTTGGGGAAAAATGAGCCATTAAAATCAGTATTGTGCGCTTTCATAGCTTTGCTCTGTATTTTGGAGCATTCGCTGCTTTAAGTGAAGTCACACTACATAAAATCTGTGGCTTTCATTAAAAATAAACTCCGGGTCCAAGTCTGCATGAAGATATGCATAAACTTGCAAATCTGGTTCACCCTGAAGGATGCCAACAAAGATCCCAATGTCACTACTTAAAAATGCTGGGGTGGGGGCAGCATGAGCAGGCTAACTTATAGCCTTTAAACAGTCAAGGTTGACAGTGGTATGTGCCCAACCTCCTCGCTCTTTCCAAAGCCTGCAGCAAGAGGAGACACAAAACATCTTGGGACACATTAGCTGCACTGGAGGTGCTACACATCCTGGGCTTCCCCTCTCCCCACGGCCTTCGCCAGCATGCATTCGTTTTACTGATGCTTGAGCCACAGTCCTACCCCACCACCTGAACACAAATGGATTCACCAGGGCTGTTTCTGCCCTCACAGGCACCGGGCACTCAGAGGGCAGTGGGTAGCTTGTTGTTCCTCCTCACTTTGTAGCATTACTTATTTTTAATTCTGACTTGAAGAGATTTAACACGATTATCAAGGCCGGCCCAGTGCCTTCCTCTGAAAGGGAACTGTGGTTTCTTCTCCATCCCCACAAGCCAAGATAACCACACAGGGGAAGAAGACTCCTTCCCAGGGACACTCCCAGCTGGACAGAGCCAGGGCTAACGGGTGCCTGCATTAAGACTTAAGCCAGGCGGCTGGTTGGTGTATGAAGGAAGATGCTAGCCGTGTCCAGGAGCAGTTATTTTTGTATCACAGCAAGGAGGGTCGTGGGCTAAAAACAGAATTTGAAAAAAAGGAAGAAGAAAGACAAAAATTCCCCACAAATACACATTAAACCGTTCCCTTCAGCAGCATCACACCATGCAGTACACACAAAGAGGGGAGACCACTTATGGGGCTGAGCCCCTCCCCCGTCTGTCTGCAGCCCCCTGTTTCCACCACTTGTGCTCTCCCCTTGCCCACTCTTCCCTGACCTCCAGCCTGCTCCTGTGCCACCCCAGCTCCCTGCCAGGCCCTTCTGCCCCCCCAGCCCATCTACCCAGGACCTCCTTCTCCTACTCACAAACTTCTCCTGACCTCTACATCCCTGACACCCCTCCCCAGCACCATGTTCTCAGCACCCACACACAACAAAACCAGGGCCGAGAGCTTCCCAAACAAGAACCAGCCTCGCTAGGGTATTTTTCACCCGGCAGCGGGTGCCACCTGGGCTCCCACCGGGAGTTTCCAGCCATAACCCTGGGGTGGCTGCGAGGCCGCTCGCCAGAGGAGCGTGTGGCACACGTGCTGTCAACAACTTCCAGTCGCGGTCCCGGTGGGCAAGTCCCGGGTGGGCGAGAGACTGGCGACCACCGGCTTGGGAACGGCAGCTGGTAAGCGGGGTGGCGCTTTCACAAAAAATAAAGATCACCTTAATATTCTTCTTAACAGCCAGAAAGGTCATGACGCTGGGG
>JAOXNO010000001.1:53280057-53374940 GCA_028565335.1 Limnodromus scolopaceus | reverse complement strand
ATGGCTGTAGGTGCCCACCCCTGGGAGTCTGTGGTCTGGGGGCTACCAGGGGATCTGGCAGGGGGATGTGGGCAGGCAGGGGACAAGAAAGGGAGCAGAGAGGACCTAGGGCACCATCTGGTGGCTCCAATCACTGCCTTCCCTAAATCCCTGTCTCCCAGGGTCACAGTATTGCATGGCCAAGGGCTGAAAAAACACCAGGTCTTTCCAAGAGACAGCCCAGCAGGAAGAAGAGACCCCTGCCCTTGGCCCAAACTCGTACACCCTTAGGGCACTGCTAGGTGGAACAGCACTGCAAACCAGAGCAGTAATAACCATTTCACTTGCGGCCTGTTTGGTAAAGCACCTCCCTCGATAAAGAACCACCCCTAGCTGGGTATTTAGAGATGATTTACAGTAGCAACACCCTTGAGAAGCAAAAAAAAAAAAAAAGAGTAAAAGACAGAAGTGATGAAGGAGAACACCTTGGACTACACCTTGGACATACATTTCATTGTCGCTATCTGTCACAGCAAGGTATTCCTTTTCTACAGATAAAGGCAAAATATAGTTAGCGTGTTTCATACGACAGAACAGTACCCATGCAAGAGCTTGTCCTCTGTAGAAAAGGATCAAACCAACGAACCGTTCAAGTGCACCATGGATTTTGCCTTCTTAAATTAGGATTTGCTGTAAAGTGTTGTGAAGGAGTTATTTTAAATGGACCAGATGACCTCAGTGTCACCAGCACCCTTTGCAGCAGTACCAGCTAAGACAACACATTGAGGATGATCACAGTGAGAGATTGCATCTCTCAGGACCAAAGGCTCACACCTGGTGGAGAGGGCAAAGAATCCTAGTGCTAACATGGCACCCCCTTTAGAAGAAGGCAGGCAGAGCATTTCCACCTCGCACCACAGCTTACTTTGATAATGGGTCTCCACTTCCCTGAAATCCTGTCAATACAAAGGGATAATTCAACACCTGGGAACCAAAGATTATACCACCATAGCCTGAGAGCGTGTTCTGTGCATAACAGCACCATGCTGGGTGAAGCAAGTGAAGCTGAGGCCCCTTAGGGACACAGTTTTTAAGAGGAATCCATTCTCAACATTCCTTTTAAAGCAAACCATGTAGAATGAACACAATAACCCAGTCATCACCTCTCATCTTTGTAGAGCTGGGGGAGCCAGTCCTTAATTTATCTTCTTTTTTTTTTTTTTTTAATTGCTCAACACTTAAAAACAAACTCCTTTCCTCTTACTAGTAATACTCATTTTTCTGCATCTACTCTCAGGTAAGACCGAAAGACCAAATGACTGCCTTTTTCCTGAACAAATCTCTGCTACAAAGTAGCTATACCAACATTATATATTTCCTAGTCTCTCCTGCCTGTGCCTGAAGGCATTTCCTCATACCTTCTTGGAAAACTCTGTGCCATTTAGGAATATCACTGCTCTTGCAGTCTTCTGCTTTATATCTTTCTCACACGCTCTGATGCCCCACGGCGCATGATGCTAAAGAAGTGATACCGGCTTACAGCTACCTTGGGTAGCTTCAAAACTTCCTTTCTTGTGCAGCAGCCTTATACCCTTGCAGAAGCAATCCAAAATCCATTGAAATCAACACAGTGACTGATTTTGGCAAGCTTTGGATCACAGCCCAAATCCCCAGACTTGCCAGTGTTTCTTGGAAATTTTCAGTTTTTCACTTAGTTGATCAGAACCTGGTGTGATTCTTCCAGTACTTTAGCACTGACTGTTCCTAGAATAGCCTTTTCTATTCCAAATGTCGTTCTTCCTCTCATGTTTCATTTTAAACAGCTTCATCTACTTAAGATATAGAATTGTTCAGGCATAAATGTAAGAAACACACTGTTTAAAAAGGTAACAGAAAGACAGGACAAACCAATTCACTGCAAAGTGAGATCCTTGCCAGGAGATTTCCAGTAGCACCCAGTATTTTTAGCATTTATAAAATTTAAAAAGCAAAACAGAAAAACTAAGCAGCATTATTTTGGAAGTTTTCACTTTTCATCTAATCCATCAGCTTCTGCTGAATATTTTATTGCCATACTGCGACATATTTATAATTCATCTCATCATTTCTTCAAATTTGTTAAGGAAAGGAATTGTTATACCTGTACGACCCTCTGGAAATTCTTCTGTGAACACAAATGTTTTCTGGTCATATTAGTAAACGCTAAAATTGCTGACTTCAAAAATATTTATAACTGTCGCGATCACTTAAAAAACGGAAAATGGGTCTGATCAGCCATGCTGTCTATTCATTGCTCTTTCTGAAATGAATTCCTCAACATTGAGAAGAGAAAAAGCATTTTTCTGTGGTTAAAGAAAGTCCAAATTGCATGTTTGAAATCTCTTCTAATAAAAAGAGCAAAGCAATAAGCGGATTATCTCTTTAAACATAGTATAGGAAGGCTGGAGGCCCTGGAGACATTTTCCATAGCCTCTATCTCTGATGCATAGCAACATTATCTTCAACTAGAGAGGGTCCTATGACCCTGGAGCTCAATTTTAATTTGATCTTATTCTTTAAAGAGGTTTCTATGATTCCTCTCAAGTTATGCTGCATATTCTTATTTTGGATTGGTTTTGTTTGGTTGTTATTTTGTTGTTGTTTTTTAATCTGAGATAAAACAACCTCAGCTTTTTGATCCACTGGTTTGATCGTGTTATATGGGTATTTAATGTAACCTTTTCCCTATCAGAACTAGAATATGCATCAGCACA
Organism: Limnodromus scolopaceus; assembly: GCA_028565335.1. Taxonomy (NCBI): domain Eukaryota; kingdom Metazoa; phylum Chordata; class Aves; order Charadriiformes; family Scolopacidae; genus Limnodromus; species Limnodromus scolopaceus. Next base: position 53,372,208 of record JAOXNO010000001.1, on the reverse strand, counting down.
AATGGTAGGCAAGTTCCAGCTGACAGGAGAGAGAAATGCTTGGATAGAAAATTCATCTCTAGGGCCTCCCTCCTCCTTCCAGTTGTTCTAAGTTTCAGAACTGGTCTACCTGGCCAAATAACATATGGCGGTGGGGGTAAAGGAGCCCTACACCGTTCTTGGGAAATACTGGCCAGCTGAAACAAAGGCAAACCTATTAGTTTTGGTGGGGCGGAGGTACCATGCCTGCTCCCACACAGGCTCAAAATCCCAAGTGATAACAAAGCCTATTGCCAAGAAGAACAGGAAACTGGAGAGCTCAGCTTGAATTGCTCTGGGCTGGAACTTGGCCCCAGACCCGCTTGCGTAGCCCCAGCAAGGGAGTTTCCTCAGGTTCCCATCTCCTTATTCCTCTTCCTTATTCTGGAAAGGGCACTGCCACTGAGACATGTTGCCAGACAGTTATGTTTCCTCTGTTTTCCCTTTCTCCATCTTTATCTCTGTCCATGCATCCAGTCCTCACTGTATACTGCTGATATTGCTGAAGGGAAAGCATTTACTCGGAGGCACTGATTTGAGTCAACTGACTACGCTCACAGCAGGCATCTGTGACTACTTGATGGGATTAGCAGATTAGGAGAAAGCGTGTTTCACTGTGGGGTTCCTGAGAAAGGGAAAATGGACAGGTGGACGCTTGGATCTCAGATAAACTATGCATGAAGGCCTGATGGCCGTGTCAGGAAAGCTGTAGGCACAGGATCAGACGGACTGCTGCAGGTCAGGATCAGAAAATCAAACCAGCAAGCAGGGAGGTCTCTGGATTGTCCTATCACTTACAGAGGATCGACATTGAGGTATTTCAGCCAGGCCAAGTGGGAGAAACCTGAACAGATCCCATCTGCACCATTTCTAAGGTACCTGCAAGTGCTTGACAAAAGCAGCTTTTCTTTTGCATCAGATGGCTTTGCTGCAAACTAACTTTGCTGCATCAGTGCAGACTGAGCCCCAGGCGGGAAGTGAACAGATGCATTCTGTTGTTAATGAAGGGCAGTTTAGAAGGAGCCAGGGGTTCCCAAGTCCCTCCTGGTTGTGCCCTGAAGTTGCTGTGGATCTCTGCAGAGAACTGGGGATGTGAGAGAGTACTTCTGCTGTACAGAAAGATGTCTGGTCCACATAGGGTCAGATTTCCCCTGTTAGATATTCTCATACAACGTATCAGCGGAGTCTTCTAGAGATGCTTGCTTCTTAGGTGTCTGCAGAATGACAAAAAGGAGAAAAAAGAAATGGAGGAAAATTATTCAAAAAAAGATGAATTAATTCTTAATTAGCAGACACTGACGCTTGTTCTGTTAGAAATGGCTATAAGTGATCCGCTGAAACGGAAGCCGCTGTAGTGAGAAATGCTGCTCCGCCAGAGATGAACGTGACTAATCCAGCCCAAGGGATAAAGATGCCTCCTTTACTTGTCACTCTTCCCCCAAAAAGCTGTCAGACAGGGAGGGGAGGGAAAATTGGACTTGGTAAAAAAATAAATCACTTTGGATTCTGTGAAGGAGGAATTCCCTGACCTCCTCAATCCTGTTTCTTCAACAGTTGAGTCTATTCCTCACAGCCGTTCCTTGTGCAGACAAGGCGCTGACAGACTGATATTTTAAGCGCTGTGTGGCACAGGCCTGCTGTAAGCAAGGTTACGCAGCAAGTAGCTGAAATGCCACAGGGTGAAGGAAGCCCTACCTACACTAGCGTTTTCTCTGTTGCCACCACCAAAGGGAAACATTTTACAAAAGCGCTGAGCGCAGGCACCTCCAAAGCATGCGGGATTAACCCCTCACTACCCGAGCTGGCTGACAGCCCAGCGCAACAGCATGCAACCGCTCTCATTCCAGGGGCTCCCTGCCCCGCTTCCCTTTACAGCTCCCCCTCTGTGCACAGCATCCCGCAGCAAGGCCTGGCCCGGACCCTCTGCGGCAGAGTCAGCCACCATCCAGCGACCTCAGCTCCCACTCACAGGCCAAACCCCCTGGCCCACAAGTCTTGCTCTTAGGGAAAACACCCTTGTTATACAGCTGTCTGGAAGACAAGTGTCTGAGCAGCACAAGAACTGAGGACCCTCAGTGGTGTCTGCTCTTGGTGTGAGACCTCATTCTATCCCCTCTCTTTGCTTTCCTCTCCTCTTTTTCTCCCACTTCTCCTTTAGCCTTTACCCTGCCTTGGCTGAGACTTACCAGCACCAGACCCACTTGCACACAGATGCTCATTTGCTCTTGCTTGGTTGCTTTGCTCCTGGTCTGTTTTACAGACCTGCTGCTCCTCAAAGCAGCAGTTGGGTGGTGTGGGCCACACACAAGGGATTCAACACAGTAGGGAAAAAAGCCCCACATACACTGCATCTCATAATTCAGACTAAATCATTTCAAAGGGGGCAGCTGACAAAGATATACAGAAGAACAAATAGGACAGGGAAGAGGGATCAGGACCTGTTTTCCCTATCCAACTAATTTAAAATGCAGCAAGAACACAAAATCAGGGATGCTGTCTTTTCCAGGGCATACGATGCACTGGGGTATAAGACAGCCTACATAAACCAACCCATCCTTCCCCTCAATAATCAGATACCCGCCGCCGCCTTTGCTGCCACCAACCACTGTGGTGCCAGAGCACTAACTGCAGGAGGCCAGTGGCCTTGGGACCAGCCCACATGGCAAGTAGCTGTGATGCAGAGGAGGCCGCTTGATTTTAGACCACCTTTTCCTAGGAGGTGGGAGTTGTGAAAATGCTTCAGACACTGGAAAATACTGTCCTTCATGAAACAGAGGGATGGTGCCAAGTGAAGTTGGCGCCATCCTCCACACTGCATAGTCAGTCAACCTGGGGAACTCCCCCCACAGGACATCAGTGGGAGGATGCAGGACACATTTTTCAGAAACATTTTCCAATGTTAGAAGAATGAATTTATTTTTTAAGCAGATAAGAGGACTGGAGGGGAAAAGAACAACAAACTTCTAAGGACAGGAAGGAAATGTTCCCTGGGGTGTCTCATGCAAGTTGTGTCCCTGTGAAACAGCTGATGCCTGCCAAAGGCAGAGTAGAGGATTGGATTGTGTGGGCCTCACAACTGATCTGCACCTGCATATTCCAAGTTGCAGCTACTTTCACTATAAGTCAATTTAGTTCCTGGTCTCTAACTCATAACTCCCAGCCCAGCAAGAAGATCCAAGCCCAACACATACCCACAGTGCCTTTTCCTGAGCCATAGAACTGACAGAGACTGTATCAGCCCAGCCTCTGTTCAGACCATCTTAGCTTCTGCTACTATGAAATGGTTCTCGTGTGCTTAATGCTCATGAGAGCAAAGCTGTATCCAGGGTGCCCCTGTGCACAGATTCCTCTCCCAGGGAGGACTTCTCAGCTGCCTAAATAATCTGGAAAGGGCAACAGTGGGGCTAGCATCTGGTCAACTCTCCATGAATGTTTGCCATTGAGGGACAGAGGGAGCAGTGATGCCAAACCCCTCAATTCCTTTCAGGGTACGTCATACATAGCAAAGCATCTGCATGAAACCAGGACTGTCAGAACTGGTAGCGCTGCAGGAGCAAGGGTTCTGCCGGAAGAGAGAAGACAAGCTACATGTGCAGTCCAGCTGGTGAGTGGATGCCACATCCCGTTTTCCCCTTTTGGTGGGACTGCAAGTGGGCAAAGAGCAGACACGCTTACTGCCTGCTAGGGCCATGGCGACCCTGTGGGTTTTCTTTCCCCATGTGCCCAGTGCATAAGGGAACTCTCCAAAAACAGGGCCCCAGCCCTTACCTTCCCTGCAGGACTCTTTCTCGGTGGTGGCTTGTTTGTGTAGTTCTCAAGGCTAGAATAGACATCAACTTGCTGTACATCCAGGCACTGCACAGGGAAGAGAGAAGAGAGGAGGGGTCACATAAATCACTTAGGTTTAAGACAACTAGTTGCCCATTGTGTTGTTCCTTATCTCATGCCATCTCAACAATTTTTAGGAACCCCTGCCATCTCCAAAATTTTGAAGTTCCTGACCTGAACTTGGGCAAACAGAAAATCGTTTTCCCCTGAAATCTCTTCAGTGCAGCTGCATCACCTTCCTTTTTCAGGCTCACAGAGACAGGCTTTGATGTTACCTACCCTGTGTAAAGCAGTGGAGAAGAATGCCAATGCCCCTGCCTCCCTCTGCTTCAAATTGTCCCAGAATGCAGAATAAAGTCCCCTCTGCCACATGAAAGGATATTGTGCACCACAGGTAACAGGGAGCGCTCTGCATCCCCCAGGGCTGTTTAGATGTCTGACACCCACAAGCTCTTGCTCATGGTTATTCTGGGCACACAAAGGTGAGAAGAGGCGCAAGACTGAATATCATGAAGCACAGGCGCTGTTGAAAATGGGAAACCCTACATCGGGTATGATTTCTATTTATTGTCTGGGTTTTTTTCCAAGCCAGAACTCTCCTTCCTTCTTAGAGTGAGCAAAAAATAATAATAAAAAAAAATCAATACACTCCCAGGCCCTCAAACATATCCGTGGTCCCACACAGCTACACAGAGAAATACACACACGCCCTACATGTGTATGCATCCACTGGTCCCCCAGGTAATCGTGTCACAGGAGATGCGTGTCAGTTTGAGTGATGTTCCAGATCTGCCTGAAGGATCAAACATAACAATCAGGAGGACTTTTCCATGTGTGTTTCAAGGATGACAGCAGGTTGCCAAGGTGGCTGTTTCTCTGGCAACAGGAAGATGGGAGGAGCTCTGGCCGCAAGAGGGGCAGATGGTATTAGTGGATAGACTGCAAAGGGAGTGAGGCGCCCTGTAACACAGCAAGGAGGAGGAGCAAAATATGGGGGCTTGATTCTGGGGCTGCCAATCACCTGAACCCTCAACATTTCATCCAGAGTTGCAAATGCTCAGCATCTTTTGGGATCATGGCCAGCAGGACAGTGGTTTGAACCGGACCAGATGAGAAAGGAGCAGCATTTGGGAGTGGGGCTTGGAACAAACAGGCACTCAGACAGGAGGGGGCCACAGTGAACGGAGCACCACATGGCTCCCCTATTCCCACTCCTCCTCTGGGAACAATCAAATTATTTCACCTGTCTGCTTCCCACTCCCAACAACCCACTTGCCTACACAGGCATTCCCAACTATTCGCATGTGCACATACACGCACAGAAAATCCCATTTCCCCGTCCTCATTTTCAATTCTCTTTGTGATGCTCACAGGGAGAACCTTGTCCCACATGCTGCACTCCCAGCAGCCTGGCTCTGTGTCCCCTTGGCAGGACAGGCAGCCTCTTCCACTGTCCTAGTCTGAAGCCACTCACAAGCAAGAAGGATCCTTTTGGTATTTGACCTCCAGAAAGATTCCCTTCCTCCACAAGCACTCTTCTCATGGAGGCTGTTGACAATGCTGGTCCTTTGCTGGCCAGTTGGAAAGCTGGTGTCTCCAACCGCCATTTGCAAATTAATTACTTTTACTTGGTCACTGGCCACCTGCTACTGTCACAGTGGAGGCACATAGGCCTCTCTCCTCCCCACTGGCAGGTGTCTTCCCATCCCCAAGCAGCCTCCTTGTCTCCCTTGCACCAGGAAAAGCTCCTGTGTTCTGGAACCCGCCTGGCATCAGGAGCTCTGTTTGCTGCTCAAAAAAGCTTGCTTGAAGTGTAAAGTGGATGAAGCGAGTCCCTTGGATTGTTATTTGCAAGCTGCTCATTAACCAGGCAGCTAAGCTGGAAGACAGAGGAAAATACAGGTTTGGGTCTGGCAGTGCAGTGAGGTAGGGCTGCAGGAGGACAAAGAGGTCAAGGGATGCCCGGCAGAGTATAGTGGGAACAAAGTGGTTGCCCAGCTGCCCCCTTATTACCGTGGATTTTTGCTACCTGCTGCTTTTCAGTGTGTACACCCACCCCCAGGGACCATGAGGTAAACGGTGGCGCCTGGAAGACCCACTGGGGAAGACATTTGCTCCTAGAGATGTCCAGCAGGATGGCTTTGCAGAAGGTGTGCTAAGACCCTTCCCACACCAGGGGTAAGTCTTGCTGCCGTGTAGGATAACACAGAGCATTTAATGAGCTGCACCAGCCAGGTCCAAGTCCTTACTTTGATGTCCAGTGCTGCCTCCTGTTGCTCTTGCTCAGGAGGCAGCTCCAGGCTTGCAAGGACACGGTGGCTCCCTGACCCAACCCTTTTCCAGACTCTGACCTCTTGCTTTCCCCTACAGATAGCACATCTGGCACGTGATGGCCTCCTTTCCCGTCCCCTAATCTCTGACCTCCTTCTTTATCTCGTCACTCAGAGTTACTTCTCACTTTTCCTTCCCCCTTCCTTGCCTTAGCTTACCCCCAACACTGACCACAGATTTCTGCCCTCCCCACGAATTAAGTGCTAAGTCTTCAACACCGATGGGTTTTTACAACACACCTAATTTCAAATGCAGTTTGCAGGGCTGGGTTTACACCATGCAGAATCCCAACAAAATTTAGCAGCAGGCCACCAGAGTTATCTTTCAAAGGAAATAAAGCTTGTCGACTTTCTACTCCCATCACCTGTCCTGAGGGCCCATCCAATGCAGGGTGTCCATCCCAGGGCTCTTGCCCTCTCTCCCCTATTAACTTCTCAGTTACACCATGTTTCACCCTCCTCACCTCCCAGCCCTGCTCTCACCACATGCGGTATCTGCAGCAGGAGTTGCTGCTTCATGCCTGAACAAGTCACCCCACAGCAGCTGCTCCATGGTAACGTAACCTCCAGTGGGCGGGCTGGTACCCCCCCAGCACACAGGAGATGCTCCAAGGCCGCTTGCAGCTCTGCCAAAGAGGGCTGGGCCACCTGCCCTGCACACTGGGCTGGCTAAAAGCCCCACACAGCTGTCGTGTGGTGAACCAGCCTCGGGGGAAGGCGGCTGGGCCAGGTCCATAGGGCTCCTGCAAGCACAGGGGCTCAGCCAGCTCCTGGGACTGCCTGTGCCTAAGGCTGGCTCTGCTGGCTTGCTATATTAGCCTTAGTGGGGCCTCCTGAACAGAACAACATGATGAAACATGTAATTAAGATGGAGCTAAGGATGCATGACGAGGCCGACTGAGCGAGAAATGGATTTGATTTTTTTTTTGTCTCCTTGCAGAAATCATCCACTTCAGCAGGAAACTACCCGTTCGGATTTTTATAAGCCTGAATTAAAAAGAAATTACTTGATACAAACGAAAAGGTTTATAACCTGCAACCTCCTTTACCCAAAGCATTGCTCTTGCCAAGAATAAACATATCACATACAATATATAGGGCTTTCTTTTAAACCTCTACTCCAAAAATTAAAGGGTCATAAAATGGTGTCCCCCCACCTGCAAAATGAGAATGAGAAGGGAGCAGGCCCATCCTCTTTTTCATATCTGCCCCCTATCAGGTCTCCTGCTTGCTCGGCAAAGCTTTGTTCCTCTCTGTAGTGCATTCTCCAGAGCTTCGTTTTGTTTAGTTTAAATGATTAATGCAGCAGAGCTTACAGGTTTTCCTTGGAGAGACTTTTTCAGCCCTTATAGACCTCACAGTCAGAAAGGTTTCCTAATGTTCAGGCAACATCCTTCTCTGCTCACTTTCATTTTATTCCTCCTCATTTGTCCCACAGGTCACAGAGGAAAAAAACCCCACCCTTCCTTCTTAGTGGAGCAGCCAGCCCTCTCATGGGAGTAAAAGGAGAAAAAGGAATCCATTTTAAATGGAGATGGATGGGTTGTAAATGGGATTAGGGGTCATGGTTACTTGAGGTAGGTGAGGTCTGGGCTTGACTTTTCAGGAGAGCCACTCCAATCCTATTACCTATGACACTGCTGCTGCTGGGCTCAGGGGGTGGGAACAGACAGCATTCCCCAGTTTGGGAAATGGAAAAAGAAGATCCTATGCAATGCAAGGGAAATGTTCCAAAAAAGAGGCTCCCTTCTTTTTCTTCATGCCCTTTTGCCCCCCGAGAGCTAGTCAGCCTGCTCAGGACTGCAGTGGTCCATGGCACTGACACCAATGAAGGTGTCACAGAAGGAGCTCTAAACAGCTGGGGTTGTTGTGGGAAGAACTTCTCTCTGCCCCCTTCCTGAGTCATCATTCTCCAGCTGGGGAGGGCACATGTCCTTGAGACACCTTACGGTACAAAGTGGGGCTGAGATCCCCTCTTCCTTCCTGACTTCTGGAGACCCTTCTAACTTTACCTCCAGGAACCCTCTCTGGCCTCATGCTTGCTGCTCTGTGCTGCCACACTGCTGGCAGAGGGAAGGGCGCTGCCCAGCAGGGCATGGTGGAAGGCTTTGGCACTGGGGAGGCCACAAGTGGGACCAGGATGGAGACACACAAGACACACAGTCCTGAGAGGAGCTAAGCAAGGCAGAGCACAAGAGCAAGGTCACCAGTATCAAGCTGGTATGCAGTTATTGCTTATGTTTCCCATCATGATACTGGCGTTGTCTGTACCATAGCAGGGCAGGGAAAGGAAGGGTTATACCGTGATGTGGGCAGAGGGCGATTCTCATACTCACATCATAGACAGGAGGTGGTGATGGTGGTGGCAGGCTGGCTGAAGGGGGCTGCGTTTGCACCTTCTTTCTCAGGATATTTACCTGGTTCCTTCTAGGGCATGACACCTGTTGAGGACAAGACAGTAAATGACACATTTGGAGAAAACACCATCTCCCCAAAGATGAAGTGAACACCAATGTCATGTCAAAGCTAGCTGCTTGCACACCCCCTGAGTGCTTCCACAGCAAAGAGTGCTGGCACTCTCTGCACAATACCTTTCCTCACCACGGGGTAAAATGGAGGAGTTTGCTGACTTACACTGGAGCAGTGGAAAGGAAAACTGGGCTTTGTGTGCCTCCTCCTTTGAAATCTCCTTCAACACTGAAACTTAGCTGGATGGAGGGTGTAAGTATTTAACAACACACAACCATGTCATAGGACAGGCTGTAAAGCAGGATCCTGTTCAAAGTATGCAGGGGAAATTCAGAGAGGCACAATGCAGTGACTTTCATCAGGATTTGGCCAGGAAGCTTTTACTAATCTGCAGAGTCTAGAGAGAGCACCAGATGACCATTAATGATGACATATAGTCAGTGATACACTAATGTGCAAGTCCAGCATGGAGTTGGAAGAAGAAGGTCTCTTCCTCTGAAATGTTTCTTGCATCGGATGAGTTCTCCTTGAACACGCTCCATTCATGCACAGACGAGGGTTAGCCCTGCTCAGCCAGCAAGAGAGAAGGCAGAAAAGGCAGAAAGCTCTGCTAAGTATCTCTTTTCTAATTCGGAAAGAAGTGGGATGATTATATTCACATCACATGAAAACGATGAACTGCTTTCCAGTCCATTAGTAACTAAGGAGGATGCTAAATAGCTTCTCTTAAAGATAAACATTTTTAAGCCAGCAGGTCTGAGCAAGCTGTGGTGAGAAATATGGGCTGTGCTCTGCAGGACAGCAAATGTAATGACTGCACGTTCTCTTTGGGCCCCAAGGAGAGCCTGTAGGTCTGAGACTTGCTGTCCCACCTCAGAACCTAGAGATGCCAACTGGCAAGGCGTGACAGTGCCTCCCTTCTCATCCTCATGAGATGCTGTCTAGGCAAGCAGAGATGGGGGCTTGTCTACAGCCTAGTCATTCTGCCACTTACCCTCCTTCCCGCTCCATCAGACTGCCTGCAAGGTAAGTCTCACGAGATTAGCAGGTCTGCCAACTGCTGCCATTCTGTTTTCAACCTCATGATCTCTGACTCTGTGTGCTGAAGCCTCATGCTCCTTGGAGTCGTAGGACTGTACAAGCAGCACAGCCTCCACATAAAAATGCATGCACAGAGTCTGCTGTCATGGTGGCAGAGAGCAGATTGAAAGAGTAAATATAGGGGATACTCTACCTAGAAAACAACAATCCCCAAATTCCAATCTAAAATACATCTTTTCTTTTTTTCTTTTTTTTTTTTTTTAAAGACAGCCTTGAGATCACTGGAAGAAGGTGGCAGTCCTAGGAGCAGTAGGTTTTCCCCAAACAACAGGGATGCTAGTATCATGACTCCAGAGTTTTTTTCCACAGGGCCCCTATCTCATCCAGATCTTTCAGCCCTACTTTTGGCTTTTCTTCACCAGCTGTCTACATCCTTTCTTCCCCACTCCTGGTTTCCCCTTTGCGCTCAGCTACTCATCCCAGCTTCCACTTCTTACCCAGCTGGTCCCAACCTGTGCCACTGGTCTGCTCACCCAAGAAACCCTCTCAGTCCAGTTTTAACACTCTTTCCCAAGCTCCAGTGATTCCTCGCTCTGGATTCCGGTCCCAGTTTCCCTCCTGAGCCTCCTTCTTCCAGCCTCACAGAATCACTGCTGTTGGAAGGTGCCTCTGGAGATTGTCTAGTCCAATCCCCCTCTGCTCAAAGCAGAGTCAACTAAAGCAGGTTGCTCCTCAGGTCCTTGTCTCTCTTTTTTCCCAGTTAGTTGGGACTTGCACACAGGCTTCCTGGGGATCCTTGTCCTGACCTTCCCCCCTTGCTCTGTCTCTTAATGTTTCCTCTGTCAAGCACATGCCCAAGGCTCTGGTGCTCAACCCCTCCACAGTGCAGATAGTTTTCTTCTATGGTGCCCAAGCAATGGCTCAGGAATGCAGCTGCACAGCTTCCTTGCAATCAGGTCGAGTCCTTGCACTGGAGTACCCCGTATCTTCACAGAGGGTTAGAAACAGGGAAAGTTCTGCCCTCTTCCTGCCACCAGGGCTGCAAAAGACTTGCTTGACTGCGAAGGATGTTACCTGCTGACCAGCACCTTGTGAAAAGGCAGCCTCGCAGGGCTCCTTTCAAAAACTGAGCTGTGAATTTGACAAGAGCCACAACTGAGCATGCACTAACTGTGGTTTTCCAAAGACCCATCACAAGGCTACATCTCCTTGAATATTCTCGAGGCCAGCACACTGCTAGTGTGACTTCTTGCCCTGTGTCAGATCCTGGCTCTAAAGCAGGGCACGCTGGAGTCAAAATGATTATCAGAATTTCTTTAATGGACAAATCAATGAGTCGCTTTTGTCTTTCCTGTAATCTTTTTTCTCAGAAAGACGGAACTTAAGAAAAGAAAATAAACCTGAGGCAGACACTCAGCATGGAAAATTTCAGCATGGGGACTTCCAATTCAGCCAAGTTAGAAGTAAGTGAAATGAATTCCTAGAATGGGTCGTGTCAGGTATTGCTTTTTATTCGGTTATAACTTGCCTTTCTTTTCCACAGAAGCACAGCTGTTGCAATGATGCTCAATACAGCAAAAAGAGTCGTAAGGGTAATGAGGACTTCCCACCTATAAGAGGTCTCTACGTACCCTGTATCTGTAAGAAAGAAGGCAAAAGATTCACTGTGTGGAAGTTAAAATCCTGCTGCATTTTTAACCCTAGAAAGAGCCTTGAGAGAGCCAAAATACAGAAGCAGCACAGAATACGGTGGCACAGACACCCTTCAAAATCTAGTCTGACTGAACAGAGAGCAGGGTGCAGCTGAAGAATCACGCAAAAGAGACAGGATATAAGCAGCTGCACTTCATGTAGATTAGAGGGAGGGGACAGAACTATGAGAGCCAAGAAAGGTGGTCTTCAGTGATAGAGGCAGAAAGACAGATGGTGGAAAGCACACAGGCCACAAACTAGCAGGGTGGGTACCACAGGCATCCTCCAACCAGCGTAGCAAAGCTATTTTGTCACTGCTCTTTGCATTTACACTTTCTAAGAAGTTTTTCATATCCAGCATGCAAATCCAACCAATCCAGCCAGTCAGCAGCATGCATGTCCTTATCACTTTTCTCTAATATTCCTCTTATCTTGGCACGAAGCTCTCCCTTGCTTTCCAGTCTGCACATTAACAGAACAACTGACCCCTTGTACCACATGGGAAAAGGGGAGGGATTATGGTGAGCCCCTAACGGTGAGCACCTAACCTGTACATCTGACTAAGGCAAGCACCCTAGTGTTCAACTGCTAAAAGCCAAACAGCAATGTCTCCTGAACACTGACACCTAAAAGCACCCTCTGACCCAGCACCCAGGTTCCCTGGTTAGACTTTGACTTTGAGCCTGCTGTTTCCAGGGGGCTGCGGCAGGTCAGATAAAAATTATTGCACCTTCAGGTCTCCATCTGTGCATTGGGAACAACAGCACAGGTCACCTGTGTAAAATACATTCAACTCTGATGGCATTAAGTATTGGGCATGAAGTAGTATTCCCACCTGACTTCACAGCGTATTTGGGTAGAGAAAAGAAGAGCAAAGCTCATCTTTTCATAGCTAGATCCAGCTGACTTTTAACCACCTGCCCTTCCTTTCTGGTTGTTCACTTACCTCTAGCAAGGACAAACACTCCCTTTCCCATTATCTGGATGTCATCCCATTTGACGTCGCAGTAGTATGTGCCGGTAGAAGAGGTGTTTTGAAGTGATGTGATTGTGTGGTCATAAGACATGGTAGCAGTCTGATTCTCTTTTCCAGAAGGGATGACTACGTTTTCCGACCTATGATGGATGGATGTTTTCTGGCCCAGTGAATTAATCCAGTAATAGGAGATAGAAAATTTGGTGTATTTCGGCACATAAGTGAACGTGACTTTACAGGGGATGGATATTCCTTCCTTGAGCAGCGCAACCTGGATTGGAGGTTTCTGCTGTACATCAACTTTTCTCCCTGTAAGGGTAATAATTGTTAGCAGCCACCTAACATCATTTTAAGCCAGGAGAGAACTGCTGCCCCAAAGACAGGATCACACGGTGAAAATAGCCACATCAGGAAGCACGCAGTGTTGGTCCTTGTCAGAAACTGAGTGATTCAGAGCATGTGGCCTGTGTGATCTGCCACATCTCTTAGGTAATTGCTGTGTGATTTGCGACAGCCTGTTGCATTCGTAGGCTTCCCCTTTTCCCTTGTGAGCTCCTCTGTACAACACCAGCATGCAAGACAGGAAATGAAGCTGGAAGTGAACAGATTTTGCAGTGGTGTGAGACTGTATTTACAACGGATGAATAGAAAGTGCTTTTCCAAGACAAATATTAGCTGGACGTCTCCTGAAACTCCTGCACTACAAACCTGTGCTTGAGCACCTACGTGTGCCCACGTGATGACCCTGCGCCAGTGAAGGCGCAGTTTGCAGGCAGATGTTATTGGTGGGACTGCGTATTTCTGAAGCACAAGCGAGGAAGGAAATTGCACATTCTGCACAGGGGCCAGCACCAGGGCCATGAGAAGTAAGACACAGCTTAAACACGCCAAACTTTTGCTGCTGTAAATGGGCAGCAAAGCACAAGACTCGATGCTAGATATGGGAACTATCTGCATATGGGAACTACTAAGACTGTAGATCTTATGTATCTATATGTGACAGTATCTTAGGCAGAGAGATGGGAAATCGTGCCCTTCATGAGCTTCCTCCTTACACAGACAGGGCTGTTGGAAGTGATCTATTGCTACAATTCAGTAGACAATGATGGCAGGAGCTACAAGAGAGGATGAATAAGCACAGATGGGGAACCCCACCATAGTTCACTCCCTGGTTTGTTCAATAAAAAATTAAAAAAGGTAAGAGTAAGCCATGGCTAGTAAGGAGCCTGGGGTACAGGATATCTTTGGCCTCCTAACCAAATCTGGATTTAATGTCAGACAGTCTCCGGATCTATTTGTTTGGCAGCTGACATAACGCCACATACAAAGCAACTTAAAAGGAGGCCTGTGCAAACCACTGTCGTCTTTAAAAAAGGGAACTGGAAACTTATACACAAGTCTTCTTACAAAATGAAGGATTTTTTCAGAGACACAAAAATAGAAGGGGAAAAAAAGGTAGCGAGAGAAAGTAGGGGATGGGCAGGCTTTTCCATTTATGCTTTTGATGGGATTCCCTGGGGTTCTGCATCTATGAACAGGCTCATAACAAGGCATTAAAGCTGTCCCAGAGCACAGCCAGGCTTGCTTTCCTGTCATCGTGCACTAACGCTGCATCTCAACAGCAGCATCACCTCTGCACAGTGGGACTTAGCATCAAAAAAGGCAACCCAGACTAAGCCCTGCTGAATGCTGAGCACTGAGGAAGCCTTGAGGTGGGGAGGAGGGGGGAATAACAGAGGGAGGGCATGGCCACTGACCAGAAAGGACTGCTGGGAAGTAACATCCGTCAAGGAAAATCCTCTACAGATGACATAGCCAGGGACAAGAGCCCGAGAGTAAGGAAGAGCTTAGGTTACATCACTAGAAAAAGGTTCTTAGCTGTAAAAGCAACTGAGATACAGCACAGTCCTAAGCAACACGCTCATTCATTGTGAGTGCAGAGTCCTGTGTACATTAGATACAATATTATGGAAAGAAGGTAAAAGAAAATCCTGCAGACACTGTGGGGAGCGATAACCTGAGCAGTCTCTTCTGGGCCTTATTTTCTAAAATCATTCATCATCCTTCTCCTCATCTCTGCCCAACAGAACACACAAGAATATAGTTTCTATACAAGGCATGGCTAAGCACTGCTGTAAACAAACAGAGGAGAGATCCATCTTCTCACAGTATCCCAGGAGCCACTAGCTTGCGAAGAACATGCCAGGGAAAAAGCCCAACCATTTTATTTAGGTTATCTAACCCTTCTCCCATGTTCCCCCTTTCTTGATGATTCTGTCAGCTTTGAAATGCTTAAACGACAGAAATAGCAGCAGCGTGCAAATTCCTAGAGGGGATCTCAAGAAATTAGCAAAAGCTGAAAATTAGCAGCTGGAAATGCTCTAATATGAACAAACATGAGAGTAAACAAAAGGAATAAAAAAAAATGGGTTTTTTACCTCCACACTGAAGCAACCAAAGAAACAGGATGATGACTTTTAGATTAGAGGTCATCATGGGGGGGTCAAATGCTGTAAGAAAGCAACCAGACGCGGCGATCCAAAAGGCATAACAGACAAGGGTTTGTCAGGTATTTCCACGCCCAAGCAACACACTGGTTGATCCTCCCGTTTGCGAAGGGACGGACAGGATGGACACACACTGCTTTTGGCAAGCTGTTCCTGGCAGATGCAGGCTCTTCCTGCTTTTCAGTCTGACTCCTCCCTGCACTGAGGTTCTTTTCTTGGTACTATTACAATGGTATTACACCTACCAGCGAGTGTCCAAAGACTAAATCGTTAAGTGCTTTAACATATAGAGCTTTGTCTTCCAATGACTGTAAAATATCACCTGCATTTAAAGCAAACTTTGTCACCTTCCACAGTGACCAAAGCTCTACCATGGAATATGGAAAAAGCGTGTTTTGACTGATGCAGATCGAGGCCATTTGAGATGAATGTGGTCAAATTCAGTAAAGGATTCAACTGACTCTGGAGCGACAGACACACTTAAAAGTGGCACAGTAGGATTTTTACCATAATTTTGCAAGGATTTGCTCACAGTTTTTTTGGATCAGCTATTCCTGATTATATCACTGCATGGACCATCCAGGTTTTAGAACAAAGGCACCTTGATTCAAATTATTTTAATGAAGAGCTTTGTTCTCGTTGTGAAGCTACTGAGCAGTGCCACAGGGTGTGGGTTCAGGGCAGAACAGCAGCATCAAACTCCTTTATGATGTGACCACTCAAATGTGGGGATCACCTGTTTTGCCTTCAACATGGAAAACAAGTATTGGCACCAGCAGTCAGTACAGAGGAATGGTTCCACTGTCCTCCTGACTGCACAGAACTTCCCTCCACAGCCAACCTCCTCCACTAGGTCACTTTGGTGTAAGGGCAGAAGTGAGAACAACCAGACAGCAAATTCATCCCTAACAGCTGTCACGCTTCAGATCCACAAGATGCTGGCTCTGAATCAGCTTTGCAATGCAGTGCAAGCCTTAAGAAATCTATTGTAGGGAAATCTAAGGAGAGCCCTTTCAAGAAGAAAACCCTTTCATTGTGGGAGGATCCTGACGCCTATACTCACGAAGAGTCTTTGATTTCGACGAAAGCTTGTTTTCAGCTAAGACATCGGCAATGCAACAGCTGAGCAGTGTCTGACTCAAAAAAACCCCTAGAGTCTGAGAGGTCTTCACTTCTCTCTAGGCAGCTTCCTCCTTTCACACTTCTGGTGAGACACGTGTGCTGTCCACAAGAAAGCACTTTGCTGCAATTTCAAGGCTGCTGGGCTGTGGAGACTGGTGAGGGGTGGCCGTGTGGGGAAGGACCTAAGAAGGTAGATGAGCCTGTAAACTGCGTGTAGCCAAACTCACTCTATTGGTTGTTGTATCCCTTCGGAGATTGTAGGATGGAAGTTTGCTCCAAAGCAACCTTCAGTTTACAGCATTTTTCCTCCTGTTGGGCCTGGGACATGTCCTCAGGAGAAAGGGATCTTGACACAGGGGGCGGGCATGCAGCTGCGGCCACTGCTTCCCGAGCCCAGGGACCACTCCGATACCTTGCTAAGAGACCTGACAGATGGGGAGAGGAGCAAGTGGCTTTGTGTGGCTCTGCAAGGCTGGTGCAGCAGCTGCACTCCTCCGGGGAAGGTTTAGCTCAGATTAGCCAAAACCAACTCCTCTCCCCAAGACACGCTGATGTGAGCGGTGCGGGGCTGGTCTCAGCTGGAAATCGCTCCTCGCAGGTCTTAACACTGAGCAGCAAGGACAATCAAGAGCGGTAACAAGACACTTGGGGCCCACTTGGTATTTCAGATATGTGGGCACAGATCAGGCAGCTGTGGCTGCGGGGGGCTGTGGGATCACAACAGTGCTCAGCAGCATTTCTCAGGCCTGAACAGCATCTCAAGGTAGCTGGGGCAGGGAGGGAGAAGGGGGCAGGGGCTGACTACCCTCCTGTGGAAGAACTCTGCTGAACAGTGAGGGCTTCCTTGGCTCTTGTATCACGCTCATTCCCATGGTAGCGTGCAGCTTTGCAATTTCCAGCGTTGATGTATTTCTAGAGGACAGAATATGCTGCTCCTGTCAGTGATGTGTTTTAACTGTTATCAGCATTTATCTGCTTCAGGAATTCAGAGCGATAAGTGGATTAAATGCAGTAGGTTTGTAGGGCTGCTAGGTCAACATCCTCCTTCCGTCTTTTTCCTTCTTTTCCTATAAACAACCCTGTTGCCACACTAAATGCCAAGTCCTAGAAATATCGCTGTCTGGAATTTAAAAAAAAAAAAATACATAGATCTAGCATTTCAAAAGAGATCACACGTAAGACTCAGCTGTGGGATTAGAGGCACGGCCAGGCCAGAAATACATTCACTGCTGGAATTTGCTATGGTAGAGCTCGCTGAAAAGAAATGGCTTTGAAACGACTACCCAACAGCTATTAACTGCGAGACAAGATGACATTCTGTTCCTTAGAGCCTAAAGGGAGCCTGAATCTTTGAATGTTAAATTCTAATTCAATTTGGTCTGGGGATTCTGGACTGGGTTTTAACCCTGGAGACATAAATGGGAGGAAGATGAGGAAAAGCTGGGGAGTTGTGTGTTTTTATTACCAGCCTGTAGCAGTGCTGAACTGATTCCCCTGAAACTTAGGTGGAACTAACCAGCATACCTGTGCCAAAGGAAATAAATTACAAATCTCCAAAGGAAGAGGTCATTGCATGACCTTCACTCCTGCATTATACAGTACACTGCCACGTGTGAGCTAGTCCCTGCAGCATAACGAGGAGAGAACCGCCTGTCCAGCTGTAGCCCTGCCACAGCACAGACTGGCTGGGATCTGTATGGCTCAGTTCCTCCCTTGGATGCAGCGAATGCTGATAACTTCCTGAGTCTAAACACAGGATTGGGCCAGGTGCTAGCAACAGTTTCTGCTTGTAGCTGGAAAGCGGCCATTAATTTCACTCAAGCGCTGTTAAAAGCCTGCGACAGTGGCCAGCATTCCCAACCGTGAGGAAAAGCACATTGTTCTGGCGTGCACGAACAACAAGTTTGGGCAAGTGCTGAACCTACCAGAATTGCCTGTTCACAGCTGGGTCCAACGTACACCCACAAGTAAAGGCGCACACATACACACACACACGTGCCCACACATGCCCCCACAGCCAACTCCAGGGAAAGCATTTACTCAAACAAAAAGGCTGCTGCTAGCCAAGGCAAAAGCGATGCTGCAGAGACCACAACAAAGCCTCTTTATTGCTGAAGCGTTTAACACCACAGCCATCCAAGAGAGAAACACGGCTTGGCGCAGAGAAGAGCTGCAGCAACTCAACCAGCCTGATTGCAGAGCGCGCTTCAGAGCATTCCCCGGCACGGCAGCTCTGGATTTGCTGCTTTGTCAGAGACCAGCTCAATCCCCCCGCCGCTGAAAGCCAGCCAGCGGCAACGCACGCACCTCCGAGGACTCACAATCTCTTTGACTCCTCTAACCCCAGACTCTGCGGCGTACGGTTTCCCCTCCGTCTGGCGGCAGGAGCGATAGGAGAGCGGGGCCGTACCTCTGCCAGCCTTTTTTTTAGCACTGTTGTGTGTCGAGTGCCTCTCAGCAGGGCTGGATGATGCCGAGGTAAAAAGCTGCCGATGCCCTCGCTACCGTTTCCACCCGCTGAACCGCTCTAGGGAGGAGAACAATCAGCAGGGTCGAGGGGAAACCAGGCAAAGAAAGGTGTTGACACTACCGTGGGGAAGGGAGGGGGCACTTCTGTTAATTCCCTTTCACAAGCAAAAGGAGTCTGCCTCAGAGATCACCCTGATTCTGCTCTTTTTCTGTTCATCCATGGAAAGATTCCCGAGGACTAAATTATCCCCACACACCTGGTGGGCTCTTGGGGGCTGCACCTCAGCCTCAGGGCCTTCCCTACGGCTCCCCTCTCACAGCTCGGGTGGCCAGCCCAGGGGCTTTGCCTGGAAGGATTCTTTACCTTCTCACGCTGACACCTTCCAGGAGAACGTCCACCTGGCCGGGCCCTGGGGCCACGGCTGCCATGCTTGGTCCACTCGCGCAAGGAGCGTAAAGCTTCCCTCGGGGCAGCTCACCCCCACCGGGAGGGACAGCAGGGCCACCTCGGCTTTGGCAAGAAGGACACAAGCCCCGCCGCCCCGGCCTGGCCCGCTGGCGGGGCGGGGGCTGAGGGGCGGCGGCCAGTTGCCCGCCAACCCGCGCCCTCGCCCACAAGATGGCGCCGTCGCCCCGGCCGCCACCGCCTCCAGGCGGCGGGGCCCGCCCCGGCCCCGGGCTGCCATAAGCGGCGATGACCGTATTTTTTTTTTTTTCCCTTTCGGGGCAGGTGACTTACTCGTTGTCCCACTCAGCGGCGGGGTCCTGTGCCAGCCCAGCTGAGGGTTTGCGGCCACCTGCGTTTCAGCTCAGGCGACCGGGGACGGGTTCGTACGGGTGGCTCAGAAGATGAAGTGGGCGAAAAGCCCCGTGTTTGGCCGGGCCCGACCACCCCCTCCGTCCCCCTCCCACCGCCACGGTCCCCGGTCACCGGGGGAGCCGCCGCCTTTCGCACCCAGTGTCTCCTCGGCTCAGCAGCACCGCAGCCGTAAACCCGGAGGAAACGAGCGCAACTAGCATCCATTTAAGGCAAAATTGATGCTAATTAGCCGTAATCAACAACTCGAAGAACAACATTTACTCAGCAAGCTGCGGGTACTGCAGGGTAGCGGTTCGCCTGTTTGGTGGCAGCAAGCGGAAGACAGGGCGCGAAAAAGGAAAATAAACCTTCTTTTAGGCTCTGTCGGACACATGGTTCCTGCTGCAATGGGTTTCATCCACCCCCGCTCCCAAGCTGCCTGCCTGCCTGCCGCCCTCCCTTCCCTGCCGCCCTCCGTACCCCCCCAGCTGCTGCCAGAGGTCACTGTCCCCACAACAACCGGGACCTGTCACCCCACACACCCCTCCGGTGCCCCCATCGCAGCCCCAGCTCCGGCAACGGTGGCCGCAGTCATGACTGAGTCACCTTTGCTGAGCGCTTTGGGGGCCAGCAGCCCCCAGCTGGGGGGATGACGAAGCGTGGGGAGCCGTGGGCAGCGTGGCCTCCAGCGCCTGGCACCGTCTGCCCCAGCCGCTCGCAAGCCTGTCCCTCCTACGCCCAGGGCGCTCGGGAAACTCCTGCCAGCGCTGGTGGGGAGCGTGGTTTTATTATGAATGATCCTTCTCAGCTCGCAGAGGCCTCCTGGCACTGTGCGTGGGCCCCCCTGGCTGGGCTCTGGCTGCAGCAGGCGGGGAAGCAGAGGTGATCTGTACACCGATTTTTCCTGGGAAAGCCTTTTACATACTTTCCATCACCAGCCAAAACCAGGCGCCCATTTCATGCCGCGAACTGGTGACGCTGCACTAGTCAAGGCTCCGTTGATAGTGTTTAGCTCACCATGGTTGCCTTAAGAGGGGCATGCTCAAATCAGTGCCTCTACAAACTGCACCCCAAGGGCGTGCGGTTGCTGTCAGCTCCCTGGCCTCGCCATCCCCTGTAGGAGTACGAGAGCAGGAGTCACAGGCACAGAGCCCTCCCACAGCCACGGGATGTGTCACCAGCCCCAAGGTGCCACTGCTGCACCAGCCCCAACTTTCTCACATTAGCAGCAAAAATGCTGGGGGCAGGATGCTGGCCAGGAGGAGGGCATGCTGCTGACAGCTCCTGGCCATGCTCTCTTAAAAACAGGAGCCCTCAACCCCTCTCCTTGCCAGCTGCACGCCTTGAGATGTGCATGTCATGCCCTGAAATCCTCCTGAGTGAAGGGCTGCACATCATCTCCGAAAGGGGCGAAGGGAGGCAGGTTTGGCAGAGGCTGGGTCCTGCGCAGGGCAGACACAGGGAGGATCGTGTTGGACAAGGTGGCAGTGGTTGCAAGGGAGCTGCAGGACCGATCCTTGCCAGCGACGGCCTCGCCAGATGGCCCTTCTGGCCTCGTCTG
Source organism: Limnodromus scolopaceus (assembly GCA_028565335.1). Classification (NCBI taxonomy): domain Eukaryota; kingdom Metazoa; phylum Chordata; class Aves; order Charadriiformes; family Scolopacidae; genus Limnodromus; species Limnodromus scolopaceus. The sequence continues at coordinate 53,351,396 of JAOXNO010000001.1, read as the reverse complement.
CAAAAGAAAGCTGCTCCAGCCCCAGCAAGTGCTGCTTCAAGCCAGCCATCTGTGCCAGCCCTGGCTGCCTACACCCCAGCAGGGAGCAGCTTCTGACCACCTCTGGGTACCTGAGCCTGCCCCACAGCTGCCCTGAAATCCAAGCTCTTTCCCCCCAAGCTCATTTAGGGAGACCCTGTGCTCTCCTGTGCCCAGACCACCTTATTGCTTCCCCTGTTCCTCTCCTTGCTTTTTTCTGTTGGGTTTTTTTTTCCCCCCTCTCCTCCCCTTCCCTTCCCTCCAGCTCAGGGTGTTGGGGGGCACAACCCCCATCACAGTGACAGCGACTTCAGGAACCAGCATAGCCCCCTCAGCAGCAGACACATGCATGCAGTTCGACGCCACTTTAGATTGGCACAGCTTTTCTGTGCACACCAGGCCACTGCCAGTTCCTGGGGGGAAGGCTGGGAAGGGATTAAGTAGCTAAGTATCTCACTGGCAAATGAATATTGCTTTTTTTTTCCCCCTATTAATTCCTCAACTTTGTTTTTATTGTGAACTGTGGAGAATACACAGGCTGATACAGCTGTTATAGCACACTCTCCTACGGTGAAAAAACATATTTTCGCCACCAGACCCTATTCTGGCTATCCAAACTAAATAAAGCATCCTGGCAAAAGCGTTTGCTGGAAGAACCACCTCTCTGCTAGGATTTTTGCCAATACAGAAATGTGTTTCATTCTGTCTTCCCACCCCCCAATTTCCCACCTGCCGTCTACATCCCTGGCTGTCAGGACTGCAGGACAAGGATCTGTAGTTTTGGCCTCATGCAAGAGGATCATAGAATCATAGAGTCGTTAGGGTTGGAAGGGACCTTAAAGATCATCGAGTTCCAATCCCCCTGCCACGGGCAGGGACACCTCCCACCAGACCGGGTTTCTCAAAGCCCCATCCAGCCTGGCCTTGAACACTGCCAGGGATGGGGCATTCACGACTTCCCTGTGCAACCTGTTCCAGTGCATCACCACCCTCACCGTAAAGAATTTCTTTCTGGTGTCTAATCTAAATCTCCCCTCTTCCAATTTAAAACTGTTGCCCCTTGTCCTGTCGCTACACTTCCTCGTAAAGAGTCCCTCTCCGGCTCTTCTGTAGGCTCCATCATCAATGGGTTTTATTTTTCAAAGCCTTGCAGAGTACTGCTGAGCCTGCTGGGAGCTGCTGAGGCAGGGGGCGACCTGGGAGGGGTTTTCTGAACCTTTCTGTGGGCCTGGAGGTTGGGAACTGAACCCAAACCCACTCCAAACCCTCCAGTGAAAGAGGTCTCTCCTGCCTGTAAAACCGTGTGATGGTAGATGCGGGTTGAACGGGGATGGGAAATGGGCAAAATACCCTGGAGTGCAAAACGAAGCATGTCCGATCTGCACGGTGACACAGTGAGAACAAGTGCACAGAGGTGGAACTAGGTGGATACCATAGCGGGGTTCAGATCCCTTCTCCTGTGGCTAAATATATCTCTACTTGCTCTTTATGTATATATATGTGTGTGTATGTGCATGTATATACATGTACATACACATTTTATACCTATCTGTGAATACTTGCTGAGGTTTCCCTAAGCAGCCCCCTTGTGTCCCCCCCCAGCCCAAGTAGCCATACGGAGACCCCCTACCACAGCTGGGACCACGGTTTTTCCCGCAGACCCGCTCTCCCCGCACTACACACGCTGGGGAGATCCTTCCCCACCCCAGTACTGCTTCCTTTATTATCTCTGCCCAGCTGTGGTTTATAAGTTGTTTAAATCTTTTCTAGGAACAGATAGAGATCGCAGTTACCCAGAATCCAAAAACGCAGACAGCTTGAAATGTGGTTAGACTCTGCCCTACTTTCATTGAGCTGAGAGCAAGGCTCTGCCAAGGTGCTCAGGGGAGAGAAGGAGAAAAGAGAAAGCCCCACCTCAGCAAAACCCCCTTCCTCCCGCCCAAAGAAACAAACCTAGCCCATCCTCCCCAAGCCTGCTGCCTCTGTTTGAACTGCACAGCCTCTCCTCCTGGTTTGCCCGGGTCCTGCCAGCGAGCAGGGCATGGAGACATGAAGCCTGGGAGAGATGCTCTCCTGCACCACAACATTTGACACAGGCACAGGGCATCTCCCCAGGCTGAGAGAGGCATGAGGGTTTCGCCAATTGAGGGCCATGAGGACGGCTACACAGGGTGTGCTGCAGATTAAGAATGAGATGCGTCGGTAGAGTTTTTACCATCTACACACTCACCGGCAGCTTTTCCCCACACTAAGTTGCTCCGAGGCCGGGGGAGAGGCAGAAGTGGAAGAGCCGCCTGGGACTTCCCTCCTGTGAGAAATCCCCTCCCCGGGAAGTCCACGCTGGGTTGCAGAGCTGCTGTGGGGCTGTGCTGTGCCTCTGCAGCGAGCATGGCTCCCTTGCACCTCAGGCTCCTCTGACAGCAATACTTCCAGAAATCTGCAGTGACTCGGAAAGGGATACTGCTGAAAAAATGCCCAGAGGCTTTTTCCTTTCTCCCAGCAGTGCCAGCCCACAGGACCAACCTGCGCACTAGGAAGCGTGTTTCCCATGCCCATTTTGCCCAGGGTCTTATTCTGATAACCCTAGGCTTTTCCCACAAGCCCTGGTGGCATTCAGAGGAGACAGGACTCAGGTTGGGGAGAACATCCACTCACGCCTGCAGATATGTACCACCAGCTCTGTGACTTTGTCCAAAGTAGATAATATTCAATAGGTAATTCCACGTGTATTACTCCAGCTATGGAGCAGTACATAGACAAGCCACTCACAGCCGCTAATATTTTAAGAGTGTTGCTTAATCCTGTTTGGAAGTGCACGTGTCAAGGTAAGGGTCAGAGCAGCAGCAGGGTATTTTTGCTGGTGCTCTCACTAGTGGTAGCAACAGTGAGGTGTTTCAGGAGAAGAGTTTGCTGTGGTCAAGGCCATAGAGAAATGCCAAAGAAGGTATTGTCTGAAAGATAGTATAGTCCAGGATCATTATGGCATTTATTAACACCATTTACAGAGACTGACTTGAACAGCCTTGGAAGGAAGAATGAAAAAAATGCCAGCAAACACATTATGTTCTCCTGCAAGAAGTTTTTCATCCTATTGAAAAGCTTTGTTAGAAAGAATGATGAGAATGGTAATAATAAGGCACTATAATTATACCTGATCCTTCTATAATCTCTCTCTCCGCAGAGTTTGGGAGCACTTTACTGCTATTATTGGATTTGAACAGTCCCATCTGGATAACATACGACTGATTTGTTTGCATGGCTTATTTTAGGTATTTCAGCATGTACATTAGAGCTGCCTTCGTATCTGGCCGATTCCCTGCACAGTCTGTAAGAGTAGGAAAAGATCTTCAGCTCCTGTTCTCCACCACCCCGTTCTCCCATCCCAATTCCTTGGAGAGCTCTTCACAAAAGTCCAAGGATAAATGGAGCCATGAGTTCTTCCCCACTCAACCCAGTACCAGAGCAAGGGTTACAACCTAGAGGATGGATAGTACTTAGAACATCTGGATTTGCACTGGTATTATTTTGGGCTTGAGATTCAATGAATCCCAAGATGTACCTGAAAGTCTAGCAGCAAGGACCTGGCACATATCTTGTGCTAATGTACATGCTCTACCATCAGAATAGCTGCTACCTTTCAGGCTGGAGCTTTCGAAGGAAGGGGTTTGCTGTGTGTGAGTGTTCCTGGCATGCACAGAACCAGGGAAGGTGTGACAGATGCTGGCAGCTTTCTGGACTCAGCATTACTTGCAATGTCATCTCAGTCACGGTGAAGCTCGCAAGCTCCCACCACAGCTCCCATTCACTGGAACAGGCTGCCCAGAGAGGTTGTGGAGTCTCTTCTCTGGAGGTATTCAAAACCCACCTGGACTTGACCCTTCTCTGGGTGAACCTGCTTTGGTAGGAGGGTTGGGACTAGATGAACTCCAGAGGTCCCTTCCAACCCCTACCATTCTGTAATTCTGTGAAATTCACAGCTATTTGTCACTAGCTTGCAGTGCAGGGCATGCCCTTTCAGACCCAATCCCCATAAAGCTGAACAAACACAAGTTCCCTAATTCTTTTGTTGTTCTCACTGCTTTTTAAGGGATTTTTTTTTCCTCTCCTGTGAATTGGAGCAGAGTCTTCACCTGCATCCCTTCCACGTCCCACCTGACCTCATCAGCACAGACAGGTATGGTTTCTGATGCCTGCCCATCCCCAAGGCTGTGGACACATTTTGTTGAGGAGTCTGAAAGGACCCATTAGTCCTGCCTTAAGTTTTCCCCCAACTTAATTTTTGGAGTATAGCGACCAGTCTTCTCACTTTCATTCTCTTAGATTCTTCTGAGCCGTCTTCATCAATTTGTTTACTTCTGGTTTAGTTTTAAAAGACAAACCCCCAGTGGACATAAGCTCTCAAGTCCCTTTTGAAAACGCTGTCTTGTCTGTAAGTGCTTTGTTTGTGATCCTCTCCAATCCTTTAGGCTATTGTTTACGAGCTGGAAGGCATCTGCGCTTGGGCTAATCATGCCGAACGCCAGCAATTCCCCCAGCGTGATTTGTTGGAGAAGCCAGTGGGAGCAGGGTTTGTTTTGATTATGTTTAGTGTGGAAAACCCACGTTTGCTCACATCGGCCTGTGGGCCGGGGGGGGGGAGCGCTAATCCAAATCTTCTGAGGGGAACAACAATCTGGTAATCTGGTCATTGGTTTCAATGGCACCTGGGACCAGCTCGAAGGTCAAGAGCTCTGAAGGAAAGGGTGGTGTCTTGGCAAAAGCAGGTAGCCCAGGAGCCAGAAAATCTTCCTTTAAATGCATACGCATGTTATTTGCTCTGGGTTGGGTGAATCAAACGCAGACCCAGGAGGCTGCCAGTGCTATATGCTGTTTCGCACAGCTTCTTCAAAGGTGTGCAGCTCCTTTCTGACAAGAGGTTAGTCAGGCTGGGACCCCCCCCCCAGCCCTGCCCCAGCCAGCACGGCTGAGCCATCACAGCCACCCCAGCCATCACCTCAGGCTGCTGCTCACCTCCCCTGATGCCCTCAGCTGACAAGTCAGACTCTTTTTCAGACTCTTTCACTCATTCTGGATGACAGTGACGTTTTTCTCCTGTGCTGGTGCTTGCCTCCAGGCATCAGATGGGTGTCCCCATTTTTCCACTCATGAAAGCTGGGAGGAAGTGCCCAAGGGGTCATCCCACTGGGGCTGCCATCAAACCACTGCCAGGGCACGCAACTGCACGCTGTGCGGGTGGGTGAACAGGGCTGCCATGTGCAGACACCCCCTCTGCTTCCAGAGGCCCCAGCGCAGGTTCCAGGAGCTCCATGCGCACCTGGAGCTATTCCCTGTGGAGCAGCTGGCTCCGCTGGCCTGGGCTGCACCCCGTGTTGTCAAGCCCAAGACTGAGCTTCGGCTGGCTTGTTCCCAGCCTCCTGCCATAGCAGAGGTGTGCCCAACGAGGCACAGAGCTCGAAGCTGCACCTGCATCCCACCTCTCCCCTATTTCCCACCTCAGCTTTTCCTCCTCCGGAGGTGCTCCATTAATCACCATTAATCCCTTTTTGTACCCACAAATTGGTTAGCCTCACCGGTGGCCTGTGGCCAGGACTTCCGCAGCATAAGCTATTTGTCGCATGATGAAATGTCTCCTTTTGTTTCTTTTGAGTCTTGCACTTGAGTATTTCATCAAACGTCTCCTCACTTTTTTAAGAAAACACTTCTTCACCTAGTCCATGGCATTTAGGCTTCACAGCTCTCGGCCACAGACCTCAGCCATCTCGTTTCCCGGCTGAAAAAGCCTAGTCTACCGAGCCAGCCCTTACACGGGGAAGCGTTTGGAAGTCCTCTGCTCTGCCTGAATCAAAACCCCAGCTCCACCAGCCCCAGCTGAGATCAGAAGGCAGCGGGGAGCACGCCGAGACCCGGGCGGCTCTGCAGGGAGGCATTGGGAGGCACGGAGCGGCTCTGCCACATCTCCCTCTCCTCTGACACCCGCTCTCCCTTTGAACGCTGCCCTCAGCCTCTCTGCCTTTGCACCAGGCAACAGCGCAGGGCAGGCAGAAAGCTCCAGTGCATGCCGTTCTTATAACTTCACTGATGCCAAACATCCAAGGAATTGGTGCAAAATGAACTCAATTGGACAAAACCATCACATTCCCCTAACCAAGGTACTCTTGTAAAATGAAGGGGTTTAGCATGTTTGAACACTAATGATGCAAACACACCTTTTGGAAGGGACATCAGGGTAAGACTTCAAAACCCAGACCCAGCTGTGTGTACACAGAAGGTTTCATTTTGAAGCTTGCCTACCTAGGAGAAGCTCATTTCCCAACACTGAGGATGCCCACATGTTAATACATTTTTTGAAATGTGTTTGCACAAACTTGTGGTTTTCGGTGAATCCTGATCCATCAAGGCAGATCCCTAATAGCATACAGACCCTTATGTCAGAGGTAATCAAGGATTATTACAAGAGCTGCTGGCTGTGGGGCCCCTCCTGTGCACACACATGGGTACATATGGAAGTTATTAACAAGTTTCAGCGGAGGATTTTGGGAAATTAACCCCTGGGGCCCCAGAGCACTGCTAACCGACAGCTAGTCAGGAGCAGATGAAGAGCAGTTTCCTGCTGGATGCCTCCGGCATGTTAGGACTGAAATCCAGGCCCTTTGCAGCCCATTAGAGAAAGCCCCTCTCTCAAGGACTAAACTTTTCAACTTCTGCTGTTAGAAAGAGCAGTTGAAAAAAAACATCTGCGAGGCTGTGTAACTTTCCTCGACAAACTGAAATGAGTCAGCTAGAGAAATGTATAACATAACATATAAAAATGCAAACAATTTTCTTCTATTCCCTGAATGGCGCTCAAGGGGTTGTGAGGAAGTTTGTAATTTCTTTATAAGTCCCTTTAGGAGCCACCAAAAGAAACATTTGGATGTGAGCCACCAGGAGCTGCTCCTACATGGCAGAGGGACCGGTTCAGAGGCGGGGTGATTAAAGTGAATGTCTCCCACTTGTTAATGAAAGCAGCAGGACGTTATTTGAAGTCACCCTTACAGTTTTACTTTGTACATCTTTTTCTCAAGAGCTGATGGAAAAGGTTTCTCTTCCAATGTCCAAGCAGAAAACAAAGGAGGACTCTGCAAAACCTACCACAGCCGATGCACTTTTCACAGTCCCGTTCTTCTCAAATTGGTTTCCGTTCTTGCACCAATCCTGATCTGCAAAGTGACCTCTCCTCGGGAATAATGAGGATACTCACCCATAACGTGCTTTAAACTTCCACAATATAACAATGCTTGGCAGTCATTCACTGCCTTTCATCCACAGATCTCAAATCAATTCGCTACAGCCCTGCATGGAATTGACTGACTTGTAAGACAGAGATGAGCTCTTGCTGTGCAATTAAAAAAGAATATAAATGAGCAAAATAAAGTAGACTTTATTAAAATCCAAACTATTTCCTCCTCCCTTGGTGTGATTTTCCTAAGGCACAATCCTGGCCGCAAACAGGGCTCTTCCACAGCCCCCAGCCATACAACCCAAGATGCTCGTTTTCGGCCAAATGAGAACGGTTCACAGCCAGGTCAGAGCAATCTAGTTCGAAAGCTCTTCCCTCAGCGAGCTATAACCACGGCCATAAAACAGAAGCATTCCTGTGCTCAGTTATAAACATGGAAGAAATTAGCCCGCTCCTTCCCCACTTCCTGGGAAGGCAGCCAAGGGACCTCAGCGATGACACCTCCAAGGAAAAAAAGGTTCAAGGGGACCAGCAGGGTGCCTGGGGTGGCAGAGCTGGACCCGCTTCTCCTGTGGCAGGCAGAGAGGGAGGGCAGCTGTGTAGCGGAGCCTGCTGAGGTAGGGACTTCACCTGAGAGCCAGGGCACGGTCCCAAAACACAGGTGCCCAGAGCCACCCGAGATGCTCACAGGGGCTGGCAGGGTGGGTGTAGGAGCTACAGGAGACTTATGCTCTGCTGGAGCTCTGCCTAAAGAGCATTGATGGTGAGCAACACATGGTTTCCAAGCCCAGGCCAAATTCATGGCAGGCAGCAGTACCCAGAGCATGTGTGTGACCCAGGGAAGCTCCATGTCGTGTGGAGGAAGTAGGAGGGCAGTGTTTTTCCATTCAACAACATGCCACAGCACTTTGCTGGCACTGCCCCCATCCAGGTCCCTCTGCAGGGCGCTTCACGGGCACAGCAGTGACAGCACCACCACCACCTTCTCCATGGCCAGTGCCACCTCCCTGCCCTGTGAAACTGACCACAGAGTTGTTCAGGGGAAGGGACTCCAGGAGGTCCCTAGTCCAACCTGCAGCTCACACCAGGGCCAGCTCTGAGGTCACACCAGGTTGCTCCAGGCTTGACCAAGTTGGGCCTTGAAACTTCCAAGTGTGGAGACTATACCCCTCTGGGCAACCTGTCCCCCTCACGATTGCCCTCAAAGTCTCCTCATAGCCAGCCTGGACTTGTTTCCCCTAGGTCTGCCATGCACCACTGTAGTGAGCCTGGCTCCTCACTGGCCTCCTCAAAGGTACAGGCAGGCTGCTATGAGGTCCCTCCAAAACCATCTCCTCTCAAGGCTGAATGAGCTCAGCCTCTCCTCACAGGGCAAGTGCTCTGGCCCCCTGAGCTTCTTGGGGTCATCCCTCCTCCCAATCTCACTCCAATTTATTGCAGTGGTGTTGCACTAGGGAGCCCCAAACTGGATGCAATGCTCTAACTGGGGGTCCAAGGAATGTCGAGTCCAGGGAGGTGATCACTCCCCTCATCTACTGGCGCCGCTCCTGTTAATGCAGCCCACGATGACGGTGGCCTTTCCTGCCAGACAGCCTGCAGGAGGAGACCCCCAGTCCTTGCAGGGGTTACAGCGCTCAGACAGGGCTGCTTCAGGAGCTGGAGATACCAGTACCCCTGAATGACAGGGTGTGTGTTTGAGCAGGGGATGCACAGGACTATTCTGTCAGGCTGGGTCGAACCCCAGCCCCCTTCATGACACACAGGGCACCCCAGTCCCTACCTAGGCGGGCATCACAGCCCAACTCAAGCATCCGAGGCCTCCAATTCAGCACCTCTAATGGACCCAGTGATGGTGACAGATGCAATTACCTGCTTAGCTTTTTGCCCTGACCCTGCACACGATTACAGCTCCGGCAGCAAGCAACACCATACCCACGTGTCAGCCACCGCAGTGCACGTGGACCCCGCGATAGTGAATGATCCCAGCTCGTGCTTTTCTGCTGGGCTGAGAGACGCAGCCGCTGCAGGGCTACCCCAGCTGCCCCTGGCCTCCCTCAGACCAAGAGGAGCAGGCGGCAGGGAGAACACAGCCACTTCTCTGGCACTTAGTTAACTACCTCCGTTCATAAGCCAGTGCCCCGAGATAGGAGGCCAGGCACCTTGGCATCAGCAGAGCGACAGAGCCCTCCAGAGAATAATTCAGAGTGTCTAAGTTAGGCTCCTGTGATGAATCACACCCTGCCTCTCTCTCTCTCTCTCTGTGCTGACTGCATGCTTTGGTTCCTCAGATAAGATACCTGAAGCCAAAAGAGCAAATTCAGAGTAATCTCTCTCTGCATTTGGCTTTTCCCCCCACCATACAGGTCTGAAGGGGACAGTCAGGGTGAGCTCAGCAAGGCTGCCTGCATGGCTGTGGGTCCCTGGCAGCACACAAAACAGCTTGGCTCAACTTTTACAGTATCTGAATTTCTCCTTTCACATAGCTTTTTTCAGTCACCTACTTCAAATACATCATACCTGCCTCCACCCCTGAAATGAACCATAACCCTATTTAAGCAGACTCTGTTCCTCTCATTCGTACTTATCCTCACTGGTTTCAGTTCGCTGATTCTGTACCCTGTTCTTGAATTACTCGTTTCTTTCAAACACTCAGTATAAATTTTAAGGTACTAAAAATACTTCTGAAAATCTCACCCCTAAATTTTTAGGAAGTATCTTATGTTTAGAAAATTCTTTACTTGATTACACTCTAAGATGAATTAAGTTTACTGTTCCCAGCTAGGACCATTCATGTCCTGCTTTTGGTCTTTATAAGAAATTCACTTGTTTGGTTTCAGTTTGATTGCCATGTCTGACTGGGTTTCCAACACTGCAAGGGAATGAAAATATCACCATGTATTCATTGACTTTTAAAAATAAGTATAAAAACCAAGTTTATTAAATTTTTTTTTAAGTTTTATATAAAAAAATCCTTTGCCTTTTTTGAGGCAAAACGAAGCCCTCTTCTAACTTTCTATAGAGGGCAGCAGCATACTATCAGATGAGCATAAGAAAGGGCTCTGGATACCATCGGTTCACACTCTCTGGGGCAGACCTGACTCTCCAGACCAGGGTTACCTCCACAGGAACACCATGCCCTTAGTATAATGTAACTCATCCGCACTCCCAAAAATCTGTTCAAATAAAGCAATACAAAAGGCAGTGAAGCTGCACATAGCATACATGGCTGCAGCGGTTTCCCTCTAGTGCAAACACTGGCCTCTGAAGTGGCAGGCATCGGGCATTCGTGCTGCGAGGAGTGAAACGTGCCCTCACTCCACCACGACTATGGGGGCATCCGGTCGGCACAGGGGTCATGCCCACCGATGCCCAAGCTGCACCCCACTGCTGTGGGACCGTCTCAGCCATACCACTTCAAGAGGGCAGATCCGTAGCAGAAATAAGAAGCACTTTAGGACAGAGGAAAACACAGGGCTGACCTGGGAGGACAGGCAGCTCACCCCCTTCTGAAGCTCATAAGTTATAAATGGAGCAAAGAGCAGGACTTGGTGTGGGGGGGCAAATCTCTGCTCCTCTTCAGGTTGGCTTTACCCCAGGCATCGCTGGGGAAGGCCACACATGCTGTGCACATACAAGGATGCATCTGTCACAGCCAGCGGGTTCAAGCCCTGCTCCCGCTGCCCTCTCCTTCCTCTCCCAGCAGCCAGTCCAGCCCCACCAGCATGGTGTGCATCCCACCAGCACAGCCACATAAAACACACCTCCCTTCATCTCCCACATGCACCTCCCCATCATCTCCCAGTCCAGGACGGAGAAGGACTGGGGACAATGTTCCCCTCCGACCCTCCCCTTCCACCCAGGGGTGAGACCACCTCCTCCCTCGGGTTCACCCCCGAGGAGCCCCCCAGTCCTGCTCCGTCTCCCGTCGCAGCACCAGCGGACAGGCTCCGGCAGCACAGTTCTCGCAGCGTGGGCACTGCCCGGCGACTCCGGCACAGGGGCTCGGAAAAGACCAGGGGAGTTCCTCCCATCTCATCAAAGTGCAAGGGGTTGTTCCGCGTGCCTGCCACCACCAGCTCCAGCAGCCGGACCACACAGTCTGAAAACCAGTTCTTCAGGCGGAAATAGCCCTCCTGGAAAGAGATGCGAAGGCTGACGGGCCCTGTCGGCATCCGCACACTCAGGCTGAACAAGCAGTTCCCCTGCGAGCTGTCCCGCACCAAGTAGGTGCCGACGGGCTCCCGTTGGAGCTTGGCATGAGCCTCCCCCACGGACAAGGGGCCCCAGTAGAAGTCGCTGGCCTGGAGGATATTGAGGGATCGCTCCAGGACCTCCCACTCACAGCTGCGAAACATCCGGAAACGATCGGGTAAGCTGGGGGGCGCAGGGCTGGGGAGAACACTCCGATGCTGCCTTTGCGGACGAGAAACAGTGGTGTGCGTGTTGTGCAGATCATCTGGCCTCCCTCTGATCATCTCTCAAAGAGCCCATGGATCCTGGAAAGATGCTGCCTTTACTATGCTTCCTCCTTTGCATCCAGCCTGCAGGACAGAAGGAGAATGAGGCAAAACCAACACCCTCTTCTAACTGGGCAAGTGAATACACTTCACAAGAAGACAGCAGCAAGAGTACCAAAGAGGGTGCCAGGGAGTTTCTGTATGTCCCTGACCCACAGCTGTAGAGACAACCAGGGAAATATATGCAGGAAGGGCTCCAGCTGGGTCTCCTCCAGGGCAAGGCAGCACCTTACAGAGCTCTGCATCCACTGGGTTGCCATGATTCGCAGCTAGGGGCTCCCCAGCACACCCTTCAGCAGGCTGGTTTGAACTGAGGAGACCTCAGTATTTTGAGACTTCCCTCTGTTGGATGTTTAGGGGCTTTTCAGAGTGGCCTTGAGACTGGCAAGGGGAAACGACACTCCAAATCAGAAGGGAAAAATTTCCCAAAGCAGGAAAGTATCGTTCACTTTGTCATTCAGTGAAATGTGGAAAAGGTTTCCTCACACCTCTCCAACCCTTTTTCCAACAAAGGACAGACAACAGGACTTAGAAGAAGCAGAAGATGGGAATGAGCTTTTTCCACCAAACCCCATGAATCACTCCCTCATCACAGGACCTGTTTCCCTGTGTCAGGAGAAAGCAAAGGCCTTGGATCAAGATTCCTTCAAGAAATGCTACACCATCAACTTCAGGGCTGGGACTGCCACGAACGAGACCACTTAACGTCAACACCAGATACTGATGGCGTCCCAGGAAGGCTTCTGCTCAGGTACTTCACTTCTGTTTCTGCCAGAGGGACATCTCCCCCAGCCAGCAGATGATGCTGCCCTCTCCCAGTCATCATCCTCCACTCATGTGCTGTGTTCAAAGTGCCCTCCCTTACTGTCATGACCCTGCTAATCTCCTGCATCTCATGTTATCACCAGGCTGTCTGTTTTCAGAAATGTAAATTCCTGAACCCAGTGTTGCCATCAGCCATCCAAGTAATTTCAATTATACGAAAAATACATACTCTGTGTGTGTGTGTGTGCGTGTGTGTGTATATGCATAAACATAGAAACCACAGCCCCAAGCCAGAGGCTCATTCTGTGTGAGAAGCGGAGCTGTTACATACCACTTCCCCGGGCCTGACAAGTCAGTAGCTCACCGCCAAACCCTGCCCTCGGTCCCTTGACATACTCCATTAACCCAGTCACACTCACTGACAGCACAGCCATGCTCGGAGCAGAACAGACTGCTGACACGCAGCCTGCAGCGGAGGAAAAGACATGCTCCTCCATCTCTGGCCGTCCCATCCACCCCAGACTTATGGGAGCATCACAGCGGGCAGGCAGCACACCAGGGAACATGCAGGGACCTGCGGAGGGCTTGCTCTGGACAGAGAGCTTCAGGTTAGGCTTAGCTCCTTGCAAGGTTTCATGGATTCACGGGTCCCCATATCTCAAACCCTTTTCTGCTATTCAAAAGCCTGGCACTCCTTTCAGTGCTCATGCCAGCTGGAGGGCCATGGGGAACCCACTCTCTGCCCAAGGAGAGGACGTGGAGCAGCAGGGCCAAACGGTTTTCCCTCACACAGGCACAGTAGTTTTGGAAAGGAGGCATCTGCCCAGCAATGCCTTGCCTACCTACCGTCATCTTTTCCTTCCTAACATCTCTCAACACACTTAACAGTAATACCAACAATGTAGTTTTCAGGTAGTCTCCATTCATGGAGCCATAAACACCCTTTCCAAGAGCAGCCTGGGAAGCTTCTCCTTTTTTTAGCCCTGTGATTTGCAGACCACAAGCAGCTAACGTCCCTGTAATCACTCCAAGTGCTGCCGATCCTGCCCTTTACCTAAGTGTCACTGCAGGTGGGAAATTCCACACTTAGAGAAAGGTGGGAGGGGTAGGAAGGAGTTAATCAAGTCAGGTTTTTTCTTTTCCATTTAAAAAAAAAAAAAAGGCAGCAGTGAAAAGCTGCTCGGATGGTTCAGCAAGTCAAAATAAATCTTAGGGGAAGCTGATTTAGTGAGCAGAATGCAAGTAAACACAGTCACCACGTGCAGCATCTAGGGCTATCTATCACCACCAAAAACTCAGCACTGTAGGCGTCACCAGAAGCTGCAGCATCTCTACCCTTTTCCTTCTCCTCTCTGCTGGGCGAGGAAGCTATAGAGCCCTCTGACATTAGCTACTATAGAAAAAGAAGGTCATATTCCTGCCAGCTGCCTCCAGGGCTGCAGCTATAGCCTCGATGGGAGTGAGAAGAAGCCTTGCTCCCACCATCAGCCACTCTTCCCAAGCAGCAACTCCTCTTGGGTCCAAATGGAAATGTTGCCAATCTCATGGGTCTAGGTTGGAAAATGAATTCAAGCAGGAAAACAGAAGCAGGCAGCTGTCTTTCATTTCCAAGCTAGTTTTAAAAATAACAAACAAATAGATAATTTGTTTAAGGCTGCAGATGCTATTTGACAGAAAAAAAAAATAAACTTGTTTGTCCCAGTTTTCAACCTTGAGTCATTCTCCCAAGTCCTTTAAGAAAAATCCACTGCTACTGGAAGTCTGACTGACTAAGAACTGAGACTGTGTCATCGTTTCGAATTCAAAGTAAATGCAAAAATAGCACCCTCACAATTTGTTCACTTGGTTTGAAATCTACATATGGGTCAGAGCCTCAGATGGTGTGAACCTGTTTAGCTTCAGTGACCCATTTCCAACAGATAACTGCCTGACCTCCAGTGCAGTAACTCTTATATAAATACTAGCTCCAGAAGTGCTTCCTGATATTACCTTTAAAGTTCACTTTTAATGGATCAACAGGTCCTAGCTGTACATGGCCCCCCACGTCAAGGAGGATGAGCAGACTCTCAGGATTAGGAATAAGCCAGCCCAGGGCTGTAATGAAATACATATGCATAATTAGTTCTTCTTCTGATTTACCACAGCATGATTTGCTTCCCCCCCCCCCGCCCCATCCAAAAAAGCCCAAAAGCCCCAATGCCCAAACACGTTACTACCTCCCTACTGCAAGATAGTCAGAACGCTGCTGGCAGCCAAAGCAATACACCCTAAAAATCTGGCATCCTGCTAATTAAAAGGCTGGATAAGTTTCCCCAGACTTTTTGATGTACTGCAAGTTCAAGAGCTTTTCAAAATAAGTGCTCTTGACACAGGGCATTCTGCTTTCCTCCTCACCCAGGCAAAGCAGCATATTTCATATAAGGAGACAATTCTAGTAAACCAGAGGACTGTACGCAGCGTCTGGTGTCAGCCAAGCCAGCCCTGCACCCCGGGGCTTGACAAATCTGGCATCTTCCACAGCAGCTTCAAGTACTCAGCTATGATTTGTTCTTCCACTCTTCCTCCAGGACACTTGAAAGAGCTTACCTCTTTAAATTTACCACCCATAGGGAAGAGTTTCTGGATGTCAGGCCTGGAAATGGTCCAAATTCAAGAGCTTCGATGCAGCACTTCACAGCTTTTGCAAAGCTTTACTTAAGAGCAGATCCATCCTTTGAAAAGAAAGAGATGTCCATCAAACAGGTGACTAAGCCCATTAGTTTGCCATAACATGGACCTAAAATACAACAAATCTAGGGACAGGTTGTCTGTCTCAACCTCTTTGACCTGTGTTATTGTAGAAGCATGTATGCGGCACTTCAGATAACAACAAAGACAACAGATTATTGTTGTTATTATTATTGCTACTTCCAAAGCCATATGTGGATTAGGTCCAGACAGCTGATGTCCAGATGGCCCAAGGACACATGCAAAGACCTTAGGCATCATCTTCTGGAAGCAGGAGCCAGAAAGCCCATACATTAAGAGACGATGGCAACAGGCATAAGCTTAAGATTTCTTAAGGCTAAGGACTTTGTGGGTACTGGTGGATGAAAAAGCTGAATATGAGCCATCAATGTACGCTCACAGCCCAGAAAGCTGACCGCATCCTGGGCTGCATCAAAGGAAGCATGGCCAGCAGGTCAAGGAAAGTGATTCTACTCCTCTACTCTGCTCTGGTGAGACCCCACCTGGAGTACTGTGTCCAGCTCTGGAGTCCTCAGCACAAGAAAGACATAGACATGCTGGAGCAGGTCCAGAGGAGGGCCACAAAGACAATCAGAGAGCTGGAGCACCTCTCCCATGAGGACAGGCTGAGAGAGTTGGGGTTGTTCACCTTGGAGAAGAGAAGGCTCCAGAGACACCTTATTGCAGCCTTTCACTACTTAAAGGGGGCCTATAAGAAAGATGGGAACAAACTTTTTAGTAGGGCCTGTTGCGATAGGACAAGAGGGAATGGTTTTAAACTAAAAGAGGGAAGATTTAGACTAGCTATAAGGAAGAACTTTTTTATGATGAGGATAGTGAAACACTGGAACAGGTTTCCCAGAGATGTGGTAGATACCCCACTCCTGGAAAGATTCAAGGTCAGGTTGGACGGGGCTCTGAGCAACCTGATCTAGCTGAAGATGTCCCTGCACATGGCAGGGGGGTTGGACTAGATGACCTTTAAAGGTCCCTTCCAACCCAAACTATTCTACGATTGTATGATTTGGAAGAGCAAACTCAAACTTGTGCTCAATGCAAAGCACAACATTTAGAGTCTCTTATCTGAAGCGGTGTAAGTAGCCATCAGCTGCTGAGTTATCTGAATAGCAACCAAGTCCATTCAGGCCTGTGCTGTTCTGCCCTGCTTCCCCAGCTCTCCAGGCTTTTCTTTCTCACCTCACGAACGGAAAACTAAACCTGCTGACCTGGCGGAGCAGCAGACCTCCACTTGTGCAATCGCATATCTGTCAGTGGATCCAGTAGCAAGCTGAAAAAAAGAACCCAGCCTTCTGTACGGCTTTCCGAGGCAGTCCCTGTAAGGCTTCACTTACACTTAAGCTCCATTACCTAAACATCACTTCCCTGCATCCCCCTGCCAGCCGAGCCCAGACTGGGCACAGACGCCACAAGTCACGCTGACCCACAGCTAGCAGAACCACGGGTCTATGCCATTACTGCACTACCTACTCCATTTGGCTTCGGCATCTCCCAGTTATCAATCCCACGGTTCCTGAAGCAGTTAGATGGAGGCTGGGATAATTTGGAAAAGCTCTCCCTGAGGTACCATGCAAGCCCTTGCAGTGGCGTCCCCGCGTCAGGCAGCAGAGCCCGAGCAGACATCTCTTGCTTGCATGTCTGCACCCCACAGAAATGCGCTGCCTACTGATTTGTGGCTGGAGAGGATGTTTCAAAGGCAAGCTCGAGCCAACGTCTGGGCGAGAAACCTCCCTGGCAAGAGCCAAGCACGCAGCGCTGTGTTTTAGCGGTGGGCCAGCCGGTTTCCCATGGCTGCCACCGTCTGCCACCAGCTTAAACCACGCCATCACCACCACGGCACGTGGCTGCGCAGCCACACCGATGCCCCTTGTCACCAGCACCCTACCGCGGCCAAGGTGACCCGGGGCTGGTCCAGAAAGGGCTGGCGGAGGTGGAAGGGGAAGGCAGGAGAGGGACAGACAAGCGTGCGCCGAAGAGCAGAGAGGGAGCTGTGGTTAGGCGAGGAACGTGGCGCAGCTCAGCTGAGAGGACCAATGTTAATCACAGCCAATTTCTCCAGCACAAAGCAGGCCTAGGAGACGTTGCAGTTCCCTCTATCTTTTATGCCACGGCTATAAATAGAGTTTGATGCGAGGCTGCCATTATGTCTGACACATGAGGGAGTATGTGGGGAAAAAAAAATATAAAAAAAACCCCACACCACAGATACACACCCCAAACCAAAACCGTGTTTCCCTGTAAGACCAGTGTTCAACAAGGATGCAATATTAAAAAAAAAAAAAAATATATAAATAATATATAAAATAACTTGAGGCAGCACACAGACTGTGATAATTCCTGCTTCCATGCAGGAGGATTCTGCACATAGGCTCCGAGAACCAGCTGCTGGAGATCTTGCGAGAGAACTGGTGTTATCAAACCCTTTCCATAATTTTGGGCTTGGAGAACATACTTCAAAACACACAAATAACTTTCCATTAATCTGATATTTAAGTTTTGTACTTCTTATCACACTTTTCTATGACATACGCTTTCTACATTAATGTGACACTTTGCTGATACAGACTAAAAGGTTTTTACCCAAGAAAACCCACAAGACAGTGCGATGTGCACCAAATACTGTTCAGGGCAGGGAAGACTGCAAGCATGTTTGGTTTCTGCATAACATGCTTAAAAAAAAAAAAAAGGAAGGTGGCATTTTACAGGGAAAGATAATTGCTTTTGCTGGACTAACTGAAAAACCTGGAAGAAAGACCTCTTTCCAGGGTCGCCTCCTCACACCTTGGAAATACTATGCACATTCAGAACAAATACTTCCAAATGAAACAGCCCATTCCTCGTAGAAATAGCCCAGTGTGAAACTGTAATCCTGCCATTTCAGAATAACAGAGAAGGCACATTGCTTCCCTGAACTCGAAGGCTGCTGTGCAGTAGCCACAAGCAACTACAGCTTGTTCCACAGCAAGTAAAACTACCAAAACTACCAACTGACTTCTGGCAAAAACAGCTTCTACTGGAGACGGAATTATTTTTCTCCCGCTGTAACTGGGGAAAACAGAATTACAAGAAAAAATGTTAGAAAAAGGAAATCAGTAGGGGTTGCTGCTAAGTTTCAAAGCTACATCTGAGGCTATCCTGCCATCACTTCAGGAAAAAGAGTCGGTTTTGCTTCTCTCTGGCCAACACAACAGCATTTTTGGTAAGCGAGGGAAGCCCAGTCACGTTGCTCCTGACCCTTGCAGTTTCACAGCGAGCAGCCATCCCTGCGAACGTCAGTGCACCAGAGGTTCACAAAGTCTCAGCCCTGTGCTGCTGCTTTGCCTCCCCTCCCTCTCCACAACCCACCGGCTGGGGAAGCAGCCCTCTGGCAAGGCAGCCAGGGCTTCCCCAGTTTGGGTGTAGAAACAAGGAGATGGGGAGAGTGCACGAGGAAGAGGAAGAAAGAGGCCAAGACAACACCAGTCCCTTGGGCACCCCACTGGAAACACTCTGTCTTGTCTCCCAGCCGAGAGGGGGTCAGTGGGAAGGGGGTAGTGATGCCTGGGGCTGCATCCTCACCCTCACTTGGGGCAGAGCCCTGCATCCACAGGTCACGGCTCCTCAGCCTCACCAGCTTCTCCCATCCCCAGACCAGCAGCACAGGTACATTTCCTCTATTCCAGCCTCTCTCAGCTAAATTGACTTTTTTAGTTGTTCCAGCACCCTGTTTGAGGAAACAAGTAAATCCTGAGAAGCTTAGGCCGTCAGCAATCCCCGTGATGGCCGTGCCTCTTATCAAAACCATCGCATTTAGCAGGAAAGGAATTCAAAGCAGCAGCTAACTCTAAGCAGTGTCTGCAGCTAAACCCGGTTCACTATCATGATCAGAACTAGGATTTTAGAGAAGACTCCCAGGCGCTTAACCAACGCGAGCCAGAGCACAGAGGCACAGGGCAGAGACCCTCCCGTGGCTCTTCAGAAGGACCAGCTTCAGTAGATGTGGGGGGCCATCGAGCAGCACCAGTTACCGTGCCTTCAGAGGAAGGGGCAAGGGTCACAAAGCACAAATGCACCACGACACTAAGTTTTATAACGGGGGATTTCCAACACACAAAATAAAGAAACTAGTCCTGAGAGTCAAAAGTGAAAAGGGAAAAAAAAAATTAAGTCATGAGAGGTTATTTAGGAAATCTTAAAGTGACAGAGCATGCAGACCTCTCACAAACACTGCCTGGCTAAGAGGACAGGCTCGGGGGACAACACAGATCACATCGCGGGTATTAGCTGTAGGGGCAACAGCTTACAAGGGCCTCTGCTGTGGATCAGAGGCACCAAACACACACGCAAAACCACAGTGCCTGCCCAAATCTCTCTACAACCTCAATAATCCTTCAGAAGATGAAAACCTAACCCTGCTCAATATACAGGAATATAAAGTACTGATGGTAGGGAGGAAATTTACATGAGGATGGCTGTCATGAAGCTGGGACAGTAGATAGCCAAGATAAAAAAAAAAAAACCCTCTGAAAACACATGGCATTCTCGGTTTATCAAAGAGAAAACCTTTGGGGGAATAGTTTAGTTCACCGGGATACCAGCAAGTGGGGATGAGGACACGCTGCAGGAAAGCTACATAAGGAAGCAGATATTCTTTTCTTTTTCTTGCACAGGATGCCGAGGAGATTTCCCAGTATTTAATGCTATTTACCCTGAAGGGAGGGAAGGAGGTGCTTTATTAGAAGAGATAAGGAAAAGTGACATTAAAGAGCATGAAGTCAGTGGGACATAGTGGACTATACCCAGGGATTTTGAAGGGATTTGGAAATGGCTGGTTAAGATGCAGAGAGCCGCTCTCTCAATCAAATCAGCTGCTACTACCAATTGCCAGAGGGCTGCAAGTGTTGTACAGAACATTTTTTTGACAGGCACTGCTAGGCAGCACACAGCTACCTGACTGTGGGGCAGAAGCAATCCCTGGATAGGGCTCTCCATCAGGAAGACGGTATCTGAAGCAGCAGCAGCTGCTGGGACATGCCTTGCGCTTCCCTAAAGCCTCCATGTCAGACGCATGCCAAAAAGTGAGACGCGGTGCACGAGGGAAGGAGCCAGCAGCATCCCGGGACCTGTAAAGCAGATGGACAGAAGACAAGGAGCAGTCATACCCTGGGGTGACGGGAGGTGGAAAAGGGGTGTCCTGAGGAAACCAAGGCATTTCAGCCCCTGCACATCCGATCACCTCTCTGCCACCCTCCCAGCCGCTGCATGTTTCCCTCCGATCAACCCAGCCCACTTTGCAGAGCATCCCTCCCCGTGACAGCTCGGTGGGTACAAGTAGCCCAAAGCTGCCCCCAGCTCAGGTGCAAGCAGCTCCTTTCCCCCCCAGCCCATGCAAACACACACCCTGACCCAGGTCGCCTTCTAGAAATCATCTCCCCCTGTCTTCAAGCCACCATTGCCCACAACACCTCAAACACCGGAGGTCTAACCTTGCCCTCCCCAAGCAGGCAGCTTCCAGCCTCATGTTACTTAAATCTAGGGAGCCAGCTGGAAAAAGCGGTGAGCCCCCTCCATCACCTTCCGAGGGTAAACAGTGACAAAAATCATTTCACTCTCTGCAGGCCAGAGAAGTTAAGAGGTCACGCAAAATTCGGCAGGCTGGCAAGCACCAGGAGGTAGGTGAGACTCTGTCCTCACAAATTCAAGTGCACGCAGACTCGTAGCAAAACAAACTGGGTCTACCTTTCAAAGAGCGATAAATTAAGTGGTGCAGCTGACCAATGAGCCAAGTAACCGTGCTGAGAGTTCATTAGGGAAAGCTCCAGCTCTGAATGCAAAAGCACTCATTAAAAAGCAAGCAGCAAACACCAGTGTGAGGTTGCAAAATGGATGGGTGGGAACGTAACAGTAATGTCACCACCTGAGATAACCGTGTTCAGTTCCAGTCACCTTAAATAAAAACAGAGCTGAAACAAAGGGGATGGGCCTAAAGATGGGTGATAAGAAGTCACATGTAAGTGTTCAGGCAGAGGGAGTCTGGAGAAACTTCATGCTCAATTTAGAGAGCAGACAGATACAAGGGGATGCAAGAGAAAGACACAGTACAATCAGGCTGTTCTTTTTATGCTCTTTCATAAAACTAGAGGAGAGGAAGTTCAAAGGTGACTGAGATTGAAAAGTAACTAATTTTAAAACTCATAGAAGGAAAAACTCCAATTACACAGACATTAAAATGCTGCTGCTGGGGAAAGTGAGAAAGTTGATCTGAGGAGTCTCATTTCTCTTCTTTCTAAAACATCTCTGCTTTGCCCCTGTCAAGTACTCACCATCCTATGCTTTAGCAGACCTCAGGCAGAGGGAACCAGCAGCAACCTTTTAAAGCCACCTCTTAACCATTCAAACTTTACATAAGACTAAGGGGAGCCCAGCACAAGGCACAAATCTCTTTTAGTCATGCAAAACTAACGAAGTTAACAAGTGTTTATAAATTCACTACAAGGAATAAACTATGGATTTGTTGCAGAGCAGTTAAAGCAGCTCAGACTGTTTTTTGCCCTCATTTTTTAAATGACTAAAAAGAACAGCACCTCTTGCTTTTATGTGCTGACTTGAACATTGGTGTGCATCCTACGAAAATGGGCCATTTCAATGATTACTGCTAAAACAGCTCTGAATCAGAAATGGTTGTGGCAATGAGGTTAGAAAGAAACATTCCCTCTGTCTCAGCATCCCCTCGTGTGGGGTTCTTGGTCCATTGTGTCACTTAGCTGGGCCTCGGAGGATGAACGTAACTTCTAGCAGGGGGGACTGGAGAATGTTTCTCCAGCTCTGGCTTCTCTCCTTCCATGTTGCAAAATCTCTCACCAGAAAACAAGGAAGAATTCAAATATGCAAGAAGAATAAGGTGGATTAGGAATAACGTTGCCGGTCTGTCAAAAAGCAGAATCAAACCATTCCAGCAGGCGTCTGTGCCCGTCACCACGAGCGTGCCAACCCAGGGAAACCTATGCTGAACCCCCCCCCCCAGCTTTAGCAAGGCACCTTCAGCAAGCTGAGCAAGCTGTGCAGAAGCCCAGCTACACAGGAACGGGGATCTTTCACATTTTCCAACTGCTAGTAGTCACACTTATTTTCTTCCCTGACAGCCTTCGCCTAAGTTTCCAAATAAACTTTGCTACTGAGGAAGTACGAAAGTAGATCCAAACTGTTTCTGAACTGCAGAATCACACACACAACCCCCCCCCCCCGCCTTGTTGCACAAGTCACAATCTGAAGGAAAAATTTTTCTTTAGCATTTGCAGGGAGTGGGGGGGGACAACAAAAACTCTCTCCAACAAAGGCAACCAAATGCTGCCAACTTAACCTAATTTTGCCTGCCACAGCTCCCATGGAAAGCTAAAGAAGCCTGTTTGCAAACTTACATTGACTCCGTTCAATTCTTTCCCTCGTACTCCGCATGTGTTTGCGAACAAGCAGTAGCACAGAAAGCGCACGGGGAGCAGGAAGGGAGAAGGCAAGAGAGAATGTGCATTATCAAAATACCTTGAGAGCAGTTCTTGGAAATGTGCAGCCTGCAAGCCTGTATCAGACACTCATTTCCTGTGAAGTGCACACAGGCCTTTTCATTTCTCCACTGAAGAGGACAAAAATAAGGGGGCAGCTCTAAAGCCTCCAAAGACAACACAAAACCAGCATTTACCGATTCTACTAAAACTGAATCAACATTTTTTATACTATTAAATAGCTAGCAAGCAGAAGCAGAGATTCCCAGAAGTTTAAAAAGTAGGATTTTCTACACCTCTCACTTCTAAATCTTAACTTGAAATCTTGCTCTTGGGCGGGGGTTGGGGGGGAGAATGAATTTTACTCAAGTCATTTTGACCGCTCGCTAACACAAAACCACCAAATCCTGCTACATCAAACACTACTTTTTTTTTTTTTTTTTTTAAGGGACTGAGAGCGATTTCAGCAAAATGGTGAGCTAATAAATACCTTACTGGGGCAGAAGGCTGCAGGACATGCACAAACGCAAACCAGAAGAGCAGGCAGTAGTGAAGTGCACTGACAGGGCAGAAGGGGGTACGTTGATAGCATGTCTGCCTTCCGCCTCTACTTACATGTAATCAAGCATCTAATTAATGTAGCATTTACTCGCATTATTTTAAATAAATATATAATGCCTCCTAATGACACACACACTTAAGTTTGTAAAAAGGTATCATCATCCCTGTGTGGCATATTCAGCTCTTGTACCATCCACGTTTTCATTTACAGGAAGATATGCAGGTGCCCACTTCTCCCGGTTTGGGAGCTTTCAGCAAGCTCCACTAGCTGAGGCCTCCAGAGATCTGGAAAAACAGCTCAGGAACATGCCACCTCCCCACAACTCTTATTAATCCCACCACAGCATCAGCCCAACACAAACAATACCATATTTAAGTACAGGCACTACTTATTTATGAGGGAGTTTAGCGATAGGATGAGGGGTGAACTGAAAGAGGAGAGATCTAGATTAGAAATTAGGAAGAAAATCTTTTCTGTGAGGGTGGTGAGACACTGGAACAGGTTGCCCAGAGAAGGTGTGGATGCCTCATCCCTGGAAGTGTTCAAGGCCAGGCTGGATGGTGCTTTGAGCAACCTGCTCTAGTGGGAGGTGTCCCTGCCAATGGTGGGGGGGTTGGAACTCTATGATCTTTGAAGTCCCTTCCAACTCAAACCATTCTATGATCCTATTTATTGCTGATCAAACTAAGGTAGGATAAACCAGGAGAGAGGAGACTGTGGGTGGCAGGAGGAGCTGCAAGGAAAGACTCAGAGGAAAGATCGAAACCCCGGCGGGGATGGAGAGAAAGAGGAGCAAGGGAAGAAACACAGCTCCAAAGGCACATTTTCTCCTTTGTTTCTCAGCAATGCAACCACAGTATTAGTGACAGCAGCTAAGAATTTACACCACCCAACTCCAGCTCTATCCTTGCGCAAACCGACCACCAACTTCACAGAAATCCCAGTTGGATTGAGGGTAGGAGGTACTGCCTGCGTGTTTGAAGCTGTCATCTGGAGGCTGAATTCGGCCCTCTCTGAGCAGGCATGGCAGGGGCAGGGACACACACCCGGGGGGATTTGCAGCAGCTCAGCTTTTCTCTGGTACTCCTCTACGCCTGCTTTGTGGGACCCCAGCACAGTTTACCTGTGCTTTCCAATGCAATCATGAACAAAAGCTCTGTGCTGCCTCTCAACCCCACGATGTTTAAGTAAGTGATAAGCAAACCAGGTTGCTGATGGACATAGGGCATCCTGAACGATACCATGGAGCACAGAAACAATAAAGGCCCAGATCCTGGTCTGGTTCAGGAGAAGATGGGAACCAGTGTGGGAGGTTGGCATCCCAGTAATCCTGCGGGTTTGTGCCTAAGAGCCTTCCACTCTGGAGGGGACAAGAATTCGCACTTCAACAACTACGTTCTAAATCATATCCCCAGCGGAATCGCTCACGAACACAGAAACAAAGATTGGCTTCATCTGCAGCAACTGGCCACATCTCATCGTAACTTGATTCAACCAAGACCAACATTATGTGATAATAGAGCCTCAGTCCCACAAACTTCTGTGCATGTGCATAATTTCTAAGCACATGACCATGGCCCCGCTGCGACTGAATGGGCTATTTGATGTTCACGCAGCATCTGAACTGCAGTTGCAGTGGTTTGGAGAAAGAAGATATGCCTGCAAGGGCACAGTCAATTGAGAATGAAACATCAGGAAACTGTAGTTATTTCTGATCCCACCCCATTTTACAGAGTTGAGCATGGTCAGCATGTGACTGGGTTTTTCATTTAAAGTTCTCTGAGAGCTGCAAGGACGAGAACTAGCAAACGGCACTGTCTGGACCACATAGTCCTAAATAGCAGCTTGCTAACAATACTCTTTACCCTCAACTTTCCAGAACAATGGTCAAGCCACATCCCCCTCCTTCACCCATGCAGGGGAAGGAAAAAAGCCAGGGACGTTAATTTAACATTCTTGAGTTCCTCTCAGTTACCTCCAGGGTTCATCCAGATCACGTTTCTAAGCCTCTACTGAGCAGGAAGGCACACACAAACTAAAAAAAAAAAAAAAAAAAGAAAAAAAAAGAAAAAAAAAAGGAAGAAAGGAAAAAAAAGAAAAAAAGGTCCTAAGTGTAGCATGAGATGAGTTTTTAGGTGGTAACTATTCCAAAATTCTCAGTAAGAGTGTGTGTGTTTGTGGGAAAAAGTGAGTAGTGGATCCTCCATGGCAGCGAACACCATGACTCAGATTGCATAAAGGAGGAGGTTTTAGCGATAACCTTTGCCGAGGAGGCTTTTCGCAGGCGCGCAGCACTGATCTTCTGAGAAAAGGCAGGTGTGAGGCTGCGTTCTGACTGTACCGGGTCTGGAGGATGGCGAGCTCCTCTGCCTTTCAAGGGCAACCCCAGCGGGCACGTACGCCCCTGGTTCACCGTTACCCCATTTCCCTGTAACGCCTTCTATTCCGCTCGCTTTTCCAGCAAAGAACAAAGCGTAACACCCCGCGCACCGCTCCTCCGGTGGTTTATGTGACGGGAAAGAAGTGGAGTGAAGACCAAGTTACAGTCTCCTTGGACCCCTGCGGCTGCTTCCCTACAGCCCCACCTGAGACATGACATAATTTGCAAGTTTCGCTTTAAAACAAGCATCTCCCTGCCCTTGATGCTGTGGAGAGCCACCTTGACGGTGGCGCAAGCCACAAGCCCCATGGAGCCCCCCAGGCTGCTCCCAGTACGGCACATGGCTCCCTTCTGGGCCAGCGGTGAGTTGCCGGCACCCCAAATCCTCCCCACCAACCCCCCAGGGAAGGCATCCCGAGTCCCAGCACTCTCTGCCCAGCCAGCAACAACCCCAACGCCCCCCCGAAGCCAAACCGGAGGGGGGCTGCACTCCCCTTCGCCCCCCCCTCCCCGGCTCCCAAGGCGGGCCGGAGGGGACAGACAGACAGACAACACCCAGCCACACACACACACCCCACCACCCCCTCCCCCAAAAAAAGGCCGCTTTCAGTTAACGCCGCACAACTTACTCTCGGCACCTCCGGAGCCGCGGGCGGGCGGCGCTGCCGCCGCCGGTGTGAGCAAGCGCTCAGTGCCGGGGCGACAGCGGCGCTGCCCGGGCCGGTCCCCGCCGCTCTCTCGCCCCGAAGCGAAACGCGGGCGGCCCCGCTCCCTGCCTCCCGCCGCCGCCGCGTTCCGCATCCCCCCCACCCCCGGCCCCTCCACTCGCCAAGGGGCCGGTGCGCGGCTTACCGGAGGCGGCGCGGGTGCCCCGCCGGGGCCCTCCTCGGCCGCGGGGCGGGTGGGCGCCGCGGCGGCGGCTTCGGCTCCGGGGAGCGGAGCGGCGCGAAGGGGAGGGGAGAGGAGAAGGGGAGGGGAGGAAACCCCCCAAGTGTTTCTTTTCCGAGGAAGGAGCCACGGGGGAGGGGAAGGGGAGGGGTTTCTCCCTCCTCCACCACCCCGTCTTTCCACGGCGTGCCTCTTGCAAGGGGAAAAAAAAAAAAAAAAAGTGAAGAAGAAAAAAGTTTTTGTAAAAAGAGAAAAGTTGGACGGATTGGGAGGGAGAGAGAGAGAGAGGAAAAAAAAAAAAGAAGATGCTGTGAAAGCCCCTCCGCTTCACACTGGCAGAGGATCCCCACCGGTACGGCACCGCAGCATCCACCGCCCCCCGGGACCCGCCGGAGCCACGCGTCGCCCCTGGGAGCGGGGGCGGGCCCCGACGGCGGCAGCGGGGGACCGGGGCTCTGCCCCTCCTCCCGGTTACCGTCTGCTGCCCTGCAGCACTGGGCTGGGCATCGCAGCTCGCTAGCACCGGGGCAGGGGTGCTATGGCCCAGTCGGGGGTTAGCGGAACTGTGAAACACCGGAGCGCGGGTCTACGGAAGGGGCCGGGGCAGCAGAGCCAGCAAACGAGGGTCCTTTGCGCCAGCGGAAAACGGGGGGGCTGTCCCGGCCTTTCCTTTCCCTGCCAGAGCTCTCCCAGCTCCTCTCCGAGCACTGAAGGAGCCCCCAGAAGGGCAGCACTGGAAATCACGTAAAAACTGGGAAAACGTACACAAATTTTCTGATGTAAAATATAAATAGTACACCACATGGTGCATGCCGTAAGCATATTACTGCTGAAAGAGACTAGATGCAATAGAAGAAAAGGTAATCTTTGGAATTCGGTCCAAACCCCACCATTGTTAAAGGCCAAGCCTGCAATTAGGCTATGGCTTGATTGCACCATTCACCTATACACTTTCTCCAGGTCCCGCTCAGACGGCTGCGCGCGTTCCCTGCTGCGTGCATGCCAGGTGAATCGCCCTGCTGAAAAATCTGTGTGCAAACAGGGGACGCGGGACATGCTCTGGCCGCTCTGCACCAGTCCGGTGATGCAAAGCAGCTGTAGCTGCGAGTCGAGCAGCTGACACTAAAAGAGCTTTACAGCTGCTTTGCATTGCTAGGGAGCACGAAGCAGTTGGGAACACACCACCAAATCTCATCTGCAGCCTTGCCAGAAGTTCCGCTGAGTATTGAGACATCAGTCCTTGTTTTTTTTCTTTCAACCAAGCATGAAGATGCTGCTGACCACAGAAGAATTTCTGAACTTCCATAAGAGTCTGGGCAAAGCGCTTCATTCTTTGTCAGGGAGGCTTCAGTGGGAGGACCTGCCTCTGGAGCCCTAAATCACAGCAGAGACGAAGTGCTCATCTGTTCCATTTTTGGTTTTTAAGTAGGCTTGTCACACTTTTCTTTGTATTTTTGGATGACAGCTTCAAAAATATCCCGTGGTTTGCTTTACAGTTGCCTAGTAGGGAGTCCATTTCCCTCTGTGGATATTTATAGCATTTATTGAGTGACTTCATAGATTCTACCAGCCACCTTACCTTAACATTAAATGGACTAGTCTAATTCTGCCTTTTATTCTTCCTCTTCATCTTTGCCTGCAAAAAGTAACAATAAGCCTCACTGCTCAGAGATTGTTTGTGGGTCTCGCTCTTCTCTCTCTCATCCAGTTGAAACTGTGACCTTGCAGCAGTCCCAGCTGGAGCATATTGCAGCAATCCTCTTCAGCAATAAAAGCTGGTGAGACATGTGTCAGGATGGCACCACTGACCACAATTTTCCAAAGCTCAGACTTGACTCACAGGACCCCAAATGTGTTCAGGATCAAGGTACCTCTGAGGTGGCTTCATTATAGGTGGAAAATACAAGGATGCTGAAGCAGTTTTGTGTCCTGCAACACAAAGGAGGAGGTGGCAAGCAAACCATGCTCAAGCAATGGCTTTGCTAGTGCTGCATTTCTTCCCTGCTAGCCTGAAACCAAGCCTGGATGTGTTTAAGGTGAAAAACAAACCCTGCCTTTCAGTGAGTTTTCTTAAGAAAAGAAGAAATTCCTTAGAACCAAGAGACTCAACTCTGGATTGATGCTTTTTCCCCCCAACTGCTCTCAGAGCACGGATGCCCAACTGAAAGGCTCTGTGTAATGACAGTGAGGATGCAGGCAGGCTAGTGGTCCTGCCATGAGCAACTTGCTTTGAACATTGCCCATTGGTGCATCACTGGAGAAAGCTGGATCCATCTTAAAGACAGGGTTTCTGAGATGACCAGGATGCTGATGACAGTGTGGAGAGGAATAGCTCCCAAGAAGAGTTTTATCCGACTCCTCATTTTTGCCTCTGCCTAAGGATACATACACCCTCGCTATCCCTGATACTAAAACTTAAAAAAACATTAAACATTAAAGCATTAATTGATAGTGCTGCTGATGGAATGAACCATTTCCAGAGAGTTTTGTCAGAAGTCCAGCCACTGAGGGCAGTGAGTCTGATTTCATTCTACCTTTGGATCGTAGTTTTCTTTTGTGGCATTCCTCTGCTTGTTCCTCACCAACACCCAAGTCTATGGTAAGTTCAAAGATGTTGATATTCAGGAACTCAAGAGCCAGTAACACCCTAACAGCTTCCCTCCTTCTCAGCGTGCGGATTCCTTACGGCCTGCACAAGGTAGAAAGAACCACAAGCTGCGTATTTGCCCCTGTCCGTTTGGGAGGTGTGGGGAGAAGAAAGGTATTTTGGGGCATGTCACTGCAAACTGATGAATAAATATGGGTTTCTGGGAAAGCAAAAGGTATGCAGTGCCCCAGAAGGAAGAAGGTAATATGGTGAGGGAAAGCACTGAGGTGGAGAGAATGAGGCACTGAAAATCTGCAGAAGAAAGGAAGAGAGGTACAAAAAGTGAAAGGAGAAGAACGTAGAGGGCACAGTGGTGTGAACATGTTAGGTGCATCAGTACTGCTTTGCCCTTCAGCCAGCAAAACTGAGTGGAAGCTGAGCTGGACCTGGAGCATCATCTCCAGAGGATGAGTGACCAATTACTTAGGACCTTACTGGGCTCCCAGCTGGCGCCAAACATGCTGTGGCCGACCAGCGTGCACACTGGCTTTGTGTGCACAAGGGAGGTGAAAATACCCTGGCGATGGAGCGATCTGAGTGGCCCAGACTTAACCTGGGGGGTTCCTTCCAGGTGGTCAAACATGAAAGAAAGGGAGAGAAGAAAGTATGGGGCAGGCCTGGCTACTCTGGCACAAGTGGTGATGCAGGCAGTGCATGAGATTTTGTAAAGAGAAGAGGATGGAAAGATGCTTGGGGAGTGGATAGGAAATGACTGCCACAATCTCCTGATGTGCTGCAGGTCCAGCCTGCAAACAGTATTGTTTCTGCATATGGTCTTAGGTGGTTTTCCCCTTTTGACCCTTTCTCCCTTTTCTGAGTGGTCCCTCCTAACTTTCTAAAAGCCTCCTTTTAGGAGATGCTAACAGCAAAGCATTAAGAAGAAGGGGAAAAAAAAAAAAGAAACCAACAACAACACAAAAAGAGAAAAAGAGAAAGCCAGGAGGACAAAACCAACACACAAAAATCCCCCAGCCCCCTTCCTCTGCTCCCCTCAGAAAAAAACCCCAAACAAAAACACCTTTCTGTGGTTTAGAGTGGAGGATGTATTAGTTCGACTCTTATGAGAAAAATTAGCACAAGTAGTGGCCCCTTTGCATGAAGCGGTGGCCAAGCCCCTCCTTCCCCTCCGAGTGCAGGGCTCTTCTCAGTAATGAAGAGAAACTGCTTTCCAGGAAAGCGAAGGTACAGGGGCTGCCCAGAGCGGAGTGACCTAGGGCGGCTGCGGGGAGCCGTGTGCTGCTGCTTGCAGGCTGCCAACCTCCGGCACCAAGCTGGTGTGCTCCCATACCCAGCCATGCTGCATGTCCCAGAGGGCTGGAGGGTGGGGAGCCATAGCCAGCCGTGCTGGGAGCACCCCACATGCTGCTGTCGATGCGCCTTCATTGCAGCCTGCAACACCCTCTGCTGTTCTGGCTTTCCCCCATGTCCTGTGTCTGAGCGACACAGGATTCATTTCTCTTTCAGTAATTTTACTTTTCAGTAAGGTCTCTTCTAACGCTTGGGACAACTGCATTTTTAGAAGACTCTAGAGTCTGAATTTGTGAAAAGATTTGCTTTGCAGCTGGCTATGGCATGCGGGTTTCGAGGTCTTAGTGTTATCGAGCTAGCCAGGTGCAGGGACAAGAAGCAAGACCCAGGTACTACTTGACCAAAGCTGGCCAACAGGATTATTTCATACCATGAACATCACATTCAATATAAATTAGAAAGTTTGCTGAGGAATTTCTCTCTTCCTTGATGGCTGTGATCCTGAGAACTTCTTGCCCTGGTGCCAGACCCCTAAGGTCTTCCCTTGCTCCTGAAGCCATAGCGCTTGCAGTGTCAGACACTTGCTGTCCACTGCTGGGAGTGCACAGCTTCCTGCTGACGTAAGTGGCTGAGTATAATCCTTGTATATTTTATATCAGTATCGGGATCACTATTGATTCTTTAGTATTATGATTTTATTAAATCTGTTTATATTCCAACCCTCAGGTTTCCTTGTTTTTTCCCAATTCCCCTTCCTGGGTGGGGAGGGGTTATTGGGTGATAGAATAATTGTCTAAATGACAATAAATTGTTGTGGGTTCCTCAAACCATAACACCCCACAACCACAGCAGACACCATGCTCACATGCTTCAGCCTGCTTGCCAGCCTGGCACGGGGTTCCTGCACATTCCTCAGCTGGGCCTGAGGTTGACAGAGCAGCGGGGAACATGGGCCCATTTTCCCAGCACCATCAGGCAACCCGAGGTTCCTGCAGGCAGGAAAGGTGGGAGGCGAAGCTGGGGAGCCGAGTGAGCCAGCACGCTGCTGAGTCCCAGCATGGTGGTTGCCATCGGGAGGCTGGGCTTCACAGGGTGGCTGCGGTGGCTACAGCACTGGGCAGAGGCAGCCCTGTGGGATGGAGGGATGCTTTCTTGATGGCTGTTGTGTCAAGGAAGGGGCTTGCCTCCGCAAAGGAGGGCAGGTGGGCACAACCAGCTCCTTTCCCTACAATCACGTAGGCCCAAAAAGGTGAGACTAAAATGTACCCAATCTTCTGCTTTGGGTTTTTATAATATGCACAGTTATTTCTGTGAGGACACAAGTCTAGTGGCTCCTTGTATGTTTATTATTGCCAAATTATAAAAAAAAAAAAAGAGGAGGGGGAAAAAAGGAGGGCAGTTCTCACTTGTTGCCAGTGCAGTTATGGCTCCGTACTTGCCCCTGGTTTATTTGAGGGAGGAAGACCCAGCAGTCAGTGACCTTCTAGGTTTTCAAAGAAAGCAGCAGGCTGCATAGCCTGGAAGGTATTTAGGTCAGATTTAAGCAGCCGCAGAGAAAACAAACAGCCTTTTATAACTGTATAGCAAACCGCTCCCTCGCCTCTCAATCTGGCCTATACGTCAAACACCCTAGAGCAGTAACAGAGGACGATCCGGGACAGGGGAAAGGCGGTACCAGCCCACTGCATCAAGGGACTCAGGTGTGAGCTCCCTGGGGCTCTGTGGCCCCATAAATCTGTGGCCACCTCAGCTAACGTCTCCTAACATCACTGCCTACCAGACACAGAGGGAGAAGCTCACGTAAGGATTTCATTGTACCCCTGAGGCCTATTGCTTCTCCCTGTGAGCCCACATTTTCAGGATGTGTTCCTGGAGAGCTGTCCAAGAGTGGTGGACCTTGTCTGGAGCCCTCCACTCAGAGTTCTTCACCTGGAACATATAGCCTCAGCCCTGCCCATGTTTCCCCAGATTTGTTCCCCCATGCTGAGACGGGAGGTGATGCTGAACCCTGCTCACAGGTGACAGGCACCGAGTTCTGACCTATACCCACCTGCTTCAGTGGTTTCCCCAAAGCAAACAAAAAAAGCCACAAGAGGCCACCCCGAAGGAGAGTAGGGAGTGATTCAAGACACAGATCCCATAGCAGAAAGGTCCTAAGTCACTGCTGGACCTAGAAGCAGGGCCTTCCTCAGCTGAGGAAGCTGAGCATCTAAATGAAGAAAAACAACATAGAAAGCAAAAAGGACTATAGCTATGGACTATAATTTTGGGAGCGTTTGTAGCAGAAGCATTGCAGGCTGGTACTATCTGACAGCAATTGCACTAGACTAATTTCCAGACTGGTGTGCTTTCCCAATGATCACAGGACAAAAGACTCTGTCACATTAATCACTGTTGCTTTGTTAAACATCTTATCTTGATTCAAAAACTGCTGATGTTTGGGAAGCTGCCACCACCCTAAGTAAACTGCTCAAGTACTTAACTCCTTTCTCAACTATAAAATGTATACCTCATCTCTAGACTGTTCTTTCTTGTGCTGTTGTTGGGCAGAGCAGCTACTAGAGAAGCAAAAATTTAATCCTGCATAGGTATATTTAGGTTTTAATCGTATCAGTCCTAAGCTCTCCTCTTCCATAAGATGCCTTTATATCCCTTTACAGTCCTTAGAGCTCTTGCAGGAAGCCTCTCCAACTTGTTAACTTCCTCCTTGAATTGTAGATGTCAAAACTGGGAATTCTTTCACATCATGGAATTAGCAGACTCAATATAATCTCCTGCAATATAATCTCATTACACCTGCTCTGCATACCCTGCTTATACATCCAAGGATGGAATTAGCCTTTCTGACTGCAGCATTGCGCTGGGAGCTCACATTCAGCTGCTCCTACATCATGAGTCAAGCCTTTGCTGGAGTCATTTCTTCCACGGACAGAGCTGCCAGACAAGAAGTGTGGCTCGTGTTGAGTAACTTGCCATTGGGCTGTTTCAAAAGCACACGTTATGTGCTTGTACCAACTTTAACGTTGTGACACTTGCTAACTAGTCAATTTTCAGTCCAATTACTACAAAATTTGTTAATTTGGTATCATTCCATTTTCAAAAAAATCAAAACACAATGTAAGACCGTATCACATTCCTTGCTAGAGCCATATTATGCCAACAGTTTTTACATTTATCAGCCAAATCCATAACCCAAGCCTATAATTTGTATCTCCAAAAGTTACCAACTCAGTTTTATGGATTCTTTTCCATAAACAGATGAGACTTGGCATTTACTAGAACTCTTCTCTTTTTTTTTTTTAAATCATCCTTGTATGTGCTGTTTCCTTATTCTGTCTGAGGTCAATAAGGAGCTGGTAGGCCTGTAATTACAAGTGTCAGATTACTTCTGGGTTTCACTATTATTTTGTCTCAGCCTATGGGGAATCTGCCAGATTTTGAAAGTGAAGGAAGGTTAAGTCTAGACAAGAGCTGGGGAGAAACTCCTCTCCTTTCCCTGCCGCTTCTCAATTAAATACATTAAAATAAGTGCTTACTTACTCTAACAGTATGTACGGGTTCTGCAGAGACCTGGAGAGCAGCTTGCCTTGCTTGTTAACCAAAACAGGCCCAGGGGATGGGAACCAGCAGAGACTCCTGAATCTGTCTAAAATAGAAAAGACTTTCTGGTTAAGGAGGAAGTGGAAAGCTGAGACAGGAAAGAGTTTATTTGTATGATGGGTGCTCATATATAATTTATATGCAATAAATGTTTCTAGCTATTTCATTAGTTGCAAATAAAGTGATACAAATGGGCACCACTTGCAGCTGATGCATGGTGTGTGCCTGGGGCTGCTTCCAGCTGAATGGCGGTGGTTCACGTGGGGATGATTTAACACTCCTGCAGCCCCACTATCCAAATTCTGCTTCAGGTTAATCCCTGGAGCAGATGCACACCACTTTTTCAACCATTCATTGCTTGGCTTGTTAACTTAAACTGCCAAAGATTTCCATTTAAACTGTCACATTGGCCCCAGACTGTGGTGGGTAAAGAGCCAGAATCTATTTGTCTCTCCCCACCTGGCTGGGCTGGAGAGCTCTGGGACAAGCAGCACAACAGACACGCGCCTGGAGCAAGAGGAGAGAAACCAACTTAAACTATCACAGCATTTTTTGAGCTTATTATGTCAGCCGCTATTTGAGGCATCAGAAGCTCATTCACATCAGTGAAATTCAACAGGAAATTAGGGAAAACCCAAAGAAAAGTACACCACAAAAGATACTTAGATGGGTCTGCAGCTGTTGAGCAGAGCCTGGGATGGCAAGACCTCCAGAGCTGCAAGACATTCACATCCTACCGCAACTCTTCCCATGCAGGCAGCTCATTTAAACTCGTGACTCCCTGAGACCATCTCCGAGGCTAGGAAGGTTTGTGGATTCAGCTCAAGGTGGGGAAATGTCCAATGGGAAATGTCCGCAGAGTTCAGATCTGTGGTTCAGCCTCTCACCAAGGCCTCTCCTTCTCATAAGTCCTGTTCTCCTTCCAGAACAAGTCATATTAGGAGATTACATCCTCATCTCCACAGCCTTGTGCAGAGGGCAGGGATGAGAGGACAGCTTTCCTTCAGGCAGGGGGACAACAAGCAGTGTGCATGACAAAGGACAGAAGACCCATTAGGGATCTACGCACTGGGGAGGCGGGGGCTTCCCTCTGGTCTTTAAGTGCCTCTCTGCTCCCACCAACCCCACTGTGGGCTGCCCAAGCAGTGCCCACACCCAACACCAACAGCTCTGCACTCACCAGATTACCCTTGTCTCCTTGCAGGGATCCTTCCCCTGCTCTGGGCTGCTGGAGCAGGGAAGGAGCTGCTCTGCAGCACCCCAGACCTGCCTGCTGCCCATAAACGCAAAGCCTGGGTGGGCACCACGCTGGAGCTGGTTGTGGGATACATTTTGCCCTGTGATCACTTTTATATTCCTGTCCACTGTAGATTGCAGCATATGCTCATAAGGTAGGGCTTTATGTAGTAGTATATCCTCTATATATCCTCTGGAAGAAATCAGTTAAGCTAGCAATAGCATGCTTTTTTACTTGTATAACTGCACAAGAGAGTTTGGGGTACAGGGCTAATACTAATAAATCACCATAAATAGATCAATATGTCAGTGCTTCAGTGCTTGAATCCAACCAGCTATGGGGAATTTGTCCCTTGGTAGCAATCAATCTGCTGTACTTAAAGTTTCCTTACCAGATCTGCAGCTAGCACAAACTGATCAATGCTGTTCCAAGTCAGCAGAGCGTAACAGCTTTGCATGTCCCAACGTTCACCATTGCAAGTCTCCTCCTCCTTTGCAAGGACACAGAGGTTAAATTATCCTTTGCTAAGTTCATGGGATACCTCTAACTCCCAGTTCTTAAGCAAAACCAGCCCTTCTTACTACCAGGCCAGTGCAGCCCAGCCAACACCCCCAGCACCTTGCCAGGTGGAGTCTAATTTGGTCCTCTACAGGCAGCAATTCCACTGCAGTAGTCTGCAGTACTTCTTAGAAGCAGATGTGGCAAAACTAATTTTGTGAGCCATTCAAATTTTTCCATGCATCCTGCATTGGGCCCTCCTTCTGAGGGGTGGTGGGGGTGGTTTGCCAGGTGGTGCGGGGGGAGATATGCAGCTTTGTAAGATGCTGGGCTGCTCATTCAGAGGGATAAGTAGCATTTCTAGAAAAGGCATGAGGGACCTGGAGAAGATTTCAACCATCTAACTTTAGCTTATAGGATGACAGTCCTGCCACTGAGGGAGGGTCCAAGGCTGCATCCCAGTGCAACCTTCTCTACTTGGAGCTCTATGCCACATCACCTATCGTTGATGATTTCTGTGAGGAATTTTTACTTTCCATGAGGTCCCTGCTGATGGAGGCTCCTACCAGAAGTGACTTAGGATGCAAGTCACAAGAGTCAGAATGCACTAGAGAACACATCCTTCCCACCCAAGACCCAGAGGTCATCTGTGTGATACAAAGCAAAGACAGCTGAGATCCTGCTGGCTGCTGGAGTGGGGGAGAGGGTCCAAGGTGGTGGGGAAGAGGGTCTAAGACCTGTGAGTGGTGATACACATACTACCAGGGTAAGCATTTACAGTAAAAATCTCAGGGTTATCCCAAACAAGGCTTGTGCCTGAAAACTGGTATTAAGCAAAGATCAGGAGTACCAGATACATTTGGTAACTACCATCTATCTACAAGCCCTGTCCAGAGCTCTAGGCTGTTAACAAGGTCCCTGGGTGCCTTGTTAACTGTCCCACCAACTGCAGAGGTTTGTGCAAGGGATCTGCATCACTCCTGCTCCTGACTCCCCTTCCTCAAGAGCCACACCACAGAACTGCAATCTTTGCAGCCCCTGCCTAACAATTTTACTGCTTTCTGGTGGGTTGCCATAAAGAAATCCCAGCAATTCACAGGAAGACTCTGCCCTCCATAACAGCAGCAGCAGCAATCAATCATTGAGAGCATTTTACAAACCTGTTTTCTGCCAAAAAAAAGGCTGTCTTGCTTTTCACATTTTGTAATCAGACACCCACCTCTGACAGTTGTAGGAAAGAAACTGTAGATGGTACTGTGGCCTGCCTCCCTCCTTCTGTGCGGTTCCATGGTGCTTGTGGTCTGCTTTCCTGCACCTCCTTCATGGAAGCCTAAGAAAAAGCAATGCACTGGACTTTCCAAACCTATAAGAATTCATGGTCTGATTTCCTTTTTAATGGCTCACCTGGAGGGGAGGTTGTGAGCTGCATAGCTCTCTTATTTCTTCTCTGTGATGGGTCCCCAAGGTTACCTTTCAACTGCTGTGGTGCAAAGACTATTTTGTCAGGATGAGTTTGAGCTAAGCAGGAGAAACGGGGCTGTAAGCTTCTACCCTGGTTTCTTTCAAGTTTGCAGGCTGTTCTGAAAATGTATTGTGTAATTTAGGAGACTGAAGTGCTGAACCGAGCAGAGAGTTTTCAATTACCAATATAAAAATGACTCCCTAAGAACAGACATTCATTCTGCTCTCTCCAACTGTTCCAGCAAGGCATCCCACTGCTCGCAGCGAGGTTTGACTTTGCTTCATTTGACTGCTGAGTCCTTGACTGAAGGGGAATGGCTGTGGTCTGTGTTAGGCCTGGTAGACTCTAACTGCTGGAGGGAATGTGAGGCACCAGCAAGTGGTACTCCCAGCCGTACCCTGCTATTGACTTTCTCGAAGCCTAGACTATACAGCCACCCCCTTTCTGGGCAACCAATGAGGCAAACTGTGTAGAAACCTCTCTGGCTGAGAGGGGTCTGATTTTGCAGAAGGGTGGAGCGACTAAGGCAGTGCTGTCCGCTGCTCGTCTGCTGCAACTTGGCCTCACAGTAGAGTCAGTTCACTGCGATGGGTCACAGCATGGGAGAGTGACTCTCACCCCTGGAGCAACGCGATTCCAGCAAGCATTGAGAGTTCAGAAGAGTTTCTCCATCAGAGAGCAACAGAAGCTCAGCACTGCTGTCAAGCACTGAGCCTGTTTGATGTCGCTGTTGTGCTCTTGGGTCACAGTTAAAACATCTCACACTGTGACCCAGCAGTGCAGGCGGTTTCCATTATCAGTAATGTGTCTTCTGGAGGTAGTCAAGGACACAGCCGTACCTCCATGACCGCAACTCCTCACAGGTCCCTATCATGCCCAGTAGGTTGATCACAGCTTCAGACCCCATGGCCATCATTAACTGCTTGTTACTCTTATGGAACCCCATCCGAACACGGGCTCCATGCAGAGACTGACAGAACCACCTACCTATCCAGACAATTTAACAGCTTGTGGGGCTCTGCATTTGCCACCGGCTACCTGCCCACAGCTCCTCCCTGCCCTGGGCACCCAGAGGAGAGCTTGCAAGAGCCGGGTCAGGCTCCAGGACTAGCTGGAGAAGGTGGAGACTGCCATGGTTTCACCTGTTTCTTCAGGCGAGAGGCTTTGGGATCTGGAGAAGGGTGGGTTGCTGTGAGTGGGGGAAGAGCCAGCTCAGGAGGAAAGCAAGAGGGAGCAGCGCCATGGAGAGCTGTATGTTTCCCAGGATGGTCCCTGGCTCTAGGGCCAAGGGTGGGGAAAGGTGGGGAACCG
The DNA here is from genome assembly GCA_028565335.1 of Limnodromus scolopaceus. NCBI lineage: Eukaryota > Metazoa > Chordata > Aves > Charadriiformes > Scolopacidae > Limnodromus > Limnodromus scolopaceus. The sequence goes on along the minus strand of JAOXNO010000001.1, from coordinate 53,312,821 downwards.
TGAGATGCTCCTCAGGCAGGGGAGGCCGCGCTGCGGTGCCCTCATCCACCCCGTTTCCCGGCTGAACCCCCGGAGCCGTGAGGTGATGATGGAAGGCAAAGATGGCCGCAGTCCGCCCGCCCCGTCCCCTCCCTCGGGCCGAAACGGCCCCAGGCCGGCGGAGCGGCAGGAGGCGGAGGCCCGGGGCGCCCCGAGGAGGCGGGGAGCAGGGCGGTGCAGCCGGCCCGCCCCGCCCCGCCGCCGGTCAGCGTCCTCCTGCCGCGGCCTTGCTCTGCCGTCCCGGCCGGACAGAGCGGTAGGAAGGGGTCGGGGCGCTGCGCGAGGGCAGCGCGGGGAGCGGGGTCGGGGCAGCCGCGGCGCTCCGTGGGCCACCCTCGGCGCCGGACAGGGGTCGGTCCCCGGGCAAACCCTTCTCCGGGGCTGGGAGCAGGTGTCCCAGGGCTCCCTAAGGCTTCGAAGGCCCGGGTGTGACGGCCCTTCCTGCCCGCCTGGGGAGGCTCCCACCCGGCGCTCGCTGGGCCCAGGCAGGGCAGGCCCGGGGAGGGCGAACAAGCTCGGCCAGGAGCCCAGGTCGTCAGGCAAGCCTGTGAGGAAGGGGAAGGTCCATCGCCATACCAGGAAGTCAGCCCACGGTTGTCAGGATCAGGCCTGGGGAGGGCAGCTGGAGTCAGGCACAGCCCTATGTTCAGCAGCCAGGAACATGGTCCTGGGCTGAGCTTAAATAGCCTCATGGGCAGGAGGTAAAGATGTAAGGGAGGCCCCAGGTGTAGCTGACTGGGGCCATTAGGGCCTTTAAGTGCTCTCAGGGCCCTGACAGCAGCCTCCTCTCTCAGCCTGCCCCCTCTGTCCTCACACCTTATAGAGGTGTGGGCTCAGGAGGGACTTGCTGTCAGGGTGATTTAATTGCTGTTAGGTTGCAGGGTGCTGTTGAAGGGAGCAGAGACCTGAGACAAGTCACTGGGAAGTGGATATGGCATGAAAGACTTGGGAATGGTGATAGTCAGGCTGCCCATGAGGTGCCCTAGTGGTCAGAAGGGCTTGGGGGTAAAGGGGAGCTGTTCAAACCACCCCTGGAAGATCCCCAGAGGCTGGGTAGTACTCGGGGGTTCACTGAAGAGCCTGGGGTTGAGTAGAAGTCAGATGTAGCTCAGTGATTGCCAGGCAGATCGGCAGTGATGAGGCAAGTTGGAGCTTGAGCGGGTGCCTGGCAGGCTGTGGACCTATATCCCATGCAGGATCCCTGGCTCTGTGGGGTGCATGGGAGGGTGACAGCAGTGACCGGCTGTGTGGCATGTAGCCAGCTTCTCTCTCAAAGGTGCCGACTGGTGGTGTGAAAGAGGAGAAGCACCAAGGTAAAAGAGGAGAAGGTGGTAACAGTCTAGTACTGAAGGCAGCATCCTTATTCTCTAATGTCTTTTTGGTCCAGGACAGGTGCCTGGCTGACTGCAGCTAGCTGGGGGAATTCTGCGTGGTTCCCTCTTGCCAGATCTCCTGTGCCTTCTGGTCGGGTTGCAGCTGCTGCAGAGACACAGAGAGGAGGCTTTCTCCTCCTGTGTAGAGAAAGCTTATTTCTTCCTGGGAGCATCGCTAGTACGTGCTGGGAGGAAGATTCCCCAAACAGGCAGGCAGGGATGGCAGCTTGGGATGTTGAATGGGGAGCTATAAATCAGCAAGCTGCTAATTAAGACCACAGGAGGCTGGTGAGTTACTAAAGACCTGTATTACTCTTTTCAGAGCTCTGGGCCATTAACAAGATCCCTGGGATCCTCCGAGCGCTTGGCTCTCCAGGGACATCACTTTTGAGCACTCTATTTTGGGCATGTTCTCAGAGCTGAAGTTCCCCGTGCCCTGGGGCCACGTGGCAGCCAAGGCCTGGGGACCCTCAGATGGACACCCTGTGCTGTGCTTGCATGGCTGGCTGGACAATGCCAACACCTTTGACAAACTCATTCCGCTGCTCCCCAGAGGTAGGTCTGGCTCATCAGGATGGTTCTTCTTGTTGGCTGCAGGGCTGTGTTGCAGGGCTGCGTATCTGATACTCTTTCCCTTTCAGATTGCTATTATGTGGCAATGGATTTTTCTGGCCATGGCTTGTCATCCCACAGACCTGCAGGCTCCCCCTACTATTTTCTGGATTATGTGAGCGATGTGCGCCGAGTAGCAGCAGGTGGGTAGTTGAAGGGACCCTTGAGGGGATATTTGTGGAGGGACTGCTATATTGCTCCTGCTCCTTGGAACAAGCAGGCAGCATTTACTGCCAGGGGAGGGGTCAGTTCTCTCTGCTTCTCTCCAGCCTGATGTTAGCTGATGCTTTGTGACCACAGACTGAATAAGCATCCCTCTTTCTTGCTATTTTGTGAGAGGAAGAACCAGTAAGCCTGTGAAGTAAGTGTTTCTGTATTAAAAAGCAGTAATGGCGAAATGGTGGATGCAACCAAATAATTCTGCCAGAATGAGTTTTTGTAAGCAGCTGGTGACCTCTAACCAGTGTTAGGTGTAAGTGGGAGACTCTCCTGGTTCTCCCCGATGACAGTTTGCTGCTTGTTTTAGTATCATACAAAGAAATCTGAAGCCAAGGTGTCTTGGGCTCCTAATAACTCCTGATCTAACTGCCCATCTGTATGCTGGTCTTGGGGAAGGCTGTGGCATGTGCAGTTTTGCATCCCTCATTCAGTATATAAAGAGCCTCTAGAAGTTCTTTCACATGCCAGAGGATTAAACACGTCTTTCAGTGAAGTGTATTTCAGATGGGCAGCACTGATGAAGCAGTATTTTCCCATAAGCATCTCGGAGTGCCCAAAAAATGGACTGAAGAGCCTGATGTGCTAAATGGTGCAGAGAGCTTTCACTTGGAATAATCATACTTTCCTCGAGGCAGTGGACCTGGCTCTGTGTTCTGATGGCTCTTACGGAATGCCTTGCAGCAGGATGCTCTGTCAAGGTCTCCCTCTTCCAGCAGATGCTGCCCAGTCAGGCTCCTCTGCTTCTTGCCAGTCTTGTGTCTGGCAACGAATGAGAATTTGCTGTAGTTTGTTTGCGATACAGAGAAAGCTTGAGACCTGCATGACTTAACTCCCAAGGAAATGAGGTGGTGGATGCTCTTCTTCTTTAAAGCTGGTGTACTTATCCACCTCATTTCTGGATTAGGAAGCAAATTAAGCAGTTTAAAAGGCCTCCTGGGAGAGGGGGCGTGTGTTGGTGGAAAAGCAGCAACATGCCACTGCACTGGTTTCTAATACAGGCCTATCTGTTTTTGTCTGTTGCCACTTAGCCTTGCAGTGGAGACGGTTCACCCTGATGGGTCACAGTATGGGTAAGTGGCTCTTGTCCTTGTAAAATGTAAGATTCTGGAAATAGGAGTAGATAATTAACTTACAAGACATGCTGCTAAGAGCTAGGTTGGAATATTTATTATATCCTGTCAAGTACCAGGTTCCTGCTTGAGTGATTAAAAAATCTGTGCCCTTGTTTGAAATGCCTCTGCTTCCAAGACCCTGTAGTACAAACAGTGGTAACTCTTGCTGTGGGCCTTTCCTCCACCCCCAGAAGGGAACAGTGATGGGCAAAAAGGGGTGGTCTATGGCAGGAGAATTCACAACAGGCCTTCCTGCCTGGTCCCCATAAGGCCACAAAGCCTGGGGACAGCAGGGCCCTTCTTGGTGGGTCATGGAGATTGCTGAGGGGAACGAGACTTCAGGCTCTATCCCTTTGTGCCTGGGACATGATGGGGTTTTGCTCCCCAGGCCTGCTCTGGCCACAGCTCAGTATCCACACACTCCACTGTTTTAGCTAGTAACTCCTCCCTCACCTCTGCAGTCTGAAAGGGAGATGGGGATGGAGCAGGACTGGGAGTCCAGCTGGCCGGTAGCCCCGCTCTCTGCCTGTGTCCTGCCTGCTGGGAGAGCTTTACTGTGTAGCTTGGCCTTTGTCCCTTGGTACAACACGCATTTGTGCTTCTAAGGCAGCTCCTGCTGTGGCAAATGGGAGTTTCTGTTACTTGGGGAAGGGTGGGGTGGGTCCAGCGCATAACTGAGCACACTTCTCTTCTTTGCAGGTGGGTCTGTGGCAGGAATGGTGAGTAAAGCATCATTTCTTCATGGGGTTTGTGATTTCTGCAGCTGGAACAACAAATGGGAAAGGAATGAAGGGACAGACTGTTTGGGACTTGGATCTCAGAGGAGGAGAGGCCCTTCCCTGCCCCCCCCCTCCAGTGTAGCAGCATGGAAACATCACTCAATGCTCAGCTTTTCTCTTTCTCATATTGTTTCATCTCTCCTCAGTTCTCTTTCCTTTACCCTGAGATGGTGGACAAGCTGATCCTGCTGGAAAATCTTGGCTTTCTGCTAGCTCCAGAGGTTAGATTTTATGTGTTCTTCCCCTCCCTTTTTTAAATAAAAAATAGAGATTTTTTTTTTCTTTCCCTCATTTGTTCAGTGAAAGCACAGATGTGACCAGTTTCTGGAAGCTCAGACAAGTTTCTCTTCCTTTTGCCAGGCACAGGTCTGCTCCTTGTTGCATGGACTGAGGTCCCTGCTTAGGGTGGCCCTTGGGGGGACACTTGTAGTGCTTCACATCCTGCAGTCCCTTAGCACCGGAATTCACTTGTCTGTGGTAGGCCCTTGTACAAAGGGAATTGGAACCTCTGTCCAAACAACTGCTAGCTGAGGTTGTCTTTTTGCCAACAGCTTGTTGGGTGACCTGGATGCAAGACCGGTGAATTTCTTTTTCTATTCCTGTCAGGACATAAAGCTACATTCCCAATCTGCCGTCACTGCTACCAGATCCTGTGGCTTTGGTTGGCCAAAGGGGAACAGAAGCCTAGAATCAGAGAGACAGAAGATACTAGATTTACCTTGTTCTTTTGGACAGTTGTCCTCAACTCAAAAGTGAGGTAGAAAAGATTGCAGGGAAGGAAAGTTAATAAGTTCTTTACAGCAGTGCTTAGCTTTCTGTTACTGTGAGTTGCCCAGAGAAGTTGGGGATGCTCCATCCGTGGAGGTGCTCAAGGCCGGGCTGGGTGGGACTTTGAGCAACCTGATGTAGTGGAAGGTGCCCCTACCCATGGCAGGGGGGGTCACAACACGATGATCTTTAAGGTTCCTTCCAACCCAAACCATTCTACGGTTCTATCCTACCTTGTCTTTTAATTATTGCTGTTCCCTTTTCCCTAGAAATGAGCATTTTTAACATGATGTCTGTAGGTGGTACCAGTTCTGAGGGATGCTGAATGGTGAAATGCCCTCTTCTACCCTCTGATAAGGGGTAAAGCGATTCAGAGGAGAGAGGTTACTCCTGTTCCCTGCCTTTCTTTGTTTCAGGAGACTGAGGCATGGCTGAAATCAAAACGGATGGTAATTGACAGATTACTGAGTCTAGAGGCAAAGCAGCAAACTCCCAAAGCACGTAGCCCCGAAGCAGCATTGCAGAGGTAGGTTCCCATCTGTCCTCTTCATTTGCTGCCTGCCATCACCTTTGACAGTGCTACGGCTGCTTGGCCCAGAAGGGGAAACTGTCCCTGTACTTCCCTTGCAAATCCTCCTCTGGAATATCAGCAAGACCTTTTGCTTCTGCTGCCAGAAGCTGCTGCTCCTTCCTGCTTTTTTCTGAAGCAGCCTGAGAGCTCGCTGTCACCTTGTCATGCCATTTTCACTTCGCTTCCTCCCTTTTCCAGCAGAACAATCTCTCTGCCATGTCTCCCCTAGGCTCTTAGAAGCAAACAGACATCTGACAGCAGAGGGTGGGGCCATCCTGCTGCAGCGAGGAGCAACTGAGACACCCGCTGGTAAGGGGCTGCTTGGAGACGGGTCTCATCACGGTGCTGGGCCAAGGCTGGGTGTAGGAAGGGAGTGGTGCCAACAGCTATTGTCTTCTATAGGGTACAGGGTGCCCTAGCTACAAGTTTACACAGTTTGAATGGGATCAATTAGGTCTGGAGGCAGAGCTCTCCATTCCCAGCAACTGGGGTTGGTGCTTGGGTCCTAGAATGGCTGAAGAAAAGAAATAAATAAAAAAAAGGAAAAATCTGGATTAATCTTGTTCATCTTGTCTCAAAAAGTCTTGGGCAGACCCCAAAGGTGAGGAGGAGAGCAATTCCTGCTCCTATGAGAGATGAAAACATTCTCTTACTTTTTTTTCATTCCAGGGCTGGTGTATAACAGAGACATGAGAGTCCGTACGGTGAGCATTACTCTTCTGATGTACCCCCTGCTGCTTCTGAGCCCAGAAAAGTCAGAGATAGCGGAGGCCCACTCGCTGAGCCCAGACCCTGCCTCCACCCAACTGTTTACTTTCTGCTTCCCTAATTCCCACATCTCTTTTAAACGCTGCTGTTAAGAGCCTGCACTCAACCATTAACTGACTCAGCTTACAGAGTCATCGGAAAATGTTACAGTTTTTTTTAGCAGTTCCTCTGCCCCGGGGCCTCCTGGCCACATTTTCCTGCTGTTATAACTCTTCAGACAGGATGGATGCTTTAGGTCAGCTTCTTCGTCAGGTCAGCTTCTTCGTCAGGTCACCCATATAAGAACGGGAGAGAGAGTGGAGCTAAGTTCTTATGTTTGATATTTTGATAGCTTTGTGCCACTTTTGAGCAAGAAGGTCCTCCTTTACCTATGCTACTGCCAGACTATGAAAGCCAGAGTAGTCTACTGTCTCCTTTTTAGTAAGAGGATTTTTAAAGCTTTTCTCTGCTATGAGATCATTCCCATATGTGCTGCATCCCAGCAGGCAGCGTTGTTGGCAGCCCTGAAACGCAGCTGGAAAGAAGGAGCCTTTGCAGAGCCAGCTACTCTTGTGCACAGCCTGGCTGCCTGTCATGTCCCAGCTTGGCAGCTTTGGGGGCCACAGCCACTTCTGCCTTCAGAGCCACTAGTGTGACAGGGGTTGGGGACATCTCTGTCCCCAAGCTGCTGTCCCTGACCTTTGCTGCTCTCTTTATCTTTGCATTTGCAGCAGAGTCGAGAGTCCTTCACCGTGGAGCAGTGCGTGAAGCTCCTGCAGAAGATTCAGGACCGCGTTCTCATCATTGTGTGAGTGGGGCACAAGCCAAACCAACCCTCGCTGCCTCCCTGCAGCCTTGGGTGGAGGAGATGAAGGTTAGAAAGGAGTCCTCTGCTACCCCCTCTGCAGCGGCCAGCCAGACCTTTGGGCCAGTTGGCACAACCGTACAGCCTCACACGTGAGAAGCATTTCCCAGTTCCCCACCACTGCGCTGGGCAGGCTTCTGGAACAGGCAGAGAGCAGCTAGCACATCCTCCTGGCCTGGCGCTGCATTTTCAGGCTACGCCTCCCTGGTGCAAGGCTGACTGAGGAAATGCCTGACCTGCCCTGTCTTCCCCACGCTCTTGCCTTCACGCTGCTGTCCCACAACTTTCTGTCTCTTTGCCCTACAGCAAGGGACCATCCTGGGAAACACATGACCCTGCACAGCACCACTCTCTCTTGCTTTCCTCCTGGCCTGCCTCTTCCCCCAGTCACAGCAACCCAGCCTGCCCCCCTTCTCCAGACCCCAAAGCCTCTCGCCTGAAGAAACAGGTGAAACTATGGCAGCCTCCACATGCACTAGCTGGTCCTGGAGCCCCCAGCCTGACACAGCTCTTGCAAGCTCTCCCCTGCAGTGCCTGGGGCAGGGAGGAGCTGTGGGGCAGTAGCCAGTAGCTTATGCAGAGCCCCACAAGCTGCTAAGCTGTCTGGGTTGGTAGCTGGTTCTGTCAGTCCTCTGCATTTTTCCCATCTCCTTGGAAGGCCAGAGGTACAGGGCTCTGGCTACCTTGGCCTGTGTGGTGCTGTTAAGAGACTCTCTAGGAAATGAAAGGAAGTGCTACAAGTTGAGAAATGAGGTGCAGTTTTGGCTTCCCTGGTCTGTTGAAATCGTAAGAGCTTAAGGATTTTCTTCCTTGTCCAAAAATGCAATGTTATGGTGAGGACAAGCCCTCTAGGCCATACAGAGTACATGCCTTTGAGCCTGGGATGTCACCTTGTCCCATCACCTGCAGCATAGTAGGAGACAGCATGATCTCAACACTGCAGGCGGTCTAATGCTGGCTTCTCCCTGGTAGCTCCCTCTCCAAGCCGGCCACAGCCTGTTTAAAAGAGCAGCATGGAGTAGGGAGGGGGACACAGGGGAGATGCAGAAGCTGGCTAGAAGGAAAAAGTTAAGAGCAGAAGATAAGGTTTGGGACAGGGAGTGATTTAGTCCAACCCATTAGGGAGCCACCCTGGGGCGGGATAATATTTAACCTGTCTTCACTCTGGTACTACTAGGCAGTCACCCAAGGTTTTAAACAGTTTCATAGAAAATAGCTGCTCAGCCAAGCTGTGCAGTGCTCCTCTGGCTACCATGAATGACCCTGTAACCCTGCTGTTCATGAGCAGCCTGGAAGGAGACATTGGGTCTGTCACCCCACTGTACTGGGGACACTGCTCCTGCCCAGGACAGCAGCAAAGACAAAGGAATGCACACAGTGTACTGTACTGAGCCTTACTGTTGCTTTTCAGAGCACAAGATGGACTCTTGGTACCGCACAAGCTACACAGCAGAAATCACTTTGTGAAAGCCCTACGGGAGGCATTTGAGTCTACCCTCAAAGAGGTGAGAGCAAACTCCATCCTTGGATCTCCACTCTCTGTGCCACCAACCTGAGAGCAGCAGCTGGGAAGCAGCTCGCCTTGGTGGACACCCCCACTAGGTGATCTGTCCTTAACAGCACAGCCCTCACACGAGGGGAAGCAACCTTTCCCCCTGCTTCCAAAGTCCCAAGTCAGTACTGCCCTCTGGACCCAGCTCTTCCCAAGTCCTCCCATCCCCGTCCTGCTTCATTCCCACCACCTCAAGTGCCACACTGCAAGCACAGCTTGCCTGAGGGAACACTTTCCTGGTCCACATCTTCTTGTGTCCTCTCCCTCCAGCATATCCAGCTAGTAGAGGTACCTGGGAGTCATTTTGTGCACCTGAATGAGCCCGAGGTGGTGTCTGGGATCATCAGCAACTTCCTGACGGCGCAGAACACCAGAGCCAGGCTCTAGGAAGAAGAGTCACTGCTGCAGCAATCCAGGAGAACAGGGACCTAAAAAGCAGGCTGTGGAGGAATTGTCACCATTCCTACCTCACATCCAACATCAGTTTCGTGATATCCTTCCCTGAGCTTAGCTCACTGCAGGGTCGAAGCAGGTTCCCTGGAGGAGAGCTGAGCAAAATATCTCCGTTGTCAAAGTGAAAAGGAATCCTTCCTCCACTCCTGGCTCTGCGAGTACAGGGGTAGAGGCCCAGAGCGGCCTTCCCCTTGCTTGGTCCTAACTTGCACCCTGAGACAGAGCAGGAATCCAGGCAGGGGCAGCCTCTGTGGGAGCAGCAGCACCACCAGCTGTAGCACTGCAGGAGGCAGGTGGCCCATCTCACCTCCTCCCTGAGGATGGTGCAACCAGTCTGCTCCCAGGGTTACACCTACTGAAAAGAAATGGGAAAGATTCTGCTTCTCTGCTTACTTCCCCGGGTGCCTGAGCTCAGAGGGCCTCAGCGTCCCTGTTCTATTGTGAGAGCTGCTGCTTGTTTAAAAAGTCAGCTTAAATAAGAGCTCACCTGGGCACAGAAGGCCATTTTAATGAACTCCTAGGGAATGAGTCACTAATCCTCTCGCTGAAGCAGCTGGGAGAACTACTAATAATGGAAAAGTTGGCAGAGATGATTTCTGTCCTTCTAAATAAAGATTAATCTCCCAATGTTAAGTCTGCCTTCTTGATTGTATAGAATGAGACTCCTTTCTTTTGGGATGCTCACCCAAGCAGCAAAACCACCATTTTTAGGAGGCAGCGATTTTTACATGCATTCTGCTTTAGATAACAGCATATTAACGATCCATCTGCCTCCTAGTTAAATTGATGCAAAAAAAGCCAAATAAAGCAAGCAGGCCTGGCAGTCTCCCCGTGCAACAGAAACTGCATTTGCAGCGGGTTTTCTGGAGGAGGGCAAGTCCATTTTAACCCAGCTCTGCGGAATTTACCAGCATTTCCACCTTACCTTCACAGTCACGCCCATATGGAGGCTGCGGGCAGTAAAATAAATGTGTAGAAGCCCAGGGGTGGGGGGGTGAGTTGCAGCCCCTTTCTGATCACAGAGTGCATCATTAACAATGACTTAAATTAAGTCCACGGCTGTACAAAAGCGATGCCCTGCAGCCAGATGTGCCTGTTGCCACTCTTACCTGCCTCCTGCGGGCTGGTGGCAGGTTAAGTGGAAATGGGCCTTGGCCAGTATGGTTTCTCCCTCCAAAGCCAGGCTGCCGTCCTACCTCGTTCTAGTGATGGTGCGGAACAGCAGAAGTTCCCATGTCTCTGGCTGTAGAGGTCTGTGCACAGCTGGGAAACTGGGCACATCAACATCTGGCTGAGAGGGAAACACCGAAGGAAAGGGTAGGGGCTCCGCACTGATCTTTTGCTTGTGGCAACAGGTCTGGGAACTTCCCAGTTGGGCTTTTCCAGAGGTCACTTCCCTCCTCTTCTTACCCACCCCCAGACAACATGTGCTGAGAAGCACAGGCATAGAAGCCGTGACTTTAATTGCCACCCCAGCACACAAGAAGCTGTCCCCCACAGCAGACCACAAGAGAGAGAAAGAGGCATTCCCACGTTGTGAGAACACCAGCAGCAGTTTATTTACAGTTCTTCAGCCATTCCCTGCCCCTGCAGAGGCTGTGCTGGGTCAGTCCCAGCTCTCGCCAAGCTTTAGGAGGGCCTTGGGTGGCAGGGAGATACAGGTTGTCACAGGAAGTGGCTCAGCCCCTTGACCCGAGCACCCTGGGAAGTGGTGCCTCAGGGCTGGGAGAGCAGGAGGATATCCCTGCAGTGAAGGAAACTCCAGCAGCAGTTGCTGGGATCTTCCACTTCAGATCCAAGGGCAGGGACAACCTGAAGCTGCCTCAGTTCCTTGAAATCCATTGGCATGTGGAGTCCATAAGCATCTCTCCCGCCCTCTCCAGCACAGGCATCTGAGGAAATAACTTGGCGTGGCTTAGTACGGCCGAAACTTCCGCTGGGCTCGCATCAGCGCGATTCTCTGCTTGTCCTCCTCAAATTTCTTCCTCAACTGGGCGATGTCTGAAAGAGACAGAAAGAGGCCAGGTCACAGGGGAGCAACAGATCTCTGTCTCCCAGGGAGCTTCACTTCCACACACCAGGAGAGGTTCATTCCCCACAAATACACACTTCCCAGAGCGGCTCCTTTTGCACCTGGGCTGAATGCCAAGCTGGGGCGCTGGTGTTCGTCTCCAGCAGTGCTGCAGCTCCCTCTTGGGGAGGAAACAGGCTAGTTTTCCCTTGCAACTGCTGCCTTTGTGCAGACTGAAGGAACATCTATTGGAAAGCCACAACCTGCGCACTCTCCTTCAAAATATTCCAGCAGTGTAGAGGTGAGGAGCCCCCAAGAGCTGGCAAGGCCATTCGCACAACCACCCAGCCAACTCTCCACCTGAAGCTGGACATTGCCTTCACCGAAGGAAAAAGGATGTCCTTTGGGCCACAGTTGTGAGACAAGAGACGTGAGCAGGGTTAGGAGGAGACTGGGACACTCACGTTCTCTCTTGGTCTCACGATGCTGCCAGGCATAGAAGTTGAGCAGCTCTTTGCGGGCCCGTTTCTGCTTCTCCTTTTCCAGCACCCGCAGGTTGGCGGCCTCCGTCCGGGGCAGGCCAGGCTTCCGACCCTTCCGCGTTACCTTCACCCAGCCCTCCTCGTCCGGAACGCCGTCCTCCTTGGCTGCTTTGGCTTCTTCCTATACAGACAGGAGGGTGAGGCAGCTCACGCTAACCCACATGCAAAGTTACAGCTTCTGCACAAGATTTGAAGGAAGGTGTGCGACCAAACGTGCAGGCATTCAGCTCTCCATCACCTGACAGCCACTGTGTTTCCTTCTGCCCTTTCCACTGAGGCCTGGGCACTGAGAGATCCTCTCTTTTCCCTTCCCCCTCCCTCCCCCAGCAAACAAACTCCTTAGCTGGGTTCCTTCCCTCACCTCTGCTATCTTTTTGTCATAGTCTTGCATGTAGGCGTCCACCTCAGCCTTCAGCTCCTCCTGATCCACAACCGAGGCCGCGTAACTGGCGATCCACTCTGAGACAGAAGAAGGCAGAAGTCAGCAGCAGCCTCAGTTAGAAGCAAGCCCTCGTGTCATGCCTTTGGGCAGCTCTAGAGAGACCTGCTGTGGGGACAACATACTCTGTTACCATTTCTGTCCAGCCTCCCCACTGCCAACGCCAGTTAGCAACAGGAAGCTAAACGATGGGAAGAGCTTGCAACCTTCCTAAGCCTTAAGCCCAAGAGGTGTGACATTCAGGACCAAGTGGTCACACCCAAAGTGCTGTCATCCTGACAGACACCTGGTGCCTGTTATTGTGTCTGACTTCATCAATAAGCATTGATTCATCAACACCTATAAATATTTAAAGGGTGGGTGTCAAGAGTATAGGACCGGACTCTTTTCAGTGGTGCCCGGTGACAAGACAAGGGGCAATGGGCACAAACTGGAACACGGGAAATTCCAGCTGAACGTGAGGAAAAACTTTTTTACTTTGAGGGTGCCAAAGCACTGGAACAGGCTGCTCAGAGAGGTGGTGGAGTCTCCTCCTCTGGAGGTATTCAAAACCCACCTGGATGCGACCCTGTGCAACCTGCTGTAGGTGAACCTGCTTTAGAGGGGATGATCTCCGCAGGTCTCTTCCACCCCCTACTATTCTGTGATTTCATTCTGAGGGCAAGATGCAGCCAGTTTCTCTGAATCTGTGTGATACTGAAGAGATGTTGGGCAAAACCACCCTTCCATTGTACCAAAGTGACCCCATTTTCCCATAGGGTCACAGGACCAGACTCTACAATGTCCAGTACAAGATTGCTACCTTGTGAATAATAAAGGCAGGACAACGAAACAGTAGACATCTCCCAGCTCAGTACAAAGCGCTGAGAATTGACCTGGGACATGCAGGGTAGGATTCAGTGAGGAAGGGGTATAGCTTTTTCCCTGGCACTAGCTAGCAGGATGATAGCTAGGGCTGACTTACTGCTAATGCCGGTTTTCACAGGGTGAGTCTCTGTTGATATCAGCAAGGGACCTTCCTGTGACAGGGCCTTGGCTGCCTGGACGCCAGACGGTTTCCTGAACACCACGTATGCTACGTGAAATCCCTAAAAGAAAAAGACCCCCAGAGTCAGATACACCAGGAAAACTGGCGACATGGTAAGGAGCTGCAGCACAAGTAAATTAAAACTAAAACAAATTGCAGTGGGATAGCAAAGAAAAAAAAAAAAGATAACGTAAACTAAAAATATGTAATCACATTACCCAATCCTCCAAATAGTTTTCCCATATAGAATCATAGAATCATTTAGATCAGAAAAGACGTTTAAGATCATCAAGCCTAACTGTAAGCCTAACACTGCCACGACCACCACTAAATTGTGTCCTTCAGTGCCACATCCCAAATATTGCCATTCAGTACTCGTGAACTTTTCTGACGGCTAAAGCATCAGTATCCCTGCCTCCCCACCCCTCCCCCCAAGCTTTACCGTTACAGTTTTGCGGTTGAAGAATTTGGACTTCAGCTTTTCTGTTTTCTCTCCCAGCCCCGGCTTCTCACAGACGTCCACGGACTGGACGTTGCCGCAGCGGGAGAACAGCCTAGAGAGAGAGTCCTTGCCGTGGGAAATAAGAGAAAACGAACAGTACAGTGAAGCAGGACCAATTCCTCTCCCCACCCTCCCACGCACGGACTACCGAGGGTAGCGGGTGGCCCCTCCGGCACCACCCCGGCCCCACCGCCCGCAGCGACCCCCCCGCCTCGCCCGCTTCCTTCGCCCACAGCCCCACACTCCTTGAGGCGATGTCTTCGGCCTCCAGCCCCTCCAACCCACGCCGGTGAAGGCCCCCTCCACGCGCCGCCCCAGCCCCACTCACCGGGCTGCAGTACGGGGGGACGTTGAGGACGAAGAGTGTGCGGCGAGATGGGTGCGTGGTGCCGGCCCCTTCCCGCACCTGGTGCTCCTTCACCAGCAGGTAATGCGGCGAGCGCTGCCTCTCCCCGAACTTCACCGCCAGAGCTGCGGGGGGGGGACGCACCCGGTTAAAGACCCCGCTGCCGCCCCGGTCCCTCCCCGCTGCCCCGCGTCCCCTCCTCACCCGTATAACCCGCCGGCGCCGCTCCAACCACACGCTCCTTGGCGGCCGCCATCTTAGCTCGGCGGGAAGCGGCGGGGCGCGGGGGCTGCCGGGAGTTGTAGTTCTCGGCCGCTAATGGCGGCGGCTCCCTCAGCGCAGGGAGGCGCTGAGGTAGGGACCCGCCGCCGCCCCAACAAAACTCAATTTTGTTTTGAGTGTAACAAAATTATTTCCTCATCCAGAGCAGACTCTGCAGGAAATCTTACTGCGCACCATCATGTCATTTAACAGTTCTGAAAAATGAAGACCTGAACAGCGTAACACTCGGGCAGCATGCTTAACCCTAGAGAGGCAAATTAAGATTAATTTCTTCTCTTAAGATACGTGAAGACATTCAAAGACAATCCTAAGGACAGCTGTTTTTAAAGACTCTTGTTAATCAAGAAAAAGCAGGGGGGAGATTACCTTTACAGAGGAGCTTGTATTTATGACTGAATGGAAGACGGGACCACCCCAAAATAAAGATTTTTGAAGCAGGACGTATGTACGAGGTGAAAAAAAAAGATTGAAGAAAGCAAGAAACGGCACAGGGAGCTGACTCCCCAAATATCCAAGTTAATCAACACTATCCAAAGAAACGGTACATGCAAAAGCCATGAAAATGTACCAGTCAAACTTGCAAACTGTGGCATCGCTTTAGAAGTTGGCATGTTTTTGAAAAAGGAAAAAAAAAAAAAAAAGAAACTATTGAAAATGCATGGGGAAAAAAAAAAAAAAAAAGGAAAAAGAGAGAAAGACTGTTACAAATAACCTACTACCTGTCCCAGCCAGCCACATTGAATCAGTGCAAGCAATCGGTATTTCATATGCGAGTTGATAACCTCTAACAGCCCAGGAAAAAAAACCAAAAAAACAAAAAAACCAACAAAACCACAAACTGGACAAAAAAATAAATATAGCCATGCTACATGAGGGCAGATGTGCACAGACGTGAGGTTGGAAGGTGGTAGGTAGAGCTCAGTGAAACACACACGAGATGAGCATGACAACTGCAAGGCAGCCAGAAGAAACCAGAGAGCTCCGAGGTCAGCTGCTTGGAAAGGACTGGGAAGAACTGGACACTCTGCTTGCAGTGCCCAATGACTGCAGCCATGCCATGAGGCATGAGAAGACCAAGGTAACTTTAGAGAGCTGACTGAGAACAAGAAGAGCAACGCACACCAAGACACTGATGCAAGACAAATCATGGAGTGTTCAGTCATAAACTTCACCAATTTGAAAATAGAAAAAATACTGCCATAGATCATAGAGCTGGAGACCTGACCAGTAGTTCTTCCAAGGGAATGTGTTAATGTCATGGTAATTTCTCACAGACAACCTAAACACAATGCACAGTTTAACAGCAAGTTATAAAGCGCATCTTGCTATTTGGTTTTTGGAATGGATATGATTCTATTAATAAAAGAAAAATGCTTGAATCTCCCCATTCTTTCAGAAGAGAGATGATAATGTGCTCACAATACACACACCGTTACATTTCCGCAGCTTTCTACCTAGCTGAATGAAAGCACCTTCCTTCACCTAGAACAGGTACCCTGATTTCACAGCAGTTTGTTGTTCTTTTTAAATTAAAATTACTTTTAAATTTTCTAAGCTGTCAATAACAAAGGCTGTTCTTTCTTTTCCTTGACAACAGAACTGGAACTAGGTGGAGACACAAACTGCTCCCACTTAGTAGCAAGATCAGCTACTAATTTCGATGATTAAAAGGTTTAGGGGTATCAATTCTCTCATCCAATTCTCTCTTGCTCTTCATCACAGTATCAGTTCTGAAGTTGCTATATTCTTCTAAAAGCACACTTGCTTCAATGTTGGAACAACTCCACCTATCTTTAGTTGCTTCACAGCATCTAAAAACGCTTAGAATCCACTCTCTGTATAACAAACGTTTATTCAGAAACAGGTAATACATTATCTTCTCCAGCCCCTAATGTTTCCTCCCCCTCCCCCAATTTTTTTTTTTTTTTTATTAAAACACAAGTGTTTGATGGGCAATCTAAAAAAAGGAGAACAATAGCTGTCTTAGGTCCCCTCCCCTATAAACATCTGCTGTTCACGTGAAGCACCCTACCAACAATGGTGTCGTTGGCTTCCAAACCAAAGAGAGTACTCCAGAAAAACAAGTCCTGCCAAGTCCTGCTATTTCCATGGCTAAAAGGGATCCGATGAGCTAGAGGAATGGTTTTCATGAGCTAGATAGAGCAAAGAGTTAATACAGAACGAGAAAGCAAAAGAAACATGGGGGTGACCAAGAAACGGAATCCAGACCTACAAGGTGACCAGACCTACAACGATTTCAGAGTTCATTTAAGTTCAGCGGAGCTGAACAGAATGGATTAGGTCAGTCTCTTAGCTAGAAGGATCAAGTTCAAACCCCAACCAGATTCTGGAAGTGGCTCTTAGCTTTCCTCTCTTATACTACAATTTGAACAAACACAAACGAATGGACCTACAGGGACTTAACATCCATGGCAATAATGCTGTACTAACAAAGGAGATGTTGGAGGTGCCACCTAGTGGCCTGTCACAGATGCTCACTGGCCCAAGGTACATCTTTGCTGCTTCTGCACGGGACTTGCTTAACATTCCTCTCCTACGTGTTCCTCAGAGAGTACTAACTGCTCTCCCCTCCAAGCCTCTCCCTGAAGCCACGAAATGCAGAAATCACCCTCCAAACCCACACATGCAAGCAGCATGCCCGTACAGTGGCCAAACATTGCCCAAATGACATCTCTCAAAGAAGTGAGTTCTCAGGAGCAAGAAAAGACTTCTTCCTACGTATTAGTATCTGAAAAAGGCCCCAGCTCCTTCCTTTTTACAGGAGACTGGGTAAGTTAGAAGGTAAGAAAAAAAAAAAAAAGTGTCCCTGCATCAGCAGGAGAATGCAATACAGTTTAATGGGAGTGAAACACTTGGATTTCCTCTAGCTCTGAACACAAGTTCTTATTTTTCAGTCCAGAGAGACAAGAACAACTGAGGGCTAATATATCCATTGTACAAATGCCAGAGCCTTCCCCCCAACCTCTCTGCATTACCAGAGCTAAAGCATCCCTGCCACAGCACAATGGATGGTGCGCTCGTGCATACATTCTTTCTGCCTGATGCCTCCGTTGGCTGGTACACACAGCGGGAAGCTCAGTTTTTCCACACTTCTCAGTGTCACAGCTGCTGAGCAGAAAAGCATCTAACAGCCAGAGCAAAGCAGCTTGCCACCGAATGCATCCAAGTCACAGATGCAAGATGGTGCTTCCTGTATGGAGCCACAGCTGACCTTGTACCCAGCGCAGCAATTTCAGAAACAATGTGGTGTTCTTGCCTGTTGATAATCAAGGGGATGCACCTTTTAGTTAAAGGTCAGTCAGAAGAAGAAATGAGAAGGAGATCATCACCACTCCTTCCCTCAAAGTCTATGTGCACTTTTAATGGCCACTAGGGGGTTTGGAATAAAGGAGGGAGTTACATGGTAATATGCTTGGTAATACATTACTGGCAGAAGGGGGAGGTTACTCTTTTGGAAAAAAAAAATCATGGAAGAAAACTCCAACTATGAAAACAGAAAGTACACACACAAGAGGAAACACTATTGTACAGTAAGGTAGCGATCATAGAAAACAAAAGATTTCAAGGCAGGCAAATGCAAATAACATCTGCACCCCTGCACTTTTCTCATTCCCCAACTTAAATTGAGTTTTCCAGTCCACTGCTTGCTTTCCCTTCTCAGAGTTTAATTTTGAATTCTGTAGGCTGCACAGAGGCAGAGACCCCTGAGGATTTGAAGAGTGCCTTCAAGATAGTGTCAGGGTCCACCTCAGCTGGGGGATTTGAGGAGGCGCTTGCACTTGACCGGCGTGGCTCCCCTTCCTTCTTCACTGAAGGGGTATCACTCAATCGGCTGAAGGATTAAAAAAAAAAAAAAAGAGCAGTATTTAACCTCTCATTATGAAATAAAATTTAAGACTATGTCTGTATTTACTGTTCTTGGTGTTGCCCCCTTGCCAATATTAGAAGTTTTAAATATGCTCTCTTCCCAAGAAAACCTTGTCTCAGACTCGTTTCGAGCTTCAGGGCCAGGAACACTATGGAGTCAAGCTATACTGCACTCAGCTCAACACAGAGCACCACAGAGAGGAAAAAGAGAATAATCATGGGACAATAGTTTGCTGACAGTTTTCCTCCCCTCAGATTCTCCTCAAAACAGAACATGCAAACATATTTGTTTCTTTTCCCCCCAAAGGAGACTTACAGCAATATAGGCTGGTCTGAGGTGATGACATTCCCATTCATATGAAGATTGCATTTCATTGGTTGACCTAAACAAACACAATAAAGAAGTCCTTACATCAGAATCATGGTAAGGCAAGACCCCACAAATACCACACATCAGTGCAAACAAGAGTCCCATGTGCTGGGGAAACATGACAGGGATTGGCTGATACATCTTTTGTTGCAATATCACAGCAACAGAAGAGCCACTGAAATACTCAGTACCATACGAGGACTGACACTAATTAAGAAATTACATATAGGTACAAAACTCCTAGTAGAGACAGAAAACAAATCTCCCATTCTCAGCTGTCTGCTCCTCATCTGACATTTGTAACATGTCGCTCATCTAGAGAAAGAAAAAGCATCTATTTCCAGCTAAAAATTAACAGCTAATTTCAGCCTATGACAACATTGCATTGACCCAGATTAACAATTGAATTGTTCAAAGTTTATGGAGAAGCTGGTATTAACGGTTTTACAGGTCTGATTCAAAATGCCTCTGACTACAGCTTGAGAATTTTGCAAATGTTAGTTTTACTTGTACTTCGCAAACAGCTATTCTGTAAGCAGCTAAAGCCTTCCTAGAGGACTACCTAGCTCTCGGCACTGGATTAGAAACAAAAGAAATTTAATCTGGAAGTTAGACCAGAGGAATCACCAGGACCCTACCTCTAGCTTTCTCTTTCTAGGAAAGTATTTATTTGAATTTCCCTTAAATAAACTGTGCATATATTCAGCTAGTTACATGGCAGCGTATTGCACTGTCTAGCTCTTGAAATTATTTTCTGGTATTTCCTCTCTCCTGGTAGCATATGAGCACCTGAGCAGCTTTTACACTCTCTGCTGAGGTAGAAAAGTCTTTGTTGGTTTATCTATCCTAAATGCAACTCCGGCCTCAAACTTACCGTCTAAGCACCTGTTGTTGTATTTCTTATATGCTGTGATAGCATCTTCTTTCTTCACAAACACTACCTCAGCCACTCCAGGATGCACCAGCCGGGCTCGCTTCAGAGCGCCACACACACAGAATAACTCCTGAGGGCAGAGAGTTAGTCATGACCATGGTCACATCAAAGGTACCACTTCAGCCAAAGACACCGAGAGAGAAAGGCTTAGTTTCCCAATTGAACCACCCCATCCTGCTTAGTAAATACATGGCAGAATCTTGCCACTTGTCGTATTTTGTGTTTGCTACAGTATGAGTACTCTGCATTAGTAATACACTGAAGTTGCACAAAGTTCCATACAGCTGCCTACACAAGCAGAAAAGTTCAAGGCCAGTACTCTATACTGTTTGTCACACATGAAGACCAGGCTTGTTCTCAGCCTGCTGAGAATGCAAACGCCTAGATAATTTGGATTCGAGGACAACACCAAGCACAATTTGGCATGAACTCTTCTAAGTGATGCCAGGTATTTCAGTACACCCAAGAAATACTGTTTTGTCCCAACTTCTTAAGCACACACTTTTTAAAGTAATTGAACAAAAATCAAAGTGACAGAAAAAAATCAGGAACTTTCAAAGCTTTTGCAAGGAAAGCAGACCCACATCATACTCCTCTTCATTGCATTCACCATAGATCAAGTAATTTATCAAAAGAGGTAGGTTAAGGGAAGGAAGTGACACTCATCCACAGTTCGGTAGTGAACAACACTCACAACAATGTCTTCCTCTGTGACTCGAGGATGCAGATTGTTTACGGTCATCTTTGTGCCTTCCAAAGGACTGAACACCAGCTGCCAACACAAACAAGTGCATCATATAAAAAAGGTCAGAAATGCAGCAAGAAAGACAGCAGAGAAAGCATTAAAAAAAAAAAAAAGCCACTAAAGGGATGTCTGGGAAAGCCTGTACACACACACAAACACACAAAGGCAAGAGCTACAGCTAGTAAAGGGAAATAACAATGCTTACAAAAGCCCAGCTCATCTGATGGTGAAAAGGAGGCCCTTTTCCATGCTAATTTCTCTCTGAAGTAACTTTTCTCTTTCATTCCTAAGTATAACACTAACTCACTCTGCACACACACACAGTGCTCTCTAGTCATGCCCACACTTTTAAGTGCTTCTCTGCTGCACCCTCCACCAGCCAGCAAACCCCAAAAACATGGCTCGAGCCCCTCAAAAGCACGCTGAACTCAACATGCCTGGTGGGTTACCTGTACCCAACATCAGGCAGTTTGGCAAAGCAATTCCAGGCAGGGCATCTACAAATTGCTCAGGAGGTCTTGTGTGGACAGCAAGCAGCTGTATTTGGAAGAATCCTGTTTTTCTCCTTGCTAACACGAGAGGACAGAAGACAACATAACTAGTAGTGCTAAAACACTATTCCTAGAGACATAGAAGCCTCCAAGGAGCGTGAAAACAACAACTGCTACCTCCCTCTAACATGGATTCCTCCCGGACCATGTACTCCCATGCTAGATAAAAAAGTTAAGAGAAGCAAGATGCACTAACTGAGAATTCCCAGTCTCTCAAATGCTGAAGAAAAGGACGTTTAGACAGGTTTCAAATTCTTGGGACATGGGCTGCAGTTATCCAGAATAAGCTTGAAGGAATCCCAAAAATAACAGTAGAAGGCAGGCAGAAATGAGCTGCTTGCATAACTGATGAACAGCAAATTTCAGATGTTTTCAGAGACTTCTATAAAAAGCACCTCCCACTTCCCTGATCTCACCTCAACAGGTGTTGGTTCTTTGGGAGACTCCTCCTTTGTCACTAAGGTCCGGGACATATTTGTCAAGGCCTTCGTCCGCATAGGAGAGGGAGGTGCTGGCGGAGCTGTGTACGTATCATTCTGTACCACTTTAGTCAGGGGAACAGTCTTGGCCAGGGAGAATTTATTGCCACTCAGCCCAGTCTACAGAAAGAAAAAAGAATAAAGTATCTCTGAGAACTGCAGGCTACAAAAGTCATCCCTTCTCTTCAAGCACCAACAGCAGGAGAGCATTAATAGCACGCACTAAGAACTGCATGTCCCTCCTGGTGTCAAAACCACTACAGTGCTGGAAACTCTCAGCTTTGAGACAAAAGTCAACTAAAGTCTCTGGGCAAGCTTACCCCAAAAGAGCACTTCCCTCACTAATGAGCAGTTTTTAGTTTCATATTCTTCTTAAATCAATTTTACCAGTGCAATTTGAATTTGGAAAGTTCCTTTTATCCCAAGATTTTCAAGTACTTTACAAAGTGTATACAAAGATTGCTCATTAAGATTGAGCTGCCCTAGCACAAACAGCAATACTTCTAGAGAAACCCCAAGCTATGGCACACAAAGACACAGAGCATAACCTTCCTAGTTGGAACTACCTGGGGAGTTTAAAGCCAGAAAAACACACGTGCTTGGCAGCTGCTGTGAACGCTGGAGATAACACATTTACTCCTGCAAAAAACCATAAGGCTGATTTTAAGGATCATAAGTGGCGAGGAACTCTATCCTGAACACCCATATAAGAAAAAACATGGCATAATCATTGCACTAAACTTCCTGGGTAACGGCAAAACCACATTAATTTGCTTTCTTAGACCCACAGAATAGTTTAGGACAAACTCATGTCCAGCCCTCGTGTTGTTTTCCAAAAAATAGGATTTGTCTGCAACAGCAGGATGAGACATTGATTATTTATTTCAGAGTTGCACAAGGCTGGGTGCTCAGTGGTTTCCCACAAATCAAGCACTCTAAACATGACTTTCCACATGGTTCATTTACACATTTTACAACATCATTACCATATTAGTACCTCCTGCCTATATTTGATTGGTTAATAATTTACATGTGGTTGCACAATTGAGCTACAGCTAATACACATGCTCAGTGGAATGGTCTTCATCTGGGCTAGGGTCATCTTGACCCGTGGGCCTGATTTTTAGTATAATAATGAAGGTAATTCATCTTAGGAGATTCTAAATCTTCACTATCTTGACAAGTTGGCTAAACTCTCCATTCTCAAGATCTACATGTTCATGTGTCCCAGGATGTTCTGCCTCAAGAACGTTAACAATACTTGCTTTCCTTGATTAGGAGTGCTTTCACTAATCATCCTTGACAGACTCAAGGATAGAATCCTCCTTATTCGTGAGTATGTACACATGGTCTCTCAACATTAGTCACTACTAATGATTTCGAGGATATGCTTTGGTAACAACGCCTGAAACAGGGCTAACTTCAAAGACACATCAGGTTGGCTCAGGGCCTCATCCAGTTTAACTCTGGAGAGTTTTAACACCTCTGAGAATGGAAATTTCACAACCTCTCTGGGTCCCTCTGCCAGAGGCTGACTAATACTTTGAGAATTGCACAACTCTCCCCCCCATATCTAACAAGAGTTTCTTTTGCTGCAACACATTTGTTAGTTCATCTTCTCCCTGTTCACTCCTGAAAAGGACCTGGGTTTTGCCTTTTCCAGGACCATGTACTAGGCAGTGAATGTGTAGACAGATCTCACTACAGCCTTCTCTTCTCAGCCTTAAGAGACACTGCTCTCTCACGCTCTCCTCAGCGCCCCGACCACCCTGTTGTATTAGTTCCAGTCTGTCTTGTATCACAGAGCCCAAAAATAGGCACAGTAGTACAGGTGCATTCTCAAGATGCTGGACAGATGGCAATAATTATCTTCCTTTATTTGCTACCTACGATCCTACTAACATACAATCTAAAGTTGGCCTTCATTGCTGCAAGGATGCACTACTAACTCATTCTTAGAACATCACCCAGCAGGACCCCCATGGTCTTTCCTACAAAGTCACTTTCTAGCCAGTCAGTTCTTCACTTAAGACACAGAAGGTTATCCCATCCCAAAAGCAGGACCTCACATTTGTCTGTGTGGAAATTTCATCTTCTCCAGAGCATCAGTATTCCCCAACAAGCTGCCAGCTAAGATTTTGCATAGCAAGACATTTCCTGCTTTGATGTCCAGCCTCTAGAAGCAGCAGAAGGCTTCCCTTCCTCGCCTGCTCAAACAGTAACGAGATAGGTTCAAAGCACTTGCCTAAGAAGAAAATCAAGAGCTAACGTGCAGCAACCTGCCAGCAAAGGAGAAAGCACACATTCTGCCAGCAAAAAGGCCTATAAAATCACAGTTAGCCTAAAAGGGACTCTGTCCCCAAAAAAACACTAAAAGCGTTGGCACAAAGGGAAGGGTGGGGTGAAGAGCAAACATTTCAGGAGAAAGCATTGTTTACATACTTTAAAAAAACATAAGCCCTGTAAAGCCGCAGCCTGTGTGTCCACCCAATGTGAGCATGGCGTGGTGGGGACTGTTCAGATAATCCCTTACCGCGTTGTGCAGGAAACTGTTTGTGGTGGTGATTTTCATCTGTTTGCTAGTAAGGGGAGAGACACTTTCATCATCATCTTCCACATCATACAGACCCTGAAGAGAAGCAAGGTGATAGTTTACATGCAGGTGAATTTAATCTAGACATAATTTCCTAACTAAAATAAGTAGTTTTCCCCTGCCTTCAGCCTCCTTCAGGTAATGGAACATGACTACATTGGACTTTACTCCTGGTCCTTGCAGCTTGGGGACACAAAGCTGAAGATATGCAAATCCATTTCAAAACATGTGTGTACGAATTATCAAACTTCTTTTCCAGAAATGCCACAGTAAAGCTGTTTCCCTAGGTGTACTGAAACAACATAGAGCTTTCTCTAATCCCTAGACCTAATCAGGGCTGATGAAACCACATTAATGGAATAAAGCCTCATTGTTTTACTTTTTAGCACTCTGCTACCTTTAAAGTTGAAGCCTGTGCATATGATAATCAAAAAAAAAAAAATTTAAAAAAGCAGATGCCTGCCACATACATCCGATTCAAACACTCCTTCTGAATAGCCTGCTTTCCTCAGCAAAGCACATACTCGTCTCGCACTAGAAAACACTGCACTAGGAGGTTTACTGAATGAATAATTAATTTCCTAGTTCAATTTAACACTCATAGCCCTACCTTAAAATACTGAGGCGAATTCCTACACAAATATTTTCTCATAGTCTCTAAATAACATTAAGAAAAAGCCTATACCCATACAGCACTGCCCAGAACATAAATCACAACTCAGAGCAGCTTCCCGTGAATTTAGTAGAAAGGCGATGAAAAATAGAGGGAATAGCAATGAGAGCTTGAAAAATAGGTAGGTTCTTGTAGTCAACAAGATTCTGGTCTACAAACAGGAAAGTTTTTCCAGTCGCAGAAATGCCATAAAGGAAAAAACCCCAAAGGGACAGTAGAACAGGAGAACTGTGCAGAGAAGAAAAGAACTGGGAAAAACACTAGCCATCAGGACAATGGATTTGAGTTTGAGACAAATGAAATGGATTAAAGTCTTATAGTGATGAGGTCAGAATAATGAAGACACTTCCTTAAGTGATATCATCTGGGATAGGCGAGGGCAGCAGGTCAATGTAGAGGTAACATACACAAATAGCTAAAGTTACCATAATCAAGGCCAAAAAAAACCCCCAGGAAATGATATTGTAAATGTCAGTTTTCCAATATTTCATGTAATACTTTACGTATACACATACAAAATAAAGTAATAAAAACGTGTAATTCCTCTCTGAAAGCACCCAAGGTGATAAGGTGGCTGAATGGCTGGGGGCTGTGACAACGGCCTTTAAAATTGATCCCAGAAGAGAAAGCACAATTTTAGGTTCTTCCTCAAAGTCTGCTTGATAAGGGATATGGCAACTTTGATAGTACATCAGAATACCGGTTAACATCATTCACTACCAGATTCCCAGCAGGGATCCCCTGCTGGGATTTCACAGGAAGGTTGTACCCTCTCCCACCTCACTGTAGAACATTTGACCATGTACAATCATATCCATTCTCTGAAGAGGCTGGCAGGATGGTGAATCAAAACAACCAACAACTTGATCTGATGTGGTGTCACCAAGAAACTTACAGAAAGACATCAGAGCTAAAGGTCACAGTCTCTAGAAAAAAAAACATTAACGCAGGCAGATAAAAACTGAGAATGCCTATGCCATTCACGTAACACACAAGGAATCAAGATCAATTAGTCTAAATGAAAACCTTAATTACCATGAAAGTAACTCAACCACATGAGAACAAGGAGCTAAGCTGTTGGAGAACTTCCAAACACTCCTCTTTTCTTTCCTACTTGAAGTTTTCTTTGCACCTGCCAATCTTTATTGACAGCCTCCTTCCCGCCCTAAAGGTAACAAAGAACACAGAGCAGGCACCCACCTGTTTGTGTGTATGGTTGTTCACGACGTTGATCCTCATTCCCGCTGGATGAGAGTGTCCAGGAACGGGAGCCTTCTGCTACAATTAGAAGGAAGGAAGCAAAGCATTAAATGCTAGTCTACCAGATTCCCATTTCAGAAGACTGGAGCTGTTAATACCCTGAGACCGCTTAAATGAAACTCACTCTCCTGCTCTTGAAACGTATTATCACAATATGTTATTAAAGAACATTTATGTTCCCTGTAATATGTTAAACATGAGATAGCCTCACTTAAGCAAATAAAGTAAAACTTAAGGCCACGCAGAGAAACCGATTCAAATTACTTGAGTTTTAGTCCAAGATTAGTGGGAAGGGTACTTAACTCCAGCCCTGCCAGCACTGACTAACTATGTTTCTGCCAGTATGAAACCATGAACAGGGTAAATCAGCCAGTAAGCCTCTCTTCTTTCATGTTATAGGGAACCAGATTCCCAGCTTGTCAAGTTTGATGGAAATGGGTCACATCACAATTTAGTTCAGTTCCATTTCAAAGCAGAAATATACACTGTCCCTTCACAAAAAAGCTTAAATAAGGTTCAGTGGAATAAGTGGTGCATGGGGTAGATATTGTAGCTGACCCTTCTGCACTGTTATCCTGTGAAACAGGGAAACCACAGCAGCAGTCATCAAGGTACGTAGCTGTGCTAATCAACAACTGAAATCAAGCAGCAACTTCATCAAATATGCCCTTTTGGTTTTTGAGAAAGCTGGAAGCTGTCCATTACACAAAAGAATGCGTATTCTTATAAAAATACTCCATAAGGGCAGTAAAATCTTCAGATTTGCATTCCCTCCAGACTGTAACTTACACCACAGCACCCTCACTTTTCAATTTGCTAATCAATTCAGATACAAGGGTACCTGTCGTACAGAAACGCCAGCAGAGCTATGGAAATTCTTTAGGTTTCAAAGACTTTTTCTCTTCCATTATAAGAAACAAGACCACGGTACCAGACACTGGAGATATGTGCTGCATCTCAGATCAAGATCCTTTAGTTTGATTCTGCTCCCGCATTTGGGAAGAGAGAAAGACCATGGCTGATTTGGAATTTTGGTACAGATCTTTAAAAAGTTATTAGATAATTGCTCATGTGCACAGTTTTGCCTACAGTCTTAATCACTGTTATATTCTACAATATTTTTCCTTGCACCATGTTGTCTAACAAACAGAAAGTACTATAGGCCAAACCAAGTCATACCGAAAAAAAAAAATCAGGTCAGAGCAAATTGCCACTGTACTAAGTCTCTGGAAGCTATTTTAACTCCTACAAACTTTGTAGAAAATGTTCAATTCCTAATGGCTGATAGTGGTGATTTGGCTTAGAAGGACAGCATGAGTACTAATTACCCTACTAATTAAAGACTACTGAACAGACTGCTCTATTGCTCTGCGATTAGCCCTTCTTACTGCCACAAGTGTCCTTTCTCTTTCTTAGGTCAGCCTGGTAGGAAACCTGCCAAGTAATAGGAAATTTCCTAGGCTAATTTAAAGAAGAAATATGCTTGACGCTCTTGAGCAAAAACCCCAGCTGAACCAAAAGCAGACTCATTCTCGTCAGTTTGAAAGCGTAGATAAGAGATTTTCTGGGTATATGTAAGCACACTTGATCTTTGGGAGGAGGAAAATGAAAGAGGTAGGCTAGGAACTTCAGTTATCTGCTTGTAAAGATGAGGAACAAAACCACTCAAACAACAACCCATAAAATCTGGAAACTTCTCTGATCATTCTTTCCACTATACGTTACACACTCATAGTTCAATAGTAGTTGTTTCTTAGACAAGTCTACTAAGAATCAAGGTACTGGGCACACTGGAAAGTGAGATTAGAAAACTGTCAAAGGAAATGACCAGGTTAGGGTGATCAACTGATTATACTGCAATTGAAATAAACCTTGAGCCTCAGCAGTAACGAATCGCGTAATCAAGGCAACTGCCTGGAAGCCAAGGCTTTCCTGAAAGCCAAACAAGTAGAAATAGAGAAACTGTAGAAGGGCTCATTGAATTTTAGATCTTTTTGGACACAAACATAACTGGTTTATCCTCATAGCAGGATAATAGTTTAGAATATACAACTATCAGGACAATCCACATCAGACTTACAAAGAGGGGTAGTATAAGAATGAAAAAAAAAAAATCCACACATTTTCTTTGGAATGGGACTTTCTTTGGGAAAGAGACTACTAAACCATTCAAGACAACTACTTTAATGCTGACAGGAGTGCTGCTTTAGTCTTTATTGGCCCCAAAATTCAAATTAAAATTTAAATGAAAGCTGGGATTCTACAAAAAGCCCCAAGCAGCCAGACACCCAAAAGGCTCTGAATCTCACCCTACAGGCTGGACTGAACTGCATCACCATCACTTCCATTGTAAACATGTGAACACATTCATCTATTATCATTTCTACTGGACTGCTGTAGAATAACTGAGGGGCTCAAGAGGTGACTTGCTTGACCTACTTGGATAGTTTTGGTGATTTTCACGGCTGGATTTACTGTTCCCATAGTTGGGCTGATACTAGCTGGAGCACTCCTTTTTAAGCTGATCTTCTCTCTGGCATCCACCACTTTGGTCACCTTTTCAGCAGCAACATTTTGCTGTTTACGGGAATTCAACATCTCTCGAGCATCTTGCACCTTCCCTTTGATTTTGAACCGAGCGTCCTTTTGAACGAGTTTTTCACGAGCATCTTTAACCCCCAGTTTGTGTCGGGCATCTGTGAGTCCAATCTTCTGTCGAGCATCAAATGTCCGCTGGAAGCCGACAGCTGGTGATGATCTGTTTAGAATATTTTGCTGGACCCCAATGCGAGATCTTACACCTCCAAACACTGGCCTTGTATTAAGCCTGCAGGGGGAGAAAAAAGAAAGTTACAGACATTCTAAGATGTGATACAGTATCAATAAAAGTATTTGTGTTGCTGCAAACAAAAGCTCATTATTACTGCACAGAAATCCACTCAGATTAGATGTCCAAATACAACAGTAGAGCTCCTAAGCTGTTTTACGCTGGATTTTACTCTCTACATAAACAGCTAAGGAATCGATTTCCAAAATCCATCCTTAAGCTCATATTCACAAACTTAAGTAAATGGTCTGACTTCAGCTGTGCTAAGTGCATATCACATTTAAACAAAATTCATCAACAACTTAGGTACTTTGGGAAAACCTTTGAAGACAAAGAGGAACACAAACAGACTTTCTAACTTTAGGACTAAGCAGGTTTACCTAAAGCATCTTTTGTCATACAATAATATGCCCTGATACAAAGGAAACATGGAAGTAGATGCGATTTTAAGAATTCTGGGCAGCAAGTTCGGAATTGTGGGAGCGTAGAGGCTTGGATTGCAGGATGTGCAAGCACCAACACCAATCTCAGTTCAAAGCCAGAACTTGATTAACTGCCACCAAGAATATTTAACAGCCAAATTACTTTCTAACATCACCGTCCCTTCTTTAATCTACTAACCGAACTACTGCACTCGATGGCCTTTATTTTTCAAGCACATTAACATCACAATACTGAGCACAAAAAGATAACAGCCCACAGAAATTACAGCATTTGTACTTGTAAAAAAGTATTACTAAGAAGCAGCCCGTTGTGTAGTGAATGCTGAAACTAGCTTCTTGCTACAAGTCTGATTCACTTTTTCAAAGTCTCCCCTAAAAGGAGTTCCTCATTTAAGTATAATTTAAGGTTTGTTGGTTTGGGGTTTTTTTGTTTGGTTTTTTTTGTTTGTTTGTTTTTTTAAGATGACAAAGTGGTAAGAGAAATTTTAAAGTTAAGGTACTAAAAAAAAATATTCTTGCTGTTGGCTTTTAAAATTCAGAATAAGCTAGAAAGCTACAGTGTTCATCTGGTTTCTGCGATGTACTATCCAGTATTATAAAGTCTAAAATTAGGTATCTATAATTTGTTGGAATACTCAAAAGGCTAACATCACACATTTAAATGATGATGCGGTGTTTCCGGATCTAAATCCACAATCTTAACATGATTTACAGGCATGTACTTCAGTGGAGAGCTCTATAGAAAGAGCTGAAAAACTGAACTTCCACTTCTGTCTCCTTCATTCTTGTGTCCAGGTAACTGAAGAGCTAGGACTGGGGTCCCATTTTGTTACCAAGCTAAGAATCTTATGGCTGCTCTCTCATATTGCCAAAGCTAGAAAAAACAGTAGTATTATTAAGACCACTTATTAAAGTATATCCAGAATAATACAGAGGACTAACTACCCATAAAGCAGCAGCCACGAAACAAGACTTCCCTTGAAATTTTAAAAAGCACTAATTTAGCTATGTTGAAAGGTGTTGCACAAGGGCTTGATGAGTGTCTCTTTTTGATGAGCATAAGAGAGGTGAAAGTAAAACCAGAAACGTTTGTATCAGCACTTAAGCCAGAATTAGTTAAACTGTTGATGACATGGACTAATGAAATCAGTTAGGAAACTCTGTACTGAAGATTACACTGTCTCTGAAGACTTGTGTTTATCCCAATAAGCAACTGCCTGCTGTAGAGAATTGCTTACTGTGTAACAGTATTAACCATTTTGGCATTTTGTGCCAGAGCATCTGAAATAGAAGGGAAGTCTCAAACATGTAATTTATTTTCCAGAATTCCATGTTCTGGTTTCAATATTTTGTGGATTAGTACGTTTTATAGGTGAAGATTTTTCTGCTATTTCATCTAGACTACTGAACAGCATGGATATAATAATTTAAGTTTATTCAGTTTATCCAGCCTTCACAAAGTCAAGTTAGCTAACTCAGAAATCTTATAAAGTGAGCTAAACATGACAAACAAGAGAAATGCAAGGCACAAAAATTCTTACAGTGCTGTAGAAGGATTATTCTTCAGCAAATAAAAGCAGGAAGAATTCCTGGAAGAAGTGAGAGTTAAGGAGGGATTTGAAAAAGGAGAAAGGAGGTGCTTGGCATACTAAGCAGCATAAGACTGTTCCAAATATGCAGAATAACATGAATGAAAGCGCAAAGCCAAGGCCTTGTCTAGACTAGGATTTAAATATGTTTGAATATTTTGCATGTATACATTAGAAGATAACTTTCAAAATACTACTCTGGACGTGCAAGTGTAGACTTTCAGAGTTAAAACCTAAGATTCCCCAATGATCATTGAATTAAAAAATAAACAAAACAACAAAAAAGGGAATACAATTAGCTATAACACAGATGGGGAGACATCCATGGGCAGCATCAAGAGACTACAGCAAAAGGAAAGATAAAAAGCTACCAAAGGAGAAGCCATCTAAGAACTGCCAGCAGCTGCACTAGAGTAAATGACCCAGCCTACACTGGAGACATCTGCCGTACAAAGAAAGAGTCTAATCTTGTAGTCTAATATGTAACACACTCCACATCCGCATAAGCGTTTCAAACAATCTGTCAGGGTATCGTTAACTATGCTACAGAGACTACAGTTTCCAAGGGCCAGGCAGCAACGTTGATGAAGCCACTGCAGCCCGAAGCCTCGCCTGTGCGGATCCCCATCAGCTTCGCTACAGTTACGGCTCCCCGTGGCACAACTACACCTCCCACGGTTATCCCACAATGCACCGTGCCGCCCATCAACGCGCCGCTCCTGGGAGACGCGGGGGTACCGGGTACCCCCAGGGTACTGCCTGACGGAGAGCTGCAGCCCAGGAGCAGCTCCTGGGCTTCCCAGATACCGAGGGGGTGCTCGGGGGTGGGGGGCGCCGAGGCCGTGCTGATCCCGGCTTGGGGACCACCAATTGGTTAATCGACAGGGAGAAGCAGGTCGGAGGCACTGGTGAGGCGACAGGCTGTGCCAGGAACCTCGGGAAAACCGAGAAGAGCAGGGAGAGAGGCTATGGGTGGGCCGGCCCTGCCAGGGCAAGCGCCCACCGGGCAGCGCCAGGCACGGGGAGGGGGGTGGGGTGGGGGAGTGGGTGAGTGAGGGGAGGAAAGGAGGGAGAAGTGGGGGGACAGACCCCCGCCCCACCCCTGAGCGACAGCCACCAGCACCAATCCGCATCAGCGGCACGGCCCCACAGAGCAAGGCCTAAGCCAATGGGAAGGCGAAAGCAGGGAACAGGGCCGGGCCGCGCTGAGGCAGGTTGCGCCCCACCACCTCCGGAGCGGAACCACCAGAAGGAAGAACAGAGGAGTCACCGGAGGCCGCCAGGCCCGGGGTGCCGCCCTCCTCGGCCGCTTACCTCCCTTTCACCGTCACACCGCGTTTCCGTATAAGCTCGTCCAGAGAGATGTCCGCCATCTTGTCGCGGGGCCCAACGACAAGACGCAGCCAGCGAGACCCGGAGATGACATCATACCGCTTCCGCTCCTCGCCCCGCCTCGGGGGGTCCGACAGGCCCCGCCCCCGGCCCCGCCCGAGTGCGTCGCGCGGGGGCGGGGCGGGGCGGACGTCCCACAACCCCCAGCGGCGCCCCGGCCACCTCATTTACATACAATCCACCGGCATCTCTCGGCTCGGGTCGGCCTGCGGCGGCGGTTAGGCGGAAAGAGTCCGGGCAGAATGGTGAGGGAAACAGACAGTTAACGTGTGCACGCGGAGCAGCTCGAGGGGGAGCTTCTCACCCTGACACTGAGAAATAACGCACAGGGGTGTCCCAACGGCGGGGACGGTAGTCCGTCATGCCTTAAACTTATGAGTAAGGAAAATAACGACCCGGGGTGACGCCCGGGTCCTCACTGCTAATGTGAGAGGAATTTTTGCGCGGGTACAGGTCGCCCCCAGGTGCCCCGCCTACTTCGCGGGATGCCAGGGTGCTGTGATCTGCCCGACCCTCAGTTATCCGCGTGCCAAGGACAGAGCACGGCGCCGCAGGGAGCGCTGCAGTTCGGCGCCGCCTGGGCCGACTCGGGCGGGGCGGTTCATCCCTCCTTAGGGGCCGTGCTGCACCGCCCCGGTGTCTGACGTCATAACGGACGTCCCGTCCAGAGACTGGATCTAATCACTCAGAAGGGCAGGGCTGGAATCACAGAATCACCTAGGTTGGAAGGGACCTTTTAAGATCATCTAGTCCAACCAACAGAAATAAAAAAACAAACAAA
>JAOXNO010000001.1:53265215-53279957 GCA_028565335.1 Limnodromus scolopaceus | reverse complement strand
CGGGTCCTACTCACCACACTGTTCTTGATACAGGCCAGGATGCTGTTGGCCTTTTTGGCCACCTGGGCACACTGCTGTGTGGAAGGGGCCTGAGGAGATCATCCCCCCCCCCGCCGAAGCAGGTCAACCCTCAGCAGGCCGCACAGGGTGGCGTCCGGGCGGGTTTTGAATACATCCGGAGAAGGAGACTCCACAGCCTCTCTGGGCAGCCTCTGCCACCCTGAGGGTAAAGGAGATTTTCCTCACATTCAGCTGGAATTTCCTGTATTGCAGTTTGTGCCCACTGCTCCTCGTCCTGTCGCTGGCCCCCATGGAAGAGTCTGGCTCCGTCCTCTTGACGCCCACCCTTTAGCTATTTATAAGGATTTATGAGATCCCCTTTAAAAAAAAACAAAACTAATTTCCCACCCACCCTACCTGCTCCATCCAGTCCCTGCATAATGTCTGAGCTGGCCTAAGGGTCTTCATGAGGCTTAGATCACCAAAACCCTCCTAAAGTTCATTGTGTCTGCAGGACGTGGTTCCTTTTCCATGCTTTTGTGGGAGGAATTAATGCCATTTAAGATTGGTAAAAAAAGATCGGTAAAAGGGAAGAGCCACCTCTCCAGTGCTTTTCCGGTGTGGCCTCCTGCCCTGACCAGACCTGTGTCTGCAGGACGGTGGCTCTGGGTTTCACCACAGGGCCAGGTGCTGCTGGGTCTCCCTGTACAGCACAGCATCCCCCCAGGACTCTGCAGGGCAGGGTTTCCTCCTCTCCTTGGAAGACACATCGCCAAAACACAGAGTTTTGCTTCTGCCAGTAGCTCTGTCCCTGCCCCTGCAGCTGTCAGGAGGATCACCCGTGTGGTTCCCCTCTGTGCCATCACCCTTTGCTTCCTGCCGTCTCCCTGCCATGACACCCTGAGCTGCAGTGACCCTGCAAGATCCATGGGGAAGGTTCTCAGGAGGAAGCTCTTGGATTCTGAGACCCCACCTGGAGTACTGCACCCAGCTTTGGAGTCCTCAGCACAAAAAGGCCATGGACCAGAGGAGGGCCATGAAGATGATCAGAGGGCTGGAGCACCTCTCCTGTGAAGACAGTCTGAGAGAGTTGGGGTTGTTCAGCCTGGAGAAGAGAAGGCTCCAGGGAGACCTTATAGCAGCCTTCCAGTCCCTAAAGGGGGCCTACAGGAAAGATGGAGAGGGACTTCTTACAAGGCCATGTAGTGATAGGACGAGGGGTAATGACTGCAAAGTGGAAGTGATATACTTAAAGAAGGTAGGGGGTACTTTTAAAAAGGTAAAATATACTTTAGAAGGTAAGAATGAAGAGCTGTGAAAAAGTCACAAGGCCCTGTGAAACGAGGCACTTAGTATAAACAATAAATGCCTGGCTAACTAATATACCCTTGAAGAAGAACAGAAGGGTGATCCCACCCCAGGAGGCGCCAAAACCGGCTGAAAACCAGACAGCTGCTGCATAAGTCATAAAGTCAGTAGAAATTTGCAGTAACTGGGGGAAAGGTAAAGGTGGCAGTGGGATATTGCGACCACCAACTCAATTGGAGACCGAATTGGACTACTTCCCCTCCCCCCCCCAGATCAAGGGTGGCACATGACTGCGTCGCTATCAAATTAGGGCACACAAGAATAAGTTTATGCCCTTTTTGTAATGGCCTTTCTGCAGCTGTCGAGATACTTGGTCAAACTGAGGTGGTGGGGTGGATGATGTGTGACAAACTTTACGGTTGCTCCTTGTCCAAATGTACTGGGAAACTTTCAGACCTGCCCTTGCTTTTTCAGAGGCAGATTCCTTGAACACGTCTCCCTCGTCAGCTGAGATCCAGGGCACAGGAGTCAGAACAGAGGAGACCGTTACCCTGTCTCACACCAATTTCCTTTTTAAAATATTAATTAGGAAATTACACGAAGGATGTCATATTAACCTTGGGGTAGTACGTGGCAGAGCACCTGACTTACAATGTTACCTTGAGTCGCACAGAGGCACACCATGAAGCAGCTAAAAGCAGAATGATATGGCCAGAGAAGATATCGGGTAAGTTGCTGTGGAGCAAGATGACATCATTACTGAGTCCAGATAAAGTCTGTCCATCACAATGACCGACTGCAGTGTAAAGATGTGTTTCCTTGCTCTTCAAAGGAATCCAGGTGCCCGGTGTGTCAGAAGTCAATGCTGAGTTAGAAAAGCTCCTAACCATCTAAGCTGTTAGAAACCTTAATTCTTCTCCATTAATTACAACAAAACTATTAAAAATTTAGTATGCAGGCAGTATGCTCCCCCATCATTGCATTAATGCCATCACCATAATCACTACCTTGGCACAGAAACAGTTTGTATGAAAATTATTAAACAATTTTGTAATTAAACTCAAAGGGGAATTAGCTGCTGTAGGGGTAATTTTTCTATGTCAGGTTTTGTACACTGAAGAGGAATCCTAGTAATTACAATAACAATCTCCTGACTTCTTATATATATATTTTTTGTTGTTCAGGTTGAAGATATAGAGGCATTAACATTTTTGGAAGTTATACCAGGAATGTTGGTTAATGTGACTTCTGTTTGAATTCTAGTTCTTCTTTATGTCTATAAACTGAGATCTTTGTTACTCTGTTAATTATTTATTAACACAGATGTTTCCTAGCAGGAACAATTGTCATTTTAAGAAATGAGAGTGGAAAAAGGACCAAATTTGAGATTTAGCTTGGACTAAAACAAACATTTGCAGAAATAACAGGATATTCTTATTATGGTAAAAATTTAAACTATTAGCAAACACACAGAACTGGTCATTTTCTCTTCTAATTTCTTCGCCAGAGCACTTCAGTTATTTGCATTGGATGTAGCGCAGAAGAGAACAAGACTTGTTGTGGTGGGTGTTGCTTTTTGTCCGGGTCAGACATGGGTGTTGCAGCAGGAAAGGCCGGCTCTCGGAGCCTGGGTGTTGGTGGCCCGGGCATTTGCCCGCCTTCCCTGGCCAGAGGAGGCACACGCTCGCCTCCTTCTAAGCCTCAGCTCGCAGCTGGTTGCCTTAATGTGTTTGTTAAGATCATCCAACACTGGCGTTGCCACTGTGAGCCTCTCACTAAGTATTTTAAAATGCTGAGCTTTCTTACTGATTAAGCTTATATATTTCAAAATTATGTGGTGAGTTACTTAATGTACCTATTCAAAGGAAAGCTAGTTTTGCTTTTTAGTGCTGTTATTTTACTTTCAGTTTCAATTGGCATTTCTGCAACAAGCAACCCTTTTGAATTCTTTAGTAATGTTCAGACTTCGCTCTTCTTGAGCTGAATACAATTTTCTTTTTAGCCACCCTTTGTGGATGAGCTGCAGGAATGTTAGGAAACATGTTCCCAAAGGAGCTTGGCAAATTGAAGAACTGTCTGAGAAGGTAAGGCGCTCCCCAGTTAGGACACATGTAAAAGGCTGTATCCTGAAACTTGATTGTACTGGTTTGTCTGAGAAGAGGAATTTCTGCATGGAGATATCTCCCATAACACAGATACCCACCACACATTTCTTTTTTCAGAAGCTGGGAAAAGACCATATTTGTTCCAGATAGCCTGTTGGTTATTGCTTTTGTGTTGTTTAAACCATAGCATTTCATTATTTTTTTTTGGTGAATATTTATTCTGCAATCTAGTCATAGTAGGACCTTTTCCACTTTATGGTAGTTCCTTGGCTGTAATTGTATGGCTCTTTGCCTTAACAGTGTTTGTGCCCTCTTAGTTGTTTCCAGAGACCAGCATCCACTGGCAATGCCAGCAGCAGCCACTCACCAGGTGGGAGACATCTCACCAATCTTCCAGCAATTCCCAGAATAGAGAGACATGCTCAGGTACACTAACTACATGAGCTGCCTGCTTCTAGATAAGTACAAGGAGCTCTGTTGCCAATCAGAGATCTCTTTCTTCTTTTGTTTGGTATTTGCCTGCTCAATGTCTATTTTTGATAATTTTTGGGTTTTTTGATACTTTGATTAAACTCCATGACTGACATGGGCTCCATGACTGACATACTCCAGGCTTGAAAGCACAGCCTTGATTCACAACTGAAGTGTAAGCAAACAATAGGAATTAAGCAATAAGTCGTTTAGGATGTTAGAAATATTTAGGAAAATTGGTTCCCGCCCCACATAGCTGTCCACAGAGTATATGGTGAAGAATGTAGTCCAAACCAGTCTGAAAAGAGGAGTTTTAGTCCTCTTCAGTTCCTGAACAACAGTTGCCTCTGCTTTGCCAGTGTTTGTCGAGGACATCCTAAACCAAGGAATCATTCAGGAATAAAAGCTTGTGGTGTAGTGGTTTCCATGCATGCGGAATTTGAATTGCACCAGTTTTGCATATGTCTTTAGCATATTTTCTGCATTCTTAAATTCTAGCTAGATAAATGGTGCTTGATAAAAATGTGACTTGTCAAATGCCAGTTAAATTTGTCAAATAATTAATATCACAGAGATCTGCTCTGAAGCACAGCTAACCCTAATATAAAATAGAATACATTCATCAACAGTATGCTGTTGGTGTTGTTGCTCATCTAGCTCTTTAAAAGAGCAGATAATGAGAGCCGAGGTACTATGCATTTTTCACCCAGTTTATTGGTTTGATCATTTGGTTTGTGTGCATTTGGGTGGGGGAGGCAAAGGGGAGAAGAAAAGAAGTGTCAGTTTCTTGCTCATGGGTGAACAGTCTTCCAGTCTTCTGACATCTCTCACTGACTTGTAGTCACACTTCAGGGCTATCTCACTGGTTTCTGAAAAAGATTCAGCAAAGAAAAACAAAGTATGCCACCATGTTTCTGACTGTGAATGTGGACAGGACAGAAAAGGAAAAAGTTTTTGTGTCCTCTAGAAACTCTTGATGTAGAATTACTTGAATGAGAAAAGGCTTAATCCATTTCATGTGTAAATGCCTGTCTACTTTCTGGTCTGTTATCCTGTGTTGTGGCGTGAGAATTTGGTTTCAGTATCCTGAGACAAACCCTTGTAGAAAATTAAACTGCTTGAAACATTTCAGCTGTGAAAGACCTCAACATTGCTCCTCAGGTCAATAGCCCAGTCATTCTTTGAAAATTACCCATGTTTGTATCTGAATGATCTTAATTCTCACAGGAGTCTGTCATGAGGAATAACAAATTTCTAAGGAAATATTTTGCTGAAATAGCTGCTCTTTGCCTTCTGAGGTACCTTTCTGGAAAATAAGCACTTGGGATGTGTCTCCATGCATTTAACCAGAGTCTGTTCATCACTTTCAAAAGTGAAAAACCTTCTAAAGAGAAGTTACTGACATAATCCAAGTACTAATTATGTGTTGTTGAAAGATCTGGAAAAATACCGAAGTGCTGGCTAGTTGTGGTGATGACTCTGTCGGGGGCCAGGCTTTCTCCCTCTGAGGGGAAGTGCTCCGGTGTGCTTAGACTTATCCGGGACATTTGACACTTAAATCCCACATCTTGCTTTGCTGGTAGGAGTGGTTTAAGGAACGCAACCCACACCAAACGTGTGGCCTAACTCACCACACCAGTGTGTGTTCAGCTCAGGTGAAATCTCACCCTCAAACATCAGGAACCGGGAAAAGAGGTTGTGCTGAATCACGGGCTGGATGTTGTCCTTTGCACGAGGAGAGTCTGGCAACAGGGAAGTTTCATGCACAGAGACACTTGGTGGCAATCAGCGGACCTTTGTTGCTAGTGGATGAAGTACCTGGTCTGTTGTGAGCGGTTACAAATCCTGTAGCTTTGCAGGAAGGAGACAGCCCATTCACTGTTTCAGGGCTGCTGTACCTTAGGCCAAATGACACCCTTTGCAGGCAGGGGGAAATTGTTGCTCCTTGGAGACCAGCTGAGCGATATGCAACAGGGAGGAGATGTTTCAGCAGTACCTCAGAGCCCAGGTCTGCTGGATTCTGCTAGGTGCTGTACAGATGGAACAAAAAGTCTGCTCCTGCTGTTAAGAGAGATCAGGAAGTGTGTGTGAAGCCTGCTGGAAAATACGCAGCCGTGCTTGTGGCCTTCTGAAGGCTTTATATCAGCCTTTGAAATATAAAGCTTTGTAACTTGAGTGTTTCAGCCTAAAGCCAGCAAAAAAAAAAGGTGTTAAGAAAACTCCAAGAAAAGGACTATAAACGAGAAATTCTTTCTTTTTGCGAAATTTGTAGGAAATATGGGGCATATATAATTTCTATTCATCTGCTCTGTTCCACAGTAAATATTTCCAGTAAAGGTCTTTTACAGTCAGTTTCTTAGAATACTCTGGTTTTCTAAAAGCCAGTTTTCTTGCACATACCTCGATCCCAGCTCATGTTGTCAGCGTCCTACAACGTGCTTACAGAATAGTGGATTCCTGAGAGTCAAACCTGAAGCAGACTTTTTGTAATCCATAAATGGTTAAACTGTAGAGAATGTTCTTTTAGAGAAGAAATGTAGCTATTCTAGCAACCATCCCAAATCATTTCAAGGACTTAGTAAGATAAGAAAGGACATATGTGGTCTTGAGAACATGGTGACTTAAGACAGGGATGCAATAAATATGGACATTGTCTGACAAACAGATGGTAGCAGGAAGATCATTAATTTTAGTGATCAATTAAGCAGTTAGAATATTTTGCCAACATGAAAAGTGAGCCAAAGGACAGATGAAGATGATGAAGATTGAGGAAGAAATGACCCTCACTCAAAATGAGGACCACCAGAAGGCAGAACTACACATGCCCAAAAGCTTATTATAATATGTAAATGAATTCTCAGAAATGCAATGAATATGCTAATGTTTTCTTGG
Source organism: Limnodromus scolopaceus (assembly GCA_028565335.1). NCBI lineage: Eukaryota > Metazoa > Chordata > Aves > Charadriiformes > Scolopacidae > Limnodromus > Limnodromus scolopaceus. The sequence goes on along the minus strand of JAOXNO010000001.1, from coordinate 53,273,181 downwards.
AATTACATTGAATATGTATACCTGTTGTGTATAAATAAGGCTTGACAACAGCATTTGATGTGCACATCAGGAGGAGCTATCCCCTGTGCACCCAGCCCTGCAATAAAGAATGCCTGCTTTCTAGGACTTTAAATTGAGTCTTAGAAAGTTTTATCTGCCAGTTTGCTGTAACAAGAGAAGCAGAGCAATTTGCTTGCAGAGAGCTGCACAGAAATTTGCCTGCCTTCCTGAGGGCCCTCAAGAAAATGCCAAGGAGTTTGTGCAACCAAAGACACTGCTGGGCGAGAAAGCAAAACTGGAAAGAAGGACTTCGCAGGCACACAGCAGGATTTCTAATCTTTTTTATTTGGCAAATCTCAAGATTCACATTGAATAGTTTGTCATACAAGCACATAAACATGCATTTGCCTCATTGCATCCCCCTTACGCTGTGAAATGCAACTTTTAGAGCACTTTGATCAAGAGCTGAAGGGCTACAGAGCAGTAAATTCTACAGATGTGGGAAAGCAGTTGACTACTAACAGGGAGGTGGCATTTGTGTGGACACAAGTGGCCTTTTGGCATATAAGAGTGGGCCTCACTGTCTGTGTTTGGGTACACATACCTATGCACAGCTGTCTTGTGAGAGTCTGTCAGCCTTTGTCTTTTAGTTCCCTGCTCTCAGCTAAGTACATGTTTACCCAAGAAGGATTTGTGTTTCCCAACAGGCCATCTTCATCCTCACTGCTTATTCATTAACAGAAAGCATGAACCTGCAGCCTGTGTACTTGCCATAGATGCAGGGGAGGGCAGTGATGCCCTTTCTGTCAGGAGCCCCACAAAATGTTGATCCTACTCCATGCTGTTGGTGAGGAAGAGGCAAGTGCCTCTGTGTGGTGGCTGAAATCCCCACTGTTATGTGACAATGCCGTTAAGTATTTGTCAAGAGCAGGTAAGGGAGGCTGGAGAAACAGATTCTCTTTCCACACAAATGCTGTTTAGAGACAGCAAGGAACAAATGTTACGTAAGTGTATGCATGCTGCTGAGGCAAATATCTTCAATTTTTAATACCTGTTTGTAAATAGTGATTTACCGTAGGTGGCCCAAGCCAGGAGCGTCTAACTTGCTAGCTCTGAAAAGCAGGCCGTTCGTGGGAGAAAGAAAGCAGCATATTGCACAGCAGCTGTTTCATCTTCTTGTGGCCATATAAGTGAGTAGCTTGACTCTGAAATCATGCTACTTTTCATCCCACACTACACCTTTCACAATGATTTGTTTTCCACATTTCATTATGGGCCACAGAAATGCTGGTTTTTCCCAGTGCTCCCTGTCTTTCTTGTCCACGTGCTCTAAATATTGCATTTCATGTAGGTTCCACACAGCTTTAACTGGTGGGTCCTGAAGAAGCAGGAAACAGTAGACTCTGCAGCACTGCACTGCGAACTGTTTTTGAGTGCCAGGTTTTTTGTGAATGCTAGCTTCCTGAAAATCAAGTGAGAAGAGTTTTCAGAGCTTTGTAATGTTAATGTTGATGTAACGTTACATTGCCTCCCTGCTCTCATTCTGTGCAGCTGCTCCACATGAACTAAGCACTGAAGAACTTCATTTGTCAAAGCGGATGGGACCATTTGATCAGGACAGGCAGGGGTCCCAAAGTCACTTCAATGGTCCTTTTATTTACTAAGTCCTGGCTTCTGGACTGTTCCAGAATCCAGCAAGTATCTCTGTTACCTCATAGAGAGGTCTGCAAAGAGCTTGAGAAGGCTGAGCTTTCAGAAAGGCCCAGCAAGCTACAAAAGGAGGAAGATGCTTTTTGGAAGGTTCATATATATATGATATATATGACATATGAAAAAAAAAATATATATATGTTTCCCAGAAAAAAAACCCACTAGACTATAGTCTGTCTGGATAGCAAGTATCAGGGCTCTGTGCACACCCAACAGTGCAACCTTCTCCTGCCTCCTCAGAGGTTTTGCTGCTTGCATTCGAGGTCAGCTCTGATATAGCATGGCCATACAACCCTGGATTCCACTGCCGCAAAGACAGCTAAGCTGGCAGAAAGGGTGGTGTGAGAAGGAGTTATGAGAAGCCTCATCTCCACCCACAGACCCTCCACCACTTGGCCCCAGCGCTGATTCAAGGTCAGTGGTGGCTGGGTCCTTGCTTGTGGCATTGGAATCCCTGTGCCCAGCCTTGCTGACCCTGACCCACAGACCAACTTCACAGCTTGGTCTTGACCTGCCTGATCACTGTGCCTGGTGATCACTGGTCTGTGGCTGACCTGGATCACCACCACTGGCCCTGCTTTTTGCGGCTTGCTTGGGTCCGGTAGGACTGTGCCCTTCTGGTACAGGCACTGCCCTGCCTGTCCTGTGGTTCCCCACTGTTCCCAGTGCAGCTTTGTATCTCCCTTGGAAGGTTACATGTACTTCTGTGCATGCCTGTGAGAATATTTTGGGAGTATATGGGCTGGAAGACCCTCACCACAGGGGAAAAACAACCCCAAGCAGAAGGGAGACCTCCCATTTTTTTAAATACCAAGCTGCACAGACACACTAGGAAACTGAACCACCACCCCTGTTCCTGGGCTGTATCTTTACTTACAGCAACAATGTTGTGGTAAATCTTTGAGTCGTTTCGGTTATAGGAATATCTGAAGAGATTCCTTATCTCTTGCATCACCTCCTGCAAACCAAACACCACACAAAGCAGACTGTTAGCATGTAGGGTGGCCAGCAGTGCAAGCCCCGAGTGCTGGGAATTTTCGGTTCTCAGATTGTGTCAATTGGCAATGGAGAAGCTGCCCGTTTCAAGCTTTGGAGGAAGGTCCCATAAAAGCAACACAGGGCTGCAAAGCGCTTTCTGTGCTTGTATACGTGCCTCAGCCGGCTGGACAATTCAGACATGCAGTGTTTGTCTGTGTAACGTGGGACACAGAAGGGTTGCTGGAGCTCAGCTTTCCACACCTCCATCCCTCTCATCGCAGAAGTTATCCCCACTGTCATTGCCAATATATTTTGAGCAGTGTCTCTAGCAGAAGCCAAGTTCTAAATGAATGGCAGATGCAGATGGCCCTTTTATCCCACTGCCTCTGTTCAGTCACACAGAAACATAAACTACCTGATTGCTGCTGGTCATAGCGTAATTTGAAGGTGGAACATTAAGAACTCCAAATATTTTAGTTGTTCTCTGCTGTATATCTTTCTCACAGGCATCAAACAGCTTCTGCAACGCAAAGACAACAGCTGATTACAGCACCAGTCACAGTGAAACAAGAGGTGTATTATGTATGGAAAGCAAGTGCTGAAACCACATCTGCATTAGAGTAAGTTGTAGGGCCACTAATTGATTGAAATATGTCTTCAATACCTGAGAAATAAACTGTTTCATCAAGCTGTTTGCATGTTGAAGCCCATTCTTCAGCATCTGTGGGGCCTTATCATCACAACCAATGGCAATAATTGCCTCATCTCAGTCTCGTGCTTTAAGGTGTACCATTTTGATATTTTCCTTTAGATCCCCCCAGCATTACAGCAGTGAGTCAGACATCAGAATGAGGTCTCCCATCTATTACTTAAAGTGTTAACCATCAGGAAATTGGAATATGTTTTCCCACTTGTGCTTAGCACGGGTGAGATATGGGACTGGGATTTGAATATGCCCTTCTGAAAGGCAGGAGGAAGCAGGTCACCATCAGTTTGCTCTCTACAGTATTACACAGACCCTGCTGGACTGGAAAACCAGAGACCCAAACTTAGTCCCCAGCCCCGTCTGATACAGAAATACTAATACTTAAAGCCTTCTATAATGGCTACACCATATTGATATGGTAAGACTCAGATTGAGAAAATGGACATGAACAAACCTTAATTATTTTGCTGCCAGATTTATATGTCAAAGAGGAGACTCTCCTGAATTTTTCCCATTCATGTAGTCTGAGCATCTCATACATCTTCAGCACAGCAGACAAACAAAAAGGGTCATTCATGTTCTCAGAGTTCTTGTGTAGGCTCATCACTTTAGACAAGAGCTTACTGTTTCTAAGACAAGAAGGATATTAAAAAACTAAGCTAAGCTAAGATGAAAGGATGGATAAGCATAGCTATTTTATGGCATGTTAGGAATCTAATGAATCTCATGTTTTCTACTATGCATTTCTTAACTATATTATATAGCTGGCAAGCAGCTTTAATGTGGGAAATAGTGCTTTTTCAGCTCAGCTTTGCATGATCACAGTAGAATCTGGTCAAAGAGCAGCATTTCAACAATATCATTGTAGGCTGATTTCGTTCATTAAGATGTTCACCCTGGGAATACCTCCTTTCCTTTCCAGAACAACCCAAGCCATCTTTGAGAAATCAGTTACAAAGAGATGCTGGCAGGTTAAAAGTCTGGGGAGAAGGTGCCTAGGCTGTCTGGGCAGAAACAAAGAGTCCCTAAGGACTGGGGGAAGCAAGAAGTATGTGGCTCTTCAGTGTACAAACACACATTGTGTCAGAAATTTGAATAAAGACCTTACTTTTCCTCTAGCTCTTTGATCTTCTCTTTCAGCTTCTTACATTCCTCTGTCTTGTCAAGCTCTTTTTGGGTCACCTCTCCAGGTAATGCTCTGAAACAGATTTCTTCTGTGAGATCTCTTTATTTGTACAACAGTGGAATAACCCCTCTTGAATAGTCTGGATTCCAGTAAAAGAGCCATGAGGTGGGAAAGCACAGAGCACCCCGAAAAAACCACGAAGCTCCCCTGAAAGCGCCCCCCCCCCCCATGTATTTACGCTCAAATCAAGGGGAAAGCTATTTACATCAGAAGAAAGGGAGGCGAGGTTGTGAGGTTCAGAGGTTGAAGGCTTGAAGAAAACACAAGTATTCTCCACTTGCTAGCATCTACTCTCATCTTTTCTCTAGCTGTTTTCTCCATCTTTAACATCAAAACATTATCACCAAACATCCCTAACCTTCCAAAGAGTTCTGTTCTCCTGGATTCCTTTCTCCAAACATGTCTGGGTAATGTCAGTCTCCTATTCCTACAGTGGGTGAAATTCTCCCATTTCCAATGCCTGCTCTTCAGGTGATACTACTAGAGCTTAAAAAAGCCCTCTTTACATGATGACCCTAGGTCAATTGCAGATTCACACCCTAAAAGTGCAGGAAATTTTTTTGCTTTTTATCATTCACCAGAGTTTTTTAGTGATTGTGTCTTCTTCGGTATTACACATCTCAGAACAAGTACATGCAGCCCTAATACAAAAAAGACCTCTTGTCCCATGTTTCTTTCTCCTCTTTTCAGAGTAAGTCCTCCCACCTGATATTAATATTTTGATATTGTGAATTATCCCATGAAGTTTCTGCTCTATATAATAAAGTACCTTCATTACTGCACACAGAAGTGTGTTCAGAGCTTGTCTAACCTTGGAGGTGGCAGATGTATTATGCATGCTGGAGGAAGATAACTGGCTATGGGTGAAAGGACAGTACTGAGAAGATGAAATTCAGAAAAACCCAATAGTCACTCCTGATAGCTCCTGTCTCCCTCCTGGTACAGAGGATCAGGGCTGTTGGTCTCCTGCATCTTATAATGATCAGATGCAGCTTGCTGCCTAGAGATGGAAGAAAACTATGTTAAGCAGACAGACCTGGAAACAAACCAAGAATGAGGACCTGAATTTGGGAGGTGTATTCTGGATCTAGACTGGTTTTCTGACAGCCTTCTGTAGTTAGGCAAAGTGAAGGACACAAGTGACTGAGCTTGGTCATCATCTGAATCTAGGTCCAGTGTCTGGGAACCTCTGCCTTATGTCAGCTCCAGTCTCAAACTTGAGCCACTGTGGAAGAAACCTCCAATGTTTCAGAAAGTGTGAGTATTCCTTCACTACCAGGCTATCCATGACTGCACACCTGGAAACTCTTCACAAACCCACAGATACTCCAGCCATGATCAGAAACTTTAAAATACCACAGCCTGTCTTCACAGGAATCCCAACAGGAAACCCTCTTCTCCACACAGCTGTTCAGGAAGGGTATGGAAATCCAGCTGTACTATTTGAAATTTATTCACTTTGGCCTTAGACATTGAGAATGATTTATGTTGTCATTTTATCCCCAAGATGCTATTATTTAGGCTATTATTTCTTTTTCTTATCTGCATACTAACAACTTCCCTTCTTCTTGTCATTATCCCAGCCACTATATCGTCCCTCAGTGCTTGCCTAGCTTATGAGGGCAGTTTTCATGATGAAAACCCAGGACTGCCTCTGCAAACACACTCAAAATGTCCTCAGAGCTGCTTTTCCAACTTCCCCTTTCTATTTTGGGCTGGATACCTGTAATCTGAGAGCTGCTGTTGGTAAGCCAGCCATCTCCTATTCACAGAAGTATTTGCAGGGAGATGAAAGTTCGTCTAATGACATGACATGTTTTCATGTCACAAGCCCTGGTCATGTGCCCTAATCTCAGATCATGCCTGGCCATGACAATGCAGTGAAACAGGAGAATGAAAATTTGGTCTGCCTTGCATGACAGAGCTGTAATACACAAGGTTTAATGATGTTTCAGTGACAGTCACAGAAAGATTTGTGATTTTACCCCTCATATATATTCTTAATATAAAGAATCACATTTCCTATGGCATCTGTGCATCTGTCCAGAAATCGTAGTTGAGTTTCAACAGAGTCAAACCAAACAGTTATATTCCTGTCCACCAGTATATAACGGGAAGAAAGATAAAATACACCAAAGTCAGCTGACAAGTATCCATTAAAGCCCTAAGAAATGCACAAGATAAACTTCCTCCCTCCAACTCCTGATCAGCCCTTATGATCAATTATCAAGGTAATTTTTATTTTTACAACTGCTTTGTGCCCTATTTCCTAATGAATATCCAAAAAAGACAATCCCAGGCTGAGTTCTCCTGCAGCTCAGATACAGGCGGGGCAGACAGCAAGCTCCTTGCTGCAGCAAGGCAATGTCAGGGAAAGCCTAAGCATGAGGCTTCACCATCAGTTTATGCTGACCCAAGTCTGCATGGCTCCTGCAAGGGATTATCCTGTCCCTCTCTCCCAGTACCTCCTTGCTCCTCTCCCGCTAAAACCTATTTTGGATTTGTTTATGTCATGGTTTTGGCTGGGATGGAGTTAACTTTTTTGCCAGCACCTGGTGTAGTGCTATGTTTTGGATTTGGGATGGGAATAGTGTGGTAGCAAGTTGATGGTTTTGGTTGTTGCTAAGCAATCAAGGCCTTTTCTGCTCCCCACCCCACCAGTGAGCAGGCTGGGCGTGCACAAGTAGTTGGGAGGGGACATAGCCAGGACACCTGACCCCAACTGACCAAAGGGATATTCCATACCGTGTGACATCATGCTCAGCAATAAAAAGCTGGGGGCAGAAGAAGGAAGGGAGGGATGTTCAGAGTGATGGCATTTGTCTTCCCAAGTAACCTTTATGTGAGATGGAGCCCTGCTTTCCTGGAGATGGCTGAACACCTGCCTGCTGATGGGAAACAGTGAATGAAGTCCTTGTTTTCCTTTGGTCTACCTATTAAACTGCCTTTACCTCAACCCATGAGTTTACTTTTTTACTTTTACTCTTTTACTTTTCTGATTCTCTCTCCCATCGCAGCTGGGGGGAGTGAGTGAGCAGCTCCATGACTCTAGCTGCCAGCTGGGGTTAAACCACGACAGTTTACTTGAATGGACTTCTTTTCAGTTAAATCACTTCATTTCCAGTCTTTCATTGAGGACATCTTTTTCTCTCTAAGCTCAAAAATCCAGTGTAAAATCTGCATTTAAGTCAGCCTTTCCCTGCAAAACTGATGAGCTTGGAGAACGAGTCGCTGAAGTCTCAGTGCAGTGCGCAGCCGGCAGTGCCAAAGCCGGCAGGGCGTGCTGGCAGCCCAGAGAGCCAACCGTGTCCTGCGCTGCATCAAGAGAAGTGTGGCCAGCAGGTCTCGGGAGGTGATTCTGCCCCTCTACTCTGCACTCGTGAGAC
>JAOXNO010000001.1:53244936-53265115 GCA_028565335.1 Limnodromus scolopaceus | reverse complement strand
TCGTGGATGCCCCATCCCTGGAAGTGTTCAAGGCCAGGCTGGATGGGGCTTTGAGCAACCTGCTCTAGTGGGAGGTGACCCTGGCAACGGCAGGGAGATTGGAACTAGGTGATCTTTAAGGTCCCTTCCAACCCAAACCATTCTATGATTCTAAGTCCAGGATCTTACTCACTGTTTAATACTGTTCATTCCAATTTCTCTTCCTCTCACACCCATTTAACATCTGCCTCACCCTTTGGAGCTGAACTTGAGCTGAATTTGAAGAAACTAACCATTCCTGTGATGGATAGGAGGGATAGGAAGTAGAAAACAGAGCTTTTACTGAAATATTTCAGTTGGGAAATGTTGCAGTCCCTCGTTGCAACCCCCCGAGGGACTTTGTAGAAGTATTCATACCTACTAAGGCTAAATTTGTTAAGTTACCCAGAGACACCCCCTGTGCAACATACCTGCCACTTTCTGCAGCCATCTCTTGAGGATTAGTGCCTTGACACAGTCCTTCAAACACCCTCGTTCAGCTGTAGGAATAAAAATCAGGTTCTGTTGTAGGAAGAAATCTTCCATATGGGCAGGAGGGCAGGCAGCTACTGCAAGCGCCAGGGGCTTCCTTGCTTTCACAAAAGGACTTTCTTGCTATAAATAACAGAAACAAGCCCTTCCTTTTTCCAGGAAAAGGCATTCTTTCTTTGCACTGTGACTAGTATCTCTACAGGTGACGAAATCATGGCAGGAGTGGCTTCACCCAGCGGTATCAGCCAGAGCAGTTTCAGTTTCATCCCAGTCCTACCCGTTTACTCCTCTGTAGCTCCCCAAGCCGCATACCTCTGTACTGGTGTCAGCTATGGCCAGCAAGTCCGTCTTCGTTGTTGCTATAGATTTTGGCACATCCTACAGCGGGTACTGTTTTTCCCTTGCTTCAAGTACAGACCAAATCCGTCAGGTGTACTGGGGAGCAGAGCACGGGCTCAAGACCCCAAAGACGCCCACCTGCATCTTGTTCAACCAGGAGCAGAAGTTCAGCAAATTTGGCTATGATGCTGTGATGAAGTATAAGAGCCTGCCCTCCAGTAAAGCTGACAACTGGTACTTCTTCCAGAACTTCAAGATGCAGCTGTACAACACAGTAGGTGGAATGGCTACTGCTAATGGGAGTCAGAGCTTATTTGTTTATTTGAGAGTTTTTTTGAGAGTTTATTTGAGGGGTGGGGGTTAGATGAATTGGTGAAGAGGGCTGAGTAAATCTGAGGATGAATGAATGGAAATCAAAGGGCATTTTGATGAACTGAAGATGAAATTACTTATTTTCTTAATTAAACAAAGGCTTCACAAGCCCTTCTTTTACGATGCTATTCAGTATCTAAAGATAATAAAACCTGACTGCATACCTTGGTGAAGCCAAATACTTATTCTTAATGAAAAGCTTGTTCTTAATGAAAAGCTTTCTCGAAAGGGAACAACTGAAGCTTCGCGTAATTCAAAGGAGGTGGGCAACCTCAGGATCACCATGTTATATTCATCCCTCTAGCTTGTCTCCCCTGAAGAGATATGCTGAAGCCAATTTAAGGGTGGCTAGCTGTCCTTCAAGCGTGTAGTTGCTGTCATTCTGTTATTTCTCTCTGAAGGCTCTGTGCTAGCTCTTTCTGGGTTTGCTTGTTCAGCCAAACATTAGGCTGCTTTAGGGCCTCCTTGTCTGTGCTTTGGGGTCCCACAGGGCCTCCAAAGATGCAATAACCCAGAGCACAGGGCCAGTCTTGTGTCTGTTCTTTAGCATCCCCCAGTGCTAAGCAACAAGCGCTGAACTGGTTGCGGGGGAAGGCAGTAAGTGGGAGGCCTTGGTGAAGACTTCCTTCCCTGGGAAAGCTGGGAGTGATGTGGTCTGCTACAATGTCACCTCTGGAGTGGTGGGTTCTCACTCACTTTCAGAGGAGGCTGGAGAGAGGTTTAAGTTCAATACCACGTCTCTGCACCCAAGAAGAAAATGTTTAAGAGAGATTTCATTAGAGAATCACAGAATGGTTGAGGTTGGAAGCGACCTTTGGAGATCACCTACTCCCACCTCCCTGCTCAAGCAAGGCTACCAAGACCTGGTTGCCCAGAAATGTTGTCCAGCCAGCTTTTGAATATCTCCAAGGATGGAGATTCCACAACCTTTCTGGGCAACCATTAGAAGGGCTCAGAAAAAAGAAAGGGGAACACCAGTTCCCAGGCACATAAGTAGTTACTGCTGAATCTCCACAGAAAGTGTTTGTGGAGGACATGTCATAACAGCTTCCTTATAGCACCTTCTCCTAACTGAGCCAGGAACAGTGACAGGAAATGAAATTGTAAGTAAAAATTAATATTGATTTCCTTCTCGTGACTACATCTGCAGAATAAGATTCACCTTACCTTTCCTGGTTGTGTGTATTTTAAGCTAGGCAGCACCTGCACATGCCTGTTTTTCTCCATGGGCTGTGAATGATCCCAAGTTAATGGAGCTGATTATGCAGTTGATAATCCTTGTAATTTTGGACCATTTTGGTGGCTGCTGAAGCAAAACAAAGCGAAGCACACACGTGAAGGCTGGCTCCTGAAACCTCTTTGGATACAGGCAACAGTTCCCACTGTTTCTAGACAGAGTAGGCAATCAAGGGCTGATGGAGGGAGTCTGGATCTCCTGGGAGAGACTAAAAAAGTGTCGGAGCAGCCACCTGCCTCAAGCTTCAGATACTCTCAGGGAGATACATAAGCCAAGAGGCCCCATTATAGAGAAACAGTGTCAGACCAGAGGGTTACGCGTCTGCATGTTTGTCCACGTTATATATTTTGTTAATGGCATACACAGAAGTATAGGTGCAACCAGAAAGGTCTGAAGTCTCTGTACATACGCCTGGGAAATAAAGTACAGTTCTCCCCGTGGGCTGTTCGGGAGGATCTGCAGAGTATTTACCAAGTTTGGCCCAGGAGAAACAGCTGACTTGTCAACCCCACTGAATCACAGATATCGTGGGCAAGTGTCTTTCCTTGAACTGACACTTATCTCTTGTGTTTTCAGTCAGGACTTATCTCTGACATGATTTCTGAGAAGCTGATGGCCCTGGAGCCAGAAGCTGCATGGCTTCAGTGCAAGCAGCTTCCACAGGAAGGGTTTAGGGCAGGCAACAATGGATTTCGTACTTTCACCGGTGCAAAGTGCAACACAGCTCCACCCGTGCCCACTGCCGGGAATGGGAGAGAGAATTGCGGTCTTGTGGCTGCAATTGTCGCATTCACTACTAATTTTGCCAAATCACTGTAAAAGCAGCAGTAAGTGTCAGCATCTCAAGCTAAACATCTGAGACACCTGGCAACACCTGCTGTGGGGGGCTCTAACCTCAGTCTGGCAGTATGGGGGGTGTTGGGACAATAGGAGTTATAGCTGCTGAGCCCTTTCCAGCCATCCTCTCCAACAGGCATGTCTGCTGAGCTGGGGATTAACTCCTGTTGCGTAACAAGTAGGGTGGTTCATTTATATCAAACATGAAACTTAAATAACAGATCACAAACTTTCAAGGAGAAGACAAGACGGGCAGCTTTGCAGTACCTGTGACAGGGGCATCAACGAGCTCTGTGGGCAGTCACGGCTGCCGGATCCTAAGTGGCTGCGTAGGTAGAAGATGCTGTCCATTTCTGTCACCGGAGTTTGCCAGCTGCCTTCTGCATAAAGCATGTGATTTCTTGGAAACAAAGGCCACTTTTCAGAGCTGCTGCCATTACCCTGCACTGCAGGAGGAGGCACGTGCTCTGCTTTCCTGGCTGGGGACAGAGGCAGGAAAAGCCTGGCTGCCACACACAGCCCAAAATACCGTGGCTGTGCTCCCTGCTTGGCATTTCCCAGCGCCTCCTGCCCCCCGGCCTGGCCCTGCCTGCTGCGGAGCATCCCCTCCCCGGCCGAGGCTGTCTCTGTCTCTGCAGTACTGCCCAGCACCCCTGTTAGGAAATACTTCTCCCATTCAGCAGAAATTACACTTAAGAGCACTCTCTTCCTTTGGGATATTAAATAAAACAAACCGCGTGAGAGGAAAAAGAAATAAACCAAGCACTCATCCTTTTCCCCTGGGGTGGGGTGGGGGAGCATTGGCAAAAACGTTACAATTAAATCAGAAATTTTTCACAGTGATACCATTTTTAGACCAAAAAAAAAAATAGGCTTCTGGAGCTTTTTTGTTTAAAACTCTGGAGACCCCAGAGGTATGGTAACAGATGCGCATAAGCCTATTACAGATATCAAAACTTTATGAGGTATTACTGTGTTCATCTTACAGAGAGGACTCGGCAAATTGTGCAGGAGGAAAATAGAATATAATTTTTCCAAAACCAGTAGAAGTAACACCAGAAGATGAAAGGAAAGAATTGAAAAGCATGTCACAGAGAGCAGGGTGACATGGTTGAGGGCATCATTGTTTTTTCCATGAGGGAAGAGGTCAGGGACTGCCCTGTGCCACTCACAACCGGCTCAGCAACAGACAAAACTGACCCATCGCACCCCAAAACTGGACAAACCAGATGAGTTTATGGTGCTTCTGTGGAAACATGTTTAAGAAAGGGCAGTGAACATGAAAAAGGAGAGACAAAGCCAGGGCAGATATAGCACCCAACAGGATAGTGACAGGTGGAGGACCACATGCCAAAACAGTTGAGTAGGACATAAGGAGAAGCAAGAGCACAGGGACCTCCACACAGCAAGCTCCAGCTCCTGCACTGCCTGTGGTCTCACCAAAGGGTCTGGGTGTAACCTGCGGCACAGGGGTGAGATCAGGATGGAGGGAAGAGAGGCGTCTAAGTGTTGGTTGGTTTGTTACTTCGCAATAAATTAATTTGGCTGAAATGTCCCAACTCTAAATGGGTATTTTTTTTGATTTTTTGGTATTTTTTGGACCATGACAGGATGTCTGGCAATATATCAAGTGAATGAGCATCTTTGTACTGCAGACGCTGAGGTTTGATTGTGAACTGCTGCAAACAGAAACCAAAGGGGAGGGAAACGAAGGGTAAACAGGGGAGATGGAGAGGAGAAGACTAAGAAAGCCAAGAGGAAGACTCATCCTCAAGCAATGTACATTGCTACCACAGCTCAGGCCAGAGACCCTGGCTCACCTCCATGCTCCAGCTTCTCCCACAAGTGTCCACAGCAAGAAGGGTACACCAGGATCTGCAAGGAGAACATGACACCTCCAGAGAGGAAGGAAAGTTGCAAGCAAGTAACTGTCCACGTTCACATCCCAAAGAAAAATCAGCCCTACCTCCAAGCTCCGAACCTGCCCCTTTCCCTTTGGCTCAAGTTGGTGCTGCTCTTTCTTCAGGAGCTCCCAGGCCACCCATGGCAAGCACCTGATGCGTATTCTGCTCTCGACCAAAAACTTGGTGTTTTCCCTACCAAGATCCTCCCAGGTAGCTTTGGCTCCCAAGGCCTAGAACCACCAGCTCCTACGGTGCCATCTCTTCTCCTTCCTCTGTGTCCCTGTGCTGGTGGCTGGGCTCGGCCAACCGGCGCTTCCCTGCTTTGTGTTTGCCTTCAAGGAAGCAGTGGTTCCAGCAGCACAGCAAGTGTCCCCTCCCCAGGGCTCTCCTGAAATCTGGGACATTTTTTTGAGGATTTGGGGATGAGAAAACAGAAGGCTGTGCAGCTTGGTATCAGACCACTCTTTTTGCTGAGGTGGAAAGGGAGAGGGAGGGAAGAGAGGAGTTAGATTTGGTGAAGTAATTTGAGGCATCCCTCAGCGGTGGTGGGACAAGACTGATCGGTATCTGTGAGGTTGCAAACACCCTTTTCCTTCTGCCCTGGGGTACCCGGCTGGTTTTGCTTGCTGTGCCACACATTTCTCCTTCACGCCTGTTCCTTCCCTACTCTAAAGCATCTCAAACAATGCAAGGTTTTGTCTGCGCTTGGCATCCAGCAGCAGCAGCAGAGGTTCCTCAAGCCCCTTAGCCCTTATTTCATGTGCATGCCCTGGACTTAACTAGAACATTCCTGCCAGAGGTTAAGCCCAGGCGCCGTGGGGATAATCCAAGATTTTTTTTTTGCCTTCAGTTCCAAGTGACCGTGACAATAAGAGGCGCATACACGCTGTCTATAGCTCCTCGCTCACCCTTCTCCTGCCCCTTATCTCTTTCTCCCTTCCAGGCAGGTAGGGCTTATGAGACTTCAGCTGCAAGCCAGGAGGATTAGGGTAGCAAACTACTTGTGCTTCCAGCCTGGGTGTCCTGCAACCATTTATCTCCGGTGTTAAGATGACATGGCTTGCAAGGGCTCTGCTGCCATGGATGCTGTGCCCACACTGCCGTCACTCCCCACAATGGTGGTGTTCTGGGATGGTAATGTCTCCCACACGTCCAGTGTCGAGGCCAGGAGCAGCATGGGGTGAGCCCCAGCTAAACCAGAGGGCTGTGGGGAAAGCAGTGACTGTGGCGTGATAGCAGGACTGGAGAGAGCTTCTGGATCTGGAAAATGGGAAATCTTTGGACTGAAGGAGCAAGAAGTGCTGAGAAGATAGGATGGCAGGGCACCATGGTACCCACAGCACAGCAGCGCTGCCAGAAACAAACCAGGAAAATTAGTGTTCAGGCAAGGATCACACTCAGGAAAGAGAAGCCAAGCACTGACCTTGGCAGGGGCAAGAGGGGAGGAGAGCCGATATTTTTTTCCTCACTGAAAACCCCTTTTTTCTTTTTTCTCCTCAGACAGTGAGATCTTTGCTCTGGCACCTGACACCATAGAGAGAGTGCTAGTTCTCCCTCCTCACGTGGTTGGTTTCTTTCCTGATTAAAAGTCATTAGGCAGCCCTAAAGCCCAAAGAAATGTGACCAAGGGGTAACAGAGACAAAGAGTCCATTCAAGATCTCCTAAATCCCCAGGGCAGTATTTAGAGAGCCCCAAGGAGAGAACTAGAGCAGAACTACCCCACCAGGACCTCCCTGACCTTCTCCTTCCCGCTGCGTCCTTTGTTGTAGCCGTCTCCTCCACCATGTCGTTCTCAGAAGCAGAGGTGCAAAGTGCCCGTGGCGCCTGGGAGAAGATATATGTGGATGCTGAGGACAATGGGGCAACTGTACTGGTCAGGTAAGGAAAGAGCCCATCCCACTGCTACCCCAGACTGTTGAATGACGAACAGCAAGAAGGATGGAGTTACCACCTAGGCGCACGTCTTGATGTGTTTCACGCAGCCCTTGCTGGGAACATTTTGGATTGCTGTGGTTTATCTCACCTCAGGGAGGAAACAGGGAAAAGGAGAGACCCACACAAATAAAAGTGAAAGGAAAGAAGGAATGGGGTGGGAAAGAAAGAAGAGATGAGAACGATTTTTTCACCCACTTAAGGTAAAGAAAAGAAAGTGTGGTATGAAAGAGAATGGGAACAAAACATGACCCTTATTTCCCTCTTACCCTTTTCCTGTAAATTGCTTTAATGATACATTTTTTTTTAACCTTGCATGTCCTCAATATTTCTCTTCTGATTCTCCTTCAGCCTTTCAGGTCCAGAGCCAATTTGTTTCATTGTATTGTACCTTTCCTGTGGGCTTTCCTCTCTTAGTTTTCATTCTGTTTTCCTCTCCTCTTCCAGAGGAAGACAGAAGTTTCTTCTATTCAGCTTTCACATATCCCCCTCTCAGCTGTGACTTACATCACCTCCATACGCACTGACCAGTCCAAATGCTATTTCTGGTTATCATACCTTTACCCCTCCCCTCTGGCTTTCTTGTATATCATATCGTCATGTGCCTGGATCAGCCTTCTGCAGGCTACACAACCTGAGGACAGTTAGGGCCAGAAATGTAGCTATAAAAAGCTAGTAGCATCCAGTGGCTTGGCTCCTCTACTCTAGAAAGTTTTGCCTTAGTGTCCTACAGCCCCAGAGTGTAATTGATGTATTATAAAAGGCAATTCCTTTATGAGTGGCATTAAGTTGTGTTACTTTTGAATAAACGGAATGAGCAGTACCCAGTACTCAAACAACAATCCATCACAGACAGTAAGAAAGCTTTGGGATAAACTCTAGGAAGGGGTTAATTAACAATACCAATAGTAGATTTTCTCCATGAAAACACCCACTGAGATCACAGTGGACATATTTGCTTTCCAGAACATCTTTGGGAACATCACGCTGTCACACTCACCCCATGTGAAAGTGCTCACACTTCTCTGTGAATTTCAGCTCCCCTAACACTGAGCCAACACTGAGGAAAGGTTTACTGTAGAAGGAGTGGAATAAATCCAGGATAGGTAGGTTTTAAGGCCGAGTGAGCAAAGAGAAGTGGCCCAGGGAGAGGTGAGGGAGAGGACAGGCTGCTGTGGGCACAGGGGCTGGGCACAGATGGGAAGGGCAAGGGAGAAGCAAGAAATGCAGGGGAAAGAGTCTGTTCTAATAAAAAGATGGGAAAAGGGCGATAAACAAGGCCTGGAACAGGAAGCCATAACTGCATTGATGCCTTGGTCCACAAATTAGGACAGCTCTCATTTCTCAACAGGATGTTTACCGAGCACCCGGACACCAAGTCTTACTTCTCACACTTCAAAGGCATGGACTCTGCTGAAGAGATGAAACAGTCGGATCAGGTCAGGGGCCATGGCAAGAAGGTTTTCTCCGCCATCAATGACATGGTGCAACACCTGGACAACTCTGAAGCTTTTCTTGGCATAGTGAACCCACTTGGCAAGAAACATGCCACCCAGCTGAAGATTGACCCCAAAAACTTTAGGGTGAGCCAGCAGCCCTCTTCCCAGCAGCTGAGGGTGTCTTCCCCTTTGAGGAAAACAAGCTTTGTCTCTAGAAATATACATATATATATGCTCCAGAGTGTAGAGGTGGTGGAAGGTGAGACAGTTGATGGTGGAAGATGGCAGGAATGAAAGATCTGGCATCTGTTGGAAAGAAGGCTATGCAGCAATGTGATGCAGGGAGGTCTGCTCAGGTGGGAGCTGCAGGGCTGCCCACGAGTTGTGGGGGGTTTTCTCAGTGCAACAGGATTCCCACGTTTCTAATTTAATAACAAGACACAGAAAAGCAGCTTAACACTGGACTTCAGTCCTTGATGTCTACTTTTCTCTAGTAACAAGAACCGAGCTTTTCTAAGACAACTAAACCAGCTGTTACTGAGCAACAATGGCAACAGCATTGCCATCACTAAACAAAGACAGATAAGAAATACAGGATCGAATGACTTGCCCAAGTCCACCTAAGGTCACTGGCAGATTTAATTTAAACCTATTTTATCTGTCTGACAGCACAAAGTGCAAAAAGAGGGACCTTCTGGTCACTCAGGCACCATGAAGGTGGTTTCCAAAGCAGTGGGCCCAGTTTTCAATAAGTGAGAATTTCTGCCTGGAGAAGTCCTGAAAAGACTTTTTCAGGGTAAAGATGCACACAAAATAATAAATGATTCACAGAAAAGAAGCTGACAATTCCAAGTATACCATCTACACTGTAATTACTACAGAGTGATAGGTAGCTAATGAGCATGGAATATTAGGATTAAACTTACTCTCCAAGCCATATATTCCATAAGTGCCCAACACGGGGTTCCTCATGGCCTCTAAGCATTTGGGACAGTCCACTGCCAGGAGGAGAACTGCAGTAAGTGGGCCAAGTGAACTGGTCCTGTACAGCTGTCTTTAAGTGACGGGCGCAGTCAGCATTAGATACAAGATAGTTAAAAAAACCAGCCACAGTGACTGCATTTTTTGGTGAATTCTATAATGCATCTAATTTTCCATGACCTATTACAAGCTCTGCATGTTATGCGCTGCTGAATTGTTCTTGCACTCCCTTCCTGCCCTCCAAGAAACCTGGCTGAAATATATAATTCTATATACAATTCTTACGTCTCTAACGTGGAGGAAAGTTCACACGGGTTGTTTCTTTCCTTCTCTTGTTTAGATTATCTGTGACATTATCTTGCAATTGATGGAGGAGAAATTTGGCGGAGACTGCAAAGCTTCCTTTGAGAAGGTGACCAATGAAATCTGCACTCACCTGAACAACGTCTACAAAGAGGCGGGTTGGTGAGGATGTGCAACCTCCAGGCTCTTCAAATGTCTTGCCAGCACTGATTTGCTGCTTTTGGGCCTCCAGCCACAGTTGGAAGAATGAAAATGTTAAAAAAAAAAAAAAAGCAAGAAAAAGGCTTATGTCATGTAGATATCAATGTTAATAATTCCCTTAGCAAACTGAGTTTCTACAGTTAAATAAAACCTGCAAATACATCGAAGCCAACCAACAAATACTGATGTGCTTTGCAGCTTCAGTGCTCCAGGTGGGTTCCTCTGGCCACCATCCTTGAAACCTACATTTTAAGATGATGACTTTAAGCTTGCTGTTCCTGAAAGAGAGACTTGTTCCATCCACCAGCACCAGCCCAGAGAGGCACCAGCAGCTCTTTATCTCGGCTACCACCTCTCCATCCTCATGAATGATGAGCAGGAGACCATTTTTAAGCATCTCCAGGGACTTTGCAGAGGTCATTATTTAAGAGGTACGGGCGCTATTTCGTGTTTGAATGAAAACAATGGGGGAAGTGGTATATGGGAAGGACTAATATCTGAGAAAGACATGGGGCAAGTCCCATCCTGCATGAGCCAGGGGAGTTCCCCAACTTGGGGAGAGGTTTCTCAGAGCACCTTTCAGCACAAGGGATGGCAACGCTGAATGTTGTCACAGCTGGGTCCCTCTGGGCAGGGATGAACATCTCCAGCACATGGATTTCACAGTGCTACTCCCAGCAAATTGCTCTGGCCATGTAGCCAGGAGAGGGCAACAGTATGGAGCTCCCTAGCTCCTGTGCTGTTCAAAAAGCGTCCAGCTGAGGGAGATTGCTGCTCCGCTGAATGGGTTTTCTACGACGCTGCCCTCATCCTGTCCTGTCGCACGTCCTGAGCCTCCCTTCAGTGGTAACTGAGTCCCAAACTATTTAATTGCCTTTCCTTGTATTCCTTAGACGTGGTGAAATCATCAGCTAGTAACTGCAAATAACTACACGCTGGTTTGCTTCAGTGTAACGCAATAAACACCGAGAAAGCAGCGTCTTCCTCTCATTGGTAGCACAGAAAAAGCACATGTGATGCGGGAGCGGTAACTGCTTACGGTGCATCCTTCCTGGTGGTACTGGGGGCTTTCCCAAAACCACCCCAAGCTCCCACCCACCATGCTTGCAGTAATGAGGCTCCTAGGGAGGTGGGAAGGGAAGCTTTTCACTTCACCATGAAACAACAACTTTGTAAACAGCTGAAAATGCAGAATTGTCCTTCATTCAAGGTATAGTTTCCTCATCCATCCCATTTGTTTGGCAAAGGGTGCTGAAATCCCAAAGTCTAGAAGATGAACTCTTGCCAGAGAGGGAGGATGGGGCAGGCTGCCTTATTTGATTTAGTATTTTATCTCACTTGGGAAGAAGGGGAAGCATATTGCACAGCATTGCCAAGTATTGTAAGAAAAGAGCAAGACTTATAAAAAAATATTTATAGTCTCAAATCCCTTCAAGGTAGTACAAGTAAAAAGTAAAGTTAACACTCTGAAAAGCTTAAAATAATTTCCCCTTTTTATTTACTTGCTTGAATGCATGTTGAAAGCACTGTTTGCCATGATGGCAGTCAGGTGTAATGACACACTCGTCATTGCTATAGACACCCTGGGCTGGCAGGTGCCTGACAGCACTGGCCGATGGTTTAAGGCTCTTGCTTTCCCTGCGATGGAGAGAAGAGTAGCAAAAGAAAAGTCTGTGAAACAAATCAAACTCAGGCTTAAGTAAAGAGGAAACCTTTCTAAAAAATCCATTTGCAAAGGAGACACACATTAAATTTTAAAGATCTGTATGATGTGGGTGGTTTAGGAGCACATGGCCCTTTTTTTGTGTTTTTTTTTTTGTTTATCTGAAATTTCAAAGGACAGCAGGAAGCTTTCCCAACAGACCATAGATCAGACAGCATCTTGAGTGAGACCGAGGATACCTGAGCTGGATTCCCAGCTTTCCAGCAGCTCACTGCACAATCCCGTCTGGCTTTCCTTGGACCTCACTGTGCCTCTGCAAAACAGCAACATTCACGTACTTGGGAGGCAAACCAAACACACTTCTTAATTATTGAACAGGTAAATACGTGGTGTTACACATACTGTATGCGTTCTTAGGGACAACTTTGATCCTGTGAAGAGAAACAGAAGGGAAACATCATACCTAAAGGTAGCAGAAAGAGATTTCCCATGGAGCACTACCAGTAAGTAGGACCAAAGCCCTCACATCAAGCTCCATGGTTTTCACCCAGCCCGTGGGACACCAGGAAGGTCTGGGCAAGATGACAAATCTGTGACATATCACAAGTAGTATAGCACAAGTGTCTGTGACAGGTTGAATCGGCTAAGTGCCATGGAGTCATCTTTGTGTCTGACCTAAACCAAACAGTGCAAACACACGGAAAATACTGAGGAAGGGGAAGAGGAGTGAGAGGGAGCTCATGGAAGAAGTTCATCCCCTCAGTTAATAAAATCTAAGTGCTTTGCCAATCACGTTGCTGGAGAAAATAAAGAATCCCCCCAAGCAAAAATTGACCTTGTAGAGATAAGCGAACACTTTCCCGATTCAAAACATTAACTAAACGCTGTAAAAACACACATGAACTTAAATTCAGTTGACTGACTTCTTTGAGTGGACTCAGACCTTCCAATGAGGGCAGCTTTGGGAAAGAACAAGGAATAGAAAACAAAGGCAAAAGAGATAGGAGAAACCTAACTTCAAAAACTTCAGTCGCTGTGGTGACAAGGCAGAAACTTACCCAGAGGAAGGAGCATTTGCAAGGCATCCCCGTACAACTACAAATGGATGTTGGGATAAAATCCAAGAGCCCAGCGGTGCGTGACAGTGAGACAAGGGCTACAAACACACCAAGGCAATTTGAAATGTCAGGGAGCGGTTTACAGAAGTAGTCAACCTACCTGTCGAGGCATTTAAGCCTAATTGCTTTCTTGCTAGAAGAGTCTGAGCCAAGCAGCCTTCCTGCCCCGGCCCAGCAGACAGGCTCAGTGAGGTGAGGTCGTCTCAGATATCCCAGGGCTGCCCAGAGAGGGGCCTAGAGACCTTGCGGTGGTTTTGGGGAAGCTTCTAGGAAATCCTTCTAGAAAAACCCTCCCTTGCACCCACTCTTCCTGCTGGAAGGCTGTTTGCGTTATTGGTGATTTAACTGAAGGGCTGCTTGGGCTGCTTTGCTGTAGAGCTGTAGGCAAAGGTACAACTATCGCCCTTAGGGGTGTTGCTTTACACTGAAAGAGTAGAGGCTGCTTCTATTTGCTGTTTAAAACATCTAGTGGTGGGCAGAAGGGAACACACTGGGAGCAGCAATGTTTCTACCCATGCTAGGTGCCAGGGTGGTCGCTTCTATCAGAGCCAGAGAGGAGCAGCAGAGCCCCGTCAGGCTTTCAAGTCACCTTTCCTGTTTAAACAGAAGGTACCACAAGGCTCATAATGGCACAACGTGTGATGAGAAAGGACTGCTGCCTACGGAAGATCCTACTGAGGTAAGACAAGTTAATTGAAACGCCTGAATCGGCACTAGGAGCCAGCAGCCTCTGGAAAAACAGAACAGCAACCAAATTCAAGTGTCCATCCCTCAGGCCTGGCACTCAGGCATGACATGCTGCAAACCAAACTAAACAAGCCCCCAGGCTTATTCTAACCTCAGTTTTCAACATTGTAAAATCTCTTTTTCTTTCATTACAACATCCTGCTATAGAGAAAGGCAATGTTAGAGAAGATACCTTTTATCTATACCTTTGCTAAAACTGAGTTAATGAATATTTGTAATTAGAGTATCACTGAAGCGCAGTTAACCTTACATGCCATACCAGTACTAGAGCGCTTCTGGCTTATGCAGTGGAGTGGGTTTGAGCCAGTTCAGGGCATGGTTATACTGGTCAGATTGCACATGGTCACTATCACAGAATGGTATGGGGTTGAAAGGGACCTCAGGAGATCGTCTAGTCCAACCCCCCTGCCAAAGCAGGTCCACCTAGAGCAGGTTGCCCAGGCACGTGTCCAGGCAGGTTTTGAATGTCTCCAAAAATAGAGACTCCACCACCTCTCTGGGCAGCCAGTGCTCTGCCACCCTCAAAGTAAAGAAGTTCCTCCTTTCTCATATCCAAGTTTGTGCCCATTTCCTCTTGTCCTGTCCCTGAGCACCACTGAAAAAAGACCAGCCCCGTCCTCTTGACACCCGTCAAACAAACCTAAGACACACAGGAGTGCATTTTTCTACCTGGTGTGAGCCAGCAGCATCCTAGACCAAATCGTGTCCTTACTCAGCGGGCAGTAGAAATAGCACCCTCGTCGTACTCCAAGAATATTTTCTATGCTTGCCTTGGAGAGCCCAGGCTTCTGCTTCTGATGTCCCTGGAAGCATTTCCACAGGAGGAAGCACGGCTGTGATGTCCCTCTCGCAGGCAGCAATACGATGCTTCACTTTATCCCCTGCACGGCCACACGGGAGCAGACGAATCAGGGACATCCTGCTGGTGATGCTGATCTCCATCCAGCCTCCCCAGGCTGTCCACCAAGGACACCTGGCAGCTGTTAACACCACTGCCATCAGGTGTAGCAGACTGATCCCAACACTGTGATTAACATGGGTCACCACCAGAGCTTTGCGCAGGGTTACAAGCATAGGCAGAATTTTAGGACCAGGAAGACAACAGCAATAAAAACATTGGAGCTGACACCTGGGCTATGGTCCCACCCTCCATCAAGGCAGCAGTTGCTCTCACCAGGTCTTTGCTGTTGCAAACCAGTTTGAGCTTAGGAAGATGGCAGCACTTTATTAAGTTACAGTAGTTTGGTGCAAAGTCCCCAACCCTGATATCACCCTGTAGTGATGGATACGTGGAGGCTGGAGCAGACCTTTGATGCTGGTGGCGCCTGAGGGCTGGCGCTGTGAAAGTTTGCAGCCCCTCTGAGCCAGCACCAGGAACAATTTTGCACTGAACCTTTGTGCTCCTCACTGAGCATCACCATCAATTCTTTACTACGGTCAGCATCCGCCAGACCATTTCAACCTGGGAAAGGGCTGTCCAGTTTCTGTGTCCATCACCCCCTGCCCGTGGCCAGCCCTGCTTTGTTGCCAGCTAATCCTGACTCCCTGCCGCTGCACTTCCTAGGACACTGCTTGCCTGTGGTGCTCTGCGCAGCATCACCAAGAGCCTTGGGAAGCGGTTTGGGACCGCGGTTACCCCAGCAACAGGAGGTGAAAAGCCAGAGCCAGGAGAGACAAGCCATGAGAGAATTTTCTAATTGCCCCTTGACTGCCCATTACGTGCCTGCAGAAGGGAAAGCATGGACAAAGAGGAGAATCTGGGGTAGAAACAACCATTTCTTCCTCTCTTCCCCTGTATTTCCATTCCAGCTGCTGGAAAGCCCTGCCCAGCAGCCCGCTGCTTCCCGGTTTTGCAGGCTGGAACAAAAGTCAGATCGTCGGGTCTTACTGAAAAGAAGAAATCAAGAATTGCATGAGCAGTAACGGTGCAAGAATTTATCCAGAAGCAAGTAGAAAAAAGTAATCAAAGCAGAAAAAAAAAAAGATAAAGAGCAAGAACCATACAGGACTGAATGAAAATTGCATTAACACTTTTTGATAAGCCACTGCATCAGAAGAAACTAACCTCTACTATTCACCCAATAAAGGACAACTATAGTGAGCGAAGTGGGACGTGAAATGCGGGATGGAGAACAGCAACTGGGGTGGGTTATCAGGTGCTGCAGGCCCTTAGACAACACACCACACACTGACACCACCTCTGCTGCGTAGCTCATTCTGCTTTTATGCTTTTTTTTTTTCTAATGTTGACTGCAACTGCAATCTGGTTAGGTCCCATAGAGAAGACAGCAGGCACACAAGTCAGCTGCACTATCACAACAAAAAGCTTCTGTGAAGTTGCCACACCTAAACCCCATTTGTTTGGAGGCACCCACCCATGCCTTCAGCTGGCTTGCGTTGGCTCCAGGTGCCTTAAGACAAGGTGCTATCGTTCTCCCTTGGGCTAAATAGATAATCCCTGCCCCAAGGCTATTTAAGGTTTGCACAATAATCCCTTTGTATTGGCTTCGGGGGTGGCTCCACTTATTTTCTCCCTGCTGCTCCAGCAGGAAAAACAACCCATGTATAGCTGAGGAAAGGACCCCTTTTCTGGTGATGTGCCATCCCCCAGCTGCTTACCATCTTAACATTCTACTGTTTTACACTCCCCTGGCTAATCCAGAGTGAGTGAGTGCTTCCTGAGATACAAGAATAATGCTTGCAGGCTCACTGCATTTCAAACACTTTAAATAAATGAAATAATGGACTGTTTTCCCTCAAGCTGCAGCCTGACAAAAATCGCTATGGAGCTACACCTGCATCAGCAAAAATTCAAAGAGGAGATGCTCAGCTACAGCATCCTTAGGTTTCCTCAGGACCTCCATTCCCTTCCCAGGCTGCTTCCAGGAGAGGGAAGATACTCTCCGGGAACAGGAATGGCTTTGAGCACTCTCAGCGCTCAGGCCTTCCCAAGGACCTGCCAGGCCTGTGAGGTCTCTTGGCAAAGCATCTGTTGCGGTACAGATCCCTACGCTGCGGACACCTCACTGCACACCACCACCCCCTCTCCAGCTTTGCTGCGGGTCAAACACCTTGCCTCTGGCTCTCCCAATCTCCTAAGAATCAGTGGCTGAAGAAGCAATCTAAGGGAGAAAACCTGGGCGAACAGGCTCCAAACAGGGTCTGTGTGGGAAGTTTCAAGAAGAGTGCGGTGGGGTGACACTGAAGCATGACTGTGAAGGTCGTGCCCCCCCTGTAAGGACGTATTTGACCTGGGCTAATGGGTTGAGTGGCTTGATCAGCTGAACAATCTCACCACCGTATTTCTGATCTGGTTCTAGACCAGAAGTCAGATTTAGCAATTGCTGAACTGTTTACTGAAGACTGGGAAATTAAAGACCACAAGTAATGAAGCCCAAACTATTTGATGAGCGTTAAAGCTCATTCCCTTACGTGATGCAGCACAGACAGACAGATTTATTTCCCTCAGATCCCTTTTATAGTAATTTTGACCATGCAAACTAACATCAGTCAATGCCACTCTTCAGGTGTCCAGCAGGAAACAGAGAGGTGATGAATTTCACCCTCCTGGAAATAAAGGTAGCTTGGTTCTGATGGCAGGGTAGAAGACCCTTGCCTACTCAGGCACAACTAACAAAGTAGTTTCCCTTACCGATAGATGCTCCCGATCTCTTGCATCAGAAGTGTTTCATCAAATGCCTTAATTCAGTTCTCTTCCTGACTGCACTCCAGTCCTTATTTCAGACATGAGACATATTTCCACATGTAATTGGGATTATTTTATCAGGATACGAGAGGTAAGATTTACCTTGTCTCTGTTTAACACTGGTGTGGTACTTTGATACCATGAAGCTCACCACCCCACGAAAACCTATAAATAAGGAAAGGCTCAAAATCCAATCACCCTTTCATAATTAAATTTAAAAGCCACTTGTAAAATGAATGGCATATTATCTAGAATTTGCTAGTAAGGAGCCCAGTGTTTTGCACAGTATACGAATTCCCACCCATCTCCTCTTTTACAATACAAAATTTCTAGTTGCTGGCTGCAGGGGGAGACAGGTCCTCAGTATTTCTGGAATATTTTTATTCCAGAAAAGAATTCCAAAGGAGTTAGCAATCCACTCATCGACAATTCTGCTATACAAGATGCATCTAGAAATGACTGTTCACCTTTTGTCACACCACTACAACTCCATTAACAAAGGCGTGACAATAGCGAGCACTTTTACAGCATGCTCATACCAGAGTGACAAATACTGGTTACTTAGATTATCAGACAGCTGGGCCACGCAGGAAACCATAAAGCATTCCCAGGAAGAAAACTCACGTTCAGATTTCAAATGGATAAATAAAAAGTGTTTAAGTAGTTATCCATCACTATTTCTGTATTATTATTTTTTTTTAGGAGCTTAAAACAACATGAATTGAAAGTGGAGGGTATATGCCCCGTTGGACACAACTCCTTGCTGAGATGTAAAGGTTCTGTTCTGACCATACTGAAGAAGTTGCAGAAAAGACACTGAGGAAAAATGCGCACAGTGCATTTATAGTGATATTATACACCCATGATTAGCAGGCCTACAGAGGTACTTGGACTAGGGAAATAGAGGAGAGTCTGCAGAACCTGCTGAAAAAGCTGATAAATCATAAGAAACACTGCTCTTAGCATCACTGAGGTACTTAACTGTGATGCTTATCTCAGGGAGAACTTACCAATCTCTAAATTCTGCTGTGTGGGAGTAGAACATATCTGAGCAATTTATATGCCCCAAATGCACTTTCAATCAGACAGAATCAACAGCACCCCCTTTCTGTAAAAGCAGCTTGCACCCAAATTAAATACTGCTTTTTGAAATTGAAGTCATTGAGGAGTTTGTGGTTGTGCCACGATCATTATGATTCTACAAGTTTTTGCCTCTGAAGATCTTAGGATGGTCAGGATTGTAATGAGAATTACTGCTTCTCCTAGAGCGTACCTGCGTGTTAAAAACTCTAGTAACCAAATGTTAGTTTTTAAATGACTGAACTGTTAAGTAACCACTTTAAGAGACCAGTATATCCTTGTTAAGTTATTGGACAATGTGGTTTCCTTTTTTTTTTTATTTTTTGTTCTTAATTTTTGCTTGTTGTTGCTGGCTTTTTGTTTGTTTTTAATACAATTAAGGATGTGCCGTTTACACCCCACAAGAAAAAGCAGAAAGAGTCCTTATGGAAAAAACAAATATATTGAACACATACCAATCAAATGGTACAGATATGGGACTGGCTTTGATTTCAAAATTTAAGTAGAAATAAAAAAGATGTAATGCAACAGCTGTTCAATTTCCAAGTCTAAATAGGCACTGTAAAAAGACAGTTCCGCTTTCTCCAGCACACATTCCTGTCTAAATGCTCCCATTGTAATCAACTCCTAGGTTCCCAAACAAAAAAAGTCACTGGGAACATAACTTTAGAGTAAAAGTTAATATCCATCCATCCACCCACCCTCTTACAAAAAAAAAAAAAAACACAAACAAAAAACCCCCTGAAATACAACCTTTCAATGCTGCTGTTTTGACTGGAGCAGAATTGGAGAATTTATAAAGGTTCAAAAGCACCCAAGGCAAGTAGTACAATAGAATTTGTTCACTAACTTGTATTGGAAAGGAGATTAAAAACATTGAGATCTGCATCTTGGTACATAAAACTGTTGTCCTGAATAAAGAGAAATCTTTCAGAAAAGTTTTACAACTTGGTGGAAGTCCAGGACCCAGCTTTAGGTATCATTAATTAACGGGATTTAATTCTGACTTGGTTATAACCACTTTTAATATACTGTACATCTACCCTAGTTGGATCAGTGTATGAAACTGCTCACTGGTGTCCCTTTGAACAACTGTAAACTAAACCATAGTATGCAACTCCATAGGAAGCTAGAGATCAGGTGAATATACAGCCAATTATATCTCCCCTGCTTCACGCTCTTCCGAGCTCCTTGGGTCTTCCGACCGGCCATTAGCACTTTCGTAAGAGCGTTTCCTTTCTTTGAAATCTCGCGGTGACCTCTCTCTTGAGCTTCTATCCTTATCACGTGATGTTCTATCACGATCTCTTGAACGTTCTTTGTCTCTGGAAGATCTTTCTTTTGAGGATCTGAAAAGTGAATTTGAGAAATCAAGTTAATCATGAATCTGTAGCTATCAAACTGCATTTTCATTTTATATTT
The DNA here is from genome assembly GCA_028565335.1 of Limnodromus scolopaceus. Lineage (NCBI taxonomy): Eukaryota > Metazoa > Chordata > Aves > Charadriiformes > Scolopacidae > Limnodromus > Limnodromus scolopaceus. Next base: position 53,245,323 of record JAOXNO010000001.1, on the reverse strand, counting down.
TTCTTTTTCCAAACCGACTTTAGACTTACATAAATAGAAGTCTATGAGAAGACATCAGAATTCATTCTACTCTTCTCCCTCCCCTACTTCCAATTTTAAAAGACAAATATTGGTAGAGGCAGAATTTAGTCTACATTTATTACAGAGCCCAGATTAAGGTCAATGTGCTTCACCAAATCTCTTATTTTCAACCTTTGCCCGCAAGCTTGCATTAGCAGAAGCTTAATTGGAATTTCTCATCTGTAGTCTCTAGTTTGGGAAGAATGTCTAGCATCTCTCAGATATATAAACTACAAACTTAAAATATTTTTTTACAATCGGAGTTTGATTAAAAGCAGGGGGAAATTAACTTAATAATTTTATATATAATAATTTTATAATATAATA
>JAOXNO010000001.1:53223137-53241720 GCA_028565335.1 Limnodromus scolopaceus | reverse complement strand
GGCCCTCCAGCCAGTTTTTAACCCAGTGGAGAGTATCACAACCCTCTGGGCTCTGTCATACATAAAATGATGCATACATAAAATGATGCAACTCTTCCCATACAGCAACCAGAACTCCACACTTCTCTTAAGGCCCTAGAATTAGTGCCACTATGTGCTGCCACCGCTGCAGCTTTCAGTTCTTTCTGCTGCTTCTGGTGTCACACTTTGCTATTCTGCAAGCATTTGGCAAAAGCACCACGTTCCCCAAATCTGAACTTACTTGGTTACTCAAAACCAAAAGGCTACCAACTCCTTCCTGAAGGAGTTAACTTGCATTTTAAGAAATTCCTCAAAAAAAAATTCAAAAAATCTCAAATACTTCCCTGGAATAGAAAGAGAGTTCTTAGGAGACAAGGAAATATAATACCTTTGAGTCTGCAAGTTCAGGTTTATTTTCTGGCATCAACAGTGGTACGGTATTCAACAGAAAAACTTCTCCCACATTGATGTGAAGAGCAGCTCTAATGGCTAGAAGGGCATCTCTAAAGGAGGGAGGCAGCCAGCCTTTATAGGCTCCTTTATAGGAGTTCAATAGCTATCCTGGTCCCAGTGAAGCAAAGTCATAGTTATGAAGATTCTTTACTATTGAAAACACAATATACATACTTTAAGAGCAAAAATTTTGCTCAACCTCAGAGAAAATAAGAGGTATGAGCTGCTAATGATGGCAGAGCGTTTTTTTACCCTCAAGTTATCAGTAATGCAAAACTCTTATTTGTACAAAGGAGTCTTCCAACACAAGAGGTCTCATTCCTTCAGGGCAGGAACTGACATCTGGAGAAGTATTTCCAGTATCGAATATTGTAAGGTTGAAATCTGCCCTGAATTATGTTGTATTTTTTAACTCATTCACACAAAAAAAGTTTGAAGGGCTTATTCTTTGACTGCAACTTGCAAAAAGACACTGACTTCATCTTTAAATCACCTTCTGCTTTTTCAATTCACACCTTCTGCTTTTTCAATTCACCTTTTGCAGCTGAGACTGATAGGTTTATTGTTACATGGATAGCACCAATGGTCCACACCATTTCCTTGCTCTTAAATATTTTTCTGCCAACATATAGAATAAAATGCATCATTTGCATTATGCATTTCATATTGGAGAGTGTGAACAACTATGATGAGAATCCTGAAACAACCAGCATAATTTCCTTTGAAGGACTGAAACTGAATCTTGCAAGGCTGGACTTCAAAGTTGAAGAATTAAAGGCAATTTGAGCATATGCTCTATACATTGGTTCATCCAAATTAGAAAAATGTATTGACTCAAAGGAAAATGCCCATTTTAAGACTGGAAAACCAGAGGTTTGAAGATCTGCTATTCTGCCACTGTGAATGCCTTGAAGAGGTAGGCTCTTTAGGATAACTGTGATGACAGGGTACAATCAAGATGGAAATTGCAGAGTCTGAAACATTGACTTTAGGACACTAAAGAACACCCTGAAGAATTTTAAATACAAAACACTATTAATTATATCAACTAGAGTGATGGACATTTAAGTTTTATCCATCTGCAACAAAAAGAAGGGGGGAAAAAAAAAAAAAAAAAAGAGTTGGACCAACCCTATCTTCTATGTTCTCTTACAGAGCACAATGCGACTACAGTCACTTGCCCACTCCAAGATGAAAAATGGCTCATTTTTAGGGCAAAGAGCCCATGAGATACTCAAACACATTCAACACATTTCTCCATACTTGGCAATTTAACTCCTAAAATAATTTGAATTATAAACCATGCATATGTGGCCATTTCAAAACCAGATCTTTCCTCTTCTTGTAAGTTGACAGTCCGTCAAGCTTTTCAGACTGGGCACCCTCTATACTGTACTGCACTCAAATCTATGCCATGGTGGCTGACCTACACAAGGAAGGAATCCTGGTTATGAGCAGACCTCCCTACCAGATGCCTCGTTGTGCAATTCCAACACTCTTCTAAACTATGCTTACCTCACTCAGCTAAAATAAGCCAGCAAATCCTCAGGAGCAGACAGCAACTGAGTCATTCAAAAGCAACAACCCCAGACTGCTTTCTGCAGTAATCCTTCAATAAGGGGTTAAGGCCACTTTCCTTGCAAAGCAACATCTTCAGACGCAATGCAACAAGTTTATTTTCAGCTGTATCTAAACTTGTTTTTATCTGCTGCAGTACAAAACAGATGGGGCTCCAGAGCTGGGAATAAGAGCCCATGGGAAAAAACAAATGGATGACAGTAAGATGGACTGCTGATATCCCTGGGTTCAAATGGAGATAAACTGTTTCACTTTCTACGCTGCAGGAAGATGGCAGTATTATCAACTTGACACCTCTAGCTTTTATCACTCCTCCAAAACAGAAATAATACATAACCCTATTATTATTTAAAAAAAAATATATATCATTACTGTGTGTCAAATCATAAATACAATAAAGGTGTAACTGAAATCTGAGACAGTCTCAATGTATTTAAAATACTGTTATGTTTCAGTTGGAATACAGTTAATGTTTGGGATTTAGGATGGGAATAGTGTGATAGCACACTGGTGGTTTTGGTTGTTGCTAAGCAATCAAGGCCTTTTCTGCTCCTCACCCCACCAGCAAGCAGGTTGGGGGTGCACAAGAAGCTGGGAGGGGACACAGCCAGGACACCTGACCCCGATGACCAAAGGGCTATTCCATGCCATGACGTCATGCTCAGTATATAAAGCTGGGAGAAGGAGGAAGGGGACACACACACACATTAAGAGTGATGGCATTTGTCTTACCAAGTAACTGTTACACGTGACAGAGCCCTGCTTTCCTGGTGATGACTGAATGCCTGCCTGCCGATGGGAAGCAGTGAATGAATTTCTTGTTCTGCTTTACTTGTGTATGCAGTGTTTGCTCTATTAAACTGTCTTATTTCAACCCACGAGTTTTCTCACTTTTACTCTTCTGATCCTCTCCCCATTCTGCCAGAGGGGTGAGGGGGGCGAGCAGCTGCATGGTCCTAGTTGCCAGCTGGGGTTAAGCCACAACAATTACCAAGTGATAAATGTAAATTTAATTGAGTGCAAAACCTCTCATCATGCATCAAGGAAAAGCCATTTATTTTTAGGCCAACATTTACCTCTTTTTGGAGCTGCGTTCTCGGCTTCTCTCCCTGGAACTATGCCTGCTCCTATGATGGCTGCGACTCCGGCTGCGGCTGTTCGAGCGAGACCTGTGACGATGGCGTTTCTCACGGGATTTGGAACGAGTTCTTCTCTTCCGTTCCCGGGAGGCTGAGCGAGATCGATGTCTGCGGCGATCTCGGGACCTAGATCTAGGAACAGAAAGGACTTAAACCAGACACTGCACTCACCTAGCTACTCTGTCAGCGTCTTTGAATATTACACACTCTATACATATGGAAATTTATTGTATAGAGAATGCTCTGCAGTGTTCAGAGTGCATTGTCCTGTGACAGGCAAACAGAGGGGGGAAGCAACAGTCGAAATCCTACAAATTCCTTTGTAACTAATGCAGACAATTTTATAGTTAATTCACAACTGTATGTATGGTTACAGCATAGCCAATTCAGGCTTCTGAAAGGAATTAAAATATGGGGAAAAAATTCCTTTTTTAAATTTTAAAGTCTTTATCAGGCAAAGTTGGGAACTGCATGATGCAATGTTAGGGATCATCTGCCAGAACGTACATATTATGATGTTCTGTGAAAACAGGACTATATCCTTCCTCAAAACTTGTCTGGAAGGTTCTAAGCACCATACAAATTCATTATTTTCTTTCTTTTTTCCTTTTCCCTCCCAGTCACTTTGCAATAATACCTCACTGGTGACCTTTAACTGTGTAGGCTAGGAAGAAAACTTGTACTATTGATGGGTCACGTGGTGTTGAGAGTTAATCTGGAGCTTAGGATTTTAAAAACATGGGTTTTTCACCAGTAGGTATTAATCACAAATTTCTGTTTTAAAGAAAGAGCAATGCTGTGTGTTCTAACCATTTTTGGGACAAAAAGTTGCATTGTAGTAGCCACAAAATAGAGGCACATGTATTATCTCAATTGCATAGAGATAAATACTGTATAAACACACACAGTTGAATATGTAACAGAATATTTCGTCTGTAAAGATGGACATCTTAAACTAATAGTGCTAGACAAACTTAGAATGTTCTAGCTTGTGAAACGTTGGCTTCATTGATTGTATTTCTTGTCTGCAGAGCTGTATACCTTTTGGTATGCTTGCTGTGGGATCTGGACCTGAAACAAATGGAAAATAGTAAATCAATTTTTCTTACAGAATCTTATTATGAAATAAAGTATACTTTAGTAATAATAAACCAAGCTAGTTGACCTATTACTGTATTTCTCATTTTACTAGCAATTATTTAAAGGCCTTTTATGTGATTATAACATCTTTGTAAAAATATTTACCAGGAAACACATTCCTCTGACAACTGTTTTGTGTTTGTTGGGTTTTTTTGTTTATTTTTGAGCCCACTATACTACAAACCCAAAAGAATATCTAATCAGCTATTTTATTCCCAACACTCCCACGGAAAAAGCTTGCACTTCAAGTCACTACTCCCTTACTTCTTGTCAGGCAGGTATTATCATACCACAATAGATTTCAAAGTTTACACTGTTAACCTCTGGAGCTGACATGTCCAGAGAACTGTAGTTCAATTCCATTCCAGTCTAGCTCCACAGGGCCTGGAAGCAACTATTTCATAGAAGAACAGGGAATTACGTTCCTCAGTCATACATTCAACTACTAAGGAAAATTTCTAACATCTATAAAGAAAATATTGAAGGTTTAACAGATGTTAGAAACTCACATGTGTGTAAGCTTACATCTGTAAGGTCTCGAAACAAGGTACACACCTGTAAATTATCTAATTTAAAGGCCATTTGTACAAATACATAGAGACACTTCTATCTGTAGTTTTTAAAAAGGCTATGAAAACAATTCAGGTTTTAAAAGTTAGACATGAAATTCGCTCTCAATTCTTTTAAGTTTCCAAGGAATACAGATTATTGTGATTCTGGACATTCAGAAATGTGTATGAACTACATCATAGTTTTCCCATTAAATTTAAATATGTCATTATGTATATGCAATTAAAATAGATCCCTACCTCCTTAGTTTCTCCCTTTCTTCTCTTTCCCTCTCCTCTCTACGTTTCAGACGTTCCTGATTCCGTTTCTCCTGCTTATCAGCCACAATCCTCTAAAAGCAAAGGAATATATTCATTAAGTTACATTTCAAAATTTCTCAGATGAAGGTGTTATAAAAATAACCTAGACAGTTAATATTCCGTTCTTTCCCTCATGTATATTCCCTTTCCCTTGAGTATATTATTCCCTCTCTCTTCCTCAGTGTATATATATTGTTATTTATTTATTTTTCTCCAAGAAACATAAATTATTGCAGAAGAGCTGCAGCAAATAGATGGGTGTTACACGAAGACCTGAAATATGTGGAGATACATTAAGTTTTCCACAAAGAGGAATTTGGAGCAGTAAGTTATGCCTTTAACGTGAGAGTTTCCATACCAATCCTTTCATATTTTGGCCATTGGGGAAAGGCAGAAAGGAATCGGAACCCGGACAGTTAATAATTAACTCCTTCAGCTACACTGTGACATAGAGAAATCCTTAGTCTTAAAGGACTTGGTTGGGCTGATACCTAGTTTTGAGGCTACTCGTTTCTGTGTTGTGAACTTGAGACATAAAATTAGAGAGGATGCTTCAGCTGATAGTCCCCAGGCTGAACTCACTACTACTGGGGACAAGGCACGCTCAGTAGAGGGCCCTCAGATGTGGAACTCACAACTGGAGATCTGGCCAAACCCAAGTCTCGCCACCTTCTGGACATGATGCAAGAAATTCAACTCTTTGTAAAGACCTTCTTCTGAGATGTGGAATTGCCCCAGCAGCATCTTGATTAGATCTCTGAGGAGAGCTCTGAGGAAGGAGGGGATAGTTATTGTTTTCTTTTTTTGTTAGCGAAGTACTTCAAAAGATTATTTTATTGATGCTTTGGGAATGTGAAGTAATTATCCATGCATTTTTTTGCAAATGGTGTAAATGATCAGTTATTTCAACCCTTTATGTCATATTATATTTATACTTCCTCATACAGTATCAGTAATTTAACTACAAGCAAAGTTTCTTGTTCAAGTGACTCTTTGCATAATTTCATGGACGGATGAGAGGAAGCTCACATGATCTACTCTAGGCAACTAAGGATTAAGTTACAGCAGTTATATTTAGGAGCCTAAATTGCCAATACAGTCAACGGAAAGAGTTGGGCTTTCCAAAGGGTAAGTCACAGTATCCATGCAAGACAGCTGGAATATTATGAAATATAAACCAAGCCAATTTACTCAAACTCGGTAGCAGCATTTTCTGCTTTTAGGGCTTCAACTCATTTAGCTATTGCCTTTACTGATTTCTACAGTTAAATCCTTAGTTGGGCCTTCAACTGTGTAATTTGTATATTAAGATCATAAACGGTATCTATGTCCAAATCCAACCTCTTGAATACCAAAAGTCTAGAACATAATTCCAGTAAATCTTTCTTCCAGCACACGATTTCTAGTGAAGACAGTACTGTTTAGGATAATATTCCAACTGGATTTCAAATCTTCAAGCTATAAAGAACATGCAACCTTTGTGTAACAATTATTTCAATATCGAACCTGACTTCAAGATACACATCTTTTAGTATTCTGACTTTGGATACTACAGCCTTGAGTTGTCAGAAGTTACTTAATCTATTGTCAGTTAACCTTAAAAGCCTCCAAAAATTTCTTTAAAAAAGAAATCTCCCTTTACTTGTTGGTACCTATAGAATGAAAGCCACCTCCCAATCTTTGTCTGGATAAAATAAACTGAGTTTTAAACTTTCACTTTCTGTAGATCTTTTTGTGTTATCATGTGTTATCATCCTCCTTATGTATTGGTACCAAAAGTGAGGATTTCAATACCAGTCTTATTAACATTTTATCCTAATTAAATGTCACTCACTAAGGCACACTATATGTTGTCATGCTTTCACAAGTCTCATTATTACTTTCGTAAAGTTCATAAACTTTATTACGTAAAACTTTAGTTCGTTTGGCTATGACTGCTAAACATGTTCCAACACTACTGTCATTCAAAATACTGTTCTCCGTTTTACAAGTGGAATCACACTCTTTGTTCCCAAGACGCATTACTTTGAACGTGTGTTTTAATACACCTCAGTGTAAAAGAGGTCATCTTATCAAATTATCCAGACAACTGATGTTAAATTAGATTTTTTTGTGTTTGTAGACTAATGAAATTGCAAGGTTTAAAGCAATACGAAAAAAATTCACACACCCAGAAAGAAATACTCCATTAAGGTTGCCTGGCAAGTAATTAAATAAGAGCACACACAAAAATACAAGAATATTTACCCTGAGTTCCTCAAGCTTCTCTCTTATTTCAATAAATCCTAAATGTAGTTTTCCTCCAAAGTGGTCAGCAAGTCGTCGGTCATTGTCATGAAGACCAAGATAAGCCGAGCACACTTCACAAACCCGCAGCTTCTGCTGCTGAAAGCTGGAGGCAGGCATAGAATTCCTGTATACTTCCTAGAAAAGAAAAAACAATTTGCTAACTGTTACTTCTCAATGCACAAAAATGCAAAGTTAACACTTCACCACATATAAACTACAAATTGATAACCAAATTCAATATACATCAGCACACCCTTTAGTTGGTTCACACTATTCATAAATCAACTGTCTCTTCAAGATACAAGGTAAGTTCCTTAATTTGAAGATTGGACATATTTAAAAGCAGTACATCAGCAACTGGCTTTGCAAATGAAACAAAGTTGGGTGGTTATTACCCTTACTTAAGATCATACTACTTAGAAGGATGAACAACTTTTTCATGTGCAATGATGAAGATGTTAACACTACAATTGCTGTGTTAACATATTATGAAAACATTACACCAATTTTAATTCTGAACCCAGTTTAAAACTGTAGTAGTTTCCTGAGAAACCTACCTTCATTTTGGACACTAATTAAACAAGTTTCATTTTTTTAAACAAGTTTTAATTTATTAGCAAAATTTATCTACAGACACTCAGATGACAAGCAAGACTGCCAGCAACCCCTCTGGTACCATGAAAACAAGTACAGATGTTTTTTTTCTAGAAATGTAAGTATCTTGGTGAAATACAACATGGAAAATCTCTTGGTGAGTTCTGCCACCTGAACATTACAACAAGGACCGTTTTACTCGCCTGACACACAAGCCATTGACTAATTATCTATCAATGAAGACAATGGGTTACTTCACTGAAGCTTTCTAGTACAAGCCATTCAGCAGAACGTGAGGCACAACAGGGTTGCCACAGCAAGAGCCATGAGACCGAATGAGAGAAGTCAGCCCAGCAATCACAGACACAACTGTAGTGTCCACAGATACAACTGGCCAATACAGTTAAACTAAGATAAATGCATCACGCGTGGAATGGCGTATAATTTTAATAGTATAGGAGTGTACTTAAAGGTAGAAACTTTAACTGTACAGGATGCCGCAAAGCAAATTCTTTAGGTTTATATGCAGGGATTAGTTAAGGAAGTGACAGCAGATAAGACATCTTGCATTACACAGATGCCGACCAATTTAATATTGAACCCTGTCCCCTCCATCCCCCAAGCTTTCCACAATCAACTTACTTCTGCTTCTCTCTTCTTTACCCGAGCCTTCTCCACTTCATCCATTACTTTTTGAGATTCTTCCACATTACCATCAGCTCCAAGCTGTTCTACTTTGGCCAGCAGTTTCCCTATTTCTTCATTCAATTCATGAACTCTTTCAGCCTTGAAAGACAAGAAAAGGCTTAACACAGGAAATGCTTTTAATTATGGAAAACAATCTGAACTGCTACTGAGTTGTTATATGTAAAATGTATAGGACAGAATTGTAAGAAACATGCAGAGATAACTTCTTCAGGTAAAAGTGAAACAGAAGTTACCTCATGTAAAAACATACAGAGAAAGCCTGAGTTACCAAGTCTATGTACCAACTCCAGAGCAGGATTTTGTTCAGAAACTTCAAGTAATTCACACAGTTGTCTCTACCACAGTCTTGCAAAATCAGTATTTGTACAATTATTCCTCCTCTTTTTACAACCTCTATTGTCCTCCTATTTGTACAACCACTCTTTTTGCAGATATGTGCAGAAAAATTACATACCTTTTTTTCAGTTAGAAGATATAGAGAACATCCATTTTTGTTTACTTTATGGATGAAGTTTTGATCAAAGAAGTTCAAGAATTAACACTTGTATGGCATGGTATCACAGTCAAGTTTCCCGAGCTCAAAAATATCAGAGAGGTCTCTTCACTGTGTTCTCCTCTCCGTGTTTTAAAGGAAGTTTTGGGAGGGATAGAAAACAAGTTTTATTTTTTCCCCTCCTCAACACAAATCCTCAGATTTGATAGCTTGCCAAAGCCTTAAGTTGGCTCCTTAGAAAAAAATAGACTTTCAAAGAGACTTCAGTAACTAGTTTTACATGCTTACTTTAGCTGCAACTTCAGCACTGATCTCTTCTTGGGTTTCTGCTAGTCTTTTCTTAGCCACTTCTGTTCTCCTGTCACAGTCTGCAATAAATGACTGCAGGTGGTCCATTGCCTAAAACATCAATAAGAACATTGATTGATGCTGTCAAGAACATGAATTTCGTTAACCTTAACATTTTCCAGGTTTATTAAGACTTATTTTTTATAAATTCCTATTAGTGAAACCTTTGTAAAACAATAATCCAGCAGTTTATGGTGACTAATCCCATATACTAATACACAACATTTTAAAAAGCATAGTCTACATGTTGTCCCACGTATTTGCAGAAATTTAGAAGTGAATGTCTCTTAAGTCTCCTTAGAGAAGTGAGCATTTCTAACATACATGAAAATTCCTTGAAGAATATTCAGGTTCACCTCCCCCAGCCAATAAATGCAATACTGTAACTTTTTTCACTAGGGTTTTAAGCTATTAAGCATATTAACACTATCCCTCCAAACAACAACAAAAAAAACCCCATCCTTTTTGTCCTAGTGGAGATTAACTTCCTAGTTGGGAGTTTAAAATTGTATTACTCAAACTTCTGTGTACTGAGACACAGCATATGATTTGTTATCCCCAGAATTATTTTCTTCAATAAGCACAGAATTTAAGACTCTCTTCAAAGCATACACAGCCTTAACATTTCTTTGCTATTTAATAACACTAAGACAGCATCCAGGTTTATCATAATTTGTTCTGTGGAAGGCTGTTAATAATTCTATGTAGAGATGACTAGCAACACAAATTAAATACCATCCACATATAACAAGAGGCATGTATCTTTTATATAACTGTGCCAAAGGTTTCTCTGCCTCTTTCTATTAAATGGCCTTCCAAAAGTTTTTGTTCTGTGTACCAAAACTTAACTTTGTTGCTCACTTATGTACACAAATTATGCTTTTTCTCCATCATTAAGACAAAATACATACATCAAGCTCGAAGAAGAAATCTTGATCTTTGGATGCTATTTCATAGTCTGCCCTTAATGCCAGGTCATGCACCTTCAGACATTCTCCAAGGTCCATTCTCTGAAGAGACAAGGAAAGTGGTATAACTTCTCAGAAGTGCTACAAGGAATGAAGCTAGCACAATTTTCTTGAACAGTCAAATATTCTGAAGCAATTGATCTCGCTTATGAGAATGAAAGGACAGTTTAATAAAGCTATAAGACAATACCAGATCTTTAATAAGCATGCATCAGGAAATAATAAAAGGAGACAGAATGAACAGCTTATCACAATGGCTGTTTGTATTTCAAAGTATCATTAATGTACTGCAAAACTGTTGTTTTACCAAAAGTTCTAAAAAGTGACTGAAGTGGGACATCTGTATTGAATTAAAACAGCTTAGGAAAACCAAGTTCCCTGAAAAAAACATGGCAATTAAATGGCCAAATGGTGGATCTGAAGAGTCTGCACACTCTATGATATATGTTCCAGTTATACTAATCACCTGAAATAGCTACAACCACAACACCACTATAAGTGCTGCTTAAAAAAACATTCTTGAAGCGTTTCAAGTAAGATAGCCAAAAAGCAAATCCCAGCAAAACATTTTGCAGATGAGTGAAGATGAGCTGAGTGTTGGATTATGTTCAAGAATCAGGGAAGAAAAAGCTTAGATATTTTACTGTAATCTAAAACCGTTCTAGAAAGGGCAGGAAGCAAGCATGAACTTAAGCAGGCTGCATCACTAATCTTGCATACAATGCCACCGGAAGAGTGCCCAGAATCTTACTAGGTAACAAATACCGATTTTAAATTGAAGTTTGCATAACGCACAACGTAAGGAATTCTAATTCAATCTGTTCACTGAAAGTTTGTTGGGTGATCAAGACAGAGTAATGTGTAAGTGACAAAAAAAACCCCAACCAACCAAACCAACCAACCAACCCCCAAACAACAAGAAAAAAACCTCCCCAAGACAAAGCAAAAAACCAAACCAAACAAATCCCCAAAAATATTTGTACTGGAAATAACATTGAACAAAACCAAGGCATCCTCTCTGCAAAAGCACAAGCTGATGTATAATTATTGCATCACTTAAAACCAGCAGTTTCAGTTAAGTCTGCTCCTGGCACTCCTCATTTAGTATTATGAAAAATTAATCCTTTCTTAACATTGAAACTTGAACTGTGATAGGAAAAGCTGTTACTCTTGTAGTTCAGTAACAGTTTTAGAACCAAAACTAAAATAATTAACAATTTGTGAGTTTTGTAAATAAAAGACGAGTGTTAACTTAGAAACTGCTGCAAGTCATTTGGTTCTGAGCCAAATGAGTGCCTTTTTTTTTTTTAAATAAACAAAATACTTGCAGTTAAGCAGTAATTCAAGCCTCACACATACAGTAAAAAAAATAAACATCAATTGCTTTCAACTTCTAAAATCATCAGTTGGATATTCCAACAAATCCATTAATTTTTATAGAAGTTATTGGTTTATTTCAAATGTTAGACAGAAAAACATTGTTAAAATACAGACTTTTTAACTTGAAAGCTTTTGGTAAACCGTAGTTATTTCAATACCCTTCAGCCAACATAAACCTATTTTCTGAAAAACATTTGATTGTAATAGAGAACATCTGATTGCAACGCTAAAGAAAAAGATTAGCTCATCCTTTTGCAAATATACAGGACCTCAGCACTTTTGTTAACAGATGCAAATCCACAAAGACCTTGAAGCTGAGCAATGTATTACACATCTATTTCCAAGTCATTACATGCTGACCTTATTTTAACTCCAGCATTCTTTCAGAAAAGTACTTCACTGTTAGCAAAGCAATTTAAAAGTGTTCTTTCATATTATCTGAAAATTAGACATTTCAAAATCCTCCCAGAATTGTGAAAATACTGTCTTTATGCTTGTACTTATAAGGTATTTAAGGTTAAACTGTAAAACTCAAGGCCAATCCTGTTTTAAGTGAAGCCCTCCAGTTCTAAATGCGTAGGTAAGGCTAGTGAGACACTTTTAATATATCTGAATATAATGACAAAAAGCCCGAAACACACCCACAGTAGCATCAGAAAAAATTCTATTTCAATATGCAATCTATGTACAATTTGAATAAATGCATGAAATAAACTTTAATCACACTCTAAAAAAAAAACAGAACGCGCACAACGCTACCACGACACACTGTTCGCTTTACATGTGTTTTACGCTTCTTTTCCCTCAATTTGGGTTGCCCTCCTCAAGACAGTATATTTTCTGATTTCTTCTGTAAGGTCTGCAGTTTTTCTGTGGCTTTCTGTAAAGACTGTAAGTCTACAGCCTGAAAGGATAGTAATTGCTCTGAGCCAGCGTTACTACTGAAAAACATTCTGTCCTCCCTTCATCACTGCGCTGTGCCACCCCATGCTGGCACATCTGCCTGTGCAGTTGACAACAGTCTGGCTACTGACTGGGTAAAACGTATCTTAGCACACCAAAACCAGAGGCAATTTTTCAGCAGTGTACCTTTGTCCAACTTGTCAGGCAGCCACACAAACAGATGCATTAACAATATGTAGATGGCAACGTAATGGTGAACTTAACCAGCTAGGATCTCTTACACTAACAAAATGCCACCTCAGAAATTCTTGAATAACTTCAGCAATATTAGCAGTAATTTGAGGGGATGAGGAAGGTATTATGGAGGAATTCTTTATGTTAGATGTCTCAATCAAAAGACAAGAAATTTTGGCTCCCCTTCCCCTCTTCGATCCAACAGCTTTGTAAAAGCTCACATGGCATAACAGACAGGGAGCAAGAACAAGCAGGTACAAGAGAACAGGATTCTTTTTCATTAGCTTTGCTGCAAAAGAAATTGTATCGTTATTGGAACTGGTCCTTAACACAGCCTGTACTAGTCTTGTTTAATCCCTTGAAAGCACCATTGCGTAAGTATTACTACTAAATGTCTTTCTTAAAAGTTCTGTTAGTAAACCCCAATGCAGACAGACGTAAAAAACCATTCAAATCTCTTAAATCAGTTTGCATATTACACACAAAATTATTTCTGCTGCTGTAAGTGATGCAACATCAGGCAAAGACAATTCATTTTGGGGATGACTCCTTACTGTCAAAAATCTATACTGGATCACGATTGCCAAGGACCTTAATAAGCACAGAGCATCTCGTATTATAATTTGGCTTATACAGCTAGCTGCAAAGTAGATGGACAGCAGATGGAAATGGACAGAAGATACAGTAAGATGCATTATTTTCATTTTCCACATGTCCACCTTGTGATTTGGTGCCAAGACAAGCCCTTCCCTGGAGGCAAAGTGCAGCATTGATAGTCAGCTATTTAAGGATCAATCACATTTGAACCAAAATGAAAAAAAAAAATTGACTATGAGGAAGACTGACGTTCAGACATTGAGCTACTAATGAAGGCTTAAAAAGAATACACATAAACTGTTTTTCACTGTCCATACTCTCAGACACTTACACTACTTAAGTGATTTACAGAAGAGTCCTAATGAGTAAAGCAAATAAAGGTGAGAACATCCAAGTCCTCAGATGTGGCATAACTAAAGTTTATTGAATATGTGAAACCATGCTTTGGGACTTTTTGCAGTTACTGCACTTTTACTGAAGATTAAAACCAGAAAAACCCCTACATATTTGCAGAATCCTTCTTACGACTGAAAGCTATTGCTCAAGATTAGTCTAGAAAATAGTCTAGGCAACCACATGCAAAGCAGGATATCAGCAGTCCTTTTGCTATTGCTGAGCTCTGGTTAAGAAAATATGAGCCTTCTACTAACAACTTTCTAACCATTTTATGCAGCAATTTTTTTATTCCTCGGTGTTATACAGGCAATTAAAGCTACTTCATTTCCCTGAGCTGATGTTTAGATAACTGGTCTTTCATCTCAAACAATCTCTCATATTGAAATGATTTAATAATAATTCTTTTCATCCCATCCACAATATGGATAGAATGCCTTTGGTATTAATACAGAAATATGGATTACATACATTTAGTATAAAAATGCATAGCTCTGCTTCAATCAAATCCTGTACTCCAAGAAAAGAGAATCATGTAAGTTTAGTATGACTAGACAAGGAAGAGCTGGCTGAGGACTTGGGCAATAGAGAATCTGAAGAGTTTATGTATAAAATACATGTGCACTCAGAGTAGCTGACACTAATAACTGAACCAGAGACTAAACTCTGATATGATGCTGTTTCTGGAATGTGAAATTAAGATGGCCTTCTTTTCAAAACTTGAGCTGCCTACAGCAAAATGCCCATTTTGATTGGCACTTCTGCAACCACCACACATTCCTTTGACATCAGAGATTAGATTATTGAACGTACTCTATATGACTGCAAAAAGAGCACAGAAAAGTCAAAGCTACTTAAAACACAGAGGACTGATGTTCAGCCAAGTGTGACAAAGCAGCACACGCTATCAATGCTTCTAAAACCAGCATTCACCTTTGGTAGGTTTCAAAAGAAGATACTCTGGACAGTGTTATGTAGAGAATTCTTTCTAACTATAAAGATATCCATACCAAAGAAGGTAACATTCATCAAGAGAAGGCTTTTTTTTTTGTTTAGGAAGATCTAACATGACTGAACAGATCTCTCCCTTTACCAAATTGTCAAGGCAAGTATCAGAACACCCTTGCTACTGATAAAAAGAAGCTGCAGGTAAACTCTTTGCTGAGATCATCCTTATTATGGAACTCACTTTTCAGCTGCATTAACAATTTTGTTTCTGACAGATTTCTAGACTTGTGATAAAGCCTGTCCTTTCTTGCAGGCAACACATGTTCAGAAGGGGATCCTTTAGGATAATATAATTATGAGTGATTTAAGTCCTCTAACTTCACTAACAGGGTTAACTTTTGAAGGACTTCACTAGCAGGAAAGAAATGCTGAGCTAAAAAAAGGCAGAAATTATATAAGCTCTTGAAGTCCTTAGCAACCACTGAAAATCCCAGGTATCTTCAGAAGTATACTTCTTTAAAGACATTTCTCTCTTTAATCATACCCTCATTTCCGAAGACTTCAAGTCCTTAGAATAAATCTTCACTGAAAGACAAAGATAGCAGCAATCTTCCTTATTTTCAAATGAGATATGTCAGTGTTCACATAATATTTGGTCTTTTAGCCTGACTATATAAAACATTAACATTGAAGTTACATAATCATACAGAAAGTAACAAAAGAATACCCTTCACCTAGATAAGTTAAACCCAATGAAATGAAACATGGTACAATCTGTTCACTTTCCTGGCACTGGTCAAAAAAATTAATAATATGTTTCAAGAGACTGACGTGATTACTTGTTGGCACAACAGAGCACTTTACAATTCATCACCGCTGGGCTAAAGGATATAAATTGAGTTAGCTTATTCAAGCCTAATTTAATTCAGTTTGCAAAGCTGAAGCAGTTCACCTGACCAAATCAGTCCTGAGCTGGAAAGTTGATACCCTCCAGCAGAATGCCTGGTATTTGTAACACTACAGCAAATAATCACACTGGCACACCTAAGTTTTAAACATTGAAATAGTTCCACTGAGCCAACGGGACTATTGGCAAAGAAATCAACTCCAGATTAAAATACCTTACTAACTCCTATCGGCATATGCGTGAACTATCCAAACTTCTCTTCCACAGTAAAAG
The DNA here is from genome assembly GCA_028565335.1 of Limnodromus scolopaceus. Classification (NCBI taxonomy): domain Eukaryota; kingdom Metazoa; phylum Chordata; class Aves; order Charadriiformes; family Scolopacidae; genus Limnodromus; species Limnodromus scolopaceus. The sequence goes on along the minus strand of JAOXNO010000001.1, from coordinate 53,225,485 downwards.
GAAATCGAGGCAGTACAGGCCAGTGAGCCTAAACGGATTCAGCCCACCCTGAGAGGGATACCCAGTGGCGGGGGAACCGAATCTCTATCTAGGCTCTGCTGCCTAGATCCTTTCTGACTCCAGTGCAAATTTCGACACCTAGCTCCTCAGCTGAAACCTATATTTGGATGTCTTAATCTGGAGCTGAATTCCATCCCTAATAAGCTTAATGTTAAGCACGTATTAAAGTATATTGCTAAACCAAGGTCTCAATCAATATGGTTTTAGTCAGCAAGAGTCCTGAAGAGCTGAGTGCAATAAATTCACAAGTACCTAAAGATATACTTAACTGCAGGACTTAGCTGACAGAGCATACTTTTGAGGTCTGTATAAATAAAATGCAAGAAGCAATGTTTCTCAGCAAATACACATAAATACAAATGCAGAGAAAGCCAATCCACTGAGTGGAGTTTCCCAACCATGGTTTCCAAGACCACATACAGTATTTATGAAATTTTTTCAACAGGGAAGCACAATCAAGCTAATAAGAATGCCAGATTGTTGCAAAAGTGCTGAACTGCTCAGGCTCTTCAAAGGTAGATAGCAGGTTACTATAAATATTCAGGACATTGTTACTTTTAACCTTATGAAAGGTATTTGCTGTAAATCTTTCCATTTTCAGTAGTACTTAGCTATTCATTCAGAAACATACAAAGAGAAGACATTCTTATACATCTTGTAAAACTTGCTGACGACAGCACAAAGCTTACATCCAGAGAATGTTGCTCAGTAGGTCCGTACTATTACAGGGGAGTCATCTGACTCCTACGTATGTAGCTTCAGTCCTAATCTCATAATGTAGATAAATAGAAGCAAACATTTTTGTAATGCTGATGAAAAATAACTCAAGAATCATGGTTTAGGAAAAAAACCCACAACAAAACCACAAGTCTGATCATCAGCAACTATTAAGGATAAAAAAGCCAAAGTAAGTGTGTTAACCCTTTGAGACAAAAAAAATTAAATAAAAATTTCTAACTTTAAGTGGTAAATTCTTCACCATGTTCCAGTAGCCAGGGTTTACAAAGTCTTACTAATCTCTCAATATAAAATACTCAACTTGAAATGAATGAGCAAACTCTTAAACACAACTGACTTTTGCACGTGAACCAGTGCTCAAGTGATTATTATGAAAAAGCAGAGCACCAAAACATGAAAAAAAAGCCAGTTAAAAACAAAGAGCTTTTCTAAGAGGCATTGTCAAAAGCATGTTCTGAACAGACACTGTTCTACAACCTTGAATACAAAGTCATTTCTGTGATCTTACCAATTAGTTTACTATGTGCCTCACATGAGCTTCAAAACACATTTCAAATAAAAAGATAATCACAGAGCACAACAGATTTGGAATTATAATTTAATAAACTGAAAGAGGATGCTATGTAAACAGAAATGTTGACATTTTTGCTGTTGGGACTCACCATTCTACCTATATCTTCCATGTAGCCTGTTATTGCCACTGCAGACCACAAAAAAATCCAAACCCATACACTCCCTGTCTCTCCCCAAAGTGACACAAAATCATCTCCTGGAGGCACCGAGACATCTGTGACTGCTTGACGTAGCATTTCTTTTCAAGTCTACAAAACCAGAAACCTAGTAGCACAAAAACATGTCCCTAAATAAAATGAAATATAAATAGGAACGTAACCAGAATCTCCTGATTTAAGTAGGTAACAATTTATGCTCATTAACAGGCAACTTGACAAGTCCATCCAGAAAAGTGGAAGAAAAGGGTAACTGATGGAGAATGAACTGTTCTGTTGGCAACAGCAGCCAGAATAAAGAATTACATTTCAAAATACTGCTAATTCTTGTGGCTTTATACTCCTAAGTAAAATATTTAGAGTTCCTTCAAAGATCACTTTATTGTTCCTTTAAATACAAAGTACCCTGAGGAAGCAAGACACAGAGAAGTGCCAAAGAAAGCTTAAAACAAGTAGGAAGTTGTGCATTGTTAATTTCCTCACTCATGATAGCCACTGATGGGATAGAGGAGAACACAACTTGTGTTCCCGATCCCTTAAGCTCTAAAGGGCTCTTAAAATCCCAAGGTTCTAAAATCTCTTTTAATTGATTTTGGGCTCCTTCTTCCCACATCATCACTGCCCATCTGAAATACTAAAAGGGGGTAATAATCAGAAGCGTTTACTAGAGTAGGAACTTTGTCCAACACATCCCTGACCTGTGCCCCAAGGAGGCAGCAGACTTCCCTGTGAAGCGGGTCAGGATGGCATATTGGTCCCTCTGCCCCCTTCAATAGAGAGTCACCCACAACAATGACCCTTCTGCTTTTCCTTTTGGAACTA
>JAOXNO010000001.1:53203935-53223037 GCA_028565335.1 Limnodromus scolopaceus | reverse complement strand
TTGAGTCACCATCCCTGGACGTGTTTAAGAGTCGTTTAGATGTGGTGTTGGGGGATATGGTGTAGGGGAGAACTTTGCAGAGTAGGGTTGATGGTTGGACCTGATGATCCATGGGGTCTTTTCCAACCTAAATGATTCTACGATTCTATGTTTGTTGGCAATCTAGACAATGGAAGTTTCCTAGTAAGACTCTAAACTTCACTAATTTGTGTGGATGCTTTTCTCCTGAAATGTTTTTCCTGTTAACCGAAAGATAAATCTCAAAGAAACTTGAGGAAAATACCTACTGCAAGCATTCCAGAGAAGTCTAGAAATAACAGAAGACTTCACACAGTATTCTTAAAAATAAACACACACTCATCTAACAAGAGAAGAGATAACATAGGCAGAAATCTGGACAACAAAGACAAAGTCTCCAATCTTCTAAATAAAGTATAGGCTCACTACTTTTACCAATACATACTGCAGGCCAGGGAACATGATTTTACTGTCAAGGGAACTCAATTCCTTGCAGAGTTCTTGATATTTGGCCATTAACAAAAAGAACACACTAAATTAACAGAGCCTACTCATATATGAGTCATTTTGTTTGTCTTGTGTTAGCTGTGAATGTCCTCCTTGAGTGCTTTTGAAAGAGAGGGTGGATTGGAATGGCATAGAAGTCTGCATTTTGCAGACAGGAACAGTAATATGCATTTCACTGGAATTCCACAGATTATCTTGTGACACACCAAAAATGACAATTCATGTCCAGTATTTTACTGATAATCTAGTCAATGAAGAGGTTTAACCTCAAAGTGTCCCCAGAGTAACTTACTCTCTCAGAAGCGTAGGATTGTAGATTTGATTTAGGGAAAAAAAACAAACAAACCACAAGCAAACAAAAAAAAAACCCAACCCAAACCAAAAAGTTACTCAGTCTTTGTTACCTACAGATCTTGAATGCAAAGATGCATCAAAATTTTCCTATGAAAATTTGCTTCTTGCCTTTTAAAAACTAGGCTATCAAGAGAGAAGGTCCATTTCTTCAGACCCATGATTAGGTAAGCAACAGAACATCACATTGGTCAGATAAAGCCTGTCTCTTATGAGTCCCTCTCTACTACTCCCAGTAAAAGGATTAAACTAGTCACTGTTTTTCTGGATCCAGAATTACCAGAATTACATCATGGAACACATTTTGTGATCCAATGACTAACTGCATTATGAGGAAGAAAAAAAAAAGAAAAAAAGAGCTTGATAATCACTGAAGAAGCATTCTAGTTTAGTACTCCCAGAGCAGCAGCACGATCCACTATGAGACAGATGAGAACTTTCAGTGAAGACTTAAAACTGGGTAAACAGGTAGAACCTAAATGCTTGGTTTGCACCATAAGAGGCATTATTGCATGATACCTATGACTTACATAGTTCTAAAGATAAACATTTCTTACTTGCTAAAGACAGCCATTCTAGAAATCTTTGCTTACAGAAATTAGACCACAATGAAAAGCTGTCAATCTTTTAACAGTATCCTCTTACTGATGCTGACCAATGACTTTGTATGTTTTTATAGCATAGTTATGTCCTATATCTTCCCCCAATCATGAGATATTTTGCTCAGCACACAACCAAAGCACTGGACAACATAACAGATGAGTGAAGAGGAAAACATTTCCTCTCCCTTTCCCCCCCCCCATCTTGTTCAGACAGTAATTCACAGAACAGTTCAAAATAAAACTACATACGCATTTATACACAAAGCATTGTTATCGGTTTGTTATCACTTATAAAAAAGAATGACTTGAATGTAAGGAAATATGTGAAAGAAAGATGCATTATCTTCAGTGTGAATTATCTTCAGTACGTGCCAAACACACCACATTAACTTCAAGACACCCGATTTTTGTGGTATGACACAACTTTGCTATACAAAAGAAAAAGGAAACAGTGTCTTTAAGGATTGGAAAAAATATTTAAGAAGCCACAAGACTTACAAAGAAGCTCAACAAGTGGGCATTTTCTATTCTATTGCCTTTTTTATTAAGAAAAATGCTAACTTCTGTAGTTCAGTTTACCATTTATTTTGCCTCTTCTTCTTGTGCTTCTTAGCAATTACAGTTGCACCTACTTCTAAAGGGACTCTTAAGAAGAGGGGAAGATGGACTTTATCTATTGGCCTATTGGTCCAAGTGCTAAAATTAGTAAAACAAAAAAATTAGTGTGTGCATGCATGTTTGAAGCCCTTTGATCAATGAAAAATGTCGCGGTAATTTAAATTCACAGATACTTGAAAAGCATATTAGAGGCCAGGTGACAGGTAAATCCCTTACCAAGTCTACATATTTTAGTTTTCCATTTTGCAAATTAGTTTCTGTATTTCATTAAAAGCTCCAGTCAAGTTAGCTTTTTGGAATGACATGGCACAGAAAACCAATGTTGCTTCAAATAATCCTTAAGACAGATTTTCCAGTACTTATTTTCCCCTCTGCCACAGGGTCAGAAAATGTGCCAACATGAATAGGGAAAGCTACCAAAGGAATGGCAGACACACAAGAGACTGCATATCATCATACCACATCTCTCTATTGTTAATTCTTCTAACACCATGGAACATCTAGCGAAACCCTGTCTGGAGTACTGTGTCCAGCTTTGGAGTCCTCAGAATAAGAAGGACAGGGACCTGTCGGAGCAGGTCCAGAGGAGGGCCACAAAAGTGATCAGAGGGCTGGAGGACCCTTCCTATGAGGACAGGCTGAGAGTGTTGGGATTGTTCAGCCTGGAGAAGAGAAGGCTCCTGGGAGACCTTATTGTGGCCTTTCAGTACTTAAAGGAGGCCTACAGGAGAGATGGAGACAAACTACTTAGCAGGGCCTGCTAAAAGGTCCAAAGGGACAAGGGATAATAGCTTTAAACTAAAACAGGGTAGATTCAGAACAGATAAGAGGAAGAAATTTTTTTACAGTGAGGGCCGTGAGACACTGGAACAGGTTGCCCAGAGAGGTGGTAGATGCCCCATCCCTGGAAACATTCAAGGTCAGGTTGGATGGGGCTCTGAGCAACCTGATCTAGTTGAAGATGTCCCTGCACATGGCAGGGGGGTTGGACTAGATGACCTTTAAAGGTCCCTTCCAACCCAAACTATTCTACGATTGTATAATTCTAACTCATCTGCCTTTCACAAAGAATAAGCTACTTTAACCAGGCACCATGAGGTAAAGCACAAGTACACTGACAAAGCTACTGGCATGTGTGAAAGCCCTTTGTTTGCTATAGTCAGGCAGATGAACTTCTACTATAGACTACACAAAAATCCAGGTCAAAGAAGTTACTAATATGCCAAAGACTGGGATTTTCAAGTTCTTTTTGAATCTGTGAAAATGACATGGCAACTGGGTATTGTAGAGTAAGTGTCACTATCTTGTTAAATATATCTCAGCTTCTAGCAATGTAATTATTTGAACTTTCAACTGTTTTCACTAAAATATTTCTGAAGAAAGAAAAATCACCTCTCTTTCCTATAAAAGTATTTGTGTGGGATAAATTCTCACTATAACACGAAGTTTTCAGAAAGTAACATCATAATTTATGCATCAATTATAGTTCCTTTTTTCTACTAGCTGCAACTGTACCAGCTTAAAACCACTTTGCTATAGCACAATTTACGTAGGTAATGTTATGTATTTTATTTAAAATTTTTTATGTTATAGCAAGCAATGTTGAATTCTAATAATAGCATATTGAACAGGAAACTGTAAAAATTAACTTAATAACCCACAAATTAGTTGTTTATAAAAGTTTCTCTGAACTACCAGAGTGGTGGACAGATATTTGCTGAAAACCATGAAATTACCATGAAAGTGGTATTACTAACAACAAATAATTCAATTTCTCCATTTTTATCTACATGAAACACAAGATTTAGCTACATACAGTTCCAGAGAGCACATCATGAGGGCAGCAGTTGAGAAGGTGACTCTTGCACACTCTGTCATCACTGAATTTGATTCGCTGACGGGTCGTGTCACCTGCAATATAGAAATCAACACATTCCAGGTTAGCAGTCTGTGGAAGCCAAACATGTTCTGCAGGTTACATGCAAAGCATTAACACTGCCCTGTCATATAGTGAAGGCCTATGGAAACTAGAACTTAAAACACTGTATGCTTCTTTGCCAAATAAAACCAAAAACACAAATACATGTTTTAATGCTCTATAATGCTATTTTTAAATCCTCTCACACTTCCTCTTCAAAAATGCAGTGTGAAAAGTGCTTAAAACCAGAAAGACAGCATTAGCTTAAAAACACTTCGCTACAACAGCATTTCTTAAATGAGCTATATAACATTCTATTCAGATTTTGCATGAAATAGTGATGTATTTGTATGCAACAATTAGCATATAAAAGCAGCCTCATAAACACAAGATGATACATATTGAGTCTTCACCGAATCCCACCTGATACTCATTTTATGATTTTGCTCTTGGATGCAATGCATCCTCTTACTTCTGATGGGAGTAGCATAAAAAGTTGGCAGAAGAATGGTTTTAAATGCTTACAAACCTGAAAAAAAGTCAGTCAAACATATGAACATAGCCTATATGCAAAATTATTTTACAAATGTTTGCATATCTCCATATCATAAGCCTTTTTTTTTCTACATGCTGTTTGTTGGGCTGGAAATATCTTAATTGTATCTTCATCATGGCAGGTTGTAGTTCCTGCATGAGCAGAAGCATCAACCTGCCCACACACTGAGATCCAATTGCAAGATTAAATAACCCCATCTTGGAGCAAGACCTAAAGTCTTCAGAACAAAGTAACCAGCTGATGTTTTGGGGAGGAGGGAGGGAATAGGTTTTCCTTCGAGTCATAACATTGTCACTATTTGAGATCTGGAAGAGAAACCACTGCTATGGCTCTCTTGTTGTTAAGACACAGGCATGATAAAACACCTTAATCTCTCAGGATGTAGCTATTTAGTCATTATTTAAAACATAACAAATGTTTTTTAAAATCTCTAATAATTGAAAACCTACTGGTGAATTACTGAAGCAAGGAAGGCTGCTGGGGGAAAAAAGACATACAATGAGTTCAGACAGCAGCCTTTTCCATTTCATCAAATATTTCAGAGTTAAGATACATTTTGCAGTTTATTGATGTTTTTTATGGCTTCATGACCCACAACACTGAGAATTTTGAATCTATTAATTCAAGAAGGCAAATTCATTACTGAAGTAACTACAACAGAGGGGAATAACCCCCCCGTATCTTATTAGTCAAGCCTTTCTTACTATCATATAATCAGATTTTAAAATATCAGTTCTATGCATAGGATGCTAATACGTAGCATTTTTAGATAGGCCAAGTTTCAGATTAATAAGCAAACAAAAGTTTCCAAAAACACCACATGCTTAATTTGCCTGCACGATACAATAGTTAAAACCTGTAATCCACAGGCTAAAGACAGCTTCAAAGCAGTTCAACAATAGGTTTTCTAGAGGGCGACCTTACTGCTTAATTATACTTACACCACTAAAAATTTAGAGCAATCCCTTTATAATCATGCCTGCTACTGCAGTAAAGAGTTCAGAGTTTTGCTTCTCCTTTTTTGCTTTTCAGGAGGTGGATCCATAGTTTTTAAACACATAACTGCGTTTGTTCCACATTCATTAACACATCTGAAAAGTTATTGATAACTCACGGCTCGGCGAATGCGGGGCCTTTCTGACACTCCCTTGCAGATTGATGTAGGCAGGCAAAGATACATTGAACCTTTATAAATAAAACAAGGGGCCAGATTGTTCAGTTTGTATAGAATAATAGACTCTGCCAGCAATTTTAACACAGCATCTAGAAATACATGTTGACTGTAAAGAATCTTCTATATAAAGACACATGAACAAAATCACAAAAAATATTTAAAAAAAGACAGCTGATGGCCTAATAGCACTAACCTACCAGCAGTCAAGGAGTTATCAGGACCTGAAAATTGCCAAAAGACTCATCATGTTCCTTAGGTAACGTTAGCGAGCAGTATTTTCAGACGTTACCTCAACATCTAGACATAGCTTTTTTCATACCTCTGCCACAACTAGGAACCAACGCTAGAGCTGCAATACAGTCTTCTTTCATCTAAGTGGCTATCATGATAATCACAACAACTACCAAACTAAGACAACATAGGGGAAAAAAAAAAAAAGGTAGCAGAAACTGGTCAATGACAGCCTCAAGAACACCTCCTACATTTACATTTTAAACCTTTATTCTTTCTGCACTGTGCCTTGGTCTAGTATTTAAAAGACCTTCAGAAAGGCTCCCATACATTCAGATATTTACCTTTTCCTTCCTATGAAAAGCAGTTTCATACATTTGCATTTATTTTTAATCTATGCTGTTTCAGAAGGAAAGGTTTATCAAAAAGAAAAGTGTCATATACTATCTCCTAACAACAACTGAATCGTGTGCCCCTCTCGCAGCTCATTCCAGAGTCTGATAGCCTCAGAAGAAAATGCTTTTATTTCTTCATAAATTTTGTGAGCTCCAATACCCCTAAATAGTGCAGACGTGTTGGCAAAGACAGAAGATGCATTCTGCTGCTGACCTACAGATGAATCATCGTGAGCAGATGATTACCTGGGGTCTACATGGGTTGCTGGGGGGAAGGGCAGAATAAAATCTATAGATTCACTACACACCTCACATTCAGCCTACAGCAAAAGAGACAAAGAAATAAAACACGAACAGATATGTTCTTAAGCCAGGGACTTCAGTGTTCAGGTAACCAAGACACTACTTCTCTTTGTCAAACTGTACTTAGGTTGATACACTCTTTGTATGTTCAAACAACCAAGTGAAAGCTAAGCGACATTTACGAGTATTAAAAAAAAAAGGCTTTATATATTCTGTAAGAAGAAAATAATACATCTAGGTACCAAGTACCTGCAGTCATCTAAATTTCAGAAGTATCCTTAAACGTTTATAAAGGGGACACTATCACTGATAATTCAGACCTTATTACAAGTTCTATTTTCATAGGTAAATAATTAAATTAGCTCAGAATAGCAACTTATTTAACTCTGCCTCTGAAGAATAGCAGAGTATTCAACCACTTGATCTTTGGGACTCACGCTCATTAAAGAAATCAAAGTAATTTACCTGGGCATTACAGGAGTCAACATCTATTACTATAAGCCATTCCTGTGTTTCCAATTAGATTTTCTCCATTTACAAGAAAAACTAATCATATCATCAATAAAAGTTATATAGAGATACATAAAAAATACATTAAATTTTCCTCAAGAAGCAACAGCTTTAGTTTTACTTAAAGTACCTGGCCCAAACCACATTTCTATAAGAGATTACTTTCCAGATGAATGGAGAACTTTGAAACAGAATTGAAACATTCAAGAAAAAAAGCCAAACATAAGGAAATTTCTACATTTGTATATCTCATATCCTTTATAAGCATAAAGAAACTGCACACTAGGGACACAAATACTAAAGACATAATGGCAGTAATGTAAACTTTCTAAAGGAAGTTTTCTAATTTGTATTAAACATGCTGACTACAAAAGTAACATCAAGACCAACACATACTGCTGATTAAGGAACATCCAGAGGTTAAGATCACAATATGCGCTTAAGACTATACAATTCACTTTGACCTCCCAAATCTGACCTATTAACAAGCCTCCACAATGTCATTCCCATTCAGTGTATTTTAATCACAAACCAGCAGAATGAACACTTACGTATCAACAATGCTTAGCATTATAACATGCTTATAACAATGATTTATTTGATCCAGCACCTCTTACTGTTCTGACGTATGCTAATATACTACTAACAACAAGCTCAGTGCATTGATGAGAATTAGCCTTTATAACCCAACTGTAATCTCCAATCGCAAACTAATGATGCAATCCATGCAAAGACAACAATGAGCATTTTCATTTTCATGCCGTTAACCTCCTGCATTAAGATGCATCAACCAAAAATGGTTAGCTTTCCGCTCAAATTTTTGAAGCGTGAGTCCCGACATGTTGGCAAGGGACTCTGAAAGCTTTACTCACAAAGAGCTACCAACTGGGTGGAATATCAGGTTAAAGACTGCGTATCAAATTTCATCAGCAAAACAAGCCCTGTATAACAAGGATTCAACATCATTATTTAATTGAGGCTTAGACAGTCACAGAAGACCCTGTTCCTGCTACACACTTAATAGGCAGCTAATTCTGATATTCTTGTCACTAACACTGGATGCATCTTTACCATAACACCTTTAGAATAATACATTTCTAAGCTTCTGGTTTACACTATGACTGAATTAATATTTGTGAGTGCAGAATAGAATGAAACCATTTTTTATCTAATGCATTACAAGTGGAACAAATACAGGAATTATTTTTTAGGTATGAATATGCCCATTTGCTTCTTCATAAATGCAATTTCATACAGTGCCCCAAATCCAGAGTAGAGAAATTCCTCGAGTCCTTCACTGTTCTCATTTTTAAGGACTAAAGTACCAGAACTTTATAACAAAGCCAGCAAATACACAGAATTCACTAAACATAATCCTTGCTCTTAAAAGCCTTCTGATCACTCCTGACTGACACATAAATATTTTCATGGTTTATGTGTTGCTACTACCTTCAGATTTCTGAGCTGATATCAATTCAACATTTCGGGTAGGTTTTGCAGAAATATGTCTATACAAGACAGTTTTTTCTGCCTTTGCTGCTGATCTGTATTTGAAAGAAAAGCTCTCAGAAGAGGCCCTCAGCCTGAGGCTACCCAAAGGGCTTGTGGTCTTCTAGTAACGTACAAAAACATATTGAAACTGATTTCAAAAGCACATACACTTCCACCTACAACTGTAAAGCAAAGTGGAAACGAAAATCTATGTATCCTTAAGTACACAGAGAATTGTTCAATAATCCCATGAGGAAACAAGTAAATTAAAAAATAGGTTTACAAGTTCTAGATTACACCTTTTACCATATAAAGGGGGTCACAAGACACAGGATGATGTTGAGGTAAGCACAAGGTTGTCACTTCAACTCCTCCCAAGCAAGGGGAACAGGAAAGCCACCCATTAGTAACTGCTACTCAGGATAACTGAAGTGGCTAGCATAAAACAGAAAAACTGATTAAGATGTGAACAGATGAAAAAAGGATATTTTAAGTTTCAATGACAGAAGAAGATGATTTAGAACAAGGAAAGTGCTTTGTTAATAACAGCTAAAGAACTGAGTTACAGACTCCAAATCCAGCCGTTCAGCTCAAAAAGCTAGCAGGTGAAGCAAAAGAGGCTGATAGGCACTTCATACATAAGGGTTCTGTGTATCTAAAGATTCCAAAGATCTAAAGGTTCCAAAGATTTTTCTGCTAGTCACATAGCATAGTATTTGTTAGGATGCTTGGGAGAACGCTTTAATGACCACACAGGAGTCTCAGAAGCATGCACAAATTTAACTGTCTCTTAAGAAGAATCTAATTAACTTTGCTAGTCTATCATATTTCTAGATTATAACCTATTTTTGATGTAGTGGCAATTATTTAAAAAAACAAAAACAAAAAACCCAAACCAAGCCAAGCTACCACTACATTTCTTCGCAACAGTCAAGCCTTGGCAGTTTCAAGATGTGGTGTTGTTCCAAGGCCATTTTGATCTGCTCTGTGTGTGTACCACTGTCATTAGTAACGATCCTCCTCCACCTTCTGCTTCTAACCCATTCCTCACACTGACTCTAGCGTTCATGTGGCAAGGCAGAGCAGGTAACCGACCTGGCAGAAAATGAACCTGTTGAGCAAGATAAGCTGATTTAAGACAAAACGAGATCTTCACAACCACGCCTTTTAAAGAAAACTTTGCAATCTTTGTTCATTCCAGCTATATTCTGGAAAAAAAAAAAAATCCTGGGGTACATGTTGGTTATGGGTGAGATAGAGTTAGTTTTATTCATAGTAGCTAGTATGAGGCTATGTTTTGGATTTGTGCTGGAAACAGTGTTGATAACACAGGGATGTTTTAGTTACTGCTGAGCAGTGCTTACACAGTCAAAGCCTTTTCTGCTCCTTGCACCACCCCACCAGCAAATAGGCTGGGGGTACACGGGAAGTTGGGAAAGAACACAGATGTGAGAGCTGACCCCAAGTGACCAAAGAGATACTCTATACCCTGTGATGTCATGCTCAGCATTTAAAGCTGGGGGAAGGAGGAGGAAGGGACAGACATTCAGAGTGATGGTGTTTGCCTTTCCAAGTAACTGTCACATGTGACAGAGCCCTGCTTTCCTGGAGATGGCTGAACACCTGCCTGCCCATGGGAAGCAGTGAATGAATTCCTTGTTTTGCTTTGCTTGCGCGCATGGCTTTTGCTCTATCTATTAAACTGTCTTTGTCTCAACCCACGAGTTTTTTCATTTTTACTCTTCTGATTCTCTCCCCCATCCTTCCAGGGGAAGTGAGTGAGTGGCTGAGCTATGCTTACTTACTGGCTGGGGTTAAACCACAACAGGTACTAATACCAATTGTTAACATTTCACTCCATTTGTAAATGACTCAATTTACTTAAAACAGTTATGATCCTATTTGTAAGGATCAATCATATTTTCTAGAGAATAGAGATTGCAAAACGAGGGTTTACCAAAGCATACTATTAAAAAAAAAAGTTTAATCAATTTCACAGTTGAAAAATGGTATTTAAAAAAATAAAAGTCACACTTTTCTATCAGCTTATTCCTAATACTTCTGAGTGACTAGCTGCCACAGCTCTGGTCATCAACAGTAAATTCAACTTGAACTAACCTTTTAACTACTGATATATGTAATAAAGAGTCTTTTAGTTTAACTGTTAACAGTGAAAAACCAGTATCAAGAAAATATTTGTTTTAAGTACATAAGATTAGCACCTGGTCTTCAGTATTTCTTATTTCTAAATGTTTGGAAAACCCACGCTATATATTCAGTAGCTTATATTTAAGCTTCTCTATTTAAGTATGTCAGGTTATCAGTACTTAGAATGACATACTTCAGGGAAAATTTTTCCAACCTGCAGTCATGACTATATTAAATTAGTCCAGCTTTTTACTAACATCAAAATGTAAGCCTGTTTTTTGGTTGCTTTTTTTTTCCTTTGAAATTCTGGCATGGTCTACATCAAATCAAGTTTTCTTGTCAGAGAAGCATGTAAGAGAAGTTTAAGCTAGATATAACAAAAAAAATCCACTTGTTTATAAATAATGTGTTTTTCCATGTGTGCAACAACAAAACCATGCCATTTACAGAATTACTTCATTGTATTGACATTAACAATACAACTGCTTTTTATATATCCCAGGTGAATTCTAAGAACTGCAGCTCACTGGAAACACCTGAAGAGCATCTGCCAAGTCCCTTCTGTTTCACCTGTCAAGTGTCTGTCACAGGAGCAAAGCAAGCAGGGAGCAGCGGGGCTCTGGGCCGGCAGCTGGCGAGAGGCTGCCCCAACATCACATCCTGGCAGGTACCAGGCAGCAGTTCATCACACGTTGAGCGATGCCGCGTGACTACAAGTGCATCTATCCCACTGCCAAAATTCAGTGCCAAAGCAAGTCACAAAGCTCTCAGTTCTCCCTGCCCGCAAGCACAGGGCTATCTGGGAAAGGATACAGCAAGGAGCAGGCCCAGAGCTGCGTACAGAGTTCTGGATAGCCACACATAGGGCAACTATGAAATGAGAAGCCTCCTTATTAACACAGCTTATTTTTCATAATTATTCCTGCAGCAACATTATGGCTCAGTGGGTACTTTCTGAATCAATTTGACCAATACAGAACTCCGCTTTCTAGGTGTTTTCAGAGCTCAACAGCAAATCCATAACAACATTTCATAATGATCTCCTTTGAGCTTCACCATTCTGGCCCCAGGGACACCAGTTATAATGAGTGTGCACAAACTCCCACAAATTACAGCCTAGAGCTCATCTCATAAAACCACATTTGAGCATCTCATTGCGGAATTTTCAAAACCATTTTCAGACCACGCTCCTGTTCTCTACAAAGGATACTTTAAGCTCTGAAAAAGTAATATAGACTACATACTCAGGCAACAACATTGGCTTTGAATTTACATCTGAGTTTGTTCTATTCTCACTGATGAGATCAAATGTTTGATCTCTACCTTTTCAAATACAGGTAAGAATTTGAAGCTTTCACATTCCAGGCTCCTCAAAAAAATGCAACCAATCAACACCCTCCCCAAAGCAACCCTCAAACTATGAGAAGTATAAAATTCTGTTAATCAGGAAATTAAAAAGCACTTTGTTAGTTTTGAGCAACATAAAACACAAACATCACCCAAGAAAGATTATTTTTTTAGGAACATTTTAAACTCTATTGTGTTGCCAGGCAGAGTAAAATCAAAGGCAATAGGGATAAGTGGCAAAATGAGAGCTACAATCAACTAAGAAATGAAAAAAATGCCACATTCTAATGAAAAGCTATGACTTGCATATTACTAGAAACAGAGTATTTGTCAAAGGTCATGGGAACATAAAAAAACCCAAACCACCCCCAAGCCCACTACTCTCAAGGTTAGCAATATTTCAATGACCTTGAGTCTGGCCTTGAATTTAGTAAATACCAGCTCTGCAGAAAAGGTTGATTTTCAATCCCTGGGTGCACTTCAGTTTAAGTAATGCTTCACAGGATTATTTCATTTAAAAAAAAATTAGAATGGTGTTACACTGAGATTCTCAGCTCTCCACTTAAACCAATAACGGTAGCCAGTTTTGCAAACAGTCTTTTGTCCTTATCCTTCCCCATCCTGCCAATTTTGTGTAAATGCTTCCTCTCCGGCCAGTTATTTTCTAAACAGCTCAGCACATGCAGTTTAGGAAGTACAGGGTGGGCGGGAGGGCAGAATACCACTATGAATAAAATAACTGCTTTCTCACAAAGCTAAAGGAAATCTAGTCTGTGCTTTGTGGTTTGGATCTTAGTCACCTAGCATTTTTAGCAGCTGTCACAGGTGAATGGCACTCTTCCCCCACCACCCAATAGAAAACACATTCATAGACTGAAACAGCATCACCCTCCTTAAACCTTCTGTATAGGCTTAGGTAGCAATCTGTGTGCCGACACCGGGAAAACTTGAGTTTCACGAGCACAGTGTTCCTTTGCCAAACAGACACACGCAGCCACAACAGGAAGTATTTGAAAATCTTCTGGGCTAGGACAAAAGCACCCCAAGTCAGATCCTGCATGATGACTACTCACTAACAAACCTTGCTCTGGAAGGCCATCTCTGCAGAACAGTAATTTTCCAATGTGATTATCACACCTCTGCTTAAAACAACTATAAGCACTTAGCAGAAAGCATTCATGACATATTGGGTGTGTGAAAACTAGTTAAATTTATTTAGAATTCTACATTATACTTAAAAAAGCTGTCAGAAAGATCACATCACCTCTGTACCAACAAGTGACTGGTACATACAAGGTACGTCCCAGTTCATACAACCTACTTGGTACATGAAAAACAGGTAATTCAGCACGAAGCTTCAACAAACACGTAACACATCCATAATAGTGAGTACAACGTGCAGAACATTCAAATAGTCTCCAACTGCAGTCTACCCTTGGGTGCAGTATTCTCGTTTCTAAACAAAATACTACACAGCATAAAAGCAACAGTGCTTTTCTAGCTGTCCCCAAGCTATGTGGATTTATGGATGACTGCCAATTCAAACTTTCACATTGACTGCCACACACCCTGACAAAAATTCTGAGAAGCTGTACACAGAGATAATTCTCCAGTTCACTATGTGACCGCAGAGCGATCTGAAACCTGACTGTACTTCTACTACTTCTCTCCTGGGATTACTGCCTCTAGATGTTAAGCTTTTAGTCAGCTGCTTGGGGCTTGTTGGTTTTTAAAAGAGTTCGTCCCCTTAGGTTAATTACACACTCTCTTTCGGAGAGGATCAGCCATACCCACCTGCTAACTGAAATGATGGTTTGGGTCAGACTTTAGACAAAACTATAATAACACGCACACACATAAAAAAGCCCTGCTCTACTGTAGTAGCTATTGGTCTCTAGGGATTCTTTTAATTGTTCCCCCTCTCCCCCCCCGACTCCGTGATCCGAATGTGGGAAACCGCTGCCTCCCCCAGCTCTGAGCCGCGCGGGAAGGCCCCACGGGCGCGCCTTTAGCGCTGCAGTTCCGCTGCGCGCCCCATGCACCCGCGGGGCGCGGATCTGAAACAGTGACTGAAAGGGCAGCACGGCCGCCCGCTGCCCGGACAACGGCTGGCGCTGGCAGCTCCGCCGAGGAGGGGGGGAGGCGGCGCCCGACCGTCCCGAGCGGCGCCGAAGGCCCCCACCCCGCCGCTGACCTGCGGCCCCGCCAGGCCCCGCCCCGCAAGGGGGGGGAGGGCGGTAGGGAGCGAGCCCCGGGCCTGCTGATGGCGGGGAACGGCCGGCTGACCTGCTCGGTACCGCCGTGACCTCCGAGGCTGCGGCGGCTCCGCCCCCTCCTCCCCTCCCCCACCCCGGCTGGGGGGACACTTACCGTCCCGGGACGTGCCCATGAGCTGGTCCAGCATGGCGCGCATCTGGGCCTGCGCCGACATCTTGAGCGCGCGCGGGGCCGGCCCGGCCCGGCCAAGTCACGCCGACAGCGGCCTACAAGGCCCGAGGCGGCGCTCAGCCCTTCCCCCTGGCGTCACTGGCGGGCCCGGGCGGAGCCGCTCCCCCGACGCCGCGCAGGGGCTCGGGAGGAAGCGGGAGCGGCGCTGCCTCGCGCTGCCGGTGGACGGCGGAGCGGGAAACCTGCCTCGCGCCGGTCGCGGTGCCGCCGCCGCCTCCCCTCCCCCCTCCGCTCCTCCCGCTTCCTCTCACGCTTGCCACGCGCGCGCGCCAGCGGTAACGGAAACCCGCGCGCACGCGCACTGGCCCCCCTTCTCGTCCGCTCCGCGACGTCAGCGCGGACAGGCCTTGGCGCCTGCCGATTGGCCACAGCCTGCGGTGTTCGGCCAATGACGCACCCGCGCGGTGAGATCCCTGATTGGGCCGTCGAGCTTTTCGCTGGGCTGGGCCGCTGGGGCGCGCTGATTGGCCGCGCGTCACATTAGCGGCTGTGACGTGCCGGTCTCCGGGCCAGCAGCGGTGGCGCGGGCTGGTTCGCCGGCGGGGGAGGGCGGGGGGCGTAGGCGGGCCCTCCCGGGAAGCAGAAGTCGCGGTCTGGTGGGTCCGTCGCAGTTTCTTGCTTCTGTGAGAAGCGGGGGCAAACCCAACCGAAACAGTTTCACGACGGTTGATTCTGACGTGCCCAAGCACGTGGCGGAGCTGGAATTAGTTGAGCGCACCCTCAGTAAGTTCGCAGACGACACCAAGCTGGGCAGCAGTATCGATCTGCTCGAGGGTGGGAAGGCTCCACAGCGGGATCTGGACAGGCCGGATGGATGGGCTGAGGCCAATGGGATGAGGTTCAACAAGGCCAAGCGCTGGGTCCTGCACCTGGGTCACAGCAACCCCATGGAGCGCTGCAGGCTTGGAGAAGAGTGGCTGGAGAGCTGCTTGCTGGAAAAGCACCTGGGGTCATTGGTCAACATCTGGCTGAACATGAGCCAGCAGTGTGCCCTGGTGGCCAAGAAGGCCAACAGCATCCTGACCTGTGTAAGGAACAGTGTGGTGAGAAGGACTAGGGAAGTGATGGTGCCCCTGTACTCAGCACTGGTGAGGCCCCGCCTCGAGGGCTGTGTCCAGTTTTGGGCCCCTCACTACAAGACAGACATTGAGGTGCTGGAGCGGGTCCAGAGAAGGGCAATGAAGGTGGTGAGAGGTCTGGAGCACAATAGTTACGAGGAGCGGCTGAGGGAAGTGGGGTTGTTTAATCTGAAGAAAAGGGGCTGAGGGGAGACCTTACCACTCTCTGCAACTACCTGAAAGGAGGCTGTAGAGAGGCGGGGGTCGGTCTCTCAAGTCACAGGCAATAGGACAAGGGGAAACAGCCTCAAGTTGTGCCAGTGGAGGTTCAGATTGGATAATAGGAAAATTTTTTACACTGAAAGGGTTATCAAACATTGAAACAGGCTGCCCAGGGAAGTGGTTGAGTCACCATCCCTGGCAGTATTTAAAAGACGGGTAGACACAGTGCTTAGAAATATGGTTTAGCGATGGCATTTGTCAGTGTTAGGGTGATGGTTGGACTAGATGATCTGAAAGGTCCCAACCTAGACAATTCTATGATGCTGTGATTCTAATGCAAAGCAGGACTGGAACCTGGGCATCTCTTACAGCCCTGCAGCCTGGTGCCCCTTGCTCACCCCCGGGGCCAGCATAGCATCCCTTCGCCAGGGCAGTCACCCAGCAATGGGAACGTGTTGCCTGACGCGTGGGTGTGCGTGCGCAGCAGCGCCTGGTGGGAGCAGGGATGTTGGGATGTGTACGTCAGAGCTAGTGCTGACGGGATGTGCATCTAAAAGACAAATCCCTTTGTTTGACTGACATTCAGCCCTGTTTAATGATTCTGTGCTTCTCTCGAGCTGTCAAGTGCAGTTATGGTCGCACTGGTGGGAAAAGCTCCTGTAGTACCCGCTTTTTAGAGAGCCTCCCTTAAGACTGAAGTTACTGTTATGTGTTGCAGCTAATATCAATTTACAGAGCACTAGGACCTAGCCTCACAAAAAACATTTTCACAATTTCTGTCTATCCTAACGCCTGCATTTTGTGACCATCCCTTTCTTAACCATCCTGTTGCCATCTAGTGCCCAAAAGGCGTCAGTGACTGTCACAAGGATCAGTTCTAATCGTCCACAACCAGGGTTGTGTTCAACTTTTAAAATCAGCTTAATACAAGCAATAAAAGGCAACTGTAAAAATCCATTAAAAAGCCCCACCCCAAATTATCTGGATTTCACAAGGACTTGCAAAGAAGATGCAATGCTCAGATAGGAGTCTTTCTATAAAAAATTTAGGAAAAGGTTCCCTACCCAGTGCTCCTCAGCTCCTTCAGAACATGTCCCAGCTTTCCTTTTTCTTCAACATATACATTTGCTTTTGTTAGTCATTACATTACTTTGGATTGAAGGGGAAGTAACTGGAAGTGATACAGATACAGGTTAAAATTTTTTCTATTGAGGCATTTTAGCTATTATTTTTACCCACACCATACAAGCTTTAGCTCTAGGTACTCTTTAAAGAGCAAAGATTGCTTTTTACATCTATTTCAGGGCAAATTTCAGCTTTTCTTTCAGAATTAGTTTCAGTGAGCCGTGTATTTTTCTTCTGGAGCAATATGACTTTGGATGGGGCGAACCTTTAGTCCATCTGGAAAGTAAATTGCAGAATGTAGCAGCTGCATTAAATAACTCAGAACAACAAATACATCACAGCCACTCTCAGGGTATGGTGACTTCCCATAACTTTCATCCACTGAGCTTCAAGTAGGTTGGTACTTCCTCACCTGTTGTATTAACACTTTTTTTAAAAAATCCACCACTGTTAGACTAGTAAGACACTGCAAGAATTGCAAACTGGATTTTTAGTCTACAGAACTTTAAAACTTGTAGTGCACATCTCCTTACCTTACCTAAGCAGCCCATACCTCCCCAGTCTTAAGGATCTATTGTGCCAATCCCCTATACTTTTGGGATTAAACTATCCCTGAGTTTGAAATACAGAGGAAGGAGAATATATATAGATTTAGATGAAGTAATTCTATTTTCAATGCTTTTCTGACAGAACACTTTGTTTTCCCTGGTAGTAAAAAAAAATGCCAAACAACCACTCTTTTGTTTGCCTTGCTTATAGCTCCTCCCCCAAGTAAACAAGCCGCACATTTTTAGTCATTGTAAGTCATCCTTATTACAGATTTCTTATGTATCTTGCATATAATTCAACCCTCCTCTGAGAAAAGGGCAGCAACAATTGAAAGCCAGTATTTCTTTTCTTTCTTATAAAAAGAGGCTTTCTGTTCCAGATGGCAAGACAGGCAGCAAAATGGCAGCTTGATTTGTCCAGCTAGTGTGTAAGAACAGCACAGGAAGCCCATGGTTGCACAGTCAGCCACTCAGAGACACCAAGAAACACATAATTCATGAAGTAGTATTGGTCTTCTTGAATTGTTACCACTAGCTCACCACCATGGAAAAAAAAAAATCTTCAAGGTGAATGAGGTTGGTGTTAGCTCACCACAATCCACCCAAAAAAAGAGCCTTTATTCTTCATAGAATAGAAAATTCACACACACACAGAATGCAGCTGGAAAACCCTACAGTAAACAGGCAAAGTCTCTCACCTACAGATTCTGAGGGGGGCAACCAACCAACAACCCTTGAGACTCCTCCGAGAAACAAGTTTCGCAGCGAAGGCCTTGCCGTGATTTTCGACTACAAACCACCCTTCCCTCGTTCCACGGAGGTTGCTTGTCATGACCCATGTCCACAACGAAGGGGTGGGCCTGGTGCCGTTGATAAACCATGAGAGGGATTCCCAGTTATGGCCCTTTCACACCATGGCGGCCACCTAAAACTGACAGAAAACACAAGCCAGAAAACCCAGTTTTGGCAATTCCAGGGTGTTTTATTATTCGGGAATAAATAAGTAACGTGGCAGAATCATCTCAGCCCTTCCCTCCGGGCTGCTGAGGCAACCTGAAGCCCACCAGGCCGGCGACCTCCTCGGGCGAGCGCTCCCCCTTGCCGTGGTACTCCCGGTGGAGGGCCGTGTGCTCCCGCACGCTGCGGAGCAGGCAGAGGTAGGTGGCAGCCTGGAAATGCAGCTCCTGCTGGGCCCGGCACAGCTTCTCGCTGGTGACCTGCCGAGAAAGGAGGGAAACAAAAACCCTCACCTCCACCCCGAAGCCGCCGGGTCGCCCCCGCTTCGCCTCGTCAGGGAGAGGGGTGTAAGGGGAAGAGCCCAGAGCGTACCCGGTGGGCGCGGAAGGCCGCGACGATGTGCCGGTAGGCAGGCGTGTCGCGATAAGGCCGACCGCTGGCGTACCGGAGCTCACGGAGGAGCCCGCGGAAGGTCTGCAGCGGAGAGCCCAGCGCCGCCCAAATACCCCAACTCTAACAAGATTAAAGTATTAAACCCCACCCTGTTACCCCAACTCAGGAGCGCCTGTTAGAAA
>JAOXNO010000001.1:53192458-53203835 GCA_028565335.1 Limnodromus scolopaceus | reverse complement strand
CGGCGGGCGGGGAGGGGCGGAAGATGGCGGCGCGTTTCTGAAGTCTCCGGTCTTAAAACTATCTACACCCAACGGGGGACGCTCGGGAAGTTGCAGGAGATGCAGCCCCCAGCGGCTCAAGGCTGGCGCTCGGGAAAGCCAGCGCAGTTTGAGCGTCGCGGGGCCCCTGCGGGGTACCACCGTCCCAGCTAGGAAAAGAGGAAAAAAGTCCACCCCAGATGGGACTCGAACCCACAATCCCTGGCTTAGGAGGCCAATGCCTTATCCATTAGGCCACTGGGGCTACCACGAACAAAGCTTTCCTCTGCCAGTAGTTGTCTTCTGTCCCCGCCCCTCTGCCTTTTATGGAAAGCCGCGAAGGCCGCTGACTGGGCAGCACCTCCCCGCGCGCGGCTGGCGGACCGGAAGCCGCTCTGTGGCTCCGCCCACCGGGAGCACGGAGCGGTCGCCGCGGCCTGTGTAGGTCGGGGAGGGGAGAGAGGGGGAGTCCCTGGTTTCGGAGAGGCTGGGGGGACCATCAGGCTTCGCTTTGGAACGACACACGCCGAAGCGGAATAATTCGCCCCAGATAAGTTTTAAAATGCTGCTCCTTGCTCGCAGTATTGCCCTTGCCATTGTGGTTGCTGTGACTGGAGAAAGGTAGGCCCCCAACGCCCCGCACCCAGAACAATGGAAACCCAAGAAGAAAAGGCCCAAGCAACAGCCCTTCCAGTGAAACATTTTCACATCTTTTTATTTTTGTGAGAAATCACGGAGACAGGGCTAATATGTACATTCCTCTTTATTTAATACAGCACAGACACATGACACATTTTAAAAAAAAAGGAAAAAAGGAAAAAGGAAAGTACACTGATGAAAAGAGCCTGTCGCAGTGAGGGACAGGGAACAGCTAGGCCGAATGGAGTAAGGCTCTTACTGCAGAACAGGGGGCTGCCGGCAAGGGGAGATCCGGGAGCAAAGTCTGCTGCCAAAAAAAAAAAAATTTAAAAAAAAGAAGGAAAATCTTCACACTCCTTTCAGGAAAGCAGAAAATAAAAGGGCAAGTCCCTCTGGGAACAGGTGGAGGCAGCGTTACCTGCAAGGTTTGCAGGATACAAACCCTATTACTATGTTTGGACCAAAGCACTGATAAAATGAGAAATGCTTCTCCAGCTATTCTTGCAGAGGGCAAATAGTCCTGACCTCTGAAAACATCAGACTTCTCAGGGATGGCAAACCTGAGTATATGGAAGGAGTGAAAACATCAAGTAGTCACACAGAAGAGAGTTAAAATTAGTCTCCCTGACAGGGCTCTGCTGGCCACAACTGGGAACGTGCAGGGGAACAAACCGGCTTCCCAACTAACAAAAGACTAACAGCCATTAAACCGACAATATACACATCTGGAACTGATGCGGGCTTTTGTGGCAGCAGCTTCTTCCTTTTCCTGCTTCAGCTCAGGATGGAAATTAAGCAGGCACCAGTTCCTCTGGCAAAGAGCCTTACACACTTTTAAAAAATTAAAATACAAAAAAAGGGAGACAGGTGTATTTACAAAATCCATGGCTGGTACAGTACATCATTTTTAAGACACACTAAATGCTACAATCTTTCAGGTCCTGAGATTATTACAAAAAAAAAAAAAACAAACAAAAAACCAACAACTCAAAACTTGCGTTCAGGTCCAGTTTTATAAGGAGAGAGGAAAGAAATCACACATTTAAAACACAGTATCCCTTGAAGTTATTGGAACACACCTCCCTAAAAATCCAAACGAAAGTGGTGCTGACCACCAAATGTAGCTGCATTTGTTCAGGCTTGTTGTCACAAGAGGGGGGAGCATTTCACAGGGGAGTTCCTCTGGAGGCTGTTAGGATCCTCTCTCCATCACTAAGCCCTATGATCCGAAATATGCAAGTATCAAAAGAAGGAAGGTGACCTTGTAACAGATTCATGCTGGACTGAGTAAAGCATCACAGGAATCACCAACTCAAACAGGTTTGCCATCTCATAGTAGCTGCACATCCCATTGTCGGAAGCCAAGGAATGCAAAGAACTCTAGCTGTGATTTAACATTTGTTTATAACAAAACACTTGAACAGCTGTTTGTTCTGAGCTACCCATTGAAAGGCAGGAAAACACTTTCTCCATCTCTTCCTTGGCCTTTCATTGTGTTGGGAACAACAGCAAGTCAGGTAGAATTAAGCTGGCCATATCCAAACTTGCTAAAATATGTATATATACACACGCACTAAAAGTGACACCAAACAAAAGATAGTGAGGCCAAACCCCTGTTGAGGGGGTGATCCCCACTACCATCAGCTGTGCAGGTATTTGGATGCTCTGCTCTTGACTGAGCCTCTATCAGGCAGAACTAAAGGGACTTGCACCGACACCTGTTGGTTTTTTTCCCCAATGAAATATTCTGAACATAATGCTTTTGTATCATCAGAAGTTATAATCACAGATGCCCTTTTGTTATGAGCACCTGACGTTAAGCTGGAGAATGCCAACATTTTAAGGATTACTCATGAAATGCTTCTAACGCTCAGTAAAAGACAAGAGACAAATCACATAACAAGGGTACTAGTTCAACTGCTAAAATATAACGCTGCTCAGTAGACTTCTGGGTTAATAGTAGTTCACTCTGTATTTTTTTTTTTTTTAACAGTAGTCCAAAAATAAAATTTCTCCATCTATTTCCAGTATGGATCTTGAGAACTATGCAAGAACATGGTACTAATTGCTACATGATGGAATCACCGGCAATAAAACACGCACTACAGTCCTCACCTCTGAGCTAAATTGTTATTTGTAGTTACATACAACAAGACTAAAAGATCAGTGAGAAATACCTGGGGACTGCAATTTAGCTTTTATTTAAAGATCCAGCTACTGTGTAGCCGGTAACTCCCCTTGTTTAGAAGCAACTTCGTTAAAGTGAGAAAGATTTAATTCACTTCTGATACTTGAAGGAAACCTGGGATATCTCATTAGTTTCTCCCCAAATCCAATCTGTACATTTGAAAAACATTGCTGCGGCTTCTTAAACCAATTTTGAGAGCTGAATATTCTAAAAAACTCTCAGATTAAAACCTGTCACAAGAGGTGATTTTAGCTTCCTTCTGGAAGCAACTTCATGACACTTGACACTAGGTGTTTCACCAGTGAAAGAGTTTCTTTTTCAAAATACAACTTTCTTTCTTCACATTAGCAAAAAAAAGACTTCTGCAGTACAGACATTCAAAAAATATTCCATTTTCTTTGGGTAAAACTTCAGCATGTGTTAAGAGGGATAGCTGGGGGAAGGAATGCATGTAACACTGAAACACGTAAATACTTAATCTGCATAGTTGATATTAGTGACTACTAATCAAACTAAGGCCTTATCTGAAAAGAGCTGAGAACACAAGAAAAGTTTCTTCCCTCACTCCCCAATCCTCTGGTGAAATCTGGTAAGTCTCAAAGAATCTCTGGCTGCCTCAGCAGCTGCTTGGTTTGGCCTACGATGATGGTATCTCCTGACTGTTTTTTTGTTGATTCTCTCCCTCCCTTTTTCTCTTGGTACTAGACAGTAACAACAACTATCTGTTGATAAAATACATCTGCACACACTATTGCAGGGGGGAAAAAAAAAACCAACCCAAAACCCCTTAGTATTGACCACAATAGGAGTCAAACAGTGTACACTGCTTGCTTTGCATTACTCCACCGTAACGAAAAACTTACTAGGTAACAGTTGTTATTTAAGCAGATGACAACAGCAAGGGGAGAGACTGAAATTCACTTCTAGATAGAAAATTTGTATTATTTTTTTTTCCAGAGTTGCTCTGCAGAATTATAGCTGACAAAAATGGCTACAAAATACAGACCTACATCCTTGACTACTGACAAGATTAGCACAGTTTTATTTATGAGGAGTGTGCAAAAACAGCTGTAGGGAATTTTTGTACTTCCCCAGTTTTGGGCCAGTTCCAGGCCATGCTGATCTCTCAGCATAACTCATAGCAGCAGCAGGGCTTTCTATGGCCCAAAAGGCTATTACAGCAGCAAGGGATCACCGGGTCATAGAAAAAGGATGATGAAACCACATCAGAAGTTTCCACAAACAAAGCATTCTCCTACACAATGGTTATCTTTCAGTCGCCTAGTAAGTGTACTTCTGGGTGCTTATTTTGGCAGTGATTTCTTAAGCAGTAGACAGACAGATTTTCGCAACAGCTGCATCTGTTAAAAAAGGCTGCAACAGTCAACCATTATCACCAGCTGTAGACTCCCCATCTCACAGATCAGCCTAGGATAGAGAGCACATGTGCTCAAAATGAACTGAAGAGCAACAGAAGAGCCAGGTTAGCTCAGTTTACTGCCACAGGTGGATGCAGCAAACTCCACTGAAGTAACTTCACTGACACACCTAAGGCAAATTAAGAAACACCCTTACCATCACTCCAACTGGCTGAGCTACCGGCAATAGCCCTATCTTTGACTGGCACCATTAGATTGGTAGAAGAAATCTGCCTATCACCTAGTTTACGTAAACAGGTTCCCTCAAAAATGTGAAGACAAGCCAAGAACTGAAATAGAAGTTAGGCTATTCTCTGCCACAGGAGCATGTCGTATTTGCTATCTTACTTTCTGCTCTCTCAATGGGTTCTCCACCTATGAAGGACTCTTCATTCCATTTCCATTCTGGAAAGTCAACTCTTCATTTTCATATTGCAACTCAAAATAATAGCACATCACAGAATTAACAGAGTCTAGTGATGTGTACATGTGTTACCTTAAGTTTAGCACTTGGTCAACAAGTGAATTGCTAATTTCAGGTATGCATGTTTATAATAATTTGAAGTTAGATAGATCCTCAGCACAGAATTGTTAAGATCACTAGATGACCTACTGCAGATTGCTAATTTTGTCAGAGAACAAGGAAACAAGCACAGACACTTATGAGGATTCACTTTCAGCTAACAACGTATGAACTTACTGTTCATTATATTAAGAAAACAATCCATTAATGAAACCTCAATAAATTGAGAAAAAGAACAACTAGAAAATGACTTCATGGAGAATGATTCAGGCAACATGTGAAGTGTAGACAGGTTTAACTTCAATTAGCAGCTGCACGCTTGCAGGTTTTACTAAATTCCTTCTTAGATATGGTGTGTGGTAGAAAGGGACAACTATGGTAAACCTTGAGAATCCTCACAATAACTGGTGTCAAGATGTAACTAGTCCCACATAAGATTCCTTGCAATTAATCTCAACTCAAACTTGTTGCAAGCTGCTATTTTAACCTTCTTTCTCCCACACATTCTTGGACTTGTCAGCCACACGTCTTTGCCTCAGACTCAGTAATTGTGTGAAATAGTCCAGTATCTAATAAGGTTGCCAGACATGGCCTATAATGTTTTACTCGTGACCTAATTAAGATCCAAATTTAAAACCTTCAGAGAAAAATGCAAGAAGTTTCATTCCCATTAGCCACTTCCTTTCTCTCATGCACATTTACACACACTCACACACACTCTTTTATTGTACTGCCATCTTTGCACAAGCGTTCACCTTTTAAGTGTTTAACAGAGCCAGCAGAATGTAGAAGGATGAACAGGTTTCTCAGAAATATTGCTGTATATGTGTGTGCATGAACGTGGGTGAGTGTGAGAGAAAGCACGCACAAGGACACAGAACTAATGCCATGGTACAGCAGCTATGAAGTTACACACATTATACACTTTTTTTTTTCTTTACAAAAGGGAAAAAAAATAGTATAACAGCATAAAGCCATCTTGGCAAGCTTAAGATTTTCCTCCAAAATGCCTTCCAGCACTTCAGGATCTCTGAGAACAGTTTAAAGAGGGTAGGGAAATAAAATTAAAAAAAAGGCACTTAAACAAAGGACAAAGGCCTGAATCAAGTAAGTCATGGAGGGTAACAGCCATTTCACCAGAGCTAGGACCAATCAAAATCTACCAACTTTTTAATTTCTATAAAATTAAAATTGCATAAAGTGTTAATTAATCAGTCATTTACCTACTGCTTTCACCTTCTGGTTCATTTTACGGAAAAAAAACACCCAACCAAAAACCAAAACCCAAACAAAAAGCAAGTGTCCCTTTAATGATTTCCCCCCGATTCAGCAAATGACGAAAGTTAGGTGTGGGAGGAAGCCTTCCAAAGCTTGGCTGCATGTTTTCCCTGCAATGCCATCTTCAAAAAAGATTCAAAAAAAAAAAAAAAAAGCAGAAGAGGGACCACTGTGCCTTCACCAATTCATTTAAAAAAAAAAAAAAAACACAACCCACAAACCAACAAACCCACAAAAAAACCCAAAACAATCAACCCGAACACCCCAACACTTCTAATCCATCTGTGGGCAAAAACTACTCAGAAGAAAACCAAACAAACTGTAAACTAGATTAAAATTTGCTAATAAATACAGCCAAAAGTTCATTTTACGAATGTAGCAGCAAATGTGATAAAGTTAGTTGGAGTCCAAGATGACTCCCAGAGGGTTAATGGTTCACACAACTGATGGCAGCCTGGGAGAGTTGCAGGATTTCTCTGTTTTCATGTCCTCAAGGGTCTTGCACCAAGTGGAGAAGGAGCGTGGAGGAAGGGTCAGGTGATGGGACTGCGCGGAACAGGCTCTTGGCACCTGTCCCACCCCCAAATCTGTGCATCAGACAACTTTGATTGGATTCAAACAAGAAGCAGAACCCAGGTAATTAAAAGTTACTTCTGATTAGCAGAAAACAGATGTGAAACCCACAGCATCCACACTTGTGACTCAGTTGGTCGGTATTAGTCATATATCTCAAATCATCAGAGAAGGCTGGACAAAATGATTTAGGTCATTTGCATCTTGGAGTGGGAGAACACTGCAGTTATAGTCCATGGTATCGGAAAACTTTGCAGCCTGTTTTTCATCTAGCCTGCCTTCTTTCTTTCCAAGTGTCTCGAAAGGATTTAAAATAGCTACCACGACTTTTGGGACTTTGGATCATGTAGCAGAAAATATTACCCAGGCGGTTTTAACATCTAAAACCTGTGTTTGAAATTATTGCTTGCATTTGTTTGAGGCTTTCAGTGAGCTCGACATGTTAGCTCATACACAGTCCCCAAACCAAGTTCAGCCCTGCTGCCTGGAACAGACAGCTCTACTTGGCTTTCTTATTGCTTGTGAATACTGAGGGTTATTTATATGTACAACTACAGTTTATTTATTAACAAAGGCCCTTAAAAAGTAGTAAAAACTTGGGGGGAAATATCTTTAGAAGAGCTGCTGTGCAGAAAGTAGTAAGTAAAACATTAACCTAATTTTGCATTTGGGTGTTGCAGAAATCTTTCACTTCCCCATCCTGTTTATGCTACCTGCAAAGGTGTCTGGGAGCCACCCTGTTATTTCCTTTGATTTGGCCTTGCTAGGTTTTACCAGGGGTGGGTGGGAACAGGGAATGTAGACCCTTTCATTGCTACGTTGCCGATTCCAAAGAAGCTCAGAAGTGTAATGACTGAAAATAGTTACCCTCCGGGGGCTGTTTGAACTGGCTTCACAAACGCCGTATGGTCATCTTTATTCTCATCATCCTACTGCCTATTTCCACAGTAAGTATTAGTTTACTTGTTTCCCCAAGACTGAGAAACTCAATAGGCCAGAGACAGGACTACTCCTACTCTCCTTAAGATTTTGAGAGGATACTCCTCAACTGACGATTAAGTATACTTCCGAGAAGAGAGGAATTTGTGCTGTAGTTATAAAGGGCTCCAAGTCTCCCAATCTAAAATTTCATTAAGTATGAAGACAAAAGATGGCAATTTGAATGAGATGCCTCGATGAGGAAAACACAGAAGAGGTAGAACTCTCTTAGGACAGGGTCTTTTGAATATATTGCTGCCTGATGGCTCACTGCTGCAACTCCCTTAGCTACATGCATTTTTAAAAAGTATCAGGTTTGACACAGTTCAGAGAATTAGTATGCTGCCAGAACTGTTAGGCCTCAAAAACCAGAAGTTGTCTTCCTTCAACCCTTCCTGGAGAAAAGAGGGAAAAAAAAAAATCAGATAAAGCTTGCATTCTAAGTAGTTTATGGTATTTTGACCAAATCTGCACAGTATTAAGAATGCCAGAGTCTACATAGCTGTATATTTTAACTCTAAATAATCTTGATGGAAATGCAAGCTTATCTAATCAACACACCACATACAAAACATTAGCACTAGCTAAAATGCATTTAATTGGCAGATGCTGTGGAGTGAAATTAACGAACTAATGCATCCTATTTTAATTCAATCTGTCTTTCACAGAAGTGTTGTGCAAAAACATTTATTGCTGAGCTCAACCCAACATTTTTATACTAAATACACAATATATATTATTTTAAATTCACGTATATATATTTATATAAAATTAAAATGAGCTCTAAATAGAAAAGAAACTGTTGTCTGGTCTAAGAAAAATAAATCACATGTAAAAGAAACCTGAAAGCTGCAAGTTAATCTAGCAAAAAACATTGAAGATTCATTAACCATGGGTCAAAGTCTCTCTGGAAGGTGTGAGATAACCTGTAGTCACTGGTTCAATCTCAAATCAGACTACTGGAAAGACTAGCTACTAGGAACTTCAGCATCTCTGATCAAAGGAATGTTTTCGGGTTGAAGGAGAACGGCATCATACTATTTTATTGGCTCCTCTCCCCTTGACTTATTTCAGTTTCTGCCATTCTCACCTATTATCTGACAGCCCAAGGGTCTCAACAGCAAAGTTATGTCCTAGTGTTGAAAGTGCAACATATGCTGGATACTTCTTAACCTTACAAATGAACCAATCAATGTATTGCTATCAAAAAAAAAAAAGCCAGCTTTGCAGTCTTGTGCTACCATGTAAGGAACAGTTCAGGTCAGGAACTCCCCAGACCAGCAGGGGCTGGAAATACTGGAGACAACCCATTCAGCCCCAAGAAGAGAAGGCACCTCTGGTCGCTTTTGAACGACTCCTCTTTGGCTAATGCCTGAAGCAGTATTAACCTGGCTCTGGAATAGGTCACAATCAGCTTTAACTAGCAAACCAGTATAATGCATGGCTTTTGGGAGGAGTTGGATGAAAGATGAGGAAGATCTAGAATGAGTAAAGAACTGGTTGTGTTTTATAAATGACATGACTAGAACATTATTTAATTTCACTAGCAGATAAGCATGAGGCAAAGGAAAAGGAAGTTTAACAAATGGAAGAACTGAAAAAATCAGTGTGCCTTAAAAAAACCGATGTGGCAAAGAAATGCTAGTCTGACCAATAAAATGTGGGTTTCCTTCTCATGTAAGTGGAAATTTCCACCCCCTTCCTCCCTTAAGTAAGAATCTTTATATTAAAAAGAAAACCAACCCAAGGAGCAATGGATTTCCCAGTAGTCTGTGTCTTACATCTCCAGGTACCAGGAAATCTGTTTTTGAAGACAACTCTCTAATGAGACTGCATAAATCTGTAGGCTCCCTAAAGCCAAACAGCCTTGTAAAGCTGGAAAATGCCCGTATCAGAAACTCATTTGTGTAAGAGTTTAATTATAATAAAGTATCCCAGTACCACTTCTACTCTATATAACCTTTGGTCCACAATCATAAAGTACACTCAGGACCTACACAGAATCTTATATACTGGGCACTTTGGGCACTAATGAAGTGGAGGATTCCACCTTACACAATGAATGGAGAAACCTATTCTGGCTCATCTCACACTTTCAACTCTTCATTGGACATCACCCAGAAATAAAATGTTTGTGCTGCTGTGGGTTTGACGATCAATTTCTTTTAAAAGCCAATCAGAGCAGATAAAAAAAGCTTGTTTCTTTAGGCAAGATCAAACTATGACCAGTCTGCATGACCAGGAGGACCAGTCCTCCTTTTCCTTCTCTCTTTGATCAAGTATTGTTTTCTTTTTCTTCTTCCTCTCACCACAGTGCTTGGGATCAGAATATGTAAACATCGACAGAAACAGCAGCCCTGTGACAATAAGCACTTTCCCAACTGGGCAGATTCTGTCAGCCAACCAGAACTGCTTCAGCTCCCTTGCTTGTCCAGAAGTCACTGGTTTTTCCGCTGTAACTTAGTGTCCCCTTTACTTTGGCCTCCATCTGTAGTTCAGAGACAGAAAAAGAAAGGGAAGAATAAAAGCATAAGTGAACTTTTATTTTTATAACTTACAGCAAGAGAGACAGGATTTTGGCATGTTCAGCTTTAGCATCACCAAAAAGTACATTGTCTTTGTAGGGTTGGAAGACTTTGCATCTTCTCTGTATTTCATTTATTAAAAATAGCACTATTGAAACCTGAGATTTCAGGCTTCATACCACAAGATACCATCTTTCTAAAGACTAAGCTACAGCTTGGGATACTGAAAAAAATTAAAAATCAAGCCTTTCTTCAGAAGCTTTTATATTTTAATAAAACATTTTTAGTATGCAACCTACAGCACTCACTGTGACAAAAAATTAAGGTTAAATCAAGTATAGCCAATTGGTTTGTTTTCACAGCCTCTTAGAGCAGCACTGCCCAGGTTTCCGGTGCTGAGAACAGGATAAAGAACCCCCAACCAAGGCCCTGCCACCTTTCCTATCCCTTCTCCTGGCAAAAAAACCCCAAAACATACAGGTGGCAAAGAGTACACTAAGCTACACCTTCTAAAGCTTTATGACAGTATTTCAGCTGTAAGCTTTATAAACAGGAAATGTTCTGCTTCAAGCTTCTCAAAACATGTGACTCTTATCAAGGATAAAATTCCCAAGGCAGGCAGGTCTTCAATTAGGAAAACATCATACCGTTCACACATGTATACGCACTATTCACACATGTATACACAACATGGAACTTCTAGCTCGAAGGTCAGTTTAAAGGATAAATTAAAATTGAGCAGGAAAAAAAACCCCAATCTTGCTGACACTGACTTTATGCAACCTGTAAACAATCATGTTAGCATCCAGTAAGCAGTATTCCTTTTTTCCCCCCACTAGCTGAATTTGTACATTTCAGTTTCTAGAATTGTTACAATAAAGTATTGTTGAATTTTTTAACTATTTTGTTCCAAACATTGAAGACAAGTAGAAAAAAAAAAATTGTTCAGGTTCCAGAAATACTGCTACAATAGAATGTGTACTGCCTGCTGCTACCAAAGCTTATCCCTGTGCTGTGTCTTCTTTAGAACAATTTTGGTTCTGGTATACATTTTATTTCAGGCTAGGACAGAAATCTGACTTAAGTTACAAATAAGTAATAAGAAAAATATGATGTCTTTACCTGTGTAAGCTTGCTGCAAGTGAGCAGGCAGAGGTGAGTGAGACAGCGTTGCTGCGTGCTGAGCACCTGGCTGTAAACCCTTCAGTAAGGCTGGGGGGGGGGGGGGGGGGGGAGA
>JAOXNO010000001.1:53149546-53192358 GCA_028565335.1 Limnodromus scolopaceus | reverse complement strand
TGAGACAAAATTCTGAAACATAAAATAGAGAAAAGGAAAGCAACAAAGCTGAAAAATGTATCTTAAGGATAGAGGCAGCCTTTGTGAAATAAGAAGTTTTTATTTCTATAGTGTAGTTATAGTAGCATGCTAATTTGCACAGACTTCTGAAGAAGTACCTCAACAACAAAAAAAACCCTGATAACATTCTAATGGCAAGAATAAGTCAACAGAAACAGACCTATACAGATATAGTTAATCAAAAGTCAGAGCAAGGATCACACCTCACTATTGGGATGCAACTCTTCCTATCTTTTCCTTCAGCAGAAAGACTAAAAACTGGTATAGGTTAAAAACCTAAAGAAATTCTTTTTAAGCAATCGAAAAAAATAAATGCCCTCTTGGTTGATACCTCCTCGTAAGAGAACTTTTTGATATTTGAGATTGAGTTAAGAATATTTTGAGGAATCACCATATTAAGTCTCTTATTTGTATTGTGAAATTTGGGAACTTTTAAGCTATATTCCTTTCTAAAGATGAGAGATTAAAGTTCACCCAAAAAACCATGTTCAAAACTACGCATATACCGTGAATGTAACGCTAAAGTTAAGCTTATTAAAGGATAGTTACAAAAACAAAGTTTTTCCAGCAAAGAAATCACACTTACTCTCCTGTAGGGATTTTCATGAACCAAGTTTGAGTGTCTCAGAACTTTATTGCTTCCCTTCTTAATTTCCATTTTCAGGACGCACCCTTCCTTATAGCACATTGTGGTAACTAATTTCACTCACTCTGAGTTAGGCTGTGATGGAAAGCCGCTGAGGTAGATCCCGAGGTGGTTGTCACTCCAGCTGTGTCCGTCCCAAAGCCAAGCAGCTCCAAGGGAAACTGGAAGGGCACGGTCACAGGAACAAGGCCACCCAGCATCCCAAAAGGAGTTAATGGTGCAGACGTCACGTTCTGACTGGTTACAGACAGTGGTGATGCCATGAGAGTCAGAGGTGAGGCGTTAGCCAGTAATGATGCTCCTGCTGTTGACTGTACAAAGAAAAGGAGTACTTCAAGATTGTAAAGCCTTCAGTTGTATTCTTTAAGGAGATAAGAATTGACTATTTTCTGTACACTACTAAGAAGTGTATTAACCTATTAATAAATATCCACTTATCTACCTAGGAGATCTTCCCACTGTGCATCTGCTAACCAAATACAATTCTATCTCAGATTCAGACATGACAGTATGGTTCATTTCTCTTGTTTCTCTCATCAGCCTTGCAGGTAATTTCCTTTATCTCTATTCTAATTATACACTGGGTCTACTGTCAGAATCAAATGCAACATATTCTATTAGGTTATAATATGAAATTATCAGATGTAGATCTGAAGTTCTTTAGAAGCACAGTATTACTTTCCCCTCTCCAAATGTGGGTCTTAACAGAACACTAACTTTAATTGCAAATTATTTTTGAAAATTAAAATACACAGGAACCCTCACACTTTGAGAGAAGTCAGGTACCAAAATGCAGACATACATATGCAGTATAGGTGTGTATGCATGTCAAAGTAAAAGGCCAAGGAAAATAATCTCTCCACTCTACATATGTCACAATGAAGTTAAATTCACTGCAGTTTAAAAATGAAAATGCAAGATTAGCCAGAACATTTTAGGTACAATAGCCCCCAAATGATATTAATTCCTCTAACGTTAGAACAGTTCAGTCTTCAACAATCTTTCCTTCACTATGCATATAGTAGTTTTATATGCTGATGTTCAATTCTCTAATGATCTACTACAAAACAGTCAGTATCGAAAGCATTTTGAATCGGACTCAAGCTCAGATATTTTAAATTCTTGAGTTAAAGACTCAGATTGAATAGGACTTCAAACCTGCGTGTTTATACAAGCAAGTCTTAACTAAAAACAAAACTTAGAACCATTTATAATGAACACCTAAGCTTAAAATGAAGTCTTCTTGATTCCTGTAATATCAACTTAGAGAAATAGCAAAGCAATGAAAACTCCTAGCAGGCATAAAATTACTACTACCAGCTTTGGTCTTAAGGTGTTCAGATGGAAGTGCTTACAAGATGACACAGAATTTTAGACCAGTAATGCTCTAAGCGTAAACAACTATGGATGTGACATTGGTAGCAAGTGTCTGTATTGGTCTTCTTAAGAGTGATAGCTTCTAAGATATACTCCATCCCACAAGTAGAAAAAAATGGATAAAAACTTCAACATACACGACTGGTACTTTTCAAGGCAAGAGAATAATTTCACAATAAGCTTATGTACAAAAAATTACAGCCATTCACCACCTATGTAATATTTACTGTGCAACAAAATAAAAGCCATACAGTAATCTCTTGCAATTGTGGATTTGTAAATGCCTGAAAACAGAAAGAAGCTTTGTGCTGTGTTCTGCCAAGTCCTTGCTTAGTCAAAAATAAGGAAAGAGAAGTTCAGTGATGGAAAGAGCTATAGAGAATACCCTAAAAGAACTGCAGTTCATATGTTTCTATTTATCTCACTTATGAATTGCTATCATAGAAGGGTTCATCCTGGTCATGTAAATCTGAGTCACTGAGATCCCTGAGTAGCCAGATTCTGCTCAAGGGTAATAATGATAGCTAGAGCTTATTTAGCAAATCATACAGAACAATTTCTGAATTTTAGATTACTTTGTATTCTTAAGATGTAAATAGAGTATTCCAGAGTAAGATTTCTGTGTAGCTAGCGCAGGTGTAAGCTTATATTCCCATAAATAATTGTGTCAAAGGGCGAAAAGAGAAAAACACTTCTTGGAAACTCTTCCTCATTGGGAACATCTTTATTATCACATAAAATTATCTAGTCTGATCTTCAATGTAAGTAGGCCAGGATATTCTAATGAACAACTCAGGTACCATTCTCATCTTCTGACTGATTAATAGCATCTTGGATAGGAATTAAATATGAGATGCCTTTAATGGAAAGGAGATTCACTTTCAGTCTTATGCCAAGTTTTAAGAGGGGTAACTATCTCCTTAGTACATGGTACCTAACAACTAGTCCAGAATTGATTAAGTTCAGCAGCCAGCTGCTAGATCTTTAAGGCTAAATAAAACCCTCTTATCACAAATCTCTTCCCCTTCTGTGCACTTGGACTGGGAAGTAATTTGATTCTAATCTTCTCTTGAATATATTCCACTGGCTAAGACTCAGTCTGCACAGTAGCAACAGCCTTATTCCATGGTTTATCTTCCTTGGACCACTCTTCTGAACCATTTCTAGGTTATCTAAGTAACTTCTGAAGTGTCAAAAAACTCCACGTACAAAGTCACAATAACTGTTTTAGAGATCCCATATGCTGCTCAGTACCTCTAGCTGATTTCCCCCCATCTATATACCAACACACCTTATTTTGCTGTTTTACAGTATGCACTCATGTTATTGATTATCCACCACACTCCCTCCAGTCCTCTTCAGTGTCACTGTCTGCCAAAATGCATTTAGTTCCCCAAGTGATCAGGGTTTCTAAAAAAAATTACTTGCCTTTAACTACAGGAGGGTTTTCCAGAATTCATCTCATCATCCAACACAATACTGATTTCCCTCATGTGTCATCTGTAAGCACTACCCCACCCATTTCACATTTTCTTCTACATCACAGCAGTTGTAGCCGCTGGATTCTGCGCCAGGAAGAAACAACTCCGTCCCAAAGTACATTCGCTGTAGCCTTTTTTGTCTCCTCCAGGCACTTTCCAGACTACACAAATTGCACCATGTCTGGAGGCCCTATGTGGTATCTCAGTGGCCATTACACAGCATATGGGTTGTAGTTTTTTCATTCAAAGTACCCAAAATAATGGAAAGGCTGTAACAGAGCCTGCCAGATAAAAGTCTGTTACAGTAAACAAGTTATAAGGTACAGTAGGATGAAATACCATTGAAATGTCATAAAAATTATCATCCTGTTATTAAGCTGCATTAAGAAATATTTGATAGCACGGAAAAAGATTATAAGTCATTGCTAAAAGCTAAGTATACGTCACTACCATGCAATAGTTATGTACATTGTTTAAAAAAATACACAGCTTTTCCATTTGCTGTACACCCAGACTCTAATTTACAGCAATAATGCATTTCTTAAGTAGTGAACACTTCAGGATAAGGCAATAGAGAGAGGAAAACCTCAAATCACCTCAGTAATTAAATCATTCCCAGTAATAACACCACTCAACTTGGAAAAGCAAGTTGTCTTTTGGGTACATAATAGGTTTGCATGAGTTATAGAACAACGGTATTTTCAAAATATTTCTTTTGTATAACTTGTTTTATCTCCAGTGATAAAGTTCTGCATAAGGTCTCACTCAAACAATTTCTAGGATTTAATTATATGTCTCATTCAGTTTGACCAGATCCTACAAAATAAAACATGTTTAATCACAAATACTAAAGGAAAGTCCTTGAAAGCGTTACTTTTAAATACAAGTCTCACATCATACTCAAACCACAAGCAACTGAACTCTAGTTTTGCAAGTTAATCATGAAGCTTGGCAACAAATGTACCAAGACACCTTTTCACATGACCATCATTACAAATAATTAAGTATGTAAGAACACACAAATCCAATAATGCAAGAAAACATCACACTCCCTGAAAACATGGCCACACAAAGCTACCTTTTCTAGTGCTCTTAAAAAAAACAAAAACAAAAGTGAATTCTGTTCCACAGTATAGACCAAACAACATTTTACAGTGAGGATTCATTCCACACTGATTTGCACATTTCACATCAGCTGGGAATACCTATTCCCTAGTGTGAAATAATTTCATCAGTATTAGCATTTATGCTTAGTAAGGTATAAACATTAAATGTATGACATTTTCAAATCAAGATATTGCAAGAAAGAATGTTTACAAAATAAAGATGATAAATATTAATGTAAGAAATAGATGTATACTCATTAGATGCGTACCTGCACACTGGCTGCTACAACTGGAGACCCTGAGGCAGAAGATGGTCTGTGTGGAGTTGACAATTGCTTAGTAGCACCCTGTGTTCCACTTCCTGCTCCCCCAGACAGACTAGTCCTACTAGCTCCACTTGAGTTAAGGTTACTGCCTCTGCTGGCAGGTACATTCATTCCAACTCCACCCAAATTATTTTTACCAACAGTTCCAGAAGGAGAAGAGTTGGGCAATTTTGAAGAAGCCTGAGGGTTCTTTGCAGGCTGAAGGCCTGAGGTGCGATTAGAGGGCAGCAAATTCATTGTGGGAGACTGCCTGCTGATATTTACACCACTGGTCTGTTTATGAAGGGGGTTGTTGCTGGAGTGACTACTCTGGGAAACTAGTGCACTTGAACTGGAAGAACTGGGTGTTGTTGCAGGCCTGGGGGATGAGGTGGACTTGGATGAAAATTTAGGTGATGCATTGGGCTTGGGTGTCACAGAGGGCTTAGATGCAGTGGGCTTGGGAGAGGCAGCAGGTTTGGGAGAGGCAGCCATGGAGAAGGGAGGCTTGAAACCCTGGGAAGAAACTTGTGACACCATAGCCTTGGCTAAATAGTTACTAGAGGTAGAGGTGCTGGATGTTGTCCGAGAAACCAGTGGGTGAGACACTTGAGAGCCAGTTCCAGATGAGGGATTAGACAAAGGCAGGCGATATACTACAGATTTCTCTTGAGCCTTGATGATTGGTGATGAGCAGGACAGTTTGGGATTACTACTCAATTTCACCACTGGATTGGTCTGTGATTTACTAATAGTCGCTTGTAAAGGAGATACATATTTCTGCTGTACAGCTGAATGCTGGTGCACCTTTGTCACTTGTGATGTTGAGGAAGAACCACCTTGAGCCTCAGAAGATGATACCAAGATATTAGCATCCTTGGTTCTTTGAGAGGAGGTGGAAATAGCTGCTTGGGTCTTAGAGGAAGAAACGTGAGTCTGTGAAGAGGAGGAAGCAGCCTGGATCTGGCTTGACCTCTGTAGTCCTTGCTGAAGTAGTTTGGCTGGCAAAGGCTCTAAGGAAACCTTAGGATTTTGAATTGAAGATCCAGCAATAAGGCCTGAAGAGATACCAGTGTGAACTAGGTCCTGGGGTTTCTTTGGTACTGGCCCTGTGTGACCAGCAATAAGACTTGATGAATGGGGTGTTTGAGTGGGCTCTACTTTCTTTGAAGTTGCCAGAGGCAACTTACTCATAATGCTTGCTAGTTTCTCTTCCCTCAGCCCAGGGCGAGGTCTGGATGTTGGTGTGTCTATGGTGGACCCAAGAGGTGATCCCTTGGCACCATTATTAATAACTGCCAGAGCATCAGAAATAGAGTCCAGTGAGGGTGGGTGGAAAGAGAGGTCTTCATCCAGCGAGTCATCCAAACAGATCGTCTCTGGAGCTGGTGTGCAGCTTGAGCTGGCTGGGGTGCAGACAGTTGTGCTGGAACTCAGTACAGTAGAGCAACTTGAATTGACTGAAGACATACAGGTTTTCTGTTCTTTCTTTGGACTGGAGTCCTGAGAATGAAGAGATAAGACAGGTTTAATAGCCTTTCTGGAATAGATCTAAATTCTAATAATAATAATAATATTAGAATAAATCTAATTCTTTAGTGTAATCCTATTATTCTGTAAATTCAGATGAACCAAAGATCTACTATTGAAATTTTCATGTTAAGATACCTATGGTATCTAGAATCATAATCATAGAATTGTCTAGGTTGGAAGGGACCTTAAAGATCATTTAGTCCAACCATCAACCTAACCCTGACAAAAATCACAAAACCATATTCCTAAGGACTACGTCAACCCGTCTTTTGAACACCTCCAGGGATGGGTGCCTCAATCAATTCCCTGGGCAGCCTATTCCAATGCCCAATAACCCTCTCTGTGAAGAAATGTTTGCTAATATCCAATCTAAACCTCCCCTGGTGCAACCTGAGGCCATTGCCCCTTGTCCTATCTCCTGTGACTTGGGAGACAAGACTGACCCCCACCTCCCTACACCCCCCCTTCAGGTAGTTATAAAGCATGATAATAAGGTCTCCCCTCAGCCTCCTCTTCCTCAGACTTAACAACCCCAGCTGCCTCAGCCTTTCCTCGTAAGACTTACTCTAGTCCTCATAAGACTTACTCTCTCATCTAGGTGTTGGAGTCTTGTGTGCTAATTCAATATCTTATTAGAAACCTAGTGCTGTTGCTCCACATAACTAGAAGTGCCCCACACAGTTCAGAATAATCAATGCTGTGAAGAACAGGGCAGCTAATCTGATTGCTAGGTAAAATTGCTACCGAACTAAGACAACACCTACTCGTGTCTAATGAGACCCTCTATTGACTTACAATATTATCCTCCCAACCACATATTTTTCCAGTGTTGCCAAATTTGATACAAGCTGAAAACAAACACAAAGCACACATTAAAAAAAATATGAAAGTTTACTGGAACTAGTACCTCTTCATAGTAAATTTTCAAAAAGCTAATATAGCTTAAAGTTAAAAAGCTATCCAGAAGACTTTTGTACTACTTTCAAGAAAGTAATACAGAATTTTTCTGGATCAGAGGCAGGAAACAGGTTGTACCAAATGGTCACAGAAAAGACAGGCATCTAAATAGGCATTTACCTTCACTTTGGGTTTAGGGGCTAGAATCACCTTCTTCTTTGCCCTAAAACAGAGGAGATAAACACACATCAGAAGAGAAAGGCAAGTAATTTCAGTTTTAACTGTTACCCTGATTATATCCCAATAAACTAGAAGGATGACTACTGGAGTCCAGCTTTAGTTGTTAAACATCCTTGAAGTAGAATATAGGTTAAAATATAGGGGGGAAAGAACAAGCACACTTTTAAATCCATATTCTTTTGTCATGTATCTCTAAATTAGATGCAAAATTCACTGAATTGCTGATATAACCTGATATATATCAGGAGAGCTTTTTTTCACTTTTCTGATTTACAAAGACAAACTATCAAGTTATTTCAGCCTCTTGTAATCTTAAGAGTTTGTCTACTTATCAGAGCTTTCTCTAAACTGTTCACATATAGTTATATAATTTCACTTTACGTTGATGTTTTTGTAACTGAGGTGTATACTTTGTGTTCTCATTTATACTTCAAACCACATAAAAAGCTGCTTTTATTCCCCAAAAAAGTGTCTTGTTGCTTATCAACTGTGAAAGTCGCATTTAACTTCTGTTTGTTGCAAGAAGCCATTTAACAAACTTCCAAGTTCTTTTGCTGTATAAGTTAATACTGTAGCACCAACTGCAGTTATGCTAGCAAGAACAACATTAAGGATTATTAGACATCACCTTCAACTTAGAAGTTAAGCATTTCACACCTTTTTTCTCATTTCTATTTCTTCAATAGGATCAACAGATTAACATCTTACAGGTTGCTTATTCTCCCTTCCTAAGCAACTAGGAATATGCCTGGTTAAAAAAAAAAGACCTTACTGTAGGTGGCCCATGACTCAGTTTTGCTATTATGTAGAAAAATATCTTATGTTAAACATGTTTATCACAAAGGTTGCATCTTGGGTCTAATTCAAAGTCATAATTGCTTTTGACTTCTGGCTGCACATGGGCAGAAGGACATAGCATTGTCTGAAAATAAAGAAGGGAAAATTCTGTTAAGGTACACAGTCTTCTGTGCTTATGGAGATATTTATGAGGAAAAAAAAAGAGCAGCAAGTACTGCAGTCTCCAAGTTGAATTTATTATGCTGCACAACAAAATTTAGGTAGTGTATAAATACCTTGTAAAAGGCATTAATCCAAGAATGAATATCGAGTTGAGTTATCTAGCTACTTCACAACTGAGTTAAATATAACACCACAAGAACGTTACTGTTATATGTCTAAGTGAAAGCATTAAAAAAAAATAACATTTTACGCCTCTTAAAACAAATCCTAAAGTATCTCCTTTCCCTTGCCTCTGTCCACAAAAAGGCAGCATGAAGATGGGAAAAGATGCTATGAACAACTTAAGTAAATTATCAATATTATACTCACGGAGCAGAAGTGAGGTGATTGTGAACACTTCGGCTTTCTTTAAAAAGCATCCTAGAAGAGTGGTGAGAAAAGAAACATAAGGTGATTCTACAGGGATAATCAGCATATGATCACCAAATATGCAAGTATCCTTGAATTTTCAGAAAAACCCTTAGATTATCTGTCTCCAAAGCAGTTAGTAGGTACTTGGTCTGTATTGCTATCACAATGTAGTTCCAGGCAGCTATAAACAGAGGAATGCTAAAAAAAAAAAAAAGATTTCAAGTTTACATTCAAACTACCTCAGTAAATGGGCAAGCAGAAGTCAATACAATGGAATATTCAACTCCGTCAGATGGACAGAAGAAATAGAATTTGAATTATCTCTCCTCAAAGGCTAACAAAATATTTTAAATATCAAATTAATGATCACTGTAAACTCTTCACACTATGTCTCCACCCATTAATCATAGGTTTCAGTTTTTTGATTAGTCTGGTTTTGTTTGTTTTTAAAGCAGGGAGGAGAAAAGTCAGACTATAGTAGCCAAGCTTGTTTCTTGTTTTCTTCAGTATTTTGTACAGGCCATTGTGTACCATTCCTATGACTGCAGGTACTATTGGACTTACACATAAATTTTATTACAGAGCCAATGCATAGCAAGAGTTGGCATG
The DNA here is from genome assembly GCA_028565335.1 of Limnodromus scolopaceus. Lineage (NCBI taxonomy): Eukaryota > Metazoa > Chordata > Aves > Charadriiformes > Scolopacidae > Limnodromus > Limnodromus scolopaceus. The sequence goes on along the minus strand of JAOXNO010000001.1, from coordinate 53,182,733 downwards.
ACAAATCTCAACACTTCACATGCTTTTATTTCCACATTATCAACTCCTGAGCTGACAAGTGGGAAGTAAAAAATTCCTGATCTGTGCGTATCCTACAGCTTGCTGCCCAAATGCAGCTATAAAAAGACAATTAAGGAAAACTTGTCTTCCCTGTTTCCAGGTAGGCAAACTAGAACAGCCAAGACTTTCCAGCATCACTGCCATCACACTAACACCAACTACATTATGAACAGCTGTCTAAACAAGAGCTTTTCACCGAGAATGCATCCTGTAGAGCTGTAATAGTTAAGAAAAATCCAAGTATCCACAAACCTCATGTAATCTGGTAAGAAAACACTGACATCTTCTCACTACAGTTTCAATGCTTTAATTCTCAGATTCTACTTTCAGCTCCATTTTCACATTGTCTTGACCATGCTAACCTCCACATCTGTGTTACACTGCTCCCCCACCAAAGACTACCAAAGGCCTATGAAGAACATCATGGAGCAAAAGGAACATTCCTCATCAGAAGTTCAATGTGCCACTTTCCAATCTACCCAGCTTCTCCAGGTGCTTGATCTATTCCTTAATCTTTTTCATTTTGCAATGAAAATCCAGAATGAATCCCAGGCCCCAGCACACTTGTATGGAAAGTAGAGAACCATATATGTTATATGGCTTTCAAATACAAAGTTTTAACGTGCTTCCCTTCTATGTGTTGTTATATGACCTCACGCTATCTCCGTATCTGTTCTTCAGCCAAGCTGCGATTCCTTGTCTTGTCTACTTTAATAAAGTCTTCATAAGCAGTAACATCTCACTCATCTGCATACTTACTATACAAAACTAGATCCTTGAACAGAATAAGTCAACTGTATGCCAAGAAGTGTAAAACTTCATTTGCTCCTTTCATTACTGTTTCATAAGCAACTTATCATACCCTCATTTTCTACACTGACTATTCTAGGAAATCTGTTATCATTTTTTTTTTTACACTTTGATACAGATTTGACTAATCTAGAATGAAGCTATTCTTGAGCAAATTGATTAATATTGTTGTATCATTTAGCTTTTACAGTTAGAGATTTGATGGGAAACTGTCTTTCACAGTGAGTGTTACAGAAGGAAAGAACTCACATCATCTATATTTGATTCTCTTCTTCCACTTCAAAGTGTTTGAAAAAGTTCCTAAATTTACATTTCACTATGATTACTACTCTCTTCATTTTGTTTTTCCCCTTTTGCTTGTTTCCTCTCAACAAGTCAGTAGGAAGCAAGCATAAGTCTTCATTAAGAAACTGGTGTACTTTTTAACTGCAGCATCACAGAGCATCCTAATTGCAGACAGGAAATAAAGAGCACAAACTTTAGTGTTTTCTAAACTCTGGTGTTGAAATTCCAGCTCAAAATTTTAAAGTCTATGTCACACTGCATTATCAGACTGCCTACAATACGGGCAAAACTGCTTTCTCTATCACTATCACCTTCTTTATCACAGAAAGTACTTCCCATGCAGCTACGCCCCACTTCATACTTCCCCCTCAAATGAAGCATCACACATGAACTTCAGTAAATTCAGTCTCCAGGAGATGAAAGAATCAAATAGTTCTCCAAGGAGAAAAGTGGGTTTTTAGCTCTCAGGCTTACAAATAAGATAGAAAATTAACTTCTGAAAAACATTATTTCTTCTAAAATATTCCAGTTCTGCTGACATTTTGAAGTTTTAACCAATATTAATAATACATGGTTGAGTCAAATATATGGCAGTAAGATCCAAGAAAGAGTTAACACCAAAATAAACAGATATATAAAGCAGGCATCTTACCTTGCCTGCATCCAGCCTTTAGGCCAAAGTGGTTTCACTTCTGTTTCCATAAAGGTTTTGAGGTAATCTTCAGCAGACTGACTTCTATTTGGCTCTAGCTCATAGCATCCCAGCTTGATCTTCACAAGATTACACAATAGAGACCTGCAGAAAGAAACAAATGTTCCAGGCTGGATGGGGCTTTGAGCAACCTGGTCTAGTGGGAGATATCCCTGCCCATGGCAGGGGAGTTTGGAACTAGATGATCTTAAAGGTCCCTTCCAACCTAAACCATTCTATCATTACACTTAAAGAAACTATCCTTTCAAAAGCTCAGCAGAAGAAGGCTGAGAAATGGAAGTACACTTCCTGCTACACTGCTTCTGTCCACTGCCAATTGTAGGAAGAGCTCAGTTTCAATCACTCTTCTGGAAGTTTGCCACTATACAACTTTGCTGCTACAACTGGTATGATCTGCTACTGTCGCTTCTTCACCATTTCCAATAGATTGTATGGCTCTTTTTCATCCTTACTATCATTTTGTAATTGGTTTTACATTTTCTTTGTGGTTTCCTCATCATTGAAACATCTCCTCTCACTTTGCTCAGTGACCTCTATCTCATTTAAGATGGAGAATGTCTGAAAGCAAGATCCATTCTACACTGAGTATTTCAACAGAAGATTCTCTTTGCCAGGGATTCTGTCTTTTACCGTCCTTAAAAATATAAAAGTGCACACAGTTAAGCAACATTGGTCTTTCAGAGCCTCTTGAATGAAAAAAAAAAACAAAAAACACACAACAGTTTTAAATATCTCTTCTTTAAGTATTGCTCCCTCCAGGTCAGTCCAAGCTATACTGGTTGTATATATTCCACAAAGTTGCTTCCCTGTTGTCTTAACATACTAAAAAGATTCATCAGTCCACCAGCCCCTTTCAATAATATGTATACTTAAAATTAGCTTAGATCCTGCATAGAAAGTTACAAATTTAGAAGGATCTACTTACTTAAAAGCCTATGAAGATTAATTTAAATCTCACTTTTCAGTAAAATCTACTCTAGGAAACAGAATTCATCATGTCAGACGATCTGTATTGCTCTTGAGAGATAACAAAATTTGTGTTCAGAGAGGATGGGAGGGGTTAAGATTCACACAATCTGGTTGCTAGGTTGCCCAAGGACTGAGAGGCTTACCAAACCAGCACTGACAATTTTGGTGATCTGCCATATTCTGGCAAAAATCTTCACCACTCATTGGGTGACAGTGTTTTGTGACCTATTCCTAGAATGATGGGAAGCAGGTGTAATTCTGCTTACACCTCTCTTCTTTGCTTAAAGAAGCTCAAAGTCCTATGACCAAGAAAATTCTCATGTATTTAATAAAAACAGATAAACAAGCAGTGAAAAAAGGGTTGGACACAGGATGATCTTGCCTTTCAAGTTAAAAAAAAGGGTCTTTTACCATTGCAGCATTCTAGCTTGCCTATTTATCCTCACTCTCCAAAACCTCTGAGGTATACTGAGAACAATTATTTATTAAACAGTATCATGTTTAATAAAGCAAACATCCCCTTGGAGATCCCTTTACGAAGTCAGTGAAAATTCTTGGTGGAAAAGGTAACTTTGTCTCACCTCACTGTGTCATCCCAATGAAACTTCTTTCTAGGTCCCACAACCCTCTTTCCAGGTTTCTCATCATCATCTTCCTCTGATCCATTTTTCTCTCGTTCATCTTCTGCTTGCAATCTACAGTTAGAACAATTGTTTTCTTTATAGGTATGCAAATGTTTCCTTGTGAAAGGAGTGTTGTTTTAGGTATTAGGAAAAAAAAGAGGACCTGTCTTAAGATTCTTGGTATACCATTTCTGAAAGGGTAAACAGTTATTCTTCCTCTCCCCTCTGCTTCGTGGCCCTCAGACAAGCTAAAAGGACACACTGTATGGAGGCTATCAAGGATGCTGACTATAAGCATTTCATCTATGAATAAGCTATTCACCTAGTGCCTCTACTGGGAAATGGCAGGATGCTTATCAACCTATTAATGCTTCTCCAAGTCTAAAATTAGTTAACTATGAGGGAGAAAATTACAATGAATAAGGACAAAATATATCAAGAACCTGAACACACCATCCTCCTCCATTTGTCTAACATTTTGAGAATCTCCACTATCCTTCTCACACTTTATAATTCTTTCTCTCAAGACCTATTTTATTCAGTCAGTAGAATTTCTTTCTAGAGTGAAGTGATAACATCACTTAGACAAAACTAAGTGCTTTGTACAATTCAAAACTTACAGACACCTGTAAACTGGAGCTAAGTACTTTGCTGAGCTCAGGGAATGAACAACATGGAGACAGGCTTCCAGCAGGACTCTAGAATGGGCATGCAGAGACTCCAGAAATACCTACTTGGCATTCTTGGCTTGATTGCGGGCCTGACAATCCTCTTGATACTTGCATAACTGTTCAGGCATGACGTTACTGACAGCCAGTTTCAGCTTTTGCAGTGGTTCTCTCAAGCGGTCATCCTGTGGAAAAAAAAAACCCACTGAAGTAGTACTCTTAGATGCAATGTAAAGAGTGTTTCAGATTGTTTCACAAAAATTATTTCCTACTCACTGCTGACACAATATTCCTAGTAGTAACTATTGACCACAACAGTCATTTCCTACATGGCACTTAAAACCTGTTAGGTGCAACAGCACTACAGAAATGCACATACTTGAAATTTTTCATACAACATGGTCTTGAGACCAGAAACAATGAAAGATAGTCCCAAGAAAATGTACCAGGGATATCCCAAAACACTAGGGCATGATCTCATTAAATATTGTTTTTTAATCAAAATAGGGAAGGGATGAAAACATGAGGGAAAAAGCAAGATGACTTGACCAATAAGTATCTCACTTACAAATAAGTATTCAATTAATCAAGTCTCCAAAAACTGTGGTATAAAAATATTGTAGGTAATGAACAAAATATATGTATTAAATTACCTGAGAATCAGATTGTTATGATATGCAATTTATGTACCTCAGGTAAGGATTATGTATTTAGAATTGTCTCCAAATATTAAGAACTTCAAACAATAAAGTAATATACTATATACTTCCCTACATGTTTTAAATTCTCTTCCTACATCTTCTGACTTCACATTCTTAATCATAACTGCTTATTGAGAAGAACTAGAATATTATGTGCTATTATATCTTACTGCTTAGAAATAGCATATGAATGTTTGTCACTTCAGCAAGTTTTCATCTCTGCATTCATGATCCTCAGATCCTCTGCAAGATTTAGTCTTATTTCATCTAAAGAATCGGATCAGGATACTTCAGATCACAGACAACTTCTCTATTCAATAGGAAAATATATTCAAGAGAAAAGCAAATGCTGAAGTATTTCTAAGACCTAGCCACAAAAGAAAATTTGCACAAACAATACAGGCTGGGTAATCTATTATCCATCTAGCCTTTCTTTTTTCTTGACACAAAAGTGAATGCAATAATAATTATTTTATTTTATCCTGTCATAGCCATCATTATTGGGGCTTTCTAGTTCTGCTACTTTGATATGTACCCTGTTACCCAGCTTTCAAGGTGAAAGCACTTCGTTCTCAGATAAAGGGTGGGAAACACTTAAAATATTTGTTCCTATAGTACTGACAATAGCAGGTACACAGAAGAAAGCTTTTAAGCTGATCTAGCCACTGATCCAAAACCTTTTGCTTCATTGGAGACTGTGTGACTCCAATTGCTGTACTCTCCTGCACTCTGTCCTCATTACTATTACATAATTGAGTCATGCTGGAGCTAATCTCCCCATCATTACCTGCACATTGAGGTGTAACTTCTTCAGACGCTTTATCAGTGTGTCCTTATTGCATGGCACAAAAGCCTCAAGGTGAGAGTACACTCCATTGCGGATGGCAGGATTTATCTCCTGTAACTGTAGCTCAATACTGACAAACAAACAAGACATAGTCAGCCAGTGAGGCACTCCAAGATGAAGATGACAACCGAACAAAAACCTAAGGAAGCTTCTACGCATAACATATTTTATCTATGCATACTAAAATAGCAGCTTGGGACATTTTCAGATGAACTTTTTTACAAAAGGAAGAAGTCTTAAATCAATGGCAAGAAACCATTCATATACACAGTTCTCCAGCAACACTGAATACTATCATTCAAATTCAATTTACTCCCACCATTGCACATCAATCTTGACACAATTTTAACTGCTACAGTCTTCTGCAGATTACTTTTTGTTTCTTAGAACGTGAACACAGAATCTTCTATATTAAAATACTTAGTTGAAGGATCACAGAGTAAAAAGAGCTGGCATTTTCCTTCATGAAAGCCGAAGGTGTTTTGAGTTATGAAAGTGGGGGACAGAAAGAAATAACGGCAGTTTTACTGAATTTTACACATGAAGTCAAGGACACAGGGCACTACAAAACACTTTACACTGGATAAAGACAGACAGATAGTCATGACAGGAATTGTATTCATATATAAATCTCTTTAGCCAATAACTAGCTTAGACTGATCTACCTTCATTGACTTTTAAGGGCTTTGTTGGAACAACCTCAATAATATTTCCTCTTCTGTACTTTTCCTTTCACCCCCTTTCCAAAAAGGGAAGGTTGTACAGATAAGCACTTACTCCAGCAGAATATTATTCATGTCTTGCGTGAAAAACTTCTTCCTGCCTTCTTCATCAAACATCTTGGCGGCCTGAAAATACAGAAATAGAAGGTATCCAAGAGTTCATAGAGCATTTTATCCCAACAACCTTTGCATCTTTACTCTTACAGCTGTACCACATTCTAATTTTCCAGAGAACAGTATTACTTGGAAAAAATTACTTGGAACCCAAACTACATTTAGCTGATTGTTACTGTACTCAAAAATGGCTTGCTCTAGGGCAAACAATCATTTTATTTAGAATCTGCCCAGATCACTGATGTTAACATATTCATCTTTTCAATAACTATGAAGAAAGAAAATGGAGATGTTTTATCATCTCACCACCAGTAACATTCCACCACTGTTTGCTTTAAAAAGAAGGGCACTGCTTTAAAAGTCAAGTGGGCAAGAGCACCAGCGCACTTCTACTCTCAATTTATGAAAGGCTCCTTTTCTACCTCTTATGTGCCTCACCCAGTTAGAGCTTCTCAGCCTTCTTAGATCCATCTCAACCCTTCACTACAATTTCTACAAAGGGATTATGTATGCTAGAGGAATACCTCATCCCTCTTTTCTAGTGCTGTCCAGCATTCTCACCATCTTTAGGCTCTATCTCTAGCATTTTTGTCTTGTCTTTTTCTGAGCCTGTTTGGAGTGGGAAAAAAAAAAAGACAGCCTCATTCCTACACATAATTCCTTTCATTTACTGATCTCACAGGAATTCCCATGCAGAATCCCTTGATCTTTGTCCTTAACTAGATTCTTATTTTCACAAACACCTTGTAGGAGAAAGCCAAATCCCCACACCATTCTACAAAAATCAGTAAGATCTCTGGTGTACATCCACTCTGCAGACTTACAGAAAAGAAAAAAAAAAAACAACCCTCTTTTAGAGGCTTATTGTTATCTTGTATTCTGGCACTGGGACTAAACAGCAAATGTCTAAAGGAGCTGGAAAAGGGTATGAATGCAGAAAAGCAGGCAAGTGTGGTATCATTATAGTGACTGACAAACATTAGGAGGCAGCCAACATGCTACAAGGCTGAATATTCAAATAAATTTAAAATCCAATTCTGCCTTTTAAAAAAATTGTATTGACTTGTGACAACATAGCTAAAACCTAGAAATAAATGAAGTGTTAACTTGATAAAATTCCTTTATTACTATGGAATACTTACTGTTCTTGGTCTTTGTAACTGACCCATTTAAGTTTGAAATTAAAATATTTTCTGGAATTGCAAACTCTACACTGCACAGGAAAAGAGGCATCTGATACTCTACCAGAAACCAGAAGGTAGCCCATTGTCTGAATGCTTTACTGCTTCAGTCATGAACATTGATACCAGAGTTTAAGTTCCTATGAGGACTGCATTCTCCTCACTACTTTCTACTGTAAATTCAGCTGCTGAGGGGATGGTACTATCTGTTTAAGAATACTGAAGCATTTGTCCTGGTAAAAAAAATAAGAAAGGTTACAAATATTTACAAGTGATGGGATACAAAAACCTACAGAAAGTTTGAATGTCTTAAATCTAGTATCTTTAAGCATAACTAACACAAGGATTATTATCATCTTCTGGTTTATTTAAAGTGGAAGGAAAAACGTGCTTTGACATTTCAGTCCCTGGTAGAACCTGAAAGGCGATTTCAGCGTTATACTACCATACTGAACAGTCTTTCTGGCTTTTGAAGAGAGCAACATTGACAGATACAAAAACTGCATTGCTACCCCTGAACTGTGTTGTTGTTTTTTTTCCATAGACATATTATCTTGACAGTTACCTTCACAACACAAAAAGGCCATTTTATTACTTTCCTGCTTGTGAACAGTATTGTCTGCTATCATGGTAGTTTAGAATTGCTCACAGAACTAGAAGACATTAATCCACAAGAGGAAGTCAGGAAGGTTATTATATTTAGTAAGTGGCTTTCTGATTTTTACTTTTTTTTTTTTTTTAAATCTCGATATATCATACTCCATTCATGGATCATAGGCTTTTTTTCTTACAGCACTTTGTAGCTTACTTTGCACTAAAGAGCACAAACACTGTGAGCTTGGTGATTATTTGACAAAACCTATTTCTTTTTTCCTGCTTCTTAGAAGATGTTTTCCCCTACTGATAATGTGTCAGTTGACTGCAATTTGCAGAAGGTAAGGGAAGTGCAGTCTTGAAGTCCACACAGAGTCTAGTTTTTCCCCAAGTGCATGGGTAGACTTACTCTGCTCAGCCAGCACCAAACTTCCAGAAGACATTATCAAAAGCAGAAGATAGAGCAGTTAGGTTCCCAAGAGCCACTGAATTAAAGCTTTCTTCCAACTGGGTGGGGTTTGTTATACCAGGAAGCAGCATGAATTTCAGGCAGGCCACTAACACTTCCTGAGTTTTAGCCTAATTCAGTTCTTCTGCAGTTTTGCTAGAAGCTTATTGTTGATTCATAGCAAAATTAACCTGAATATTCAAAGGTAGACAAAATAATCTCTCATGTTAGTAAATATTAATCCCTTAGCTGTATTTAGTTTGTTACATTTAAAAATAACTAAGAACACTAAGACATTTACATACAGGTATGACAAACATTATGTTCCATCATTACTCTAACCCCTAGGAAAGCAAGCTTTCTACTGGTTTTTTTTGGTGGGTTTTTGGTTTTTTTCTTCCCAAAAAGGTAGTAACTTGAACTGCTTTTTCAAAACTAACTCTTGAGTAAGGAAAAAAGTTTTAATATTATAATATGGACAATCAAACAACAAATTCATTCTCAACTTAGGATAACATCCAAAAGTGAAACAAGGAGCACATAATACTTTAATAGCTCTGATCCCTTTCAATAGGCTATCGCAATTTTTTTGACCTGTGGATTTAATACTTTTAATTAGTATTTTTCATGAGTTTGGACTCCATGCCAGCCTTCCAAAAGAAAATACTGGTTTATGGTTTTTTTTGTTGTTTTGTTGTTTTGGTTTTTTTAAGTTTCATGGTTTTTCTAGTTGGGTGGTGTTTTTTTGTTGTTGCTGTGTTGTGGAGTTTTGGGTTGTGTTTTTTTTTTTAAACTGGCAAGTTAGCATTTATGTTACAAAGCCAAAATTTCAAGACTTCGATTTGTAAGCTGCAGCCATTTTTCAGGTTTCCTGCTCCAAAGCAAGGAAACAACCACCTATTTCACCAGCTAACAATTCAAGTTACAGTAACACTAATATTTCCATTATGGAAAAAGCCAAACAAACATTACAAGTTATTGTACACAGAAGATTTAGAAAACCTTGTCTTCACTGTGAAACAAGCACTGCTTTAACAATTGACCTGCATCTTCTCTGTGCCCATTTTCATCTAAATACAGCCATTAAAATTGACATTAAGATCAATTCTGCATTTTTTTTAGAATTTCAGCCAGCAATTCAAGGATGACAGCTTAGGCCCTAATTATTCTTCCCTGTTCTCTCAGATTCTTGAATGTAATCCCTGACTAATGAATTCATACTTACTGTTCGAAGGTCTCCAATGCGCTTTTCAAGTAGCATCGGCAGACCTTCTGGGAGGGCAGGCACCTGCTTGGGTGTCATGACCTGAGAGGTGTAGGTTGCCTGAGTGACATTTCCATTTTCTCCTGACAGCTCAGATACTGGGCTGCCATCAGAAGTGCCATCAAGCAACTTGTCAAAGTCAATGTCTCCCAGCATCTCCAGGGTACTTTCAGCTTCTGGCAGGAGCTCAGGTTCATTTGTGCTACCAAAAATGGAGAGGACAGGATCATTGATCCTAAGATTCAAGTCAGAGATATCATTTCCTGCACTGAGAGAGGAGGAAGGAATTTTACTAGGGGTAGAGGTTGCAACAGTCACTGGAGGTTTTGGACTAGATTCCTTCTTCCTCATGGCTTCCTTCTCCTTTTGAAATTTACGGATCATGGCAGCCAGAGAGAGCGAGTCTTTATACAGTTTCTTTTTCTTCTTTTCAGATTTGTGTGAATTTAAGGCCATAACTCTGTAGAGGAAAGGAATCTTTCATTAGAATACATTGTGACTTTTGAGGCCTTAGTAAGCTTTAACAAAAACCTGGGAGTTTAATACAATTAAAAAATTATTGGGGGAAGAAGCAAATGCTTTGTCCTTTCATCTTCAGACTATTCTATCAGCTATCATAAACCTTTTCTGGTCATTTGATTTCATGCTCTCCAACTGATTTGTTTTGCTAAGTTTTGTACACATTAAAACAAAAGTTATTTACTTCTAACTTATCAATGTAATTACAGAGAACTTGCCACAATTGTGTAACTTATGGCTGATCTATGCTACTAAAATACTTAGACTCGCCTCTTAGACTCCTGAATGGTGGCAGGTCACTTTAAGTTTAGAGACACCATGTACATTTAAAGGAATTCTCTTCATTGCTAAGAATTCTGATATGCAGGCTCAATATCCATATGCTACTTCAACTAAGCATTTTCCGCCAATTCATCACCTTGATGAAAATCATCATCAGTAAATTTTCAATACTGTCTTGAATATTCATAAGACAACTTTCACTCAACAGTTTTCTAGAAGCCAATTAAAAAACCCACCACCTTAATCCTTCCTTGCTAGCCTCAGAACTCAGGAAAGCACACGAAGTTAGCAAGAAACATATACAATGATTAAGCTATGTTTACAGGTTTCCAGATTAGAAACCAAGGGATAGGAAGTAATTTTTCATTAGAAGATATAACTCTTAATGCTATAAAATACTTTGGTAGAACAATGATGGATGTTGCTATTCAGACTCAAAATTTCTTTTCTGTAATTTGTCTTTCCTTGTTTTATTATTCCTTGTTCGAAATTTTAACAGACAAAGATTAGCTTGCAGGAGTTATTTATACCAACCCCCCACATATTCAAAAACCAAAATCTACTAGCTATTAATTACAGTTTAAAAATACAATATTCTGAACAGCTGAGATAATCTTGCTATAGCACGCAATCTTGAAGTCACATACAATTCAAGGGTTCATCTAAAGAAAGAAACCTACCCCAACTGCTTAGGAACTTTCATTTTCCGAGGCTTCTTCTCCTTTTCCGTCCCTTCATCTTTCCGCTTGCGCTTCTTCATTCCACGATCTTCACTTTCTTTTAACTTTGCTATCTAGATAGAGAGGTCAAATAGAGGACAATGATTCTTCCATCCTAATTAAAGGGCTTTACAGAAAAAAAAAAAAATTAGTTTTCCTTACACTTTTCAATTGAGGGCCAGGAAAAAAAAATCGCTCAATGTTTGTTAAGGCAAACACTACCACTGGATTCCTAGCAGCAACTGCACTTACTGACAAATCTCAATCATTTATCATTTTTAAACAGTTACTGAATTCAGAGCTTTCAATAAGAATAATACTTCAAGGCATATGCAGACTGAAACCCAGACAGTATAAGCAATGGCTGCCTTCAAAGTCTGAATCCCCCCATCATCTTTGCTACCACAGTTTCATTGCAGAATATGAAGTTACAAAGTATGAAATATCTTTTTTGGCAAATTCATCAGCTGTCTCCACTCCCAGGTTCTTGCTGATCCCTAGCTTACCTGCTTGTGCAGGGTAGAGAAAAAAACACCTTCACATTATGCAAACATTATACAGCAACAGACAAACTTTGGTGTGCTATCAGCACTATTTGAGTCACAAATCCAAATCACAGCACCGAAGAGCTGCTATGAAGAAAGTTAACTCCATTCCAGCCAGATCCAATACAAGAACCCTTAAAACTATGTTAAATTTAAAGAATTATAGATCAGGAAAGGACATCAGAAAGCAGGAAGCTTCTGCAATGGCATGGAAGTTGTGAATGTCATATGCAAGCAATTATTATTGCATTGATCATATCTTGTCAAAGTACATCAAATAGCACGCTGTTTGGGAAAGACTGTATACATACTTTTTAATATAGTTATATGCTGAGCTTATTTTAACAGATATTTTAAGTGTTGTTTGAATATTAGGAACAATTTCAAATCACATAAGCTTTGTGCAAAATCAGAAAAGCAGTGCTACAGAACTGAAGTACTCATCTCATAATAAAATTGTTATGAAATTACCGAATCATCTGTCACTTCAAGATGGATGGACACAACTTGTTAGCTTGCCTGAACAGATGGTTAGTCTTACAAGACTGGACAGCCTGTGGGTATCCCGAGTGATTTCCCAAATGATAATACACGAGCCACAAAGCAGAAAATGCAATAGAACAGTGCTGCACATCATTCTGTTTTCAGCTTCTTTATCTGAGCCATTCTAAGCATATCAAATATTTTCTGATGTCCACCTAGCTATAAGTTCTGTATAAAAAGCATAATAAAGATCACTTACTTTAGGTGGCCTATGCTTTTTGTCTTCTGCAAAGTCTTCATCCTCTGAGTCAGATGCCTGGCGGAACTGCAGTGTACCAGTGTTGATATAAAACCCTCCATATTTGGTTGTCAGGGATGCAGGAACTAATTCATCATACTGGGCAGGAAAAAAAAAAAAGATGCGTTTCTCAGCATTTCTTAATGAAATGAGTATGTAGTTCGTTTACCAGTCCCTATACATGAAAAATTATACACGAGTATATAACACAGCTTACTAGAATAGAAACAGGACAGTAATGCTATTGAAAACTTACTAGCCAAGGCACAAAATGCTAGTATCACAGAGTAACTGTTCTACTTTCAAAACACCACCCTTTTTGGGAAAGGAAAGGTAGGATTACAGCATTAAAAGTACTGCTTTCTGAAGAAAATGAGGCTAGTCAGAGGCATTCCTTCCTTTCTGGTCCAAGAAAAAGAAAAAGCCCAAAAACTTATTAACGTTCCCCCCCCCCCCCTATTCAGTTTGAGAGCACATCACATTATGCTTGATGTTAAATCTCAGGATACATCAGCCATATGAACAATGATACATCACCTGCCTGTGAGCAACTTCACTTGATTGTTCACTGGTTGTTTTTGTCCAGGAAGTAGGCAGCCACATAGTGAGTTACTTGTTTTCATCTACGACAGCCTTACAGGCATACCAGAAACACCACTGGTTGAAAACAAGATTTATTAAAAAAAATAACCCACCCTCTCAATTTTAAATTTTAAGTTTCATACTTCTGTTGAATACTCTTCAACTTTATGAGACAATGTGCTGTTCGAATTACCTGTTGGTCACACACTTTTGTCATAGGCCCTTTATGTTATCTGTAAGTGATAGCTACAGTTATTTCAGAACCTATTTTTTCCATATTTTCAAAAGAGATGACAGTTTGAACAATGAGTAGAAGCAGCCTAATCTATATAAAAATCTTACATAATTGGGTGTTATATCCAGGAAATAGTACTAAAGAGATGTTTCTGTAAAATGAGCATAAAAAACTTCTTAGATTATACACTTCATTTCATTAGGGCTACCACAGTTTTCATTAATACCAAACTCTGCAGTGCACTTGGTATGTTCAGATGTTCCAACACATGCTACATTCAGTACCAACTCTAACCATAGTGCCCTGCTCAAAAACCTACTTCTCTTATATTTCTCAGCATTTTTAACAAAAGAAAGTTTCAATCCCAAACTTGACAAACTTAGACACGGTATTTCCAGTTTTAGGTGTGGAATATAACATTGCCTCTTACACAAATACCATAGTGCCAGGACTTGTTTCATTAAAAGTCAGATATATTCTCACTCTGTTTAAACAGTTTTAAACCACAAAAGGTTTCAAACTCTTCTACACACTTTATTTTAAAAAGCACTTAGTATTTATGAAGGAATTTCCAAGTTAGAACTAAAGCTGTATCTTGAAAATACTGAAATCCAAAGACATAGGAAAAGCGGTCAATATTAAGTATAGAGGAAGACAACATGAATTCTATTATTTCATGACCAGCAGCCTCCTCAGAATGACATTCTCCCCCAAGTATTACCAGAAAACTCTTAATCTCTAGGATATAACTTGTTAACAGCAAACTCTCAAAAAGGCTGGGAAGAAGAATAGACTCATTCCAGCTCTGCACGTAAGTATCAACAAAGCAAGCCATGGAAGTGTTTGCAGGAGAACAGAGGGAGGGTTGTCTTGACAATGCCGTTATCACTAAGTAGAAGGACAGTGTTGTCATGAACTACTCCAAATTTGAACTACCAGTCTTAGTTTTCAAATACTGAAAATTGTAAGATAGTGAACTGAATAAGCAACAAATACAATTCTGGAAGCTATAGTCTGTCTGGAAGCATAAAAACAGAATGCCTGAGACACACACCTGCCACCAAAGATAAGGAGGAAGCATTTACAGGGCCTAGAAAGTGTTACAGAAGTACCAGAAAGACACAATAACCATGCAATGTCTAAGAATCAATTTCTGCCCTTCTTCTGAAAGAAAAGGTAGGATTTTAACACACCTCAGAGGTACGCACTCTGGCAGAAGAAAAAGCCGATTTTGGGTTACAGCTGTGAGCAGTAAGTGTTTGATAGCACAGCCAAACAATTAAGTAAGATACTTGAGAAAGAAACAACATGTTTATTACTTTAAAGTTTGAACTAGCAGGCCTTCCACTGCATGTCTGTTAAGACAGAATTCAACAGGCTGAATAAATTAGTAGGCAGTTTTAACTGCCACAATATTAACTGAAGACTTGAGATGACCTACATGGAGGGAACACACACACCGTGCAAAGTGGAGCATCAGCTACCAGCTTGTTTCATTTCCCCCTGCACAATATACTGACAATAAAACAGTTTAAGAACCAAAAAAAGTCCGGGCTACCAAAAGGATTAAGACAGGAATAGGAGTTATCCAGAAGAGGAAAACAGTGAATGTATACGTCAACAAGGAAGCTGTTTTAAAAGCCTGAACTGGAAACCCAGATGGATTTGATCTTAATAAGCAGTCATAAATGTCCATAAATCATCCCCTTTCATCTTCCTGGAACTGAAGGCTTAACAAGCACTACATAGAAAGAGAAAGGAAAAGTGGTAACAGGATCTATAAAATACCCTAAGATCATACGAAAGACTAAAACAAGAAAGCAGGAGAATTTATTAATTGAACAAAGTGAAAACAAAGTGACTTAGTTGTGGACTTGTCATTCATCTTAAGAGACCAGGACAATCACACAAAGTAGGAAGTGCAAAGTAAACTTGAGAAGAGAGGCTGGGTACGAATTTCAGAGAAATCTGATGGTTTTCCACAGCTCTCAGAGCCAGCTTCATTACACACAAGGAAGATGAAAGAGAAAGAAAATAAATGATTATCCACAGTGCTTAATAGAACAGAGCAGGCATTTCCCTTTTCAGCTGACAGGGTGTGAACTGAATTGGTGAGGTCTGGGCAGTACAGGACCAAAACAGAAGAACGCAGTAGCTGCCAAGTTTGAAGAAAGCACAGTTAAAGCTGTGAGCATTATCGTAAGTGAACAACAAAGGTAAACACAGTAAAGACATGACTGCAGAGTAGTAAAGGAAGCCCTGTAGAACACAAGAAAACATAAGGATTAAAGATAGTCCACAAGTGAGGAAGCCATGAATCACAGCAGATGAGAACGATCAACATGCTATATGGCATAGATCCATAGGAACAAGGCAATCAGAAAGGCAGAATTCATTCAATATACAGATGAACACACTATCTCCTAACAGTCGGCAGGCAAACAAGGTCAGGAAGATGTGGATGTGTAACCTACCAGTTGATGTTTCAACAGCTTCTGCTGAGGATTATGAGTTTATTCAGACTTTCAAACACCATTTTAACATTCAATCCTCCTCACCCTTTAGAGAGTTTACTTTTCCCTACCAAAATTTGGTTTGTCCTCAGCCTACTGAACAAAGTATTAGTCAATGTTTCATTTTATTTTCGACTTACCTAGAACTGGGACCTGCAGACCACAATGTACCTAGTACCCCCTCCTCCAAGGCAAGCTTACTATTTTCTAGAACCCTAAGTGAAGAGAATATTTGAATAGGATTGTATAAAATACTGGCAACAGCTAGATTAAACTTCATTTTAAAGTTTCTTCAGGACTCTCAGTTAAAGGGAATATGGCTCTTTCAACTTCTAAATGATAGGTTTCAAGACTTGCTTTGCACTAGCTTTTCTGCATATGAAATTGCAGAAATGATCCTATTAAAGAAAATAGTTGAAGCCCTTTATAGTGTTATGCTCTTCCTTATACATGCCAAGATTGAGAATTAAAATTTTCAAACATACAAACAGACAAGGCTTCATATATGATTGACTCCTACAAAAATGGATTTGTCCCACAAAGATTATGGAATCATTCAGCAGATAACAAGACTGATACTGATCTGCTTTTAGATGATCAGACAATGTAAGTTATTTTCAACTATTGTCCTTGAGCTACATTACTGTGCTCCTAATGCCATTAATCTAATTAAATGTTTAGGTGTGACAGATAATTTACTTTTTTAAAAAATAAGTTAACGGGTTTCAATTTCATTATTATACCAAGAACAGTGAAATTTTATGGATTACACCAATTTAGTTCTGAAATCAAGACCCACCGTACATAACAGTATCTTATATTGTCTATTCTTGCGTTCACATTTTTGCCCATGATCTTCATCATTCAGCTCCCTTCCAGAGAGCAACCTGTACTATAAAAGTACATATGAAAAGGCATGTTAACACTTCTGTATTAAGTCCTGCAAATAAGATTTGCTGCAAACGCATCTAAGTGTTTAAAGAAACATAGCCTGTATATTATTTGTTGTGAAACTGGTATTATTTAGGTAAAAGATAAGCATGGATCATTTTTGTTCCTTGTTCAGTTCATTTTTGAGATGTCTCTAACCAGCCTGGGAGGGATTGTTTATTTTTGACCATCATTAGCCCACTGAAAGTCAAGCTACTACAGTTCCATTGAATAAAGTTGCTTCAGTCAAAAGGACTGGATCTCCATACAGTTCACTACATACTTCAAGATACCTCACAGTTGATCGATCTCTACGCTTCTTAAAGACACAAAGAACTGAAATGTACTCCTCTGCTTTGCTACCCTTTAAGTTTACAAAAAACCCAAACACAACCACCCCAGAACAATCCTTCTGAAAAACAGTATAACAGAATATATAATGAAATCCTGTGAAATCCTGAACAAGGTTAAGGGGGAACAATACATTGCTTTTCTAACCCAATACAATATCAAAAAATCAAGCAGAAAGACCTTTCCCATGGTAAAGAAGTTTCCTTTTCCAAAATGCATAGACAAGTTGTTCTGTTGCTGGTTTGTTGGTTGTTTGTTGTTTTTTTGTTTGTTTGTTTTTTAAACCCTGGGGCAAAGGACAGCTGGCAAAGCATAACAGAAAAAAAGTGTAACAGACTACTAAATAAGATACAATACCTAGTTCAGGGTGATATAGACTAGGATAGGACAGCCACCTAGGAGAACCCAAGTTTAGTAGTCAGGATATCATAATCCATCAGCCTACCAGAGCACCTTAAGAGAAGTATCTATCTCTCTCCCCAACCGTGTTTGTTCTCACTATGACCACCAACTTTTATACCGCTCCACTAGTCACCAGAGTCAGGCTATTAGATTAAGCGACCTCGAATTCAGTGAAATGACATTCTTATAGCCTTGAAAATATTTCAGTCTAAGTTACAACATATGACCACTCATGTGACCATCTTCAACTGGTCAACTCACTTCTTTCAGAGATTGAGCTCTGACCCATGCTGAAAATATAGTTCAGTGCTTTTTTTACAAAAAAATATGCAATGTATTACTTAGCCTTTACAGGTTTTATGTTGCAGAACTACTAGAAGATTCTGTAGGGAAAAAAAAAAGTTATGCTTTCATTTTCTGTTCATTTAACATGAAGAGCAGACTTACCATACATGACGCTTAAGACAAATGCTCGTATCAAAGATCTGTGATTTTGACATGTTATAACCTCTCCCCCCCTTTATATTAATATCCATATTGTTTGAATTTTTTTTGGAAAACACTTAAGTTCCTTGTGCAGCCTAAATAAATTCATCTACTCATGAAGAACGGTTGGTCCTAGGCCATGATGTACCCCCTCTAGTACCTCAGATTACTTTGAAAAGTGATTTTGTGCTCCTCAAAAAATTAAATTTTGCTACACCTGTTATTATTATTTCTTAATTATTTATTAAGAATTATTATTTCATTATTTGTGTACATTCTTGATGTACACAAATTTAAACAATGGCACTACAAAGGCCAGATATGTCTCAGGTTTTTTGAAGTACCTATCCAAATGCTGAGTTTTCAGTTTCCCAGTTGTCCCACTGAGGTCATGAAATACATAAGTAGGGCCTAAACCACCTGGTTGAAACCCAGGCCAGAACACGGGACTAAATAAATTATTTAACAAATTGCTTATTCCTTCCTAAAAAAGGATAGGATATTTTGCAGAAGGAACAAGAGAATGTTACTGTTGCTTTAACAAATATCAGACTTTAATTCAGTCTGTATCAGACTGTCAAATATCAGACTGTAAATTCAACTACCTTTGTCCCTCTAATCATAATGGTTCTTGTACCAGAAGTGCTGGGTATATAGTTTAAACATGTCCTGCATTAAGCAGAACAGAGTCTGCTTTATTTGTTTGGTACTCCACTTTACATCTTTATCTTGGGGTGAGGAGGGATTCAAAGCAAAGAACAACTCTTCTAATTGAAATCTGCCCTTGTATTCACTCGAATGCATATGACATGTCAGGTGCCAACTGGCAGATCTACCCTGAAGACACCTAAGAAGCATGCAAGATATCTTTTATTAAAGGTGACATGGTGCACTCAGCTAAGTGAACACTATTCCCCAACCACCAAGCTTCCAAGACTGGGCAAAGTGACAATGAACAAGACAGACCAGCAACATAAACACACAAATCCATAGACAATGAAACAGCTAGGAAGTGAATCTCTTAAAAAAAAAAAAAAAAGAAAAAAAAAGCTTTAATGCAGCCTCACATATTCAGTGCGGATGAGGTTTGTGATTGACATCTACAAAGGCAGCTTTTTCCACATGAAAAATGCAGCCATGTTAAACTTATCTCTCAGTCCAACATGAAAGTATATTTAATAATGGATCCTATGTAACATTTTTCCGTATATGCCTTAACATTGGCCAATTTATAGTTTTTTTCATTTTGTTTTTTAAGAGACATTTATTCTCAAGCAACAACACTGCTCTCCATAGCTATGCATAAAACAAGCTCCTTTGAGTAGGAAGGACCAACATCAAGTTGGCCTAAAACATCTGGCCTGGAACCCCACATAAAAGTGAAAATTGCCATTAGCACACTGAGCTCTGCCATTTCCCAATGGGATACCATTCATGACCATCACCACACTGAGCTCTGCCATTCTCCCAGAATTTCACTGGGAAAAGCACCCTGGGTATTCAGGAGTCTTGAGCAAGATGTTCTTACAAGTTTTAGATCACCACAGCAGGAACTCTTGAGGGGAAGCCAGGGTGGGAGAGAAGAGGATATTAAATCTATCACACCTTTAATACATCTGGAATACAAGATTAAGTAAACTAAATTTAACCTGAAAATGTGTGAAAACTGTATATCATGACACAAAGTTTTTGCAAAGACTAAGCCCTTAAATTACAGAAAGTATTCTAGGGAACCCAGATAGAAAAAGAGTAAGTCTTATGTATATGTTCAGAATTACTAAAATCAACATAAAAGACAGCCTTTCAAGGATTGTAAGACAGTCCAAGTCCAAGCTCTTGAGACAAGATGTAGCTACAGAAAAATAAGTTACACCTTTAAGTGGAAGTACCTGTTTCAGAGAAACTTTCCACGTATGAGAAACCACTGGTAGGCTAGTTTTCTCTACTCAGCAGCACAGGGCTCTTACACCAGTGTTGATAAGGCTCCTGTGGAACCATGAATATAGTAGACTGGGTTAAATTCTGACATACGGCCCTAGGTGTCCAAAATACTGACACCCCATTGCTTCCCATTGCTCTTGGCATTCATGTTTTGCTTCAGTTCCTATCAGCGTGACTACCTGGTATTGCTGCTTCAGAAGACAGCTTGCACTGCTTACACATTTCTCGGTGGATGTTTATTCCCCTGCATTCATCTACCCAACCTGGGGGAAGGTGCTAGCTGGTCTTTGTTTTGGATGTGCAAGTCTTACTAACTCCAAGTAAGAGAAAATTGCACACTTTTTCACTATGCATTATGTATTACTTAAGATCCCTCTTCTATATTATATAGTAGAAAGCTCAGAGAGCACTGTATTCCCCTGGAATGTCTATCTATATAAAGCTTACGTTGTCAGGAAGGTATTCAACCAGTCAAATATTCAGAGGTCATCACAAGAGCAAGTTACCCAGCCAAACCAAGCTGATATGCATGATGGATAATACCAGTGCCCTTTGAGGAGTCTGACAGGAAAAAAAAAATATCTTTGCTTAGGAGAAGCTCCCTTCTATCAGCACTTTCCAAGAACCTTCCCCCAGAAAAGCATGTCCTGTAGTTGTCTGTACTTCTGTCCCATTAAAATCCATTACCTGAGTTCATGCATTAGCAGATTCCTTGCAGTTCACCTTGATCCCTGCCCTCAAGAAAACAAGCAGAACAATTGCCCAGCCTGGATCCTTGAAGGACCCAAATGCTCTGTTACCTATGCTATTCATTATATATGCATCTATGTTAGGTGTATAAAATTGGAAATGGATCCAAAGGAATCAAAATTCCTTCACTCAATTACAATGCCTACTAAAAACAAGCTTAAGAGTTTTATTGGTTTGATTTCTTGAACAGCATTTGATGGCATTACCTCAAAATCTGTTTTTAGAAGGAGAGCATCTCTAAAGCTATAGAATAAATCTGTTTCGGTACCAAAGAGCTCAGACTTTCTTTCACACCAGTGACAAGAAAAAGGACTAAAACTCTAAGGAAGCTTTCAACTATTTTTTTTCTGTGATAGAGAGGGAGACAAGAGGATGCCAATCCTGGAGCAATTCAGAAGGCACTCATTTTTCAAGAGTTTGTGCCCAGAATATTATAGCTTTTTACATGTAAGGAAGTGTATCTTCCAAAAGGAATTAAGTCCAGGCTGGACATGGCTCTGACATTTCTCAGGGTACATGGTGATTTAATAGCTAGCTATACAGAAGATGAGCAAGCCAGACACGTAGACTTTCTTTCTGAACACTTCCTATTTGCATCTGAGATGGAATGAGAGGTTCCTACATTACAGGACCCTTAAGCTCTACAAGAACAACTTAGACAGCAGCTGGCACACTGTATTTCTAATTCTTTTCTATATAGAAATGGGGATAAGAGCAAAACAGAGATAGCCTCTCATGAGTCAGCATTTATAATGCAGACACAGGGCATAATGATTTGTTCAGGAGAGCAATCTTTAGAGAATACACCATTCTCCCCAGTAGCTTCCATAGCTACCACATGATGCAACCATCCGGTCATCTAACAACTGCCTTTTGTATGTTCTTGCAAGGAGTCTGGCAAGAGATATCAGAAGGAAATGTTCCTGCAAATCTAACAGATCTGCTGTTGGTAACAAGAACAGCACTGGAAGGAGGCACAGTATGAGAATAACTAATACACCAGTGAGTGTTCAACCCTGCTAGACTCACATCTTTGATAGAGACCTGTATTATAAGTACTGAAAGTTATCTGAATCACATATCAGATCTGTGATAGGCCACAATAAATCCAGAAGAAAAAAACAAGATACAGCTTGGGTCCTGTATCATAAAGTTTCAAAACTGAAGATGGTTAACTTAAACAACAGTGAGAAACCAGATAAGCCTGTAGGCTCAAGTGGCTTCTCAGCAGGAGTGAAGCACGTCTTTTCTTACCAAGCTGAAGATCAGAATCTGACCTGAAAGGATGTACCAAGGCTTAGCACCCCATATTGTTCCAGCAGCACAACCAAAAGTTGAGGGATAATGACAGGACAGTTTAATATTGGCAAGGTCTAAATTAAAATTTTAGTTGAACAAGAAAAGGGGCAAATAAATACAAGCTACAATAAGCATCTACAGCAAACTCGCTTTCCACACAACTTGTTCGTGTGCCTTTAGACCTACTTCAAAAACTAACAATACACACCAATGAGCTCAGCCTGCTATCCACAGTAGTTAACAGCTGAATTTCTTTTGCTCAAGAACGTATCAGTCCTGCAGCAGGCCTTCTGTGCACCTCACACAGTTCTTAAGAGCAATATTCATTGCAACATCTATATGCTATAAATCTCACAGCTCAGAATTCACAGAAGCTCTTTACAAAGTTTTATAATTTCCCAAATCTACTACCACGTTCAAATGGAGATTTGACATAATGTATGCTAAGCAATGCACTTCACTTCTGTGCTTTTCTTACTCTTAACTTCTCACCTTCCCTTTCCCACTCAGATTTTTGTCCAATGTCACCGGATGAAGTCTGTTCTTGTAGCACATAATGATATCTGAGTAAGACTACAAATACAATAATTTCTTGGATTCCCAAAGCAGTATGCCCTTTGGGTCCATACCAGTTATACATGGGCACAACGTATTTTCCCTTACCTTTCTTTTTATCAAAAAAAAAAAAGCATTGCCTTATTTCTTCTTGCTGCTTTGATGAGGCTTACTTACCGCTTCAGAATTATCAATGAAAGGGTCCGTTTCATCATAACCATAACCTATATCAATTAGATCCTGCAGGCGATCCTTCCGATGTTTGTGGGGCTTTCCACCCTGAAAACAAAGCAAGCATTATGTAATTTGGGAAACAGGGAAGCAGTGTACTAAAGTTTACAAAATGTAAGGCATTGGAGAGCAACCTCATACCCAGCTGAAATGTTTAAAGAATCTAAACTTACAACATACAACTGGGATTCTGCTTAGGATATAAGGCCTAGTGTTCTGACTCAAAATTTTCAATAGGAAAGTCTTAGTCTAGGTAAAGTCTAGAATAAAATTCCCAAAAAGGCACCACCTTTACTAAAGTGGTAACCAGTGTTCTTCCATAAATCCAAGAAAACTTGCACCTGAAGCTGCTCTGCCTGTACTCCACTGTTCTAAGCATGTTATGAGTCTTTTCAGTTGTTACATCCAAATAGTACAACCCACTTGTTACTATGAGTATGCAGACAGTCTTCAAAGGAGGTTTCAGGCCTTTTATGAAAAGTGCAAGCATCTGAACACGTCCATTTTGACAATATTTTGCAAGAATTCAAGATTGTAACTAAGTAAAGCATGCGCTCTTGCAAGCAAACAGGAATCTCTCAAGTATAATTAAATAAATGCAATAGTCCTAGGAGAAAAGCCTTAAGAGCAAGTTCTGTTTTTAATTCAGGTTTTCAAACTATATGCTAAGCCTCAGGTTTCCAAGCTAAGTATTCCTAACTTTTCCTATCAGTCCTATCATCCCCTACAGTCACTCATCTGGTAAAACATTTGAATGACTGCATGTTCCCAAAACATGCAGTACTTATTTCTTTAAAATAAGTTTGGATGAGAGAAGCAAAAAATCTTGGAAAAATAAATATAGCACTTAATAATACCACTTAACCTCCAGTGCAAAAGCTAACGTAATTCTTATAATTTTGACTGAGGCATCAGCAGGCTGTCTGAAGAATGCTACATAAACTATACTTCGCCCCTGCTGATCTCCCTAACGTGTAACGCAATTCACCTCTGTAATATATCTCTTGCTAAGCCTGAGTAACCATCAACATCTTTGTGAGTCCAAAATCCTTTTGCAGCAATGGCTGATCTATGATTCCAGTATAAGGTCATTAAAAAAAAATTTTTTTGAAGTTCTTAATACATCTTGACTGCCTGTTATTCATAAAAACATCATGCAGATATGGAACAAAGTCAGTAACAAAAAAAAAGTCTCATAATAGCGAAATGAATAAAAGCAGGATTAAAACAGTAACCTGTATTCAGACATATGAAGGTATCTGAACCTTTGTATGTATAGTTAGAGAATTTCCTTCAGGCCTGGTTCTACCCAGACATGTTTAAGGAAGTGCTGAAAGTCCATATGGTCAAGATGTTAAGGATGCAAGACAACAGAAGAGATTATCTGCATCAGTGTTTACTATGCAATACTTCAGGGAAGTTTTACCACTGAAAGTTTTCACCTTTCCCAAAAGAATTCCTCCAGCCTTTCTGTCCCAGCACATAAGTAGTCATGTGTCATGACTAGTCATGACAAGTAGTCATGTGAGCAAAGATGTCTAGTTCTTGCAAACAGTACTCATGCAAATATTCAGAAAACTCAAATATGAGTTCAACAAATTAACTGTGGCGTATAACCCAAGGTTTAAACAACCTTTGACCAACAGGACTAGACGGCAGCAAATACAGCACCAATTTTTGAAGAATTTTCCAAGGGCCATAGCAGACTCCATAAACCAGTAAACCTCATCTCTGTATTGGGCAAGTTACTAGATGTTTTAAAGAATGGAAACAGCAGGCACAAGAATATACATTCCAGAGCACAAGAATTTTGGTAGGAGGAAGCAGTACTTCAAATACTTCAAAAAAGGTCCAAAGATCCTTTAAGACAAGCAACTATCATGGGATAAGAAGGTAGATGCACTCAAATTAATGTCTGGTTTAAGACTAGGTAAGAAAGGGTAGGAATAAATATTTCATTTCAGCAAGAAAGTAATCAGCGAAATCACCAAGGAATGTGTATTCATTCATCTTCAGAGGCAACAGAGAGGGCTAATGGGGGGTGGGGTGGAGATGAAAGAAATTACTGAGGATAGTAAATAAAAAAAAGACAACTAAATCACCAAAAGACCTCATGGTTGCTCTGAACTTAGTATGATAAATCATTGATTGAATTCAGTATGAACAAAAGCAAGGTAATCCACACAAAGGAAGTACAACCCAAACAAGAAAAAATACAGTGTGCTCCCAATTTGTTATGCTGCTCAGAAAGCACTGGAGTTGTTACACAGTTCTATGACATTTGTTCAACAATCAGGACTAGACAAAAAAAAGAAGAAAAGAATTGGGACTTATGAAAAAAAGGACCAGAGAACAAAACCAGAAGTCATCATTATATCACTGATAAATCAGGGCATCCTACCATTAATATCCTTTCATTTAAAAAAAGAAATTAGAACAAAAAAGGGAGCAGTAAGCCAACAAGGATGTTTAAAGGTAAAAAACACTGCTTCTGTACTATAAGAGAATGTTAAGACACTTCAGCTGAGGAACAAAAGGACTGAATTTAGATGATAGCATCAGAATCACATGCAGCATCCAGAAGAACAGGCAATATTTCAGTTTCTTACAACAGAGAAACTATGGAGCATCCAAGTGAACTCATCAGGTTTAAGCACAAAGTATGTTTTCATAGAATCATTTCAGTTGGAAGAGACCGTTAAGATCATCAAGTTCAACAGTTAACCTAGAACTGCCAAGTGACCACTGAATGTTCCTCAGCAGTATATCTACACATCTTCTAAATACCTCCATGGATGGCAATTCAACCACTTCCCTGGGCAGCCTGTTCCAATGCTTGATAACCCTTTCAGTGAAGAGATTTTTCCTTATATCCAATCTAAACCTCCCCTGATGCAACTCAAGGCCACTTCCTCTTCAGTCATATCGCCTGTTACTTGGGAGACCAACCCCCACCTCACCATGACCTTTCATGTGACAATCATCTTAGTAATCAGTGCCATGAAACACAATATGAAACTCAGTGAACTCAAAATGATCTAGCAAATTTATGGCAGAAAGCTATATGAAGGGTAAACACACAGCCTTTGACTTTGGGAGAAATAAGACCACATGTTGTTAGACAGGCACAGCTAAGTAATATCAATGCACATTTACTGTTATGCTTTCAAGTATGAGATTCCACTAGTGTCAGAGGACTATGCTACCATCCATTAGATGGACCTTTGTTTTGATCCAATAAAAATTCTTACATTATGTACAACATCATCTGAGATTCAATATCATGTTTTTACAACACAGAGTGTTTGATTTTGTCTAGAGAAAAACAGTAATCAAAAGAATGACAATGAAAACCATTTAGAACAGATTTTTATGCTAGTGTTTAAAACACGCAGCAATTGCAAAAAAGTTCTGAATAATCAAGTACACAAATGGTACATTAGCTTTATGCATCTTGTTTTACGAAAATATATTTATTTATAGGCTTTTTCTTACTATATGCTAGATATATCCAATATTGTACTGATTTAATTATGAGTATAGGAATTTATCTAAAAATAAGTAAGAAGTCTTCAAGGGAGACTGTTCTCCACATTGCAAATTTTTCAGAAGTACTGCCACATGCGCTATGACTAAAAATATTGACTCTATTTTAAATGGATATAGATAAGCAATATCTAATTAGTTTAAGAAGGATATAGTACTTCCTGCAAATCTGAAAAAAATCAACTTGTCTCTCAACAACCAGTGATTACTTTTACACTGAAGTGCTGTTAAAGAAAAGAATAGGTATCTACTTCATAGGATCCCTGTTGTAGTTTAAGCTAAGGAGTGAACGTCTCATCACAGGAATCAGAACACGGCTGGATGTTGTCAGAACATAAGCAATTGTACTGTGTCAGTGTAGAGAGATGCAATTCCTCTGAGCATGGATGGTAAATAGAGACTGATGGTTCTTGTATTGGAAGACAGAAAGGACAGGGAGTATCTAACACAAGAATTATTAATCCCTCACCACCTTCCATGCCTAGTGGTCCTAACCTAGCAAGTTGTTCTTCATATAGAAGACATTCCCCTTCCAGGAATTTTGTTAGGCTGAGGGGCATAAGGTATGGCAGAGAATGAGAGGAAGGCAAGAAATCAGAAACACAACTAGTAAGATACACATGCACCACGAATTTAAACTGTTGTGAAATTATAGGGTTTGTTACCTACTGCTTTCTAAAAGTATCTATTTGCTCCTTTTTATGACTACTTAACATAGAACTCAAGTTTTCATAAGTCTAATAACACCATGTTTTGTCCACATGTACACATGTTTAGCTTTGATGTATGCATAAATACATATGTAAAATTAGACTGCTTCCAATACCACTCCCTCCTATATATATTGCTTTACATGCTCTACACTGACTTTCATCTGCTGTAGGTAAGCAACTTGTTTCAGGAGATTATAAAATCTTTAACTTGTATTATGGAAATGAGTCTTCTAGAAAAGTAGAGTTGAAACACTTTTCTCTCAGATTCAAAAAATAATTTATAATTAAAATGAAAAGCCAACAGTATTCTGGAACTGCTCTCTCAATTCACTGGATATACTGGGTTCCATCAACCTCCCCCAGAAAAGATGCTTAAGGGTTTGTTTTCTTATGTATCACAGCTAATGTACCCTGAAACAATAATTACTTCTACAGAATGTATAGACTGGGCACTCAGAGAAGTCTGCCTTCGCCAGAAAAAGAAAATCCAAATAAATCAGACAAGAAAGATTTTAATATGTATATTAATAGCAAAAGATACAAATGACTGCTCGTTTCCCCTCTTTATTTTTGAGGTGCTCTATTAGTAATCCAGAATATCAACATGCCTAAGCATGATGAGTTTTGATTGCCAGCTCAGAATTAATTACCCAACCCTACCCATATGAATTCTTAAAGACCTGTTTGGGTGTGGTTTTAGTCAACATTTTCTGATTTCTACCTTCATTTATTAGTGAAAGCCTCTTTATGTTAGCACCTAGGGTTGTGCAAGTAATTCATGCTACACTTTCAGGAGTCAGCAGAGTATCTTTAGGCAACTGGCAGCTTCAAGATAAACTCATCAAGCAATGATTTATTATTCAACAATATCTTCCCATGGAAGCATTTCAAAGCAGTCAGAAATTCAAGATTCCACAGTATTTAGCCCAAGACCTGTTCAACAGTGCACAACAGCATTACATAAAAATTCTTTCCTCTGGCACAGTATTTATCATGAATATTGACCTGTATCTATTACTTATTTGTATTTATATAGGAAGCTTTTCCAAGAATAGCTTCACAAGCTATAACATCCTATAGACAAATCTATTTAGCAGACTTGTCTAATAAGCTTGTAGCAGCTTCAAGCTGCTTAGATAAAGTATAATGAGACAGTCAGCTCCGAAATGTGCAGAAGTCATTTAACACTACATTAGCAACCGTATTCAGGAAAAAAAACCCTGATGTTAACATTTCTACAGCATCATAAGTTATCACTTAAATATTTGTATCTTTTAATACAAGTACAGTAACTCACGTATTTTGCCTCAAACTTCTTGGCTAGCATTTCTACTTCATGCCGCTCACGTTGTTCATCATTAAATGGATCGTCCGAGTGAACTGATTTCTTCTGAAAAATGCAGAAGTTAAATATTTAGTCCATAAGAAACACACAGAGTGCATCTAATAAGAGCTATTAAATGTCAATAAATAAACAATGCTCTGATGATTAAGTAGTCAGAATTTACATCAAGTCCAAATACTTATTTTGTTCTCTAAAAATCAGTTATCATTCAGTTACTTTTCTTCTAATGAGAATACAAACAGAAAATTTAAGAGAAAGACTAAGATTTATATTTTCCCAAGCATTCCACTACAACCTCAACTGAAAACATAAGCGTGAGATAGAACCACAGCCATTTGAGGTCCAAAGAGGAAGAATACTCTTTAAATACAACTCCTTTTCACTTCTGCTTCCACTGGTGCCTCTTATTGGTGCTGTAATACAGTACACAAGATGTACCTGGTACGCTAATCAGCAGGGAAGCATCTAGAAGACTAAAAAGCTCAGCAAGTTACAACCATAACTAATGTAACTCCTTTAACTCTTGTACTGTTATTTTTTTCTTCAGATAATTTCAGTAATCATAGCATGAATTCTACAAGATTGCCATTATGGCAGCCACAGTGACAATACAGATTTAATATCCCAGTTGTACAAATTAGCAGCAAGTACTCCCCCTCTTCTTTTTCTTTTTTTTGAGAAAGATTTTCACTGACATGAAGTTAGTGAATAGTAATCAAGGGTATACACAGTGGGTTGGTTTTTTTTTAAATAAGGTATGGCAGAAAAACAGGGCAGCCTTCAAATTAGAGTTCCCAAAATACAGTAATTGTTGGAACATGGGGAAGTACTAGGACACTAAAATATGGCATAATGGAGTTCCACTTTACAGCAACTAACTTTACTGCACAAGTACTAATCAATGAATAAACAAAGGTTTATGGTAGACTAAGTCAAAATAAAAAAACCCCAAAACACTAAGTTCAGAAAAGAAAGATCCTTCCTCCACAGTATGAAAAGGCAATATATTGACTAAATGATGACCAAATCATTACAAGTATCAAGACCAATGTAATGAGGAAGGTAAGCTGAGCAAAACTGGAAATACCACATAATTAGCTGACATTTTCTAAACTGACGATTTCGAGAAAAAATTAATAAAGGTTGTATTTAATCCTGAAACATAAGTTTAAGTTACATACGTAATTCCTGCAGGCGTAATTAAATACAAAATACTGCTCAATTCATGCAACACCATTTTCTCTACTTTTAGCTAGAAAAACCTTTTCCACATCTTCTGCTAGGCAAATGTTGTTTATTTTTAATTGTGAAATGAGACAAGGTTGAGGCCAGAGGTCAAGCAAAATTTAGTACTTAAGAGTTAACTTGCTTCTCCACCAAACTCTCAAAGCTGTAGCTGACTATTACTTTGATTAGTTAAGCCCTGTTGGAATCTTACATTCAAACAAGTTTTAGATTTGACAGTTTGAGGGCTCTGATGGTCAGGACTCAGATTTTGCAGTACCTTTAAGACATAACTACTTCAACACCTTTACAAACTGCTTGGCAGAAGCCAACTTGGACTTCTGGCTCACCCACTTTGAGTTAAGTTTTACACATCAAGCCTTAATTGCACCAACAGGAAAAGAAGCACACTTTCACTTTGGCCAGTTTTTTTAAGAGGCAGATAAACTCAACCAAGCTAACCTGCTACTCACATCCAAAAATTTTACATATATATTTCCTACCAAAAGATGAACTCTACCAACTACCCTATCTCAGAATGTTCTCTTTATCAAGGGAAAAAAACCAAAACAGTACAAGGACAGCATGAGTTTCTAACAAACATTTCCACTAGCTTCTGATTCAGGCTAGAAGCACAAATTTGAAATAAAATTTAAAAATAGAAGTTGTACTCATCCTGTCAATAAGTTGTGGGATTCTCTACCATTTCATTAAGAAACCTGTTAAAGCAATGTTTGAAGTTATTACTGTGGACCAGCCCCTGCCTTCCTAGAACAGCCTGCCCCTGAAGAACCTCTCCTGGTCACTCCCGTTCCACACACCACTACAAGACTAAAACAGGCTCCTAATTTTGCTATGTTGAAGTTTGATGGGAATAGGTATAAGTCAGTCAACAATAACTTTCGTAAAACTCAATTTTCACTCTATAAGAGCAGTTTGCATAGCTAAGTTTATACAAACTGTTCATTTTAAAATGAATCATTACATGAAACAACAAATATGGAGATCCAAAACTCCACTTAAAACAACAGCATTAACTGCCAACTAGTTAGTACCTACTTGGAAAGGGCAAGTCTCATAGATTGTGCAGTAAAGTGGAGAGGACAGGCATTTCTTGTCAAGCTTCATTTTAACGAAGCAGTTTTCTCTGCTGTGTTAACTGGTATAAATCACCATAGTTATTCTACTCCACAAGCAGGATCAATTTTCCTTTCACAATTTTCTTATATTTTAAGACTTTGAACAGGTTACATGATTTGTTGGTCTGAGAATGACCAGGGTAAAAGACAGAGTTCTGTCATCCTAAGCCTCTTGCACTGTGCAGAGCAAATTTTCTATTTGCTTTAACTATGAAGGAATCAGCATGCACTAATTTTCTTGCTGGATAAAATTTACTTCCCCTCTCTTTTTATGCTGATTTAATCTGAGATTTTAAGTCCTCCCTAGCACAGAGTAGCTTTTCCACCTTCTACCATATAGCAAGCAAGAAGTTAAACTGACAGGCCAAGTACACATAAGTTTTTAAACAAGAATAAGAGTCCAGAACCACTTTAAAGGATCTCAATTTATGACACTGTTTTACATAATCAGCTGATTGTAATCCGTCCAGCAATAGACAGGCCATTATGATCCATTCATTTCAATTTGGACTCTACAGAGAGCTGGAAGACATACACCATTTCTTACAAAGCATTTCTATCACTATTTCTACCCCAAAAGCAGTCTCTGATTCCAATTGTAGCAAAAATCCCCTAAATCAATGCTCTCCTTCAGAAGATACGGAATTTGAATCAGAACTACATAAAAAAAAGCTATTTTCTCTCCAATTATGTGATTAACATGTTACCAATCTACAGAAAAAAAAGGCTGTTATGGAACTAGGGACTGCCAAAGGGAAAATTCAACCTCCACATACTGAACTGCTTCTAAACACTAACACAATTTTCACCTTCACACAGGAACTGCTTGGAAAGATGCAGTTCACAGAGCAGAATGTTTATGCTACACCAATTCAGAGCAGTCACAACTGGCACTGTTTGCCAACAACAGCTGTAGGACAGGATGAACAGAAGGAACCTTTTAACTTGCATCAAAAGATCTCAGAGGGATTAAAATCATAGTCATTGATTTTCCTGTCTTCCACATTTAAACATAGTCCAGTGTGTACATCCGTCCAACTACAGAACAAAAAGTGAGCAGGCTGCTTAGTTACAGCATCATCATCACCTAGAAACAGTACAGGCTGTAAAACAGAAGTTTTATCCATTCTCAAGTTTGTGCTGGATGAAAAAAAAAATCCAATGGCAAATTCTGTACTGGTATTTGAGGTTTACTTTTATCATCAGAGCTATCACAGCCTTAGTAGCAGTTACTTCCTTGCCCCCTGCCCTTTTCCAAAAAAAACCCGTAAACTTTCTCTAAAATTGGCTGTGTACCAGAATTAAGAGGAGCCACAACTATTTAAATCCAGTGCAACTTCACTGGTATTCTCAACTCACTAAGAATGAGTGGTTTAAGCGTGACCAGCTTAAGGACATACATCACTCCATCCTACTAAAACACTGGGTCCTGTTGATTGGCTAATGCTGCTCGCTTCTTGAAGTTGTCTGCACAAGCTTTTCTCCTTAAAAAACAAAGTAGTTCAAGTACCAAATTTCTTCTGGTCGAGAGGAACAGGAAAATGGAAAGTACTTTTTTTCGTGAATGAAATTCTTAACACAGGTGAGGTTATAGTTTCAACAACATTAACTCTCATTCATCCCTGCCCCCTCAAGACTGCAGAAACTCCTCTCCAAGTCTGCTAATGGGCAATTCACTGCTTCTCAAGGTTCGTAGCACAGCCGGGCTAATAACTCTTCATTTACCTGCACACAGCCTGCAGACAAGCCAGAAAACAGACCGGCACGGTAACAGCTTGAGTTCAGCTGCCGGAAAAAAAGCTCCCAGGAAGGGAGGATGCAACACCACCGCTCCCCGGGCAGGCAAGGTGCGGGGAGGACAGCTGGGGTAACCGGGACACACAAGGCACCGGCTCCTCCCCGCCCCTGCTCCCGGCAAACCCCGGCAGCTCCCGGAAAAGCCAGCCGGTAGCCCTCGGCCAGCCCAGGGACGACCAGAGCTAAGCCTCCTCTTCCCCCCACGGGCACAGGCGCAGCCTCAGCGCCAGGAGGAGCCCGGAGCGACGGGGAGGCCGCCGGACTTTCCACCCCTCCTTCCTCCCCCCCTCCCCAGACCCTTGAC
>JAOXNO010000001.1:53077359-53148200 GCA_028565335.1 Limnodromus scolopaceus | reverse complement strand
GGTGAGGACGCCGCCATGCCCGGCCCGCGGGGAGCTGCTGCAGGAGAGTTGTCCCCTGGACGGGGGCGGGCAAGGCAAGTCGGACAGGGTGGGAGCACCGGCAGGGCTGCTCTCATGAGCAAGAGCCGCCTGCAAACGGTGCGAGTGTCCCGGTCTGTCGCCGCCTCCCGTGACAGGCTGGCGGCTGGCGTTCCCAGAAGGGGGTGTGCCACCAAGGCGCTGCTGAGCTGCAGGAAGCTATGAATGAACGTCCTCATGTGCTTTGTATCCTCCAGCTCCATTGGAGCAGACAGAAAGACGTTATCTTCTTTTTTTTTTTTTTCCCCCTCTTTCTTAGCCTCAGAAATACTAGGTAGGAGGGGATTTGTTCTTTTTAAAAATGCACTCATGTTCTGCAAAACAAACACAATTTACATACGAGTATTATTTTGGATACTTATAGCAGACCATTCTGAGCAGCACATTGCTCCACTTTCCAAACTGCGTTCATCACAGCGCTTGATGCCTCCCTCTCGTTGCATGTCAAGTCTTTTGACTCGACTGCTTTACTTCCATCCAGACTCTGGAGAAGACCCGTGACACTAGGACGGTGTTATTGAAAGTTATGATTTCACTAACAGGGAATGGAGGGCATTCCAGAATGCCGCTTGCGGCAGTGGAATGACTGACCCGATTGGAGAAACATAGCCTTTCTCCTTTTGAAGCTTGGAAGGCTTTGTTGAGCTTTCCACTCAAAGGGACTTGTTTTATCTTAAAACCTCGCATGTTCTAGTATGACTAGCAAGCTCGGTAGAGATATTCCTCAAATACCTTTTTACTTTCAGCGTCATAATACAATTGTTTGGAAATCCCCCTTGTTCTCCTTTTAAGAATTTCATACAGCTGTCTGATGATGCACATAGTAGGCAATATGTTTTCGGATTCAAACCGTGTGGGTATTGTTAAGCTCCAGACCCTGCCAGGAAGATTCTAGTTCTCATCAAAGTTTCTACGTGGTCGGTGTCATTAAACCTTGTGATGGTTTTCACAGGCAAAAGAACTATTTATTGCTCGGCAAACAAAAGTCTTACGTGGAAATCATGGGCTTTTCTGCAGCTCTGCTGAATGCTTGTTTTCAGTTACCAGATGGAAGACTAGACATTGAAATTAGTACAACAGGAATATAATAACTTGTATTCATAGGTAATACTCAGGCATATCCATGGAAAGGGGTGAAGATAAGCTGTGCATTTTAAGAATTCAATCTAAATCTCAGTTCTGTCTTTCACACCCCTAAAATGGGTATTCAGAAGTGATGAATGTAGGACAGGTGCTCCACAAGAAAATCAGTCTTGCAAGTATGTGAATTCAGTACATTAAATTATCTTGATTGTATTGTAGATACACCTGGATAAATCCTGGTCAGATTTTTACATGCTTTTTAAGTAGGAAAAACATAAGCTGGATAGGAATAATTAATCTGAGCCATGATAGGGCTACAGAGAAAAAAGTAAGTTGGAAAAAAGCTACAGAGAAAGAAGTTCTTGGAAATAGTTTCAGGTAGCTGTTTGTTCTAGATTATGAGATTGCAGACTTTGATAGTAGAAGCAGCTTTCCACCTCTCAGGTTTTCATAGATATTTACTGGTTTGTTTATATCCCCTCTCTTCCTCTCTCTCTTCTGAGAGTTTAACTAGACAAACAAACCCTCATATTTATACGTTATTTAACCTCTGAGCATCTTGGAGCACACCTTCTTATGAAGCTCAACATTTGTTTATGTAACTAGAAAAATAGTAGTTCTGGATCTTTGGATTTAAAGTGAAGCTACCAAAAACAGCTTGCTCTGCATCTGAGTATGAACTACATCAGAAAGAAAGTTGGCAGCAGATCCAAGCACAGCAGTTACTGGAATATGTTATCATTGCATTTGGTCTAAGATACTGGAAGCACTCAGGGAAGACTCCTGAGAAACAAACCAAATCCACTAGATGTTAACTTCTCCAGGAATTTCGTTTTGAATACACCAGAAGAGTTCCAGGCTTTGTGCCATATCAAACAGTTTCAAGAGGAGTTAGATTTGTATTTGTTCCCGTCATCGTTTTTCTGTTCTGCTACCTGTTTTGTTCTTTGGCGTTGAGCTCTGTCTCAGGTATTGGTTTGTACACAGTATAATGTGCTGCACTTGTCAGTGGAGCACAGAATAAAAAAAAATAAAACTGAAAAAAAACCAAGTAATAGGTATGTTTTGCCAATTATTTTGCTTTCTCCCCAGATATGACCATGCTAAGATAGTCCAGCGTAGAATGCAGGTTTCTTCCTTTTTGTATGTTACCTGAAGGACACCTAATAATGAAAGTGTCTCCTAAAAGAGGCACGTTAAGAGTTAAAAAAAATATATATATATATATATAACTGCAGAGATTGAGTTTGAGGTGAATTTGAAGCTATTTTTTATTTCGTTGGTGTAAGCCAGTACGAGCAGTTTATACAAAGTGGATGCTCAGAACTACAGGTGCTCCAGCCACACCAGTGAGTGGACGTTTCTTGACCTGAGTTTGTTTCAAATACGGAAAACAGCAGAGACAGCCCAGTAAGCCACCAGTGGCCTCTGCCCTGGTGCAGGTGGGATGCCCCTGCTCTGCCTTGGGGTGGCTGCTCTGTCTGGGAGACAAACCTCTAGCACTCACTCTTCCATTTGGGCTGCTAGTGCTTGTTGTGTTAGAGCTGTACCCTCTTTCGTTACTGACCAGCTCCAGCTGGTCTCCTGGACCTAGTGGAAGCTGCTGTTCTGCCTGTACGGCTTCCTCTGGGCTGGACGCCCCACAGCAGCAGGCCCAGGGTCCCATCAGAAGCCAGAACTGCCCTTAGGATCAGTTGTGTCTTCCTTTCAGTTTCAACTTCCATGAGCTGTGAGGCTCTTGCCCTAGGATGGGAATGGGAGGGAAAACATGTATTACTTATAGCAATAATAAGTTGCTCCACTCAAGCTGAGGTTGCACAGGATGGCAGTTTGTCGTCTGCTTTGCTTAAGGTGAGGGCTGGGACCTACCCTGAGGTGGGAGCTCTATCAGTAGCCAGCTCATGCCTGCGCCAGTCAGATCTCAGCCACTCAAAAGTCTCCAAGAGACACTTCTACCAGGTTTGGGCTTTGTTATGTTTTGTTTTGTTTTGTTTTTGTGAAAATATCCTCATTTTCCTTCGGTTGCTTCCTCACTGTCTCCTCCTGATACCTTGGCTTCTTATGGTACAACCAGGCATCTTGTTGATCTCCTTGTTCCTTTCACTGAAACTGCTGCCAGAGCAGCTGCAACTTCCATTGCTGTGTCAGGAGATGACACAGCTGCAGGGAGGATGGTGTTTGTGTAGCTTTTACTAGAACTGCTGCTGCATCACAGGAGTCCACCGCACCAACAGTGTGGTTGGCCAGCTGGTTTTCTATTTAATGGGACTCTCTGAATTCAAGTGTGCTTTTGTTTTTTAACTTGTCTTCCCTCCTGCAGTTCTACTAAGTTGCTTCCTGCCAGATCCAGAATCAAGGAATAAAAAAACCCCTTCTCTTTGCAAAACCAAGCACCAATGCCCTGCAAACCATTTGGAAAATTAATTTCTTTTATCTACGGGATCCTTCCCCCTCATCCTTTTCTTTTTTTTTTTTTTTTTAGTTTTTTTTTTAGTTTTTAAAATTAAAAATACTGTTCCCTGCAGGACATACCTCTTACTTTGTCTGCTCAGGCACATGTTCTTAGAGTTGTTACCAGCTGCTCTGCCACATCCTTAAAAAGGCCAAAGTACTCTATTCAATGAAGTAAACAGTAGTTTGGAAGGACTGTAGGCAGGTAGAGGAATGCCAGGTGTTGGGACTAGAAAGAGCTCATTCGCGTGGTAATTAGGATATACTTTATCAGGGCAGTAATACTCATTCATCACAGTTTCAAGGCAGAGGAACCATGACGGTGAACTTTATCCCGTGTGTTGGTATATTGCTCCCCATGAACTAGTCAAACCTTACTTCTTGGAGAATAAATGTTTGATGAGTCTATGAGACACTGGACTCCTTTCAAGAACTTCAAGAAGAGCTTTGAACAAACCTGGTCCAAAGTTCAAGGTTTCAATGATCATAGCAAGTTTTAAGAGTAGCAATAATTATAATGCAAAAGATAGTTACTGCTCCTGTAACTGGAAACACTTTTTACCTTTAGAAGTGGACTTAGGTGTATCTTTTGTTCACTTCCTGAAATGAGGAATGGTCTTCCAATACCATGTTGTGTGCCAGGACAGCATAAATGGCAGTATTAGGTATCCAGGAGATAGCTGACAAAAACAAAACATTGGCTTTTGTCTCACGTTAAAAATAAGCTAGAAACTTAGGGCAAGTCTTCACCTTAGAAAAGTAAAGGGATTTACAGGACTGCACGTGTCATGGCCGTTTGAGTTCCTCAACCAAAGGTGGGTGTGTTACCTTATCATCTGTGCTGCTCATGTGCAATTAATTTCTCAATGAGAATTTCAAAACTGACACAACTTCTGTATGAATAGTGATTTTTATGATCTACAGAATATTGTAACATTCCTTAATCTCATAAATAGATTAAGATCAATAACTTAGAGGAACCTCAGAGAAAATCCAGAGCTTCAAATGCTGCATTTATACAGGATATCAGCATGAACCAGTTTAGGAAGAAAAAGAGCTGAGAGGAAATGGAAAGAAGAACTGAATCTTGACCAAAGAAGAGCAAGCTGCTCAAAGAAGATGCTCTTGGGAACAACTTTTGATCCTGGAGAGAAAGTGAAATTTTAAGACATTAAACATCAACTCTTAAGTGGGAGCATTTAACCAGCAGAATCATAGAATGGTTAGAGATGGAAGGGACCTTGAAGATCCTTTAAAGATTCCAACCCCACTGCCATGGGCAGGGACACGTCCCACTAGACCAAGTTGGTCAAAGCTCCATCCAGCCTGGCCTTGAACACTTCCAGGGATGGGACATCCGTAACACAGCTAATTTGTTCCCTCAGATAACAGTAGGAAAGTCAGTTCTAATTAACAAGATAAGAACACTTTTCTAGCTACATTTTACTTAACTATTAATCGTTTCTGCATCTGGCATCAAGATCTCTTGCCAGAACAAGAATGTGACTTCCATCTTTAAGCTTCCCTCATGTTAAGGGTGAATTCAGTTGAGGCTGACAAATAAGCTGTAAACTTCTCCAGTAGTGAGTCTAGATGAAGTGGTGTGTGGACTCTGTGTCTTAACTGGAATTAATTTGGGAATGTCAGCATCTGAAAGGTTTTCTGTGCCAAGCAGTGAAGATGAGTTTGAAGTCTAAAATCACCAGGAAATTCCTACTTGCAGGTGGACCTTTTACTTTTCTAAGAACGAGGAAGAAACCGAGGCAAAAAATTAGATACTTTCTACGTGGTCACAAGAAATTTAAAACCGTTGAATTACCAAGGATAAAGTGACCTTTTAGCTAAAATCATAGAATTTTCTTGTCAATATAAAGAATAGCAAGAATAGCAAGAAACACAGAAGAGATTTTTGTGGAGGAGTACCCAGTAACACACAAAAGCTTTTTTTTTTTCCATTAAAAATACAAATATGTAGAAAGGGGGTGGAATTCAACAAACTGGTAAAGAAACTTAAGCTGAGGAGCATCTGCCTGTCACATGTTGATTGTGTCTGACAATGTCACTTAAACTGAGTTTAAAACTGAAGGGGAGCTTCCTTTGGAAAGAATAGATTTCCTTAATGGCAGCTCTTTTATGATTCACACCTGCTCATTTAACAATGTAGAAAAACCTAGATATTTAGAGAGATTGGGAGGGATTATGTGCTCTGAAGAGCCGTCCCTCATTTTTTTTCCTCATTTGCACCATTTCTTTAAAGATACTTGCAGCATAGGATGCTAATCTCCGATGAAAAGCCTGTTCCATCAGGCCAGCACCCCTGGAGGCAGCCGAAGATTACCAGCCTGTCTGAAACTTTGGAGTCAGGCTATTGTCTTATCTCTGTTGGTTTTATTCTTCCAGTAGTAATTAAAAACACACAAGAGTATATGAGTCACAATTTCAAACAGCTACCCCACCCACCTGTAACACCAATAAGAAAGATGGGGCGGGGGAGGGAATTCTCAGCTTGAATGGCAATTTCTACACTAAAAGCAGTAGTAATGCCGTTTAATGAGGTAAAAGCGTCTGGGAGTAATTCTCAGCAACACAAAAGCTAATGTGCCAGAGATTTGCTCTTGCTGAGGGTTTTTCTTGTGAGTGCTGACCTAGGAGAAGACAAACACTCTCTCAGCGCCCATGAAAGCGGAGCCGCTCAGGCCACAGGCCAGCCTAGCCTTGGTCACTCAACACTGTGGTATTTTCTGCTTTTTAGTGAAATTCATATATTTTAACAATTCTCAGGGAATAATTTCCTTTATTAAATACTGTAACATATTAAAAATGAGTATAGTTACTCTTCAGGAAACAACTGTCAAGCAACGTTAACCCTCTCAAAAAGGAGAATTACCTACATACATATGCAGATTGCAAAGCAACCTCGTAGGAATCATAAAGACATACAACATAATACTTGGCTTCGACCTTGGGGGAATTTTCTTTATTTTTTCTCTAGTTACTCCTTTGACTTTCAGACTGATTTTACAAAAGCTCCAGTTTCCTGACCATATTTTTCAACACCTCTCAGCACTTTGGAAGCTGCTTTTACTTGTATAAAGTTCTACATCTAAATAAGTGCACATTATCACAGACAGCTGAGGGTGATTGCATAAACAAATTACCACATTTTTAACATTCATACAAGCTTACCATCAGAATAGTCAGAAGCATACTTTGCATGTGCAGTTCAGCATTTTCATACTTCCATGATTTTATTTCCAAGCCAAATTGCCTTCAAAAAGCAAAGCACATATTCATCACTGAGAATTAACTACACACCAAGCTTGCAGATTCAACACAAAGCTGCTTTTGAGTTGCCACAGCATTAAAAATAGCATCTGAAAAAATTACTTATGAAAACCGATTTTCCATACATGAATAATTTAAATAGACAAATGGAATTTTATTAAACTCTCTTTTCTTACCACCTCAACTTGTATTTTGAGAAGACGTGAAATTTCAAGGTTTTTGAGCATATTAAAACAAGTGTAGAACAGCAGCAGTAGCAGTGAGGATTGTAAGAACAGAGCAGATGCTACGTTTCGGAAATGCTTGTGAAAACAAACTATGTTTTCTGTACGACAGCTCTATTTCAAATGTCATTTTCCTGGCCTTAAAAAATTCCCACTTATGCTGATAAGTAATTTTTTAGTCAGATTTAACTTAGTATTGAGTACTTATCTGAATACTTCCTCATCGTTTTAAGAGACTGAGTTATTTCTTGGTGTCGTGCTGACTTCTAGCCCTCCGTAGGACTTGGCGTATTCTACAACCCTGCCCAAATCTTGCCCAGAACGCCTGTGAAGCAGAGCCAGGCGAGAAATGCTGAGAGGTGGGGCGAGAGGAGGTAGAGGTATGTGGAAGCAGGCAGTGCTTTGGCAGTACCTCCTGGTAGTCCTGTAAGGCCAGTCATGTTGGTGGGTAGACGGGAAGGAAAAACACTCGGCAGGGAAGGAGAACGTGCAGGAACGAAAAGCGGATGCAGCCACAGAACCTGTTTGGGAACAACTACTCAAACTGAGCGGGAAGTCTTGTAAAACTTGCCTCAGAAATTACTTTGCTGGGACCTGAAAATAGCTCTTCTGCCTTTAAATGGTGGGGAAAACCACCGTTGTTTTATATAAACAAATAACTTCCCAGTTTGTTCAGGGATGACTAAGTTCAGCACATGTG
Organism: Limnodromus scolopaceus; assembly: GCA_028565335.1. Lineage (NCBI taxonomy): Eukaryota > Metazoa > Chordata > Aves > Charadriiformes > Scolopacidae > Limnodromus > Limnodromus scolopaceus. The sequence goes on along the minus strand of JAOXNO010000001.1, from coordinate 53,140,379 downwards.
GCATCATGAACAAGTCAGACAAAAGACTGAACTTGTAGAATACCAATATTATGATAACTATTAGTACTGGTAACCTACCGGCAGTTTAAGACCTGGTTTAGTGGTTTTTCTAATTTAATTTTTCTAGTTTTCTCAGACACAGCTGTCACACACTGATCGATAGTCAAGAGGTACATTTACTTCATGTGATATGAATTAATTCACCATCTCTGCAAAGTAGGACATTGTGTTTTGTCACATAATGGCTACCCATATAATGGCCTCACCCACTGATGTGAGGCAAGAGAAAGATTACCAGTAGCTTTAGAGTACACAGTCATAATTATCCCATCACACTTAAGCAGGACAAAATTGTCAAAGAAAATTATGGCTGTTACGATGCACAATGTAACTGTTAGAACTGAAGCATGGTGCTTTTCTATGTGACATAAACCATCTCAACATTATTACATGTATTCTTAAAATGTGTTATTGTATATTATATAATTCTGCATTGTTGTGTGTGGTTTTTCACAGAACTGCCCACATGGAAGTTGCTTACAGTGATCAAGGAACAGATGGCGGAGTCTGAGGCTCATCACTCTTCCTTAATTAAGGGCCAGCTTAAAGTGTGGTTTGAGGACTCCAAAAAAGCACTGCAATTCCTCGGTCCATGGAAGTGCAATCCAGGGACAACAGCAAAGGTAGTATCACACCTTTCAGTTAGATTTAGCTGTATCTGAGAACTACTGAAAGTTACCCCATAGCATATTTTCTGTCAAAGTAACTCAAGTCTCAGGTTCTTGAAGATCTACTTATAAAAACATTTTAAAGACCACTACTTATTTTACTGCATTTATTATTTTAAATTCTCTTAAATAATTACTAAGAATAATATACTGTGGAGCAACTAAGTGCAATAAAATGTATAAGTATGAATTGAAACAGAACTTCCTTTCTTATTTTAAGAATACACTGTGTCTTCTCAAAAGTCACAGCTCTTACTAAATATAGATTTTTATTTTAAAATCTATAATAGATGCTAGTGTAATTCATCAATTAAGAAGACCCATAAGGAATTTAGGAACTGTCCCTTGCCCAGAGATGTGAAATGCCTGCTTTATTTGTTCCAAAAGAAAATTTAAACTCTGCAAAGTCAAAGGTAAGCTTTTGGTGTATGGTTTCTAAATGTGATTATAGTGGGGGAAAAAAAAAAAAAGTTATTTCAAATTCTGCAAGCAGCCTTGAACAACTGGACTACATCGATCTTTCTGGGATGCTGTAAGGTTCATCTTAGAAAGACTGAACGGGAAGTATTAGCTCCCATGACATGGATCTTTTACAAGTTTAGCTGAATACAACAATATTGTAGTTATACAAATGCAATATAGACATTTCTAATGTCATATACCTAATTCAAAAAAATAGCATAACACAGTATCCATAAGGTACATGTAAAATAAGTTGAGAATGACAAATGATGAAAAGTAGCCATCAGTCATCATTAATAGAATGTTTCTGGGCTTTACTTTAGTGGGGTTCTGGAAGAATGGGCGATCGAACTTATCCCTTGGGGATCTAGATACAGATGTAAAATAGCGCTAATAGAACGCTGCAGAGAAACAGAGCAGTAGTTAGTGAGGATAAGGCAGTCACGCAGTGATCTGCACAAGCTGGAAAAATGAGCCTGTTCAAAAAAAGGTATTTGTTGTAGAGCTAAGGGTAGGCTGTCTCTTCTGAAGGGTAGACTGTACCCTGGAAAATACCAGTTCTGGAAAAAAATTTCATGTCATGTCACAGTTGAGAAGCAATTTAATGCAAACTCCCCCTGTGATAATATGGTAAAAAGGGTGAATGCGGTCTTTGAGTACACATGTAGGAGAAAAGTAAGCAGCAGCATGGAGGAGCGTATTCCAATGTCACATACAGCGATAAATTATGCCTAGTGCTACATGGCCATGTTGTTTTTAAAAAATTCTGTTGACTAACTGATTGCCAGTGTTCCAGCCTAGAAAATATCCTTGCAAGGGATGCTGTCTTGAATACAGACAGAGGTGACTTGCTTGCAGCTTATGCACATCTAAAAATGAAAAAAACCCCAAAACAACAAAGGACCAAAAAACCAAATCAAACAAAAGAACACTAGGCTTCAATGACTAACAGCAAAGATGAACATTGGAAGAATCAAATATTAGAAAACAAGGCCAAACAAGGCTGAATTTAGAATTAAACTGCAATTTCTAAAAGAGCAAAGGCAATTTAACCATTTGAATACATTTCAAAGTAAAAGTAGGGATTTTTCATTATCCACCATCAAATTAAGACTCTTAAGTTTTTCTGGCAAATATTTTTTATGGAAATCCAAGTTACTGGATCAACACAAAAACTAGCAGATGAAATCTACCATCTTGCAGAGAGGGAAGTCTGGAAATGAAAGTCAAAAAAAGAGTGGCTGTAAATTACTTCTGGAAAGAATACAGGGAAAATTTGATTAAAGAGTAAACCAACGGACAAAACCCAGATGTGTTCCTCAATGCATGCATAGCTCCCATCTAGTGAAGCTACATGTAGCAACAGCTACACATCTAATTGTTTATTTTGTGTCTTACTAGTTAACGGCCAAGTTCCTTATTCAACCTTAGACAACCTTCTTGTGAAGATCAACGAGCAATCTTCAAGCTGCAGGAACCACGTAAACCTAAATGCCTGCTCCAGCCCACAGAGCTGGAACATGACGTGACTTTTCCTTCACAATGAACTTGCCACCTCCAGTAGAGTACATTACTTGGCTCCGGCTGTTACTGTGCTCAGAAGTTATATGCTGGATTCCAGAATTAACCCAAGAGGGTTGCTGCTATATTGGGTCAGTTCAGATGCGGGCCAAAGCGGATGTTATCCTGGAACTCACTTGCAGCAACAGACAGGGTAAATGTCCTCCCCTGCAGTGTAATTCACTTAGATGTTACTGACATAAATGTTGTTCAGGTATTACCAAGTTTAATTAAAGGTCATCTTCCTTCTCTATCAGGAATGGGTCAGCACCCAACTAAGAGCAGCTACACACTGTTTCAGGTTTGGCTTTCTCTCTCAGTCACTATTAATTATATGATTGCTAGCACAGTACCTTCTGTGCATTCTCTAGCGCCTATTTTCCAGAATCAGATACTTACTCAGAGCATAAGAAATTACTGTATTTTCCATACTCTTCCTTGAAATTCTAATGATGCAGCAATTTCTTTCTGTCTTAGTCTCTCTTCCACTACATTATCTGAAATGCCACTGTTTCAATTTTATATTCACTTACTCCCAACCCAATAAACTTACCTGTTTCCCTGACTCTGCACATGCATTCTTCATTGCCTGCTTGTTCTGCATACATCACTTTTGTTGCTGCTTTTTTCCACATCTACTTTCACTCCTAGCTGTCCTATTTAGAGTACCTTGATTCCTTACATTTCCACAGTTCAGGAAAATGTGGAAACGGGCAGGGATAAAATTTTGTTAACTCTACCTGAGAAACAGCTTTAGAAATTCTTTATTAACTTTCCTTTCTGTATCAGCTAAGACAACTCCTATTCACACCACTGTTCTTTGAATATGATCTCAAATTAAACAATGGAAGACGTTCTTAGAATGTATTTCTAAGGTAAAATAAACAATATTTCAGCACTTTTCTTGTTCTGCATTTTAACAGTACCTACATATCTGTTCCATTACCAACACCCTAAATGCTAGGGCAATATGCAATATATCTTTTATTTCATCACTGCTCAAGGCAAAGCCCTGCTGTCCCCTGTTCTTTATATTTTAAATTACAAACGCTTTATTACCAGTCAATAAAATGCATTGTGCTAAAACCCACATTATTCAGCACACCAAATACGACTTTGTGACTACAGTGAATAAAGGTGAGGTTTTCAAAAACTTCTTCACTGGTCACAGACAAAGAATTAGTTCCCAAGCCGTTATGCTGCAATGCCATCACACTTATTTCAGAAGATTCTCTGGCCAGCAGGTTGCGGGAGGTGTTTCTGCCCCTCTACTTGGCTCTTGTGAGACCCCACCTGGAGTACTGTGTCCAGCTCTAGAGTCCCCAACATCAGAAGGACACAGACCTGTTGGAACAGGTCCAGAGGAGGGCCAGGAAGATGATCAGAGGGCTAGAGCACCTCTTCTATGAAAACAGGCTGAGAGAGTTGGGGTTGTTCAGCCTGGAGAAGAGAAGGCTCCAGGCAGACCTTGTAGCAGCCTTCAGTACCTGAAGGGGGCCTACAGGAGAGGTGGGGAGGGACTCCTTATCAAGGAGCGTAGTGACAGGACAAGGGGTAGATTTAGGTTAGATATTAGGAAGAAATTCTTTACTGTGAGAGTGGTGAGACACTGGAACAGGTTGCCCAGAGAAGCTGTGGATGCCCCACCCCTGGAAGCAGGATGGGGTTTTGAGCAACCTGGTCTAGTGGAAGGTGTCCCTGCCAGGGGCATTGGAACTAGATAATCTTCAAGGTCTGTTCCAACTAAATAATTCTATCACTCAACCAACATGTAAAATGGTCTGCAATGGATTTGGATGCTCTTCAGGTCTCCCGCAGGTTAAGCTTCAATAAAGGGAGTAATTAGATGCATTTAACATCTGCTACAAAGCCACCAACGTGATTTTTTGAATTTTTGTACCAAGACTCATAATTGTATTCTCGATCTGTTTCCAAGTTAATTAAACTGGGAGGGAAAAGAAAAATGCCTTTTACAAGTGAAATGTGTTTTGTAACTGCTTTCAGTGAAAATACTGCTCCTTTCACACCTACTTTGAATGAGTGCAACGTTGCCCCTGCCCCTCCTGAAAGACTCTATTACTGTTGCTAGTATGATGGATCAGTTTTCTACATGTAAATGCATGTAAATGCAAGTAGCCACAACTATCAATGTACTTCTAGATACGTGAATGATGATACCCACAGTTTTTGCTTAAAGCAGTATAAACACTGACATGTTATATGGGAGAAAGGTGTATCTGTTCCATATACACTCAGCCTTCTTATTTTCAGCAAACTACCATAAAATTGGAACCAAGGCCATTGGTTTCCCTTCAGCTGATTACTGTACATGCATTTAACAACCAGTCACAAATCTGCCCTCTTCCACAGCAAAATGAATATACTATTTCAATTTCTGCAGTATGAAACAACACAGACCAACAAGACATTCGACCAGGGATTCAATTAAGAGCTTTAATCAAAGCACTGACATTAGAGAATACAGTATTCCGAGTTTCAGCCCCAAAAGATAAAAAAATACATTACAAGTATTTTACAAATTTACAAAATGTGAATTTTCCTTTTAAAAATAATATGCAAATGTTTTTCACTACAAAATGTATAATACATTTCTATATTACAACTGTGGCCTTTTTTTTAGAACTATATATTCCCTGAACTGTTTTCCTTAAAAAAACCAGGAGAGTATAATAAATCCAAAAGTATAATAAATGTATTGCTAATGGGAATGGTAAATGTTGAAGAAAAATATTCAAAACATCCAGTTCTTTTATCCATCAGATTGCTTAACTAAATGGATCACTTACATGAATTATATTAACGTGAATAAATGTTTTGAGTGTCAAACCTCAAAGCAAGATTGAACAATACAGTCAGTCAGATCTCCATGCTCTGAAAAAGATGGTACCGTCATGCTTTGCTATCAACCTAGAAAGAAAATAAGCTACTTTGCAAGTTCGCATTTTGGGCTGATTAACACTCATTTTCAGAAATAATGGTAAGAGAGAAAACAATCCTTATAGTCAAAAATAAAAAAATGAAGGTATTAGTTATTGAGATATATCCAGAAAAGGACAGTGCTCAGAATATAGTTTGTATTTTACCCCAGACGGGTAAAATACAGAAGTCTTTATGTATTATCTGATACCCTAGTACTGGCTTTTAGTTGTATCCATCATCCTCTCTACTTGCCATATTCCATCACTTGCTGAAGTAGATTTGTCTCAGTCTTTTAACAAGGTCTTCTCCAGAGGCCAGAAAGCTTGCTGAAGAAAACCCCACAAAGCAGTCCAGAAACACCTGTGCGGAAATCTAGGAAACATCTGAGGAGCACTTTGACTTCTCGACAGTTGGAATTACTACTAAATAACTAAAACCTTGAATGAGGAATAGTGTGTGGTGCAACAGAAAAAGTACCAATAAAGCTTTATCTAAAAAAAAACCCAAACTTGCTGAATATTTTGCAATCACACTGCACTACACTGTTGTTCAGCTGAGTCAACCTGCTTGATTGTCTAAAGTCCTGCAAGGAAGGAGATTCCCACAATGCACAGGCGAAACCAAGACCCACATCTTGGTGGCCACACACACACACACAATAGTAACCGACCTGGTTCACTTTGTGACACTGAATTAAACAGCGACTCTGTTCTCCTTGGCCCACTTTTTCATGATGCGGACAATATATTCTACTTGAGAATTACCAGTGCTCTTCAGAAGATGCAGTACTTCCCGTATAGTCTCTCTACAGAGGTGAAAAGCAAAGATTTAAATGAAGGTAAGACCCAACTGATACAAAAAACAACTACCTACATCCAAACTATTTTGCAAAACATGGTTCTTAGAGAGGTCCATGCATCTGCAGAGCAGGAATAGGTAAAAATGTACAGTAAATGAGGATCCCAGGAGACAAAAAAACCCACCCAAAAAGTCTTGTATACAATTGCAACAAGGAGATAAATTTAGAGTAAAAAAAAAAAAACAAACAGCAAAACGTAATTAGTTTGGAGTTCAGCACGCACAGGTGGATTTATATAGAAATCCTTACTCTTGCAAAATAGTTCCCCAGAACAAAGTAAACTTTTTTTTCTTTAATTCTACTTGCTGCTCTTCAATATGGCAGCATTCAGCTTAATGCTGCCAAAACATCTTACATATAAATACAAATAACATGGAAATGAATATTACCAATAGGATAAACCAGTATGAAGCTGCAGTTTGCCAGCTACTTTACAGCATGAACTAGTATGCATCTTGAAAAACAGGCACGCTATGTGTATTTTACTGCATCTACTGCAGTAATTGCTAAAAGGACACTTGAAGGGTGCAGTAGTTAATGAGATTATTCCAGCAGAGATGGGAATACAAGGAAGATGTAGAAGCCAAGATACACATCTACCAGCCAGGTACGAAACAGCAACTCTGGCCAGGGGAGAATGGCCATCTGGCATCACAGTGGAATATTCACGAGGGAACAGTTCTTAAATACAGCCTCACCACTTTCTCTCATTCTCCCATCCAGTGAAATGGGCCAAAAGTAAAATTATTGGTAATGCAATTAATTTCCTTTAGGCTATACTTAGTAAGTATATTTGTCTGACGTGAACAGTGTCTCCAGAAAGCAAATTTTAGTGAAAACACAGTCTCATCTACTCATTTTTTAGAGAAATTGTGTCTTTCCAACAGTACTGAGCAAATGTTTCCTTAGTTCTGTTCTACAAACCTTAAAATGTCGTGGGACAGTTTTCCATTCTTATGCCATCAACACGAAATGAGGTTCTTTTTCCTCAGCTCATGAACATACTACATTTATAACTTGCTCTTCCTAGTATAATGACAAATGTATTTTTGTTTCCTTCAGTTCAAAGCATTCACTGGTAAATTATTCTCCACCACATATTCTATAACTGTTGGTGTGGAAGATACACTTCAAACTGAATGCTGCTTACGGAACCACTGGCCAGAGTGTCTGTCCTCTGAAAGGTCTGTAAAGAAGTGGAAGAGGATATGTATTCCTAAAGCTAAGATTATGATCCTGGCTTACAGCTAACTGGAAATAGGAAGAGAGCAAAATAAATTCAGCTAAAACAGAGAATACTCACTTTGCTTCTTGGCCAGCTATGATCATTTGAAAGACACCCACACAAGCACCTCTCTTGCCTTCCCAGTATTCAGGATTACTGTCCAGTCTCTCCAGAACATCAAACGCTTTGGCTGAATAGTAAAACTGACGCATCTGCACAGAAAGCAGAACATTATTCCTGACTATTCGGCCATCTTTCAAAAGGGAATTAAAAATTTTGAGCTCAGTTTTCTGAAATCAGCAGGAAGTCACAGAAGCAATGTGCATGTTCCTGTTTTTCTGCAGGCAGCAAGTGACACAGAACAGGCACATTCCAGTTCTATGTAGGGGAACAGGTGGTATTATAATATTACTGGTCTATGTCTTTGAACATATTACAGACAAACTGCACTGTGATCTTTATTAGTTGGCAACAATCAGCACTGTGGTTTGATCATAAAGAGATAACACTAGCTTACAGAACTTCTTTTAGGTGTCCTACCTAGTGTTGCACAGACTATAACAAATTCCTTGATAGAATATCAACTTCAAACTAGTCCAAACATTTGAAAACAGAACCACTTTTCCTCATGTACAGATGGTCAGAGAGACATATTTGGATGCCTTTTAAATAAGTAATAATTCCATTTTCTTCACATAAATGGTGATTTTAACCACAGGTGACTGGCAAGCACTTAAATGGATGGGAATAAAGACAGTGAGTATAAAGAGTGTCAGATGTATCAGCTAAAAAGAAAAAAATGAATACTCCAAATTGGCATCTGATCTAGTTTAATTAAGCAGACACCAGTTTAATGTCCTCCTTCTATCTGACATAAAAGCAGGAAATACTTCACCCCAAGTCATGTGCTGTTCCCTCTATGGATAAAATGAGCTATTGTGTGAAAAACAGCAAGAAATTAGCCAGAAGTCTTGCATCCCAGCTTCCTCATTGAACAACTTCTATCAGCATAGCAACGGGGCATCCAGCTACACCTACTCTCAGGACACTGTTGGCCTTACTCCATCCATGTTCATTCAGCATTTTGTGGAGTGAAGCCCAGTGCCACTGCCTTCTAAAGTTACAGACGTGGTGCTGTCTGTGGACCTCCAAAATAACACAAAGTTTCAGAAACAACTGGAAAATGCTACAAAAACTCAAACAACATGGGCCTTGCCATTTAGTGGAAGAGGTACAAAGAGCTGGTAATGTAGAAAGATGAGTTATAATATTAGAGTAGTAATTTTTTTAATTAAATCCCTTGGTCTTTGGAGCAGTCATTTATAGCCATACGTAGACACATAATTAGTCTGAAAAATTTAGTCCTGTAAGTGTTGTTTGTAAGAGCTCTAGATAAATCCAAAGTGTAGAGCTGCTTCTCCTCTAGTGTACAATAAGGTTTTGAGAAGAATTTAGGGGAAATAATCAACTGATTTAAATGAGACATAAAATGGTCTAGAGAGAGATTTTACATAAGGTCTGATTATCAACTCACTTTCACAAATTGCAGCTGTGGGCAACACCAGAAACATAGCCCCTTGCTTCAGCAACAAGACTTTTAGGGTGAGATGGTGGATTGAATACTTGAAAGACGTGCAAGAGATAATTCGCTCAGTTTTAGAAGAATGCTTTTGAGATCACAGAGTAGATTTTCTGACTTTCAGATATGTGTTTCTTAGGATTTTTGAGAACATGTTACTTTGTCAGATGCATGAAAACAGCAAAAAAGAATGTTACAGATGGTATATGGATATTGCTGCTCTTTGGAGAGCTCGGCTGAACTGAAAACCATTGGGAGGTTCTCCAATAGGACTCAGTTTGCAATCTTTCCTCCACGATAGCAAGTTTGGTCACTGTATCACTAAAAAGCCTATGCTAATAGCTGCAAGCTCTTGTGTATTCACTTGCATTAGGCTCTGCTGAAGCAGCTCCATGAGCTCTACACCTGTTATCTGTGTTCTGCTCTTCTTCTCACACCTGCTTTCTTAAAAGAGTGAACTGTATTTGCACAATCACAGAATTACAGTATGTCTTTACAGTCTACATTTAATTTAAATCTAAAACGGTTGCTCCCCAAATAACTTCAATCCACCTTCTGGCTCTGGTCACTACATTCTGAAAAGTGGATGGCCTGTCTCACCATGACACTTTTCCAAAGAATATCCTTTTCTCCTATGACTACTATTCTAGGTCCCAACACAGTGCAAGCATCCATGTAGATGGCAGAGGATGCCGAATACAGCATCCTATTATTGTCTACTGAAATCTTGCATAGCAGTACTCTGCATAGGACAACCAATTTTTCGTTCTCCTATAGTGTCATTTACAATCCTCTCAAACAAGTTTTCTTTCTGTGCCTCTACATCCCTTTTGCAGATGAAGCTCTCATGTAGGTTTTCTTTCCACGCTTTGCAGAAGAGCAAAACCAACTTGAATCAGAACTAAGTCTCACTGTGTACAGGCACCATTTGAAGAATGAGATGTTAGGAATTTAGGCAGAATTGTAACTAGCTTCCCAAGACCTCTTCACTATTAACATAGCTTTGTATAAACTAGAATTTGGAGGTGTGCCAGCAGTTTATTAGCAGGGAGCATCAGAACTAGTAAACACAATCTAGATGCTTAGTACAAGCAAGGTAGCATGTATTTTAACTTGTTCTAAAATGCCCAGAGCATCCCTACTAAAGTGGCCACTATCTTGTCTAGCTTGGCTTTTAAAAATGTTAGACAGCTTAGTCTAACCTCATGTCCTTAAAAGTCCTCATCTAGAAAAGGTTCAAAAAAAGAACTATTATGTGTTAGCAGGGATCCCACTGTTGGTAGTTAAGATCACCATTTTTTCTGAGTAGTTTTATTCCTAATGACTGGGTAATAGAATAGTAGTTGTGGGAATTCTCTTTCCATTTCTTATGATTAACAAAGGAGCTATCTCCCATTGCCATTAAAAACTTTAAGGAAAAAATAACAGTCCCAGAAAAACAATGCAGTATGAGGCTCCTCGCTGAATCTATGCTAGATTATTTTTTTAAAGTTTCTTGTCATTTCTACCAACAATGAATCCCTAATAGGAGAAAAAACTGTTATAGTTCTCGATAGCTCAAGCATGCCGTAATTTACCAACATTTTAAATCAATGGGCTGTCCACCAAGAAGGCCTGTAGACTAAAATACTGGTTAATCCTTGCCAACTCATCTACATTATTAGATATCCCACTGTTATAAAAGAAAGTTCACTAGTGATGACACTGATGGAAAGTATCAAGAAAATGGCTCTTGGTACAATCACTGAATTAACATGCTATATACACAGTTCTAAAAGAGAAGACTCACTTTGTAGCAGTCATTTGCAATGAGCTGCAATAGGTTAAAGGAATCCCCTGAGGTCTCCATCTTCAGATAGAGCTTCCAGGCCAACTGCGGTTTCTTATTCATAATATCTGCAATAACAACAAAAAGCTGGGATTGTGAAAAGAACACATGACACACAATACTCAATGGCGGGTGGAATAAATGTTCCTAAATTCGTTTGCTTAATGTAAACACATGCCTCACTTTGTGAGCATGAGGATAGGAAGGGAAACTTGTCTTTATCTTCTGCCTTAATAGTGATAGCCAATTTAGAAAATACCATTGTCAAGAGGAATAACTATTAAATTTACATCTCAATTTGTATTTCACAGATACAACAATAAGCACAACTCTCATGATTTCAGATGTTATGAAGGAACAGAAAGAAAAGCACTAGAGAAGTTATTTTATGCAGGACAATGAACTGTGGCATTCCATTTAGATGGTGAGATTTGGGATTATGTGTTTTTAAACACAGAAAAATTTTAATTGGCATCGAACTGGGATCTTTAATACTTGGTGCCCACCTCAATCTAAACGTTCAACTCCCATGATTCATTACAAACTGAAAGGGGGGTGAGTGGGGGAGCAAAGTCCCTCCAAGCATAACAAAGCTTGTCATTACGTGTCCACTAGAAAAAATATTTCTAAATTCCTGAGATTTTGTGCTGGTTTTAAATTTGCCTATATGACTAGAATTTTTCATTGGTCTAACTTTAAACATCACTACTATACACAATGGAAATAAAAGAATCTGAACCTTCCATCTTGGCTACTGGAAATTCTACTAGGGTGTTTGAACACAAAGTTCCAAAATTGTGATTTTCTGGAGATAAGAATCCATTCTTATTCTATTTTCTATTTCTATCCATTCTAATTCAATTCTGTTGAATCTGAGGTTGATATTGGTAATTCCACACTCATTCAAGTACTGGGAGGAAAGAAAATGAAATAAAGCATTCCTTTCTTTTTCAAGTCTGTTCACACACGGACCACTCTTGTGGTCTTTCAAAAGAGGGACTGTTGTAGAATGGGTAGCAATCATCAACAATAAACATGTAACACCAAATCACAGGATTTATAGACACTTCTCATTTAGGAGGCAGCAAGACATCAAATCAGATTTTTCTTTCATCAGTCCCAGATACCATACACAGTGGCAAACAGCCAGTTCTTCATTTCCAAGCACCAACCCATCTTATCTAGAGAAATGGTGTATTGTGCTAATTCAGTGGATTTTTTAACTTCTCTTCAAGAAGAATTAGGTATAAATAGTACAATAATATTAAACAAAAAATACTGTCCAGCATCCAAAAAAAGATGCATCTCTGGTACTTCTTGCCCTTCAATTCAGCATTGAATTGTTTACAACTCAATACCTAATCATACTCTGACAAGAATGTATTATAATACTTTGCAATTTCTACAGCAGCTTTCATCCAGAAGGATCTAATGGTGATTTACATACTTGACACAAAAAGATAACTACATTCATCACTGAACAGTTGTTTCTTCAAAGAATTCCAGCAGCTGTTTGGGAATGAAAAATCAAAATTTTAAGACTGACACAGAAGAATACAACAGCTCTACAGAAACTTCAGCAGGAATTCAGAATGGCAAAAGGCACACTCAAGAATAAATAGCATATCCTATAAAAGAGCTAGAAAAATTTTAATTGATAACATGGTGTTAATTCTTCTTATTGTGTAAGTAGCACCTTCAAAGAGTTCTGCATCCCCAGATGTATGTCAAAGAACTACTATAGCACAGAATCAAAGGGATGAATGCTATCTACTGAACAACCATGAATTACCTTTGCAACGGGAGTTCTCCCATCAAAAAAAAAAAAAATTAAAAAATCACATAAACCATTCACATATAAAGCACTCAGACACAACCATATATTGCACCTTAATGAAAAAGGAAATAAACTGGCATATGCTAAAATAGTCATAGATAGGCATCCATAGGTGTGATGTGTCTGTCTGGAAAGATCACGTTAGAGATGTTGACCACACCTGCAACATGGCATAATGTCCCAAAACTTACATATTTGCATTCCAAGTACAACTACTGAAAACTGTTTGATAAGAGAACATTTTTGTATTGAGGCACTGTAAGGAAAACAAATTAACCTAGGGAGTCTCAGACTTGAGTCATTAGAAAAGCATACCTCTATGCTATTTTGCATATGGTACTGCATTGTAGCTTTATCTGTACTGTGGTGTACTCTGCAATGTTTTAAAAACTGATTAAGAAAAACTAAATAAAATTTGCTAGAGGATATTAAACACAGTAAAAGCTTCCTGGGTTCAAGAAAAGAATGGAAAAGTTTCTGGGAGAAAAAACATATTGGAGATTATAAAGGACATCCCTCAGGCACAGGAGTTTGCAGAACATGCAGAGTACCATGGTAGGAAGAAAAACACTGTGTGTGCTTGCCTGATTCTTCTCTTCCCCTTAGACATCTGACATTGGCTTCTCATGGCAATAGACAGACCCTTGGGCCTGACCTAGTATAGATGCTTCTACTTTGTATTTTATTCTGAGCATTTTAGGGTTCTAACTCAGTCTTTTAAGATAGAAAAACTTCACTCAAGCAACTAAGTAAACAACTGAGAAGAAAAACATTCACTGGTTAGGACATAACTGCATTGATGGAACTACAATAGCATTGCACTGAAGCAGTAATTGCTTACTAAAGCCAGATGTATGAAAGGTGCAGTAACCACCCACACTGTAACTACTGCAATCAGCTTTTCACTTTCATAGTCCTGAATCCACCTACAACATTAAATTCAATTAGGAAACTGGATTGCCAAGACTGATGCAATAGAGGAGGATCTGTATTCTGCAATGTGGAGAGAAAAGTGACTCACAGCAGCGAGCTAGCCAGCTAAGGTAAACAAAATCATTCTTTATCTTCTCACTCTGGATCAAAAGGAACACCTGCAGGAAGAAGGAAAATAAAAGATTATACTTGTGTGTACTTTTAAACAAACAGAAGGCAGACCTGCCTCGTTTCAACATGCAGCTAAGGCTTAAGCCACATGAACAATGGCTTCACGAGAAGAGCGCGGTGTTGGGGCATCTCTCTGTGTCGGGCAGGTGGAGGATTCAAACAGTGCCATGCTTATTGAGGGACTTCTCTGGCTTCAAAACGCCAGGCTGGGCGGAGGGTGCAGCCTGCTCTGAACAAGTGCCAGTGGGCGGCCATGCAACACAAACAGCACAAAGGAACACTGGGCCTGTGGGAAAAGCTATTTGGAATGTGTTTGTTTAGAAAGCGATGCAAACAATTACATTAGCATCTTCTTGAAATACCAGAAGTTTCACATATAGATGAGCCTTTCCTCCCCATACATGTCAGAGATCATTCCAGGTCAGCAATAAGCCATTTCTAACCATTTTGGTTTCAGTAACGTTCCAAGGCAAAACATTTGTCTTTTGTAACTTAATGTACAAATACAGGCTTATTACATTCCACATCTAAAGGGATGTGGGGGGGGAAGTTATAAATTTTAAAATGTACTCTGGCTCTACTCGTATGGGGTAAAAAAAAAAGGTATTTATGCCTCTCTGCAGGTATATTTGTAACTATACTAGGATGCTACTGGCAAAACTGAAAATACTTTTATAGGAGGAGATGCACATACTGGAACAGTGAGTTCCACAAAGTACTGCCATTTTTATTGGTTACGCATTGCTGACCCTCTAATTTTGCCGGTGGGGGAAACTAAAAAAGAAGCAGCATTATCAGCGTAAGTAGTACTTTATCATAGGTTTTATTTCATTATGTCCAGGGAGGTAAGCTTTTTAATAAGTTAATAACTGCTATACGTGAAGTTTATGAGACACTAGGGAAGGGTGATCTTTATATGAGAGTGTCATCACAGGCAAAGATCAGACAGTAGGACAGGCTAATCAATTTAATTACATAATCCTGTTATTTAAATGCATCAGCTACATAACAAGTTTACATAGAATCATTTGTAAGTACATAAGAGGAAAACTGTGGATTAACAGCAGTTTGCACCTCTGTGTTTCTTTGTTGCCGGACTGCAGCTAAAGCTCTCTTACAGCATTATCGTTTTTACCAGCATAGCCTGCTAGCATAATTTTAAGATACTCAACTGCATTTTCATTAAACTAACTAAATTAAGGTAGGTGAATTGAAATATATATACAAGCTGCCTGACAGTCTTGGGTATTTTACATAAAGAGAAAATTTCAGGTAACAGAAATTGAGGGGGTGGGTGCTGGGGAGAAAAAAAAAAAAATCCAAGAAAAAACCCCAGAGAGGGCTTTACTGTTGAGAAACCTGAAGAGTTAAAAAGTTAGAAAGATGGGAAAAAACAAACAAAAAAGCCAATAACCAAACCGACCAAACCTATATGATTCACTTTAGACTACGTGGTTGGTTGTGGGTTTGTTTTTTTTTTTTTTTTCCTGGCTTGTCTTCTTTCTGGTCTTGTGGAAAATGTTGCTTCCATCTTCATAATAGCTATTTGCTTTTGCATATTTTAGTTGTAATTAAGTTTTTACTGCACATAGACACAAAAAATGCTGTGTGTAGAAGTTAATCTCTTCCAGCTGCATCTGGATGCTGCTGAATAAGATAGTAAGCACTTCCTGCTTTCCACCCACATTTCCCAGAGGAAGAAATCTTTTTTTTTTTTTAAACACAAATTTCTAGGGACACCTAGAAGTCCTTAACTATTCAGTGTCTTTTACTCAGCACGCCCTAGTCAGTCTGCACAATAAGACTGCCTGGGATCCCAGACAAAGCGTAGGAAATCTGATTAAGAGGGCATTCTTTGATCAATTAGAGATAGCTGCAAGCACTCTTGTGATACACCACAAGCAGCATGACTCCCCATATACCTCACATTACAAGATTAGCAAAATAATCTTTTCTGAATTGTTTTCACTGAGAGTTTCAGTTCCTCTAAGAATGGGAAGATGATGTTTCACCCAACTTGCATATTTTCAACCAACATGAAGATCTGGAGGGAAAGGAAAGGAAGGAAAGAGGGGAGTATGTGGGAAATGTCTCCGTTGTTGTTTTTTAAAGAAAGTAAATACATACCTCTTCAGCCTCACTAAAATTGCCCATGGCAGCTTTGGCTTGGGCGTAGTTGAAGTTAAAAGTGTCATCATTGTAGAAGTAACTCTGGAAAATAAGCCACACAGACAAAACCCAAATAAAGAAAACAAAAAAACTCCTCCCATGGTATAATAACATTAAAAATACCCCCTCCTCTCTCCCCCTGCCCCCACCCCCAAATCTGAGTCAGACGATATCAAGACAATGGGAAGCAAAAAGAAAAACCCACATTATGAACATGCAGCATTTATAAACAGTGGGTAGAAAATTATGGACTTGCTTTCCATCCTACATTTGTGACTACAAACACAGCTGGAACATTCCACAGTATTAACCATGAGAGATCTGGAGAATGCTCCAAGCTCAAAATTGTAGTGGTAGCTTTTGTGGGTATAATTTTCACTTTGGGCATGTGAAGTCATGCTGTGGTGCCATGGTCTCTTTCACCTCCCAAGCACTTATTTCACCACTGGGGTGGTAAACAGGCAGTTGACTCCCTAATGGCTTAAGGAGATGAACTGTTTATTTTTCCAAGACTTCTCAAGGTACAAGGAGAGATCCTGTGGATCTGGTTATGTGACAGATGCTAGTCTGACACGCTGGATCACATGATGGAGGTGGAGCCACAGCACTGGGCTGTAGCCAGGCAGCACAACTTGTAATAGGACTTCCTTAAGCTCAAACCTTGCTTAGAGTCATCCTTCTCTCCATCCAAAGCCCAACACCAAGTTTTTCTCTCCCATAATAATTGACTGGACACACCTGGTTAATGACAGATCAGGTAGATCTAGCTGTATCTTTTCTGAAAAGCTGAACAGGCCAAAGCAGGAAATACAACTCTAGGTACAGATCAGGCTGATGTTTGGGCTTAATCCAAATAGTTTGGATTTGATCATGATCAGATGTTGAGATTGAAGTATAACTCAGATGACCAAAAGTCAGCTGAGTTTGTTCTACATTCAGCACTGTCCCATACCGCTGCACCAGCAGACCTGGTAGAGAGAACGTGGAACACAATACCACAGCTACTACAATTGTGGATGGGATTAAGGATCCCTGCTGAGGAGAGATGTAGTGCTTATGAAAGAGCATGGGAAAAAGTAGTTTATCCACTATAGTTACTGTAAGAAAAACCTTTCTGGGTGCTTAAGAGCAAGGTGTGTGGAAGAAGTATGTAACTTCTTATGTTACATCCAGAAGAGAAACTGAACTTGTGTAGGACGATCAAACTTTTGTTTTGTTTCCTTATTAAAAAAGTGAGGAATGGGTAAAAAGCATAGTTGGAACTGTATGGGACAGGGGATATGGGAAGCAAGGGGAAAAACCCTTTCCCAGTGCTCTTTATCTTCTTTAATGATGTAGAGACGCCTGAGGAACCTCTTCCCTGTCACAGGCAGTCAAAGCGTACTGATCCAGTCTACCTACACCCATCAAGCTAGTGCCTTGAGGAGAGTGGGGGTTTGTCAACATTTGCCAGATGACTAGGTTCCACCCAAATAGTCTATGTTAGGGTCCGAAAGCTGGCAAATACAGCAAGCTATGTGAAAGCATGAGGGTGAACCAAATCGGGTGAATCTTAAGCTCAGTTCGTGAAAACATTTCAGTACCCTTAGGGTGAACTAACTGGTTTCACCATATGAGAATTACAACACTTCACTGTATTCTTCCTCAATGACAGTTTCATGTGAATCAGCACAAGTCCCAGGTTAAGCAAAGCTGGTGAGCAAGATGCTAGTTTAGTGTATGAAGATTTCCTTCTGTTCAAATAGCCCCCATTGTATTTTTGAATTAAAAAAGAAAAGACAACCTGTCAGTAACCAGACTCAAAAACTGTGTGATTCTATCCTGGCTATATTAGTGCTAGAAATGAGACCTGCTGCAAAATCAAAACTAGTAGAAATGAACTAGTGCTGCTGATAGTCAAAAACAGTCACAGAGCTAGATGTTTTGTTTCTTTTTCCTTTTTTTTTGGAACCACATTACATGTACTGGACTTCACTCTTTTGTGGTCTTCAATCTTTTCATAAAACTAACTGTGCTCTGAGCGATGTCCATTTCAATGAGATGCTCAGATACTCAGTTGAACAATGAAGCATTCGTTGTGGCTAGAACTCATCTAAGCCTGAATTAGCTTGTCTTCTCAGTTAATCCTCAGTGTTATAATGTCACCCTCAGGGGAGCTGGCAATATGTTTATTATAAGGTGTCCTTTGAGACATTCTCATGCCTAAAGCAGTTTTAATCAATCATGGATGAAGGTGGTGTTTCCTGAAAGAATGTCATGCAAACAATCTTCAGAGTGCACAGCTCCACTTAAAGAGCTGCAGAGATTCTACTGAAGTTTATTCCTGTGAATGAAATACAAAGGTGATTGTAAAACCACCTAAACCTTGCCTATAACACGATACAGGAAGGATTATTTGCATCCCCGTGACCTGAAGAGAAGGGAAATGACCTAAGCAAATCTGAGGAGATGCTAGTCTCAGCTAAAAATTATAGTGAACAACTACTTCAGAAGGGCCACGCAAGGAAAGTGGTAGTAGGCAGAAAACTTTTGTTCTTAGTCCTTGCTATTTATCAACTGCATTATGTCTCAGATTACCAGTATTTATGATTCCCTTCAAGAATTTAATAAATACATACTTTACTCAAGCTTAATAGTTTTGCAACTTGCTAGATACAATCTTTAAAACCTTTGAAACTTGCAACCTCAACCCTACCTTGAACTGTGACAGTAAGTTCCATAAACCAACTGTGTTTTGAGAGGGGCAAAATGCATTTCTTAGAAACGACATTTGTGAATTTGCTGCAATTCCAGCAAGTTGTATCTTGTTTTTAGCCTCTCCTACTACAAATGGAGGCTTCAAATCTACCTTCTTTATTCTAATCCTCATTGTGTATCATTTTATTTTCTTAACTTCCCTCTATAGCAAATAATATCTGTCTTCTAAATCTCTTAAGACAGTATTTCAATTTCTGTTTATTCTCTGAATCACTTTTCTTTCTGCATTTGAGGGGGTAGTGGCTAGTATTTCAAAGAAGAGTACACCACTGTGCAATGAAAGGCATCATATTTTTTTTTATATTGAATTTTCTTTATTTAGCTTGGTATTTTGTTTCACCCTTATAAATGCATTCACATTACATACAACTGTGAAAACCAAGGGAATATTTTTTTTAAAAACGTATTATCATTGCCTAAATATGGGTCAAATCAAAACAGATACACGGTTACGATGCCAAAGGCATGTATATGTGGACAAGTCCAGCTTGCAAGCTCAGATCCGCATATATGTTATAATGTGCGACAGTTGTTCTATATACTGTTACCAAAACAGCTACATTTTTAAAACAAAACATAGAGCAGTCAGATAACCCTTCCCCTCTCCTATGCACACATAATAAAATTGTTTCTCCCAAGTCTGACAAGGTAAGACTGCTCCTTCTTCTAGTTGATAAATACAGCTGGAGTGAAGACTTCCATACCTGTACCTGTTCAGTATTTCTGCCTCCCTTCTGACGTTGTTTAAACATTAGATCTATTCCTTACCTATATTTCCCTCTCCATGGGCTCTTACTAACATCATACAAAGTGACATAGTTTTCTATGCTCTTCCTTTTCCCTTCAGACTTTTTTTCCCAACCCTTCCTACACCACTTTCCTTTATACCCCCACAGACACAGAATTGTCTCACCTAATCCCCTCCCTGTTACACTTCCTTTGCTTCATGACTCTGACCCTGATCACTCTATTGCCCACTTTTACCCTCTTAACTTCTGTTTAGTGTCTTGGTTGTTTCTGGCTCTTTCCTTTACAAACACTAGCCTTACTGTCCAATATTAATGAAAACTCCAGTTGCCTCCCCAGATGCTACTCTTCTCTCGCATTTCTAAGCTTTCTCATATACCTTGGTGGTTAGAACTAGTTGTTTAAGAACTTTTTAAAGGAAAAGGAACGAGCTGGGCATTTCTATGGGGTGACTCATTCCATTCTAAGGTAAGTGTAAGAAATGCACAGGATAAATTCTCCTCTGGAAATTACCATCTGGCCCCATTGGCTGTAGACTGAAAGCAGATGATCAGTTATAACTAGAAATCTGACTTTCAGACGCCTCAAGTTAGGCAAAACAAATCTCACTGTTAGTTCCCAGCTCTCCTTTTCTTTGAATACACACACATACTCCAGCTTGGGCTGGTGGTGGGGTGTCTCTTCATTCTACTACAGTGGACCCATTCCAGTGGCTACAGACACTTGGGATTTCTTCAATCATCTCTTTCCAGACAAAGTTTAAAAACACTACACCTTCACCATTTTTCACCCACCAGATGTTTTTGGCACCATTACAACCACATATTTTTCTTCAGATCTCACCCTCCTTAGAACATTGTAATTGTACTCATCTTGTGTATCACCCTAATAATTTCTTTTTAGATTCTTGTTCTTCTTCCTACCAAATATAGAGTTCTTACATCTCTAGTTTCAAATCACTGGAACAAGACTACAATCACTTAACCCAATAATCACACTCCAGCCTTTCTCTTTTCCTCACATCTGACTTATAACTGGATATCTGTCAGTTACACCCATTTTATCCACTGAATACTGGTGATCTCATAATGCTGCATTACGATAACTGCAAACTCCTTCTCTTACTTTGAAAAATACAACATTGCCTGCAGGGTACGACTCAGATTACATCTGTAAAAATAATATTCTTAGCTTAATGGTTTGGTAATACTGCCCTATCTTAGCCTTTCAGTGGCTGCTTTCCCTGTAAAATATAAGCATTATTACTTTCAGATTCCTTCATGTCCTATCTTTCTTACATGCTCTTGTTCTTTAAAACGTTGTCCCCACTTATTAATCAGTGAAAATAATCTCCATTGCTCAATTGATAAGTCTTCAGAAAACACTTGGGTTTTTTCCTCCATGTTGTCCACCCTGTAAATATCCACAATTTTTTTTCATTGTTTTCCTTAAATTATCTTCCTCACCTCCCATAATGCCACCAGGAAGCCTGATGATACTTAAATTGCAAGTGTGATGAGACCATCATGCCCACCATGGTGCACTATGCTATTTTTTAACTGCTTCTTTACATTTTGATCCATTTGCTGTATTAACCATTTATGTCCTACTGTTGTTCCTGCTTTTTTTTGTTACTGTTGTGTTTCTATACCTTTTTATGTTTACAGTGTCTCACACAGAGTATAAATTCCATAAGTAATGATTCCATGCATTAGAGTACTACCAATACTAAACAATAATACTAACCTTGACTGAGTTGAGATAAATCAGGACATTAGCAAACTGTCTAACAAGAAAGAAGCAGGAGGACATGCACTGTCTCCCTGGAATGGTATCTAAAATTCAAAAAGAGAAATGCAGATTTGTAGAATTTAAAAATCATACGGTAATGGAAATTACTGCCAAGATTGCTGGCAACGATCAAAGCAGCTAACTTCTAAAAATAGTGTAACTTGCCTTTTCAGGCAAAGGACCATACTAGAGGTTAGAAAAACTATTAGATCATCTTGTCAACTTTCTCTACAGCATACAATAACTATTGCAAGACTGCATTCAACAGCAAATTCTACAGAGACAAATTGTTTAAGCAACAGGCCTTTTCCATGACACAATTTATGTAGCATAGTTTTACTGTGAATTAGTCTTACTCTTAGGAAACGAAACTTGATACAAAGCCTGTGTTTATTATTCTAATCTCAGTAGCCTTTTTTTCTTTAAAACTATGCTTTTCAGTTATCCTGGGGAAAAAAAAGCTCTACATATTTTAATTTTAGTTTTAGTAAGAGAGTTAACTTGATACTCTGAAAATATTGTTATTGAAAAAAAATAATACATTCACAGGAAAAATACTTAGTGATAAAATACAATATGATGATTAATTTCCAGGCATTTGGGATTACCACATTGCTCACAAGTAGTAAAGCCATAAATAAGTTAAGCATATCAGTTCAAGTGAGTGTTAGTAAAGTTTGCTGCCATCATACTATGTTGTCATCTAGACTGAAATTGTAAATTGTGTTACTAAGAAACTATTTCAAAGCTTTTTTAGAGATTCTGAAGTAAGCTTACTAGGACTAATTTTTGTTAGATCCAACCAGCAGAGATTGGTTAGAGATGGATGAACCCAAGTAGCAGCTGGTTAGGCATAAGAGCAAGCGATGTCAAATCACATTTGACTACGTCAAAAGATCATTAGAGAGCATGCTGCTCTGTGCAGTTTGGTAAGGTGACAGGAGATAAGATCCTAAGGCTACCAACAGCCCTGAAGTAATCTGCTCCTGTAAGTTAATTATCATCAATTCATCCACATTAGAAAACTAAAATATCTTTTCTGTATATAGACATTTCATGTATCTGAACACCAATATTTTGACTCCATACCGCAGCATAGAATATAGCATTACACTGGAAAACTGTACATTGTCCTTTAGATAAGGTAGGGTAGTAATTATTCCTCAAAAGCACTGTGTAAGATCTCAAAAAATATTTCAAAGGAAAGCAGAATATTCTCTTCTTTTATCTTTTAGCACTAGGAGATACTAAGCTTGGATATCCTATCATTTCCATATAGAGACAATTCATCCTTATCTATGTCTGAACCGCACCATTCATAAACTCAGAGCAATATATTTTAAACAAAATTTAAAAAAACCCAAATAAATATTGAAAGACATTTTAAAACTGAGATTACATTTTCAGTAAAAATTAATCAGAGTAACAAAATACAGAACCACATTTTTCCCCTATATGACTGGAGAGTTTCTAAGTTTCAGTATTTATTCTTATGTCTGCTTTTTGGCAGAAAATTTTGTTATCCCAGCATACCATCCTCCATATACTTTTAGTGAAAGATTTCATTAAAAAACCAAACAAAGTAAACCAGCTGTAAATCTCATACAATTCAGCAATGAATACTACTAGTGACAGGAAAACTAGAGCTTTATAGTTCTAATTCATCCCATGTGACTCATGCAGGAAGAGGAAAAAGTTCTCATTTTGAAAAATTGCTTAGGGTGACCTAAGAATACCTCAAAGAAAAGACTGCACAAAGTCCAGAAGAAATGTTTCATTCCTCCCACCCAATATCAGATATGCCTGACCGGTCCTAAAAGACAGCCACTGAAAATGAAATGGGTGCTTTGCTCCATTATGCTTCCAGTGTTTTTAGGGTAGTTTGTAAGACTTATGTTAAGCACTGCGTTTAATGGAAATGTTACTGTTCATTTACTTTCACTAATGTTCCTCTTGCCCAATTTCCTCTTTAACTTGGCTCAGAAATCTGATCTGTTTTGTTTTCCATCCAGTTGAGACCCTTGGTGAAGAGCATGAGAATTAACTATATAAATCTAGTGATATCCTCCTCTCTAATGTCAGTTCTGTCTTATGTCATTGGGATTTAGAATTTTTATTAAGCTTAAAAAAACCCCAGTAATACAAGCTGCTCTTCTGGGTGGTATTTACTGCTGCCAGAGGGCGAATATTGACTCCTACACTCCAAGTGCTTCCTGGTTCTTTTGAGTTTTTTTGTTTTGGGTGTCCCTACTCCTCTTGAAGTGTATAACTTTGAACATGAGATGAAATGTGTACATGTATCAGAAAGGACTGTCACCTTAACTCTGTTTGCTCTACATTCCTTGAACCTCCAAGCCAGAGTCTGAGCTAAAAATAGCGAATGGCTTAACTGATGACTCCAAATTACTTTACAAATACACGACACCGTATTCTCCTAAACAATGTTTTTTCTTAATGCAGTCAAGGGACTTCTACATTTAGCAAGAGCAAGTTTGAAAAAATATTCCACATCTTCATTTTAATCCATTAATTTTTGATAATCCACATTAAAATCCACTTTAAAATTTTGTAGGCCCAGTTGCAAGCAAAGATATAGCATAGGATTTCCTCACTCTAGCAATCACAACCTACTTTCGTATTATAAATCTGCAAAGCAGCTAAGTACCTTGATAGAGATCTTAAACAATCTAGTGGTACTAGCTCCCTGCAAGGATTGGCACAGTGGGAAGTGCTGAAGCATGACTTACATGCTTGAATAGCAGGGGTGGCTACTTAGCAAAAGTCCAAGTATACAAACAGTGAGTATTCTGTTCTCCATTCTAAATCCAGCAAAACAGAGGCAGCATATCAAAAACCAAATATACAACATAGCAGCTAATACACTAAGTCACATCACAACATTGAAATGACCACCTCGGATCAAAAGTCTGTCTGATTCAGAAACTTGCTGAGTAAAAATATACAGCTATACAAAGAATATACTCTGATTTCACATGTAATAGATGCTGTGTTATGTAATGCCACTTTCTTTCAAATTTCCTTCCAAAAATCTGCACTGAGGACTTCCTAATCATCACTGAAAATTTTGTGTTAAACAGCCAATAGTTTTCTTCTATGAATGTCTTTATACCTTCTGGTTTTCACAAGATTCTATAACGAGTAAGTTGTGTTACATGAAAAAGTAATTGTACTGTTTGTTTTAAATTTCTTGCTTGATGATTTATTTCAATGCTCCTTATTTTTTGTATGGCACAGTAACTAATTCTTTTCTATTCCTGTTCTCCTTGTCACTTATGATGTTCTGTATCGCAACCATAATCAAACTCAGTCATCATTTTTCAGGCCATGTATCTTCCTTCATTTAATCTCCCCTCATTCAAGAAGCTATCCCCTCTCTCTGATCATCCTCACCATCTTTATTGTAACCTTTCTTTATGTACCTTTTTTTTTTTTTGAAGCGTAAGAAGCAGAACTGCAGACAGTATTCAAGGAAGGGTACCACATCTGTATACAATGATACACTAATTACTCTTGCTTTGTTCTCTCTTTTCTCATCAATTCCTAGGATTCTGTTCAACTTTTCTGATAATTTTGCAAATATTGTTTAAGGGGGTTTTTTTGCCCATATGTACTACTTTGTATTTATCAAAGCTAAATTTAATTTGCATATTATTAGCCAGCTTTATATTGTCTTCCACAGCTTTCATCATTGTGGAAGCTTTCATTTTTCCTACTATGGGTAATTTTGTACCATTGGAAAACCTAGTCATGTCATTATTTGTCTCCTAAAGCTCATTAATTATGAATACGAGCCCTTTCTTTAAAGAAACAAAAGATTCTTTCAAGTGTTCAAATCAGGTGTATTTTATCCTTTTCACTGCTACTTCACTGAGAATTTTCTGTTAGAAATGAGAAAGGTTATTATGTAGCTTCCCTTCTTTAAATTAGAACTGTGGAAATTTTTTGAGGTATTTGCTAACACATGGATTTTGAATTTGATTATACTGAGATCACTGTAACAGAATTGGATTTTCATCATAAAATTTGAAATCAGGTTCTATGTAATCTCTGTATTGGTCTAGAGTCACTTGTTCACTTGTGTTGTCTAAGAAAGATTAAAATTGAGCATTTAAAAATGCCATGGTATTGCACTTACTAAGTAAATATGGGCAGAATAGAAGTCTCCAAATACTATTTAATTATCCGTCTACATAAAAATCTCTAACCTCTTTAATATGCCAGTCACTGTTCCCACCCAGGCTGGTTGGTGAATAATTTAGCCTCAGTACGATGAATCTCCTATCTGAGCATGTAATTTAAAACAATTTTATGTTACTCACTGATAAAGAAAAGAGATTTACTTTATTTTGAGAGAAGGGTTCTATAATGTTTAGAACTATTTCTCCACTGGCATCATCTATTTAGTAATATCCCATTGTAAATTAAATAGGAACAATATCCTACATGTTACCTTTCTGCTGTCGCATTTTAAAAGTTATTTTAGGTTTATAGCTTCCTCTTCTAAAATCAGGTGTTCCACTTTAGTCATCATCTTGAAAAACATGTAATATTTGTATAAAAACATATTTGGTCTTCATGCATTTGCTTTTTGTTATGGCCTATCTAAATTGAACTCTGCCTCTTCTATTTCCTATCAACAGTTTGTTGACCTCCACCTGTACTTCATTTGAGGACACAAAAAAAACTGTCACACTATTTCACCTTTGAAGGAGTTACCTTGAACTGTGTGCTCTTCTGCATGTCAGCTTTCTCTCATCAGTTTTTAAAAAGATGACAAAGCAATTTTTACATGGAAGTACCAACAGTGTAAGATGCTTGCAGTAATAATGTTTCCATTTACCCTTAATTGGAATCAATCCCAGAGGCTCTTTTTTTTTTTCCTCCCTAATTAACCCACCTCCCTAATCAGACTACATTTCTGCTGTTCCCCTCCCTTTTTTTTTTTTTTCCTTTTTTTTTTCCCCCCTCCTTATCTATACCTCAAGTTTCAGCCTCTCTATCTTGTTTTGCATATGGGTTTAAAAATATTTCACAGTAAAATTCAGACTTTTAGCTTCCTAACAGTTTCAATTTTTGATTTTGGGCTATATCTTCACTATACATCTATTCAGGATATCTTTTTTTCAGATTATTTCTCTATTATTTTTATCCACATGTGCTATGGTGACTTATCACACCTGCACGATTGTTATGAGCATTAAGAGGTCCACCACCACTGTATCAGTCATCCTGTGACTTTACTATCATCACAAACCCAGTTAGCTGTATGCCCACTAACAAGGTCCTCCACTACTACAGTTCATATTCCTTCTTTCTGTTAGCTGGGATCCTGACTCCAAAGGGACAGTCTCAATGCAAGAGGAATGTGTTAGGGAAGGCTGATTGATGGAACCACTTCAGCCTTCCAACATGAAGCTCTCTGTGGCACGATCTCAACAGTACAGGGGCCACAAGGGGAACAGAAACTCAATGCTATTTCTGAAAGCTTCATCAGTGCTGTCGCTCTGTCTCTTGAGCTCCTTCTCTTTAGTCACCATGGACACAGGAGAAAGCATTCTGTCTCTGAGGTCCGTGAGCTCTCTGCATCATAAATGTGCAAAGTTATGCACGCAAAAAAAGCAGTCCTACTGACAAGGCCTACAAAAGACTCAGGGAAGCCCCATTTTGGCTGAATTTCTGTGTTCCAACTACCAGCTTTTTCTGATTTTTTGGTTTCATTTTGGCAAGAAGAAGGGAAGACAAGGTCACGTTTTGGTCTATTTTTTAATAAATGTATTTTCAATATTTACTGTTACTTATTTTTTTGGTTGGATTTTGTCATATTTCTTTTGATTCAACCAAGGAGTTAGTCCCAGAACCTCCATTCCTTGCTGTAACCAAATTCATCCTTATGTTTTTATTACCCTTAGTTCCAGGGCATGCTCCATGCTAGGACTCTACTCAATAGCCTATCATTAGCAGTCCTAGATTTGTACCTGTGAGTGTCTGTACCTGTGAGGTTTCAGCCATAGACTTCATCTAATTAGGCTGTTGTCTTCTCTTTCTATAATGGGGATTATTAGTCTGAGGCAAGCTGACACAGCATCTATCAGTGAAGACTAACAGTTTGTAGTATGGCCTCTTTTCCAGCCAAATCCATGTAGTAAGGTTTGGAATTGAGTCTTCTAATTTAAACTTGCAAATTTTTTTTAAGCTATAAGTTAGACTTTCTGTTACTCATACTATAGCAACAAAACGCCTAGCAATAGTCGTGCTAACACTCACCAGTAAGACAAAGATATGATGGTATATATTTGGATATTGTAAGAAGGATTACATAATGGAGAAAGAACATTTCAAACATACCACATTCGCTGGCTGATTCACCCACCAACTGGAAGAACTGCTGAGCAATTTTCAGGTGTTCTCTCTGGGAGAGGAAAAAAAAAATAAATCCAAGATAAGTTCCACAGTTGGTGGCACAACACACAGTGAAAATACTCTGAAGAACAGATGGGGAGACAAAACATGTCTGAAGTAAAACCAGAAAAGGTAAATGTGCCATGGTATGTACCTAGATACACAAGAACACTGTAGAAAGCAAACAGTGTTTTTGGAAGCAGGACAGAGAAGCCAAATTCAGCTTGATTTATTGTCAGGACTAGCAACAGAGATTTGCATTGCACTCATTCTGGACTGAGTACTGTAGGAAGAAGATCTAAAGACTCCGAGATCCTGCAATCTAAATGAGAAATTATTGCCTCTTTCACTCCATTCCAGACCCTAAAGAGCTGTTCACATCCTAGTATTGGAGAAGCCGGAAAACCTCATGGGCTTCACTCACCGAGCCCATTTCTTGTCCAAGTGCTGCATTTACCACTCCTTTGAGGATGTACTCCTGAAAAAAAAGTAAAAGGTATCAGAGAAGACAAGGTGAAGATTTCAAGAGACACATAAAATCTTGCTTGTACATTATTTTATTCCTAAATTCAACTCTATCCCAACTCAGTTTAATAGGTAGCTAGTTACTATGATACTACGGTAGTGCTTCGGCACAGTGGTATAAAGTTACCCCCACAAGATTAATTCTGCTTGTTAGGTAGTCACTTCTGTTAAATATGTGGGATGCAAAGGTGTACTGTGTTTTTTGGTAAATCTCATGCTCAAAGACAACCTACCGTAACGAACACCATAACATACTATCATGTCCTCTTCACCATTCTATGGCCAATAATCAAGCACGATATTGTCATATTAATGCACAGATCCCACTTCAAATATCCATATTGGCTAACAATAACCACTACCATCCTTGCTCCAAAATGCATAGCATTTCTCATCAGGGCAAAAATGTTAAGAGGTTTGTGTTCTGTCGTCACATTACTCTACTGAAATTAGGAATAGGAGTAAAGTACCCTGTAATCCTTACTATGAGATACAACTATAGTTTAGTTCTTCTCTGAGCAAGATTTTCTCAGTATGTCATAGATTCATTTGTCTTATTAAAATCTTACAATTAAGAGTTATAGCTGTTGAAGTAGATACACCTGATAATTCTAGACAGCCCTGTCACAGATGTAAACATGGAAAAAGAGAGAGACATGTACACAGACCAACAATGGAGTGCAAGGAAACATTTTGAGAGTACTAGCCAGTAAGCCAAGTAATCATTTTGGCACACCATCTATTAACCTACAGGCATCATGACAAAGATGAAATTTGAGAAGAACCGAAGGAGGATATGCAAATAGTTTTGCAAGTCTTAGCAGGGAGTTCCTTCCAAATGCGAGTGAGAAAAATAGAAAAAAAGCACAAACATACTAATTTAAAAATGTAATATTAAGAATGATATTGTGTTATTTAATATTATGCACTTATATGGGGGAAATGTAGGCTAAAGGACCAATAACTGCAGAAAACTGTTCAAGTAAGTCTTGCTACACTGAAAAATGCAAGAAGTGAAAAGCAACAGCAGAAGACGCTCCTCAGCACAGAATCACCATATATGTGTTTCTGGAGTTTTCCTTTTCCCTCTCTCCATTTAATCCTCACACAGACTCATGAAAGGTCCTTTTCATGCTCAGCTATGTGACCTTTGGAAAATAAACTGCAAAGAGGAATAAATCAGAGACTAAAGATGTTGGAACAGCCACAAAAGAAAATTACAGTAGCAGCCAAGGGACACTGCGGTTTTCACTCATTGCAGCCAAAGTGAGATGGAATTAGAAAAGACCTATTATTTAAACTGTTTAATTTAATCTAGCTTGTTTTTATTGAAATGGCTTCAGGACAAACCACAGGAGCATCTGAGCTAGTAGATCTGCAGGATGGTAACCATCACCAGGGCAGAAGTGACAAGTAGCTGTAGTTGGAAGAGGGCACTTATATATGCACTAATGATAAGCTCACTAGAATCAAGTCTGCATGCAACAGAGCTGTATTCTTACTGACCCCAGGTGGTATGGCAATAAACGTGCTAAGTACTCACTCATATATGCTCATATATAACACTTTACGCATGAGCATAAAGTCTACTGCTGATAAAAAGATGGAGAACACAACAGTTTTACAAGTGAGAATGGGGCAGAGAATGTCCTCAGAATACTAGTTTTGTATGTGGCAGATTTCATACCAACTTATAACCCCTGTCTTTATGTACCATTACATCAGTTTCCAATTACCTGTGGAGCCGTAGGTTCCAGGTCCTTAATCAGGTTATAAGCCTCCTGCACATCATCTGAAATACCAGACGTTAGAACGCATGACAATCTATAGCACTGTATTAGAAGAAATCACTCATCCTCTACAACATTCCTCAACAGTCACAGTCTAAGAAATAAAGCATTTAGACAGGAGGACAAAGGTAACCGTAAATCATTGTGAGTTTATATCACAATGGTGATCGTTTTCTAGAACTCAAATAACAAACATGGAGTGAGTAATAGCTTCTTTATTACTACAATTTTCCTAGTAGAGATGACTTGGCCCCCTTGTTCATAATCCAGTGGCTGCTTTCTCAACAGTACAAGGTCAAGATAATAAATCTATCATCTTCCTGTCTTTTCTCATATTTATTTACCCCTAAAGGAGGAGAGGGTAACATGATTCTGAAGGGAAACTTCATCTTTACCTTATCAATATTTCAAAATCTGTCCAGCAGCTCTTACCTGATCCTAATTCTAACAAGCAAAAAGCATTACTAGTATTGAAGTTTAAGTGTAAAGTTTGAATTCAATAAACAACTTCCTTCCCATCCAAGAAATAAGTAAGCAGAAAAGATCCTAAACTTTACCTAAATCAAAAATGATGTTGGCACTATGGTCTGCTTAGTAACCTAACCTAGTGAAGATGCCCTTTTTAATGGCAAAATTTTGTTAATCCAGCATTATACCAGCTGCCCATAAGAACAAGCATTATCAAACAAAACTTTTTTTGCCAGTACATATCATCCATACACTGTGGGGACAGACTAGCCAAAAGCCATCACTTTTTATTCCCACCCCGCCCCCCCCTTTTTAAAAAAAACAGAAATAGGGTTTTGTTTGTTGTCTTCTGCTAACTCAGCTCACTAACAACAAACACCCCAAAAAATGTCAGCAGCCCTTATTTTCATCAGTGTAGACCATCAACACAGCACTATGCTCTTCAGGCTCCAACAGGAGCCTCTAGCAAATTTCACTGGAGCGGATTATGACTGAATATCTGGCCACAAACCCTGCTAAAAGCCACTGCCTTAAAGAGTTGAAAAAAATGGGATGCACGTTTGTACTTCCGTCACTCCAGTTCAGAGCATGTCTTAACACAAACCTACCTTTATCAGACACCTTGTAAGTCTTGGAGAGACAGCTGTAGTCATCAGAAGTAAAGATTTCTCACATTCTTAACTGATGCTGCTATACTAGCAAGACTTTAAAATGTAAACTTACCTTAACCAGGGAAGAGGTTTTAATCCTAATTCCCCTTGGCCTCCTATGTCAGTATGCAAGTCATTTGTATACCACAGTGAAGAACAGAACCTAACTAATGAAAATTACTGCAAGGTTGATGGTAAATGAGTAAACAAGACTGATTTTTAAGTGATCCCAAAGATGTATTTTGCTTCTGTATAAGTAGACTTAATTTGAAACATGTAATATTATTAACAATATGAGTGGGAAGATAATTGGTAATAATACCAATATTACCTATAGTGATATTGGCAACAATAATACTGGACGGAAAGGTGGCTGGGAACAGTAAGCATAGATTTACCAGTGTCAAAGCGTACTGACTAACCCAATGTATAATGGGTTGTATGGATAAAGGGGTAGTAGTGAATGCTGGATACCTTGGCTTCAGCAACGTCTTCGACATGGTCTGTTATACCTTTGTCATAGCCAAACTTGAGAGATTGGACTGGCTAAGTAAGATGATAAGGGGATGGAAAACTGGCTGGACTACCAAAGGACAGTGATCAGTTGTACAAAATCCAACTGGGGGCTCATTACTAATCAAATTTCCAACTGATTGATACTGCTGACTGTCTTCTAGTAATGACCCAGACGATAGGAGAAAGAGTCTACAAGTCTAGCAAGTCTGTAGATGATAAAAGATTGGGGAGAAAGCTCCCAACTACTGAGAAAAAGCTCGACAAGCTGAAAAAAAACGGGCTGAAAGAAGTCCCATGAAGTTCAGTGGAGACAAAATGCAAATCCTGCATCTTGTTTAGTTTGAAACAATCCTAAGCAACAAGACAGACGGGGTGCTGACTGGCTAAAAGGCAACCTGGGGGTTCTGACAGAGCAGTGCACCCCTGCAGCAAAGGATGCCAACTGCATAGTGATTCACATTAGCAAGAGTGTAGCCATCAGGGCAAGGGGAGGGATTCTTCTCTATTTGGCACTTGTGAGTTTGCACCTGGAGTACTGTGTTCAATTTCAGAATCCCTCGATCAAGACAGACATTGAAATACTGGAGACAGCCCACCTGAGTGCTCCCAGGGCAGGTACGGGCCTAAGGAGAGACTGAGAAAACTGCATTTGCTTAGCTTTCAGAGGAGAAGGCTCTTATCACTGTCTACAACTAACGGGCGGGTACAGAGAAGATGGGAGACAGATTCCACAGGGTGCGATGAATGGCAGTGGACACAAGGTGGAACAGAGGAAGTTCTGACTAGATGTTTGTCTGGACAAAGCTCTAATCAACCTGATCTAATTGGACCTGGCTTGAATAAAACATGCTAGAGATCTCCAGAGGTCTCTTCTCACTAATAATCCAATTCTGTTATTTACCTAGAACTCTATACATTCATACAAAATAAGGCAGATGGTAATGTACTTTTAATAATACATAATTGTGACCATTTGAATTTACTTGAGAACGTATACCTAATTTACAACCATGATGAAATTTAAATAACTTCATATGAAACTTAAGTAAGCTTATTGTCATTGTTGAGTATCAAATAAAACAAAATAGGAATAGAATTGCCATATTTTGTGAAGACTGTGATGTTTGCAGATCAGCAAAGTCAGATTAATATGATTTTATTGCACGGTATTAGCTGCAATAAGAATTTCTGTAACTGCCAATAATCATCAGCAGTGGGATATTCTAATATTTGTCAGAGTTTCAGTTGAACTGAGACAAAGAGGCAGTGTTTCAATTGCACATGCAAACAAAAGAAGGAGTCCTGGATATACCTGAGCACCAAAGGGAACATATTCCAACTACAAAGATTAAATCCCACCAACCTTGTTGATTACAAATCATAAAGATGTTACTCACAACAAGTATCTGAAACTCCAATTCAATCACACTATAAAAACCTCACAGAGCTTTTTCAATGTACTATGGTTATGTATGCTCAGATTCTCTGATGAACTTATTAGGATGCAAAGAATATAAAGTTGGTGTCACTTGCTTCTGCCAGTAAAATATATCTCATTTTTTCCTGGTAATTTTTCAACATTTTGGAAAAAAATAAATAAACCGCAGGCATGGACTTTATTTATTTAAAAATTAAGACAAGATATTTTTCTGCTTTCAGATGCTCTGGTCACCTAAAGGTATTTTTTTCACTGTGACAAACTACAAGGCTTAGAAGAAAGCAGGGGATAGAAAAACAATCTTCATGTCAGCTTGTATTAAAAGATGGCAGTTAACACCTACTCATCACTCAGCCAGTCAACCCCCGTGTTTAATAAAGGAAAAATATGGGAGAATAGCAATGGCTCTGAAACTAAATTCAGACAAAATTCAAAAGGGTCAGCCAACTAAGGAGAGAAACAAGCAGGAAATCCTTTCCAACTGATTCTGGCTACCTACCTGCACTCTTTAAGAGCTGTAAAGTAGATTTGAAACAAAATGTCTTGTTGACAAACTATAGCCTTGTTCACAGTCACTTTGGCTCATACTGTGTTTGAGCTGTATTTACAGAAATAGTCATCCTTGCCTTCATAGGACATACACCTACCATTCTCACACATTTAGGCAGAGGAGAGGTCCTCTCACTGTAAACACATAAACACCACTATCCCCAAAGCCATCTCCTGCAACTCAAGAAACCTCCAATACTCTGCTGAAGTAGATTTATTTGACCGCACAAAATTAAAGCCCTTCTCTGAAAGCCATGGGAAGTCTTACATCACTGTTTTCCAGAGGAACAGAAAATGAAATAAATTACACTTTACTGCAAAGGAAAAAAAGCATTTCATGGAATAGTCGGTTGTGAGCAGATGAATGAATGTCATACCTGAAGCTATGAAAGAGACAGGGGAAGGTGTATTTACCTTGCCGGAGATAGTAAATCACAAGATTCAGTCTTGCCTCAGGAATGACATCAACCAGAGGAGGCAGGACCTGCAAAGCCCCTTCTCCTCCTCGGAACACCACCTGCAGAGAAAAGCAGCATATTGATAATTATGTATTAAAATCTTGTCTATGATCTCTTAATTCAAGGAAATTAATCCTTAAATTACTATATTAACAGTAGGAAAAGGTCAGTGGTACTGGAATTAGCATAATCCCTGCTTTAATATAACTATAGAATTACAACCTGTGACAATCTTTATGTTGAAGAATATAAAGTATTTAATCCATCAATAAAGATTAACTTCATTCAGCTTTTAGCAGCTCAAACCAGTGATACATTATTTATCAAAGATTTTAAAGCGATACATTATATATCAAAGATTTTAAAGAATAATATGGTCTCAGACAAGAGTGAGGGGGACACATACAGAGTTACAATTTGCTTATGATGAATTCATATGAAAAAAATTAGGGTAACAACTCTACATTCATTTAGAATGCCACAAGATCCTAAAATGATCAGGAGCAGTCGATTCTTTAAACCTCAGTTTCACATGACAGTTCCTCCACCAAAATCTAACATACTTATTCAATAAGCCACTGGCAAAAAGACCAACATTCACAATAAAGAATGTTAACTTACAAAAGTCCAATTTGAAAGCAGTTTTAACTCTTGGGAAATAAAGCGTTAGCTTGTTGAAAAAAAGACAAAGCAAGCAACTGCCCTTCTTTAAATAAAGGGAATCTACTGTTACCTGCTGTTTACCAAAGTAATGCCACCACGGCAGGGAAAATTAACAGGTGATTAGAGACTCTTTTACTGCAGAACACACAAGTATTTTGGCTTTTATCAGACTCTTTTCCTCTATGAACTCTTGTTTAGTACTTTTTGGATGAAGACCATTTTCTGGACTTATCTTTAATTCCACTCACATCATTGTCGTACTAAACAAGAGTTGAGGGTCAGGCATTCTGACTGATTTCTACAGTGTCCTTATTGACTGGGCTCCACAAAATATCTTGCAAAGGTATTCTTACAGGACACAAACTATTTTAATATGCCTTTGGGGGTAAAAGCAACAGCATTATTATTTTTTGACAGTCTCAAACTGACAGGGAAAAATTCCAGGAAAAAGAATACATTTGATGGCACATTGATTATACAAGTAGGATTTCTGGAATGGGACTTATAAGGCAGAAGAGATTCAATTGGGTCTGCAATTCCCAACATATTCCATTTTATGAATCACCAAGAAAGCTCTACAAGTGAGTACAGTTCATATTAAATCCAAGAAATACATTACTCACCAGATTGTGCTTAATGAGCTCCTTGCCAAACTCAAAAGACGGTGAGGCATTGTCCGTCAAGTTCTTGAGCTCTGCCTGGAATTACATATATTCCAGAATTTTGACACGAAAATAAAAAAGCACACAAGTATAAATGTAACTTCATATGAGCCCCAAAACTGATTGAAAGACATCTCCAGCAGTGCTGGGTCACTGGAAGATTTTTACCTCCCATTTCTATGTGATGATTTTAGCAACTGGATAATACATATAGACACAAGGTCAAAAGTGTACTGTGAAAACTGTAAGACCACTGCACATACATGTGGCCAGATGGTTTAATACCAGAAAAACTGAAATAGGTGACATTCCTAAGAGAAGGACACAATGACAAGATAAAGGACATCATCAGCATTACTGATTAAGACAGATAACAGGAAAAAGAAACCTGTATGGAATCTCGAACTAAAATGAAGGTGAACCGAAGGGCTGTCCAACAGATACCTCAGCAGCCTTCCCATTGTAAAGTCGGAAATGATTACAAGCCTTAAGGTTAAGAGCAATGGTGCTGTCAGGAACTTGCTGAAGATAAACAGCTAGCACTTCCTGTGATACATCATAGTAATCCAGCTTGTAATAGCATAGGGCTACATACACATTCAGAGCCAGGTACTCCCTGCAGGAAAGAGGATTAAAGAGAACATTTAAATCCCATCAGATAGTTATACTACAGAACATTACAATCAGTGATAAAGCTCTCACATGTCTATACATCTTTTACAAGCACATCAAAACTGGGTTTTCTGAGAAATGCTTAGAGCTTTTAGAGCTCTAGTTTGCTAGCTATGATTACACAGATACAGATCCAGGTTCGCATTAATTTTTTCAATGGCAGCTACTGCGGCTTTAAAGAATTACCTACAAAACCTTTGGCTAGTAAGTCTGGGAAACGGTGGCAACTTCACACTAAGGAAATGCACTGAACACGAGCACGGTATGTGGCCTGGCAGAATAAGATTTTCTATGCAATACATACAAGGACATTTAATATGCACATAAAACTTTGAAAATATTTTAATGACCTTATTATCTTATACCAAGTACAATTATTTCAAAAAATCCTTACCACTACAAGCTATCAAGCCAGAAGCACTAGACACAGAAATAAGACAGGCATTTGTGGAAACAGTAAGTAAAAGGCTAATTATAACGAAGATTACTCTGTTACTCATTTAGCTTTGAGTGATTGCTTCTACAGGACTTGGAAGTTAAAAATCTCTTCCCCAAGCATTACATGACATACATACATACATTATGATGGACTTCTCTGAAGCATTCAAGAGGAGATACTGCCAAACGATAGCCAAAGATAGCTATCTTTTTTGTATTTTGGGATAGCAGTTTCCATTTTATTAAACAGTACTTCCAGCCACTTAAGAACTCAATTTGTTCCTGGATAAGTTCTGAACTAAGAACTTGCAGAATGTGATAGGAAAAATCATCAACAAGTGTCATAGTAGGATAAATAGAAATGGAAGGAATTCCAGACTTAAAGAAATGAAAGGAACTCTCTACATAAAACCTAAGAACTGAACCTTTCTTAGAAAGGCTAAGAGGTTAAGTCAATAACCACATGCAAGGGACACCAGACTAGCCATCAGAGGGGAAAGAAAGAAAAAGACAAAGCAAGTACATAACCACAGAACATTTCAGAAGTAACAAAACAAAAAGAAAAATCTCAGAATGAATTACATGAAATTATTGCTAAAAGCAAGCAACAAAAAGCAGACTTCTTTTTAAACATGGATTTTTCAATAATACTTTGCAATGAACAAAATGAAAGGGGCTGCGACTTGTGCACATTTTGTGGTGGGAAAAAAACATAGTAATTGGGGCAAATACCTACTTTCAGAAACCAAGCAACTAAATGGAATTCAAATACCAACAGTATCAGAGACACTGCAATAAGGTTTAGAGATGCCCACCGATTATCAAGAAGAATGCGTTTGTAGATATCAATAGCTTCTTGGTAGTGGGATCGCATGTAGTGGATAGATGCCAAGCTAAGCTGATCTTCTGTAATGTCTTGCAGATTCTGGTGAGAGCTCATCAGTTTCTTCTCATCACTAAACTAAAAAGAGTGTGACACATTCTCAGCAGAGTTCATCAAGAAAAACATTTTAATTAGCTGGATTAGTTTTGTCCTTTCTGGCAAACAGCAGGTGATTCATATTAAATATCTGGAAAAACTCTGTTACTTTAAAGTTAATTTGACCAGTGGAGAAAGCCAAACATTAAATAGGCAGACCAGTTGAAACTAGATAAATGAGAGGCTAAAACTAAGTACATTTTCCTTCAAGGTGTGATTTAGACGTAATTATATGTCACATTCCTTGATGGATAAGAGGGGAAGAGCTGAATTAATTATTTCACAAACAGAATTTTGCAACACAAGATTTGACTGTTATTATTCCAGCGAGCAGAAATTTTGCTGTTTGTAGATCCAAATCTTGTTTCTCATGGATAGCAGAAAAAAGCAAGACTTGCCAACACACACGTGCTAATTTTCACAAGACTTCTTCACAGCACTAACAAATTCTCTTTCGTCAGCCCCTTAAAATTCCAGTTTCTTTAACTAAATGGTTTATTTTTAAAAGCATTGATGTATAGCACATAACACACACAAGGATAAAAACAAGGAACACAGTTAAACATACCCATTATATTTGTATTACAATAGTAAAGTTGAGGCTATTCACCATATCAGTCTGATCACCTACTTATTCCAGTGTTTCCCTTCGCTGGTTCTGCTGATTCAACAGTAATTATGTATTTCTCACACACAAATTGTCTTATGTATTGTTTTTTCATCTATCTGCTCAGTTTTCTTCAAATCCTTTACCTCCCTCTTTCAGCTAGTCACAAAATGATACTCCAGTACAAAGGCAAGAGAAGTTGCTTAACAGAACTAAAGGCAATGGGCTTCATAGTTAAAACCCTTTATTTCCAAAGACTAACTAGATGACCTAGGAATTACTTAACTTCTCTTTATCACAGACATCTGTAAGTGCCAGTGCCACCACAAAAGCATTTTAAAATTTCTCCCTTACACTTAACAGATATTTAAGTAAAGAGACATCGAAGCTAATATTCAGGATTTATTTTTTCTTTCACCCAAAACTCAGTCTCTTCAGTAGTACAATACTTCAGTATAACAGGATAGTACAAAACCAAATTTAAGGGAAGCAAGTAAATTAAACATTTAATTGTTGTTGAAATTAAAGTAAATTTCATGCTATAAACAGTATTACTTCTTGGATACTGAATGACTTAGGAGGATCAGTAATAGCATATAGCCCATTTTGGTCAAATTGCTAAGTATAAGACAGCTGCAAGTTAGGAAAATTTGGTATGCTTCAAAGAAAAATAAAAATAGTAGCTTATACGTTTCTGATTCTATTCAAGTTCCTTATGATCAAAAATACCACCAGGTTCCTGTTGTATGACTTACATGAATTGCGTTGGTAAGACTTTCCTTAGATACATGCTGAGGGCATCTCTTCTGAAATCATGTTTTCACACTTACTTTCTCCTCGGCATTTTAATACAGTAGGACGGTTATGGAAAATGTTTGTTCTCCTGCCACCACAGACATTTTAATTATTCTGCCAGGTTGCCAGCAAAAATTACACATTACCAAATTGAAAAGAAAACAAACAAAATGAACAAAGAAAAGACATCATACCTTATGTGCCAGGTGAAAGAGTAAACGGTTCTGGAGACGGCTCTTAGGTGCTGAAAGGAAAATTCAGTAAGTATTGCTGCAAAGAACAACTCAGGGTGTCTCTTATTTTTAACTCTCTTTCTCAATAGACATGCATGCATCCATATTTTTTCATTAACTAGCCCAAGTACAGTTCTTCACTGACACAACCTTTGCAGGTCATGCCCTGGGGCAGGCCCTACCAATTTTAGAGCAGTTTAAAGGCTTTCCTCCTTCCTATCTTCATTCCCTGAGCATTTCTTTTGAAATCCATGTTGAAAATAACTTTTCATTGGCCTCTCTCTTCCACAAGCCTTAAAACTTCTATGAATTGCACATTTCCCTATAGGGCCTACTAAATAAGTCTCCAGGGTTTTTTTTTTGTGACACACAGCACAGCATCTTTTACAAAATAAAAAGCAGGAAGAGATAAACTCATAATCAAGGCTCCTTCTACGATGTGTCATATTTGAAGTAAGTTATGATTCATAATTCGAGGAACTTGTCAACTTCCAGTGTATTGCAAAACCCATTGTTGCTACCATTTTGTTATGTGTGGACATTATACTTAGTTCTAGTATTTCTTCTGTCCTTAGGAAAAAAAAAAAAAAAGACAGATGAAAGAACTCTGCAGTCAGAGCAGATAAGATTCAACCTAAGATATGGCAGGAAATTTAAAGGAGACATCTCCTTCCTAGAGCCACTAAAACTCATGAAATTTCTTGCTCTAGCAGGATTAGGAATTCCATATGACACAAATTGTTAACTGTAGAGCTTTAAGTCACTAGACAGAGCCTTGTGCTTCACTGAGAGTGACAAAGGTCCTCTCCTCATCCAACAGAGCTATTAATTTCTTTTGCAAGCAATCTTCCAAAAAGCCTTCCCTTGTTTCCTGTATTTTCTTTAGCCTACTCAGTTAATGAGCACTCTCATTCTTGCTCAGACCAAACAGCTGGCAACCTACGTTCCACAGAAAGGATGTTCATGGAATCTTTACAAAAAGCAGAATTACTTACTGTTTATGAGGCCACAAAAGTGCAGAGTTAGCAAAGCAATGGCCTGTAACACAAGGCTATAATTCTTCTGACATCTTGAACCATGAAGAAGGGCTCAAACCACCAAAACCTCTTCCCCTCTTCCCTCTCTGACTCCAAGACGGTATTTTCTAGTAATAAGTTCAGTTTGGGTGGGTTTTTTTTTTTAAAAGCAATTTAGGGAGAGATTTCCAGACTTCTTACTCTTTCTCCACAAACTTTGTAATACAGTGGACAATGCCAAAACCCAGGCCACTCTCATCAGGTTGGCAGTTTAAGGCTGTCCACCTACTTCTAATAGGTACAGCAATTATTTCTCTCCTTTTCTCCTTCCCAAGTTGTGTTATTTAACCATGTGCCTAGAAAAAAAGGACAGTGCATCGTATCTTTAAAGAACTGCTAGAAGAGAGAAGTCCCCAAAGGCAAAGGCAGTATGAGAGCATTTTCACAAAACCACAACATCTTGCAAGGTATTACTAATGGAGTATCAAGTTGTTAAGAACCTAAATGGTCTTCAGTCTAGGATATATGTGGGAATTCTCATTAGCCTAATTATTAATTAAAATATAGTCCTGTCAATATAGTAAGCAGAACAATGGACACATTCAGTATCAGCAGCTTCTCTTCTCCCAGCGCCAAATGCATTTTTTGAGGAAGAGAAGGAAACATATGAACAAGGTGAGATTACTTTCCAGAAAGAATCCGGTTATGAATATTGAATAAACAACATAAAGGTTTTCTGATCTACAATCAATATTGTTTAAGCGTGAGTAGTAGTATAACTGATATGATACTACATTCTAGATGTTATTTCATCTGTTGGGTTAGAAAGTTAGAGAGCTGTAATTTAAATGCATGTTCTTCAAAATGTTGTCAGCAATGATACTGTGGTAATTCCGCATGTGCCCCAGCATTAACTTATAGGTTTTAATATCAAAGTTTAGAAGGGCTGCACATGGACCCCACATGTTCTTTTGTGTGAAACTTAAACCAACCACAACCACCCTTTACAATTCAAAACATTTGGTCATCAAAGACTCCAAAAATACAAGCAGGACAGATTGTGGGATTTACACTGAAAATAACATATTGCATAATCACAGTACTATGGGTAAAGACAGCAACATTCCTTTTTTAATAGTTTTCTTTTTTTTTTTTGAGTGGGTTTTAGCATTAATTTCACTGTGAAAATTGTGACTTGCAAGCAATACTCCCTCAAGAATCTAAACCGAGGAATTTTTTTTTCATTGGTCAACCAATGACTGCAGTGCTACCCTTGCAAACCTGGCATCTGATCTTACATCAAAATTATTATTTACTTCTTGGCAAAAGCTGGAGGGTTAGTCCCTGTTATTTGACACCTAAAAGTAGGCAAAAGATGAAACCTGAGTTCTGACGGTGTACATGGATAGATGTATGGAGGGAGAAAAAACGCCCTGCTTCATAAGATATCATATCATACTACCATTTGATATTCTTTAAAGTAAGACACTTTTCTACTCAATGCCAGCCAGAGAAGGAAAGAGGCAAAACCCAAAAAAATATAGTCCTGTCAACATAATAAGCAGAACCATGGACACATTCAGTATCAGCAGCTTCTCTTCTCCCAGTGACAAACGCGTTTTTTGAGGAAGAGAAGGAAACATATGAACAAGGTCAGCCTAGTTTCCAGACAGAATCTGGTTATGAATATTGAATAAGGCTGTTGCCAATCACTGGAGTGGGAAGCGATACAAATGCCTCATCAGAGATAATTATTTTTAAGGGACTTTTAGCTTGTTCTTTTATTACTCTCTGCTGCTGCTGAATTTCATTGTCACTGATTTATTAATGCCACAAGGAAGCACAATCTTCTTTTCCTGTCCTACTTTTTCAAGACAACTACTGTACACTTTTTTTAAAAAAAAATAAATAAAAAATCAGTACTAAGCAATCTAGGGATCATAACAAACATGATGACAATGATGCATGCCAACTAACTGGACCTTGCTCCAAGTCTAGTATTGGCCTTGTGCTGAAGACATCACTGAGGTAGCTGGATAGGATATCTCTTTCCAGCAAGGAAACACATTGATATTCCTATGCTAGAATTTTGGTCATGATCAGTCCTGATGGTCCAGGCACTAAAATCATAGTTGACATCGATCTTAAAAGCGTTCTGTATATTTTTATAAGCTGACACTGAACAGGCACCTACTGAGGTTTTGTTAAAATACAATAAACAGCTACAATAAGAGTGAAGACAGTTATCTTCACTAGTTATTAAACAAAAAGTTAAGCTCACTAGAAATGGCAGCTCAGATTCTTGGTGGGTTCTATATTGCTGCCACAGGCAGTAGGATGATGAAATACAGTCATGGACAATCTGGCATTTGTAGCCTCTCATAAGAGTGCAAGGCAATGCTGGTCATGCATCCAGCATTAACAAATCCCATCTAGCAGACATAATGCATATGCTATAGCAGCACTTCACACATAAACAGATGTGGAACACATCTTAAACATCCATAGCATGAGCTGGTAGGAATGGAACAGTGCTGAGAAGGCTCCAGACTGACAGCACAGAAAACATGACCAGAGGAAACCTTATTCTCCTGTCTCCTGTGAGCAGCACCCTGCTCACCTGAGTATAGTAAGCTGAATGAAACCACAGTCTCACTGGTGGAGGGAAAAGTGTTCAGAAAACACATGGTCCAGTGAGGTTCACACTTACACATACTTAAATAGCTCAACTGTTCAGAATTTTCTTGAATGAAATTTACAGAGGACATTCATTGAAATTTTCCCATTCCAAAAAATACTTAAAAGCCAGTTCAACTACATTCAGATACTTGCAATATATACACATTTCATTTCACTCATGTAACTTAAAGATCACTAAAGCAAAGGACTATAAATTATTCCTGTTCTGTAGCTTCCACTATACTTTAAAAAGCAAACCAAGAAAATAGGGTTAGTAGTTTTTAAATATGTATAAATTGATTTTTCACTTCTGCACTTTGAAAGTTCCATATATCAAACCCTGCTGGTTCAAAACCACAGCTAAAATCCAATGAAAATGAACCACTGTTCTCGAAAAATACAGTACAAGCAGAAAGTAGATAATTTTGCACATAGGTAAACATGCAGTCTAAAAAAACCAAGAAAACCCAGAAACTTTTCCATGCCTGCTTGTAACTGCACATTTTCACTGGTGACAGCTATCTGACACCTGGTAAACATTGGTACATGCATAAGCAAAACTGGTTTGGAAAACGTCATTGTTCTTCCTAACCCGTCTCTGTTCTGCTTTTGT
Source organism: Limnodromus scolopaceus (assembly GCA_028565335.1). Taxonomy (NCBI): domain Eukaryota; kingdom Metazoa; phylum Chordata; class Aves; order Charadriiformes; family Scolopacidae; genus Limnodromus; species Limnodromus scolopaceus. Next base: position 53,096,622 of record JAOXNO010000001.1, on the reverse strand, counting down.
ACAATGTTGCTCCTTTCAGTATAGGCTGTGAAATGAGAAGTATATCTGTTCAGTTAAACCACATTCAGATCTGACACATGCAGAGCTGTGAAGTAATTACAAAGCTTTGCCCATCACAAATTACAAGGGAGAAAAAAAAAAAGAAGGAAAAAAACCAGTCCGGAACAAAACATTTTAATGACTGGTTCAGGAACACAACCCTGCCTGTGCATGAATCTTAAATTTCATTGTAAAATTCCTTTTATCCTAAAAAGACCGGTTTTCACAACAGAATTAACTGCAGCCTCGCTTATGTTCACATTTTGTGGTTTAAAAGAACACTGTTAGTTCTCGTGTTTTCCTTAATGCAGCACTAGCCAATGGCTTCTGAGAGCACTATGCAGGCTTCTAAACACTAGGATGAATTTCCAAATTGCCAGGATCGCTCCACAAGCGTGCCACGCTGAGTTTCTGGTTCTTGTCCTTTGCAAGACACAGGAACTGGGAACACAACATAAGATTATTTGTTTCTATAATTAAAAAAACCAGTAATTTCTTAATATTATTTATTAAATCAATATGAAGACTTTCAGCCTCATTCTCCCAAGACGAGATGGGCTAGCACAGAGCATAGAAAACATATATTCAGCCAACGTATGACAGCATGGATGCAAAAGGACTAAACAAAGCATCACTTGGTAGCTTCACTATGGGGTGACTATGAAACAACAGTAGCTACCTTCACCTTAGATCCAGGAACATTAGTAATTGTAATGTAAGGGGACAGCAGGGAAAAAGGAGAAGCCAGAAATATCCGAAAGGAATTTGGAAAAAAGCCTAGAGGAGATAAAGAAAAATCCTTCTTTGAAGGTTTTTCATTATAGTTGTACTTTATTACCTTTTTTGCTCTACTACTAAGGTTATATTTGCAGTAATTCTTGTTTATATGACTTTTGATATACAGATTGATTCTTTCCCAAGCGTACATACCATGAAGTTTTAACTAAGTAACGACAAGCTAAGAGAACAGTTCACATCTATTATAAATAAACATAAAACCTTGCTACACAAGAGATTGTGCACTATACATCTTGTATGAAATGCAATAATTACCTCATGGCTTTTAATGCTAATTTCCTAATTTTTAAGTATCCTGCATATTTTTCCTCAGATAGTTGACAATTATTGTCTTAAAGCAACAGCAACAGCACATGGCAAGAATAAACTTCTACTTGATTTCTAGATATTTACATGTTTGTGTGGAAAATCTATTCCAGAAAGCCAGCTGACATTTATGTTCCCTTTCACACAGAGATTCCATCACTGCGGAAATTCAGAATTATAGCTGAAAATAAACTATTTCTCCCTCAATTTGTTTTAGCACTATACTACTTTCAGGGGCTTCGGATAACTGCAGCAATAAACAGCAAGCAGTATGCAAGAATTCAGGCAAAATAATCCCAAAATAGCAATGGTAAGCAGCCCAACACTAGCACTATCTATCATTTTTTTCAGCAGTATTCAAGGCAGTACTGGACAAATTTTTTTCTTCTAGAGACTTCACCTGTTGTGTCTATATCCAGTGACGTACTTTGCTTCTTCAGGATCTTTGCAAAACCATGGAAGAGACCATAAGATGTCATGGCTTCAGCTGTCAGTAATATATTGTGAACAGCCATAACTGATGCAACCCTAAGATATTAAAAAAACTAAAAGAGGATCTCTGGAGTGAAAATAAAATGATGCAATCTCAATGTAAGAAAGACTGAAGTAATGGGAATGAAAAAAGGAATACACAAGACTTGGAAGCCTTCAGCGGAGAAAGGACAAGTGTTACAAATCTTCAGCTACTACTGCCTCCCCACCAAGTGTAAGTAGCCAGAAATCATTGGTATTACAGTACTCACAAGAAAGGTTTAGCACCTCACTATAAAAACTGGCATGCTCTCCTTCTTAAACAATTACATAAAATCCAGGACTGATATTACTAGCCTGAGAACTCAGTTATTCTCTGATCCCTCTGTCAGCCACACTCCCTACATCTTGCACTCCTTTCTTAATATTCCTGCCCTTTCTCCAGCACCCAAGCGCCACTAACTGCACTCCCAACCCTGCCACTCACTGTGCTACTACGAGCTAATCTGAAGGAGCACGAAAAAATTAACCTTCCCTCACTTCCAGCTCACAGTTAATAAAGGTGCATGCCCAGCTGTGTATCTGTCATCTCTAGAATAGATTACTGTAATTCACATTGATGACAACGACTCCAACTGGTTCAGGATACAGCTGCTTGATTCCCCCACGGCTTAGGTCACAGTGACACCTCAAGCTCTTTGCCCAGTTATTTTTAGATTCCAGTCCAAGTCTTAGATTTTAATCTCCGAAACTCAAATTTGTGGTACATTAAAGATTAAATTATTATCTGTGGATATTAGAAATTTACACATCTTGAAAAATACAGATCACAAAGCTCTGCGTGAAATTTTTTACAGTTGGAAACAAAACATTTCCAATTGTGGTATTGGAGCTCAGCATGATCTTTCAGAGGATTTTAAAGGGATACAAGAATCCAATTATTTCTAAAAAATACTGCAGTACTGTCTTTTTTGAAGGCACTCCTCCACAGTAGCAGAAACTACAGCATTATTTCCTCCCTACCCTATTTTCAGCCCAAGACTAGAAGACTAAAGAAAGAAAAGAGAAAACCCATACTTCAATAAGAGTTTTATCCTAAAAAGGCAAGAATTTCAAGTTGACTGAGAACTTCACTACTATTCTATTTAGAAAGCACAGAGATATTATGGTTATGGGAAACAATATAAATCACTAAGTTAAATAGAAAGTGATGGGTAACAAAATTAAACTGAAGCAACATTATTAGGCTGTAAGAATTGCCTTGGAATCTAGTTTTCATTCCTCTTCTTTAAATGATCTCATGCACGTTCAGATTAAAGTAGAACTGTAACACTGTGACTGCCTTTAAGAATCACCTACCTAGTATCTTACTTATGAGGCAACAAGACCACATATTAAGTGACTCCAACTATGTAAACTGAGTTCTTGTCCACATCAAGGAGAATGCCGAACTCTCTCAGATACTTATTTTTTAATAATTTCACTAGCCTAATTAGCTTCATCTGCACTGGCTCAGAGACATGGAATCAGTCAAAAGAAAAGTAACTTTTTGTTGCTGGTCAGCATATGCTGGGTTTTGTATTTAGAAGTTACTTTGAGAAATTATTTTCCAGATGCTTCTTTTAGTTCCAGTCACTCCACCTGCCCAAGGTATTTTTAGGAAGCAAACTGCATCATAACTCTACTGTTAAATGAAAAAAACCAAACCCAAATCAACCCATAACCAAAAAACCCAAACCCAAACAACTTTCTCTAAAGCACCCTTTATACCTATAAAAAAACCAAATATTAAATACTTTTTCTGGAAATCACTTTAAGTGTTCAAGTCAACAAGTAGTCCTGTCCATCAGAGACATACATCTCACCTTTCAAGGCTGCTTGTTCAGCTTGCGTATACATTCCCAGAAAGAAGTATGTACAGGCAAGGTTCACCCAAACATCTGGATTACAAGATGGTTGTTTGGTTAAGGCCTCATATTCCTGTGACAGAAGAGAGGGTTGTTTTTTTAAAAATGGTAATAGCACAGACTTGTACTAAATATCATTCTTTCTTCCACCATTTTACAACATATCATTAAATTATTGCGATCACAGGACTTATTCACAAGTGCACTGGACTTCTTACAACTAAACTATTACATTTTAACGTAAGATATGTCCCCAATTCTTTTTTGTTTACAGCCATGGAACAGACAATAGGGACAAGCAGCGCTATCAATCTTCACTGTAGGAGCATGAATTCTGTCAGTACTGAAGTTATAAATATATACGAAACATTTACTTTATATGTTATTATTTATATTTATAAAATATTACTATATTAAAGTTATAAAGCCACCAACATAACTATTCCTCAGTCTTTTCTGATGCTTTCATAACTTCTCCTCCAGCCAAAGCCTGGGAGCCATGAACACCAGGGAAACCTCTTAGTGAATACTTGCTGGACCAAGTGTTAAACATGCTTTTAAAGACCTGTGGGTAGTGTCTTAGTATACAGTAATCTCCAAAGTGGGGTGTGCACACCCCAGTGGTTGTGCAAGACAATACCATTGGGTGCAGGAAGAAAAATTGTTTTTGGTACGACTAATAACGGAAACAAGTATTTTTAAAATAGGGTGTATTTCATCTTTATCTCATCCTTTTTTAATTTATGTTTTTGTGTATGTTTTATAATTGTATAATATATTAGTATGGTTATACACATATATAATTTATAAATATATACGTATGCATGTATATTAGAGGTGCTTGCTCAAAAATTTTTTACTGATAGGGGTGCAAGATCAAAACTGTTTGGAGATGACTGCATTAAAATACAAGCCTACAAGCTGGTATCTGGCAAATTCAAGATTTCCTAGAATATAAAGACATAATTATGGTAAACATTACTAAACTGTGCCTAACTTCACCATTTCCCATTTTAAAATTTACAGCCAACAGCTATAAGGAACCACTAGATACCATATTCTGATAACTTCTTACACATCCACATTCATTACATCTCTCTTAATACTGATGCATAAACTGCTTCATTTCTTGTTATTTGTGAAACAGTAAAAACCTAACAGATCAATCTACTTTTTTACAGGATTGAAAACTTTGCAGCTACCAAACAGTTATATTCCTGAAGATAAGATAAACATATTTGCTCTGTGTAACAATAGGTACTAAAAACAAAGGCAGGGAGACCTCTCTATGACTTTTTCCTCAGTCAGGTTTCTGTTAAATTACTAGGAACGACCATCCCAGTGAAAGTGCCTTCTGCTGGTGCTCCAGTTCTCCATCCATCCTTGTCTAACAGGCAGCAAAGCAGGCAGGGTAACACAAAGTTCTCGCATGACCCACTGAAAGAATGCCTTCCACATACTCCCAATCACCATCAGCCTCTCCTCTCTCCTAACAACAAAACACCTTGCCAACTCTGTACTCTTCCTTCAAACATATGAACTGGAATTTCCCTCTGCCTAGGGAGAGTTTACCAGATTGGCACTGTGGCACTACAGGTGGAAGACTTCTTACCTCTTGGAAAAAGGCACAGATGTATATATAGCACTAGATAAAATAAGCCATGCCCAAAGGACAGTGAATCCCAAGAACAGAAACATGCTGACAACAATAAACTTTATAGTTTGCAAGCATAAAGATTTTTTTTTTTCTGTTGCCAAGTGAAAGTAAACTCCACTCCCAAACAGCGAAGATATCGGTAAGGTATGCCCTTAAAAGCCAGCTCAGTCTTGCTAGTACTTCAGCGACTAGCTGTCCTTTAAGAAGCATAAAAATAAAATTAAAAAAAAACAGCAAAAAAGAAAACATTTACATAGAAGCCAATCTTTCCTACTGAGGCCAGTTCAGTCTTGATATAGGCCTGTCACAAAGCCCCTGAGAGACAGGCCACTCCTGTTTATTGGGACCATCTGGAATCTTTCAAAAACCATCCAGATTAAATGCACCCAAAGGTCTCTCTCAGCTATGGCTTCAGGCAGATTAATTAGAAAAGACAAAGTGCATAAACACAAGTCATGTTCTGGCTTGGCCATTCAAAGCAAGCAATAAATAAAGAGTGCTCTAGCAGCACCAATGTGAATCTATGGAAACACAGTAAATAAAAACGAGGACTATTACTCCTCCTTGCCCTGTAGTTCTGGGCCGTGAGCCCAGGCTATGTGCTCTTGCCCCTTTCCTCACTTAGAGGCATTCAACATCAGTCTCTCAGAGGCTAGTTCACGAGAGCTCGCCCCTGCTCCTCTCCAAAACACCAACAAAACCAAACTAAATACTCCAAAAGCTCTCCCAACAGTAAAGTTGTGGTATATTTTTGCCAGCCAGGAGCACAACAACTTCTTGCTATTTCACCCTACTCCACCTCTCGCCCGTATCACAGGACACATGGACTTTTCCTCAAAAGCAGGCTGTCAGGTTGATTACCTACAACTATGGATGCCTACTGACAATGCTGAGGCCAGTGGGATTCTGCCCAGTGCCCTTATTACTTGTCTGGATTCTCCAAGCCCATAAATGCAGACCCCGAAGATCCAATAAAGAGGCCAACCTACAGGGCTGCCCCACAAGTACTCAAAAGAGGTGTGGAGATACTAATTGTAACCTGGCTAGAGTCATGACAAAGAATCCTAGAGAACTTCCCCGAGCCAAAAATCCATCTTTAACTTTCTAGCTTCAGCTGTCAGGAACTTGTATTCTCACACTTCTAGCAGTACTCAAACAAGACCAGACGCTGCTTATGAATGAACCATTACTCTAATATAGCCCAATTCCTCTCATGATTTACTATTTGAAATTATCCTGAGCAGTAAGGGTAGACAGGAGGTCCTGTCCAGTGAAGAGGTGAAATGTCTCCTGATTCTCTGCTCGGAGGGAGGCGGCAGATAAGACAGACTGTTGGAATTGCTGGCTGTCATTGGTGAGATTTTGACAGAAACAATAAATTGAAGGCTCTGGCCCAGGGATCATCTTTTGCTCTCACACGTGCGGCTGATGAACCAAAATGGCATTACCATGTCTGGCGTCTGCACCATGCCAGCATCCTGTGCAGTGCATGGTAATGTGCAGAGTGCAAATACGAAACCTGTTGTCGAACCCAACCTAGCAGTGCACCTGCCCTTCTCAATTCCTCTCTTAAATTGTAAATACCTCAAACGTCTTATAACCTTAGACCCCAGCTGCTTCAATTTGTAAGATCAGGCAGTTCAGAAACAGAATCATCAGACTGATGCTCTCATTCTGTTGCTTTTTTCAGGTTTAAGATTAGTACTATGAACAAGTCACGGCAGAAAGACGGGTAGGTTTTCCCCATTAGGGATAGTAGATGTGGAATACTCCAGAAAACTAATTAGATGCTGCCATCTACTATGGAAGTTCTAGTTGCTGGGAACACGCTAGCAACTCGGTAAAAATGAGTTTGTCAGTGAAGGAAGCTAGACAGTCCCCAGGGAGGGATTGCCACCATGACTGCTGGAAGAGTCGAATCCAGTGCAGCACCATTTGTAAACCAGTGTACAGCAGTAGGAACAATCCCACCAGATCAGTGTCAGTGGCATATCCTTTGAGAAAGGCATCTACCTACTATGAAGGTGAAAGTGTGACCCTCGTGAAGCTAAGGTTTGCACTTTCATCTAGAGAATATCTGACTGTTGGTGCACCTATGGTAAGAGAACGTGAATTGTCTCATGTGAATGTGCCAGATGTTTTGCCGTCATTCTGTCTGAAGATACTCTTCGAGCTGGAGGTCTGTGCATTTTTCATTTTTCTCCTGCTTCTCCCAGTAGCAGATGATGGCCACCTCACCACAATTCCCAAGCCTCTCCAAAAGTTGCCATGCAACCAGCATGCCTGGCTCACTATTAAAGTATAATTATAAATAAAAGGATTATTGAGCAGCATAATTTCTGAACACGTTCATGAGGTACATGCAATACAAACCATGAACTGGGAATATAGTAACACAGACTATGTGTTGTCACTTGCAGGTACTTAGGAGTGCGAATCATTTATATTATATGCAATATCACTCTGGAGAATTCTGCAAAATCATCTACCCATAGTATTTTATTTACAGTGCTCTTGGCACACCCCAAAGAGCACTCAAAGATCTAGAGGGTATAGATAAACAAGGAATTTGTCCTTGAGAATACAGCAACAATGCCTCTGTAACATAGCAGAGAAGATATGGCATTACACTTCAACCTTGAAGCTGATAACTGAAAGGCAATTCAGCCTCCACAGTCAGCACTCTTTCCCTTAATTACTGCAGGCTTGGGAATCATAACTACGGTGTTCTGTCCCAAAAAACTAGGCTGAGATGCACAGGCTCATTTCCCACATGCCGCTAAAAATGACAAAGTTATCAGGACTCATTACTGTGCCAAAAATCAGTCTAAAATCTGAGAAGATAGGCCCTGTGACCTTTCACTTAACACACACACAAAAACCAACCAACCACAAACCATGTATCCAAACCTTTTATGGTCCTTACTTGGGCAGAAAAACGGGAAAAAAGAGGACTGTTGCAGTTTTTAAAAGCCTAAATCAACAGCATCACCTAGTGGTGAATCAAATACAACATACAAAACCTAATCTCTTTTAAAAAAAATAAAAAAAAATAAAAAAATAATATATATATATAAAAAAAAAGCCGTTACTCTTTCCTTGAAGGAAACATTTAAAATCTGCTCTGGCTACAAAAGCACCTACTGGGTGTTCCAAATAGCCCATAATTTCTCTGAAATAAATTCTGCTATTTTTGATTTGTATACAAACATTTTCCTTTTCTTTCACTCCCTATTAACTCTTAACTTCTAGATATAAATGAACTACAACAACTGATCGTTACATTAGCAACCTTTAAATTCCACAGCTCTAAACATGAATATTAAGTTACCACTATACTGCTATTCTACATTCTATACCATGTATACTGTCAATTTGATTCACTGAGCATTTCTAACATCTCCAAATGATGATTCCACTTCAATTTTTTAAGGGGCAAAGCGCCTTGTGAACTTATTCGGAAGCTTTAGAAATTCAATTTCCGCCTCATGTACAAATATTGTGCACATGATGCCCTATTACTATAGTTAAGTACTTAATTTTATCCAAGAGAGAAAATATTGTTGTTCCATAATCTATTTCTCTATGGTTATTCGCTTTCATCAATAATTTAAGTTATCATCTGTTTTTAATATTTCTTCCAAGGAAATCAAGTTAAAAGACTGCAAAACCAGCTATACTTCACAGTTATGCTTCACAGTGAATCATGATGGAGATCTCCCCCAGCTGACACTGACAGAAACCAATAAGCTCTAAATGGTGAGATACAGCACTGTATGGACCCAGCAATTCACATTTGTAAGAATACAGCAATGAGACAAACAATACTCAGAAAGACTGAGTTGTTTTCAAATCTTCACTAGCTTATAAACAGCCTTGTGGGTATCACCACACCACTCCACAACTGTCCCTGTTCTGGTGTGCACACTGATTCCAGCCCTTGGAGCTACAGAGCAAAGCAGACAACACAAATTTAAGACTTCTACAGAGAAACATACTAGCACTACTGAGAAGATAAAGGGATCCCAGGGACACTGGCAACAAATTGAGTTTAATTGGAGACATAAATAGACAGAAGAGAAAGAATTGCATTTGGACTCATACACTGAAAGAGACAAAACAGCACTGTATGGTGCAAATATTAAAAGTATACATGTATTTGAATAATCAACATGTATTTTCTTGACTTAAAACTTTTGGAGAATAAGGATGTCTCATTTAATTGAAAGAAAACGTATACAACAATGAAGTACAATAAATGGCCAGGGGCACCAACCTCTAAGGAAAGAATTACAAAAGCAAGCATATTAAAGATAAGCTAATCAATGAAGACAAGGATATAATTAAACCAAAGGACATAATTAAAATAAAACTGTGGAAAGCTAGCTGCAAAAAGAGAATGGAAAATTTAGGACATGAACTATGACATTTAAAAGGGCAAATTAGGCTACCGAGCCTAGTATAAATCAGACAGTAGATAACATTAAAAAAGCTCTATTTTAATTGGCAAATATATTTTTCTTTCCCAATCCAAACTGCTTTCCACATCATCTGCTTTATTACCATACATTTGTACTTTAACTGGCTGGCAGAACTGTGCCTTGTTACAGAACATCTTCCTCCTGTTGCCATCAACGTTATCACGACATCCCCATTTCCAGCCTCAGGGAGCAGGATTTCCCCACCTTACCTCCAGTGCTCTCTTGTAGTCACCCAAATGAAAGGCAGAGTATCCGATCCAAAGATCAGTATCCTCCTCCTGCTCACCCACGTGCCGTTTAAACTTTGTCGAGAGGAAAGAACGTAAGAATTTTGTCAGCTGCCACACAGTTTATAAAGGTAATCGAAGTAGTACTAGGCCCCTCAGATCATGGATGGTTTGACATCTGTGGGTGCTACTGGGGTGGAGCTGGCCCAAGTTTCTGAGGGCAGGAGCTGGCAGCCCTCACATGCCAAACCTCGTCCTGTGAAGTGAGGGGAAAAGCGGCCGCAAAGGGGTGCGGAAGGAGGCGAGGGGGACACAAGGCCGGGGAAGGGCTCCCGCCGCCCCACAGCCCTGTCGGGCACCGGCCTGGCCCCGGCGGCACCGCTCTCCCGAGGGCAGCGGGAGGACCAAGGGCCCGGCGGCCAGGAGGGCCCCCCCTCGGGCCGGGGTCTCCGCCCCCCCACGCCGCCGTTACCTCCAGCAAAGCGATGGCGCCGGTGAAGTCCCTCAGGGCCAGGAGCTCTTCCAGCTGCGGCACCTTCTTCCCTTTCTTCCTCCGCCTGTCTCCCGGCGGCGGGGTACCCCCCACGGCCGGCTTAGCACGGGAGAGCATCTGGGCAGAGAGAGCAGACCAGGGCCGGGTCAGAGCAGGGGCGGGGGGCCTCGGTAAGGCTTCCACCGCCCGGGGGGTGAGGGAAGCGCCGCGCTCGCTCCGTGCCCCCCGCCCCGCCGCCTCTCACCCACCATCCTGCCGCCGGACCCGGGCTCCTGCCTCCGCCGACGGCGCCGTTGCCAGGGTAACGGCAGGACGGCGGAAGACGGCGGCGCGGAGGCGAGCGCGGCGGCCAACAGGCGCCGGCCGGAGCCCGGCGCCGCCCCTCAGGGTTCCGCCGTCCCGGCGCTCTGCGGTCTCCGGTCTCCATAGCGACGGCGGGAGGGTGTGGGGTGTCGGCCCCTCAATGGGTCTGTCCGGGTGCTGGGAGCCCGGACACACAGGCCGCTATGAGTTGTGGTCGAATTCCAGCTGCTGGGGTTTAAACCTCCTCACACACAGAGCAGAGAGTCCCCTCACGCAGGAAAAGGGTTAAATAATAGAGTTTAAGGTGAAGACAAGACTCGCTGCGCCGATCAAATGCAGGGCGCGGCCAGAGGAATGCACTGACGAGCAACCAGGCACTTTTATACCATTTGTCCTCTTTCCAACACAGGTTCCTCCCCAAACCACCTCCATCTCTCCTTTCCCCACCTTTGGCCCTTAGAATCATAGAATCATAGAATGGTTTGGGTTGGAAGGGACCTTAAAGATCATCAAGTTCCAACCCCCTGCCATGGGCAGGGACACCTCCCACCAGACCAGGTTGCTCAAAGCCCCATCCAGCCTGGCCCTAAATACCTCCAGGGATGGGGCATCCACAATCCCTTCGCCTAAACATCCCATAATAAGCCTTGTGCAATCCCCGAAAGCCCTTCCCTGGCATCCCATAATGAGTCCCATATGCTTGCAGTCAGCAAGGTGTTCCGGAGAGGTTCTCCCACTGACTAGAGAGCTTCTCCTGTTCCCAAATGGCGGTTCTTCACCCGGTGTGTGAGAGCCGACCAACACACTTCGGGTCGAGATAGTTTGGTTTTATTTCAGTTCTGTGGAATCAGGTGCTGGGCATTTAACAACAGGCAGCACACCTCACATGTCAAACTGCCCAATATTTATAAGGATAAAATACAGCTGTTTCCTTAATAATGATTCATTCACCACTCCTGACTATACATATGCATCTAAGCTCATGTTTTAAACATTTAGGGAGGTTATCTGATTAGCATGCATCATTATTCACAAACAAGTGTATATTTTAGCATTATAATTACCCAAGGTTAGTTTGGGATACTTTCTTGGCTAGACTTTGGTCCAGAAGTTATATTTTTTGCTGTATTATGTCTAAATCAACAACTGCAAAGACATATTGTTTCATTTCACATCCTATTAAAGACACCTTCTGTGGTGTCTCAGCCATGTCCCAACTGAAACTTCTTGATAAACTTCTAACTTTGTTCTTTAGATACCACTTCCACTGACCAGAGAGCTTCTCCTGTTGATCAGTCTCCTGTGACAGCCCTATGGGGAAGGAATCCCACAGATGTTTATACTTTTCTGGTAAGCACAGCCACTCTGTCTGTGTATTTAATTATGAACATGGAGAGCATAATATAAAATGTTCAGGTATGTGGACTGTGTTTGTTTTAACTGCATACAGTAGCTGATCTCTCTGGCAAACTCTGAATAATTTTCAAGCACAGCCCATAGTGCTTCTGACATTGCAGTTTGCTACAAATAAAACAGATTTCTTCTAGTTACGGAAGAACACCATGCAGGGGAATTCCCCAAACTTTCATTTTTATATTGCCTGAATTGCACCATTAGCAATTCCAGTGCAGAGGACTCGTACATGACAGTACTGGTGACAACTCAACTAGCAAAAAAAATACATGTCTATGGACAGGACTAATGAGGTATTTGTATTTCTACCATTTTTCCTTCCTTTTTCACTCCAACAGAAAAAAGAGAGGCGCTTTTTTTTTTTTTAATATATATGAATAAATATAATCTGTAACACTGCAATCACTTGTAATACACTCCAGCAGTAGAACTGTGTGCTGCTGCTTCGAAGTGTGGGTTCCATGTGCACCTTCTCCTGATCACTTCAAGATGGCTTGACCCAGGAAATATACACCTGGCTTGCAACTGTCCCCAAGAGGTTACTGTGCAACCAGGATCCACAGGAGCACAACAGCACTGTCACAGTGTCCCTTGCTTATGAATGTGCCTTCATACTACAGGCCATAGAGCAGAAAGGGAAATAATCCATGCTCCCACAGGGGATTTCTCTGCAAGAAATTAATTTTGAGTTAGTCACTCAAAGTGATAAAGAATGTGTGCCAGTGATTTGGTCTCCCTTTATGGCTCTTCTCTATTAAGTAAGGTATTATTTCTGTCAGGAGAAAATTAGTCTTCCATAAATAATTCTGGAATTATTTGGTTTTTTTGAGATTTGATTTTAAGTGGTTTTTTATGTTGTCAAGATTGTATATATAGACTAATTCACGTAATACAGATATCTGTCCTCTTATCAGTTGTCTAGGATTTTCTGTTATCTAACAGATAAAAAATTCCAGCAGGCTAGAAGGCTTAAGAGTCTCTTCTATCAGAATCCTGTGCAATCAAGAAAAACATATAGATTGACAGGGATATTTTAAGATGCCTTTTTCCATTCAGATCTTAAACAATGCCTCAGAAGTACTTAATTTCAAACTGAAAGAAACTAATAATTGTTGTAAGTACCTCACAGTAATTTTCAGTACTGCTATCGAATATTCTGGCTCTGTACAGTAAGCTAGGAAAACTGAAGATTTTGATTTGAGCTTTTTTATATAGGAATGCCAAAATAAACCAGGTAAAGGAGGAGAAACAGAAGAAGAAGAAGGTGTCACTGATGAAGGTGTTATAATTTTGACTGAAATGCAAGCAAGCAGACAGTACAATTAGGCAAGATATTTTTTTTTTAAAGTAACGGAAAATATAATTTTGCTATATTGCCTTCTTCCATATTTTATATAGATTCTTTCACAAGATCCTGCTGGTCTAAGAATCAACATGCTAAATACAGTTAAAATATTGACTCAAATGGAAGAAAGCTCTCAGCTGCTCCACTGGTTTCTCCCATTTCCCAGTGGCTTCCTGAATGGTGGGTCCAAAACTTACATGGTGGGTCCGAAGCTGGGGAATGTGTGAATGTTCAGAGTTCAGAGTTCTTCTGGCACGTTCTCAGCAGGCAAAGCTGTGACTGTCTGTCAGATTATTCCCTCATAAGTAAAGTCTAGAGCAGTATCAAAGGACAATGTGGTGAGTTTGGTTGTGACAGTAATCAAACAAAACCATAGGCTTTGCCATCAGAAGGAGGGTTGCTAATTAGAAGCTGCACAACTCAACAGGTGGGCCATGGATTGAACACAGCATAAAAATTGTTGTCATTTCCTGATCTGTAGAGTTTCTAGCCGTACATAGTTTGTAAACAGTAAAAGTAGGGGGCAAAATGCTAGTATTCAACATTATGGGAATTGCTGTGAACTATCTGTGTACAGCAGTGGTCTAAAACCCATGCAGTGCAGTAGGAGTCTCCATTCATATCTAATTATTCTAATTGGTCACTATCTAATGTTCACTAAAGTCAGTTGTGTAGGAGGATACATGTTATTTAATCCTGTATTCTCTCCAGCATCAAATTTACCAAAATATTTTTAGTATGACTGGTATAGAAATTATTATTAAGATGCAGACCAAAGTAGGTAGAGATGTTATAATCTTATGAAATGCCAAGATGACACTTCATAAATTAAAGACAAGTCAAGAAGTTCAGCTACTCTATTAATAATGCTGGAAAACTGCTGCAGTTCTTCCCATCACCATTCTATTAGCCAGTGGCATTATCTTGGAGGCTGTGAGCTGTAAAATGATTAATGATCATGTTTATTCCCCTGCAGGATTGCTGGGAGGGAGGGAATTGACTTGCACTGATGGCAGCAAAAGGGAAGTCATGCACCTGTGACTAAACACCAGGATAAGCATCAGAGAGTGTAATGAGTGTCTAAATAAAAAATCAGAGTGGAAAGTGAGGTCTAAGAAAAGGAGAGGAGAGAAAGGAAGGAAATAAAAAAGGGAGAGAAAGCAAAACCAAGAAGTGGAAAAAAAAAATCATATAACCAAAGCAAGAGGTTAGGAAGTGACCTCCGCATCAGCAACAATCACATGCTTCAATTTCTGTAATGTCTGGGTAAGATCATGTTTTTTTAGTAATGATGCTTCACCATGTTCTGCCTCCTGTATCTTTGAAAATGTGTCTGACAACATCTCAAGATAAATGATAAGCAAAATGAGAACAATTAAATGCTCCCCTGTTAAAGCTACAAAGGTGATCCCCTGAGATGAATAAATGGGAAACAATTCCTTTAAAAGAAGGAACTTGAAGAATATTTGCTTCTTTTTTATGGAGTCAGCAACATCTAAGCCTTAACGCACCCTGGATAGACCACCCATAATTAGAGAGAAGGTGAAATATGCAAGTTGACAGCAAAGACCATCCTGTAGAGCTGACAGATCATGTGCGCATTTAATGCTCTTGTGTCATTGGGTAAGCCCAGCTGGGAACTAAACACTACAAAGCCGCTCACTCACTGCCTCTCTACCCCCTGGTGGGATGGCGAGAGAATCAGAAAAGTAAGTGAGGGAAAACTTGTGGACTGAGACAAAGACAGTTTAATAGGTAGAGCAAAAACCACACACACAAGCAAAGCAAAACAAGGAATTCATTTACTGCTTCCCATTGGCAGGCAGCTGTTCAGCCATTTCCAGGAAAGCAGGGCTCCATCACACATAACAGTTATTTGGGAAGACAAATGCCATCAGCCTGACTGTCCCCCCCTTCCTTCTTCTTCTCCCAGCTTTATGTGCAGATGGGGTCAGATGTTCTGGCTGTGTCCCCTCCCAAGTTCTTGTGCTCTCCCAGCCTGCTTGCTAGTGGGGTGGGGTGAGAAGCAGAAAAGGCTTTGACTTTTGTGTAAGCACTGCTCAGCAGTAACTAAAGCATCCCTGTATTATAAACACTTTTTTCAGCACAAATCCGAAATATAGCCACACACTAGCTACTATGAAAAAAATTCACTCTATCCCAGCCAAAACCAGCTGGTCTCTATCGCCCAGCTCAAGAACGCAAACAACAATCATGCCAATTAAAAACCTCCAAACTATGAAACGAAAATTCATAATTTTAATAAACCAAAAGTAGGGAAACCTCTTTCCTTAGTTTTCACTGGTGTTTATGTCTGTGACTGTACAGGTTTGTGAGAACGGCACATTCATATTTTTCCCAATTCTTCTAGCACCCAGTCTGTCATCAAGATTCAGTAAAGTTAATAAAAGTAACTTAAAAGCTGTCCTTGTATTGGATTTCAGCATCACATTTAGGTAAGGTTTTGGAAGTCATGTATATAGAACCAAGGGAGGGGAGGTGAGATAATCTGCTGATCCAGCAAAAGTCAGTGCCAGAAAAGCCAGAAAGCCACATCATTGCAAGTGCTACGTCCCAGAGAATGCAGTCGTACTGGTCTAGGATGTGTGCTGATATATCCACAATATTCCACTGCCATATAGATTTACAGGATCAAGTGTGCACTAGCTTGAAGATCTCATAACTCCATCCCATCACATAGAATAGACGTGTATAATGTTTAATAAAAAGAGTTTAAGGAAACATAAATTCATAAATTATTACTCGAGCCATTTACCTTCATAAGGAAAAACAGAACAGATGTTTGCACATTACAGATGGCTTACATTCACCTCTTGACAGAGCTGTATCCTGTGGAGTGTAGAACAGAGGCTAATTCTTATGCTGAAAAGAGAAATATCTCTTGTCACTCTGGAAACAAAATCCTTTAGATAAAGAATACAAAATCAGCAGTGAAGAAGAAAGACTTACTTTTATTTTTTTTTGGTAGTATACAAGTTAAAGGGATGAATAATATTCACTTCAAAGTATGTGCTGGGAAAGGGTTAAAAGGAAGAAGACTCTCTTAATTGAGCTAGATATTTATGATACATCACATATTTAGCTTCATCTTCTGGTATGTGGCAACATAGATCAATGAGAAGGTAGGGCCACCACCCGAGCTGCTGGTAGTATGACGCAATTCCAATTACAACTTCTCTTATCCTTGTGTGTGGTTTTCCTCTTACTAGATTGGTAACTTCTGATGAGAACAGTCAGTGCTCTGCAGTGTAATTCTACTCTAATATGTGGCAGCAGCTATGAACTCCAAGAACAGACCTAAACTCTCGATAACCCATGGGAATGGCAATATAACAAGGACTTGTGCTTTATCAGGATCTGTACTGGATCAGGATCATTATGTACTCTCAGGATCATGCAACACATACCCACATATTTGCATGCTGTTTTACAGGCTTGTTCTTTATCAGTAGGCAGTTTCAGTCCCAAAGAATAATGTTTGTAAAGTCTTTCTTCATGTTCTTGTGTAGTAAACAAGAAAAAAAAGATTGGCTCTGCAAAGTCAACATAGCTGCTATGCAGCTGCTATACATGTATACTCTATACATGTATACAGCTGCTACGTATGTATAATACGTAGCTATGTTTGTCATCATTTAAATTGCTGGCTTCTAAACCTGGATAGTAGAAATAATGTAAAAATCAATGTTTTAACACAGAAAATAATGATTTCAGGTCCTTGGTCTTCCTTGTAATACTGAAAGTTAAAGAAGACATCTTTATGCTTTGACTATCCTGGGAGACCGAGAGAACCTCTCAGAGAAGTTTTAGATCAGGAAGTCAGTGCTGATTATCTGTTTCAAATACACCCTATAATATCTGGTTGTTTATTACCTAATAAAACAGAGGGCAAAACAAACAAGTAGTGCTGTAGAATCAGACACTAAAAATCACTTTTCGCTAAAACCAATGATACACTTTTCTGGTGAGCTAATTTGATTTCGTATTTCTAATCTAACACAGACTATAAGAACACCCACAGAGACCGATTATGGTGTTTTGTAGCTATGCAATATGCACACAGGTATTATTGCTGTTGGTGAGGGATTGAATTTTGTTTTCAGACAAATAAATACAGGACCTGCCTTTCTGAATCATAACTGTCCCTGTGCAGGGACGGAATAAGTGATAAACTACAGGGTTTATATTCAATGATTTAAGGGGAGACCTCCATCAGCTGTTAATAATCCTAGGATTACAAAGATGAGGTACTCAAACTGATGTACACCTAAAAACTGATTCTTTGGATAGATACTTGCATGTAGGGAAGATATCTAATGCTGGGATCTTTTTTACCTTTCTGACAAGATGGTAACAGTAGCTGATGCCTAGAAGCCACAGCTAGAAAAAATGCACCTGGGGACAGCACACACAGTTTCTTAGCACCTTATTCCTTAGAAGGTGACTAAACCTTGAGTGTTTTAAGAGAGAATAAGTAGTTCTAGCAGATGTGCTTTAAAGATGTTTTGGGGATAAATTTTCTGGCTTATCCTGGGGGTGTGAGGAGAGGCTATCTTAGACAGGATGCTCCCAGTGTTTGAGTCTCTTGCTCTGCTTTTCCATGTCATCACATTCTTTTGGGAAAGGCAGAGTCATTTGCATTGCCTTCAGGATGCTCCCATTACTTGTAGTTCTGTTGTAAGACTATTTCTGATTGAAGCTGCAGTCCCCTGTAGAGTCAAAAAGATTATGTTTTTCTTTCCTCTGATACATAATTTGACTTCTAGGTTTCTGAACTGTATCCCTCCCTGACTAATCTCTGAAGTGTGAGAGCTGGCTCACAGTTGGAGAAAAGTTACTGAGACAGCAGGGGCAGTTCCCTGAAGAGATATAGAAGATTTTTTTGGGTATCTGGCTAGCTTATGTCACTGGCAACCTCTTGGATTTATAGACTGCTAGATCAGACATTACAAAAGAATTAGACAAAGTTGGCCGGGATCCTTGGGAACTTAGCTTCATTCTGCAGCCAGGGCACTTTGACTGGACTGGCATTGGTATCTCACCTCTTCTGTTCTCCAGGGACTAAAGATCCCTCAGGCACAGGCAGCAACAAATATACAGAAGTTTTTGCTTGTGCTTGTGGCAGGCCCATCAAATTTTGGGCTTTACAGATATGACTCACTCCTCTACTTTTTCTTCTCTCCACCCTCACAATCATATGTAGTCTCAGTAACTCTCATATTTACAGCACAATTCTTGGTCTCTCTTATGCCACGAAGTAGATGTTACTAATCAGTCTGCCAGGCAACTGTGTCTGACGTGCAAAGCCCCAAGGTATGAGGGGAAGTGTGGTGTTCAGCTGGTTCCAGGGAGCTCTGGCTTCACCCCAGCTGGAGCCTCCTGCCACACTACCTCCTGCTCCACGTCACCCGATGTTCATGGCATGCTCCCATCATGGGGCTTGACACTGAGAGACCTCACACACCGGGCAATTAAAAAGCTGAGAGATCAACAACTCATTTGTAATGTGCTCTGACTGGGGACTCCCTGTGGCACAGTGAAAGGAAGGGGCAAGGGGGAGAGTAAAAAGAAAAGCTGTGCTAAAGTTATAGCTGATTTTACCCTTTTGTTTATAAAGGACGTTTTTAAGCTGCTATGAAAACCAAATAAATACACAAATAGATGCAAAATCAGGGAGATCTCAGTGCCATTACATATTCCCTATGTGACCAGGAATGTCACACACACACAGAATCACACACAGAATCTTAGTGATTGGAAGGGACCTCTGAGATCATTGAGTCCAACCACATTAAAAAAAAA
>JAOXNO010000001.1:53011335-53077259 GCA_028565335.1 Limnodromus scolopaceus | reverse complement strand
GTGACTCCACCACCTCCCTGGGCAGGCTGTTCCAGTGCCTGACCACTCTTTCAGTAAAGTAATTCTTCCTAATATCTCTAAGTAAAATACTCAGTTCTACTTGCATGATCCACACTGGCTAACTGTTTCGCTTAGAAAGGCTGAGAAGAATATAAAATGTAAATCTTGCTCTGCTGAAGTTAATGACAAATCTCATGTTGACTTATATGGGATAAGTTTCAAGGACTTTGTAAATACCTATAAAACGGGGCAGTGATGAGAAGATGATCTCAGCATGAAAAGCTATATTCCATTCTCAGTCTGTGGCTCTAGCCAGCCATACTAGACCAGAGGTTTACATGACAGACTCCTAATTTAGAATTACTGTATTACTAATTACAAATGCTAGATTAGATATGCTGAAGTGTTCAAGGTCTGCTCCTAAATGCTGGCTCATTGTCTCCTCTGCTGGTGGGTATAAGAAAGCTTCAAGCAATAATCATTTTGTATTAAAATAGGATCATGCAAAAAGTCTGTGCAAATGTATTTGAAGTGTGTTCAACACCTTTAAAACTCAGGCTTTGAAAGAAACCATGGAATTGCAGTTCTGTTTTATACCAAAAGCACTGTTACTTACCCTGTCGCTGATTATTTTCCTTGTTTGCTGGGTGAGTACAAGCAGACAAGCTTTGTGCTGATTCTACTCTGTAAGTAGAAGGGAAAGCTTTGGTCTGGAGGACGGCAAGTCAGACATTTTTGCCAACACAAAGAATGCTTTGATGCTAAAAGCTAAAGGAATGAAATTGGTAACTTATCACAGAAGACTATATACCCTTGATTTATGAGTTCAGCCAGCAGAGATGGCGTGGCAATGTAACCAGAGATGTAGGGCAATGCAAACATGAAGTAACCATCTGTTTTCCTCTAGGCTTTAACGGACCTTGTATTTTATTTCCATTTTAAAGAGTGGTCTTTACAGTCCATTTGTCCCCTCCCCTTCCTTCTCTCAGCTCATCCCTGTGATGAAGAGTTAGTGCCCTTATCAGGCAAAGTTTCAGGTAATGCTTCAGTTTTATAGCCCAGCCATTCCATGAGCAAACATTCACAGCAACCTTTAGCCTCTCTCCTTTCCTGAGTTTTGCTGTTGCTAGTTTTTCACAAACAGAAGTGCCACCTAGAAGACCGGAGGGGCGGGCAGAGGTGAAGGCAAGGAAGGGGGTTGGGAAGTGCCTGAGAGAAGGATTGTACAGCCTGTCTTTGGATCTACAGCGTGGAGATCTCTTTTGTCCTAGCCAGGAACAAAACCAATGTAGAGTACCTGAAGGAAAGAGGGCTGGAAGAGAAAAAGAGAGAACACACACAATGGGTCTAAACTGAGCAATAATGAAGCAACAGATTTTGGGTCTGGCCCTTTGGCCTTTGTTTTTCTCTCTCCAGCTGCTGCAGCAAGTTGGTTCAAATGAGTGTAGCAACAACAGTTATGTGATCAATGTGATGCTCATGAATTACTCAGACTTGCCATCATCTGATGATAATTTGAAATTAGCTGTGGAGCAAGCCTTGAAAAGGGTACAAAATGAATTACAGACGACAGGTAAGGCAACCGGTGTTGGTTATCTGTCTCCTCCTGTGGTTTCTTGTCAAACTTTATGCCACAGCTTTCTACTAATCTGACCTTCCGCAAACTGCTCCTCAGACAGGCTCCTTGCCTGTCCATTCACCTTATGTATATCTTTCAGAAATAATGACCTTCCTCTGTAAAAACAGAAGCACTCTACAGATGGGCAGAACCATATTTCCTTTCATGGTGTCTGAATAGATTCTTCCTGCATGCTTTTCTGGAGATCTGCAGTTGGGATTGGGAACATGGGAAATTGCTGAACTGAATCAGTCAAGACCCGTGATCCATCTAGTGCAGTAACTGGGATGCCCTTGCTTCCTCCCATGGCTGGATTAGCCTCTCCTTTCTAAAAATAATTTTCTTCTTGACCCCATCTGTTGATCACATTATGACCTGAAGTGTGAAGATTCTGCAGTCTCTCTGTTTTTCCCTCATCACCACTGCAGGTGATGCCTTTATTTATTTTGCTATCTTACCTCTCCTTTCAATATTACCCATCTACTGTCACTCTCTAGAATATCAAGGGAAAAGGAGGTTCCAAAGAAATGATAACTATTCCCTTTCTACCCTCTAGTTGAAGAGATTTTGTGTAATTTAATTTGAAAAGGTCTCTCAGTTATCTTCCTACAGAGCCTTTAAAAATGTGTCTAATAATGGCCAACATTAAAAGTACTTTATACTGAAAGTACTAACACTCAGCAGTCCACACTGGGGCAAATTTTACAGTCTCATCCTAAGTAGTGGGGGTTAGGTGGTAGGTGGACATAGCAGCTTTTTAGTGGGAGATGCCCTAACATAAGACTGCTCAGAGGCATGTCAGAAGAAAAGGGATAGAGTGTATTAGAGGTTGTCTGCAACTCATGATGCTATTTACTTTCATGTTTGTGTTACAGAAGCAAATGTTACAGTCAATGCCACCTTCCACAACTTCACCTCATCACTCTATGTCTCAAGAGGCTGTCGTACGAGCACCTGTGAAGGTGTGGAGCTCATCAGGGAAATTTATGTGAGTAGCAGGCTTCTTTAAGTTAATTTCCTAAGAAGACAAGACTTTTTTCTTTCTACATGTGTGTGCACATGTGTGTCTCTGTCTTTCCTTATTAACTTTTAATCCTGTTGATAAGTTCCAAACAAATTTGACAGGGAAGTGAAGTTTTCAAAGAGAAGATGTTCTTGTAGGTTTTGTGAAGACAAGTAGGCAAACGGAAGAGGGTAGATTTAGATTAGATATTAGGAAGAAATTTTTCACTATAAGGGTGGTGAGGCACTGGAACAGGTTGCCCATGGAACTTGTGGAGGCCCAATCCCTGGAAGTGTTCAAGGTCAGGTTGGATGGAGCTTTGAGCAACCTGGCTTAACAGGGGGGTTGGAACTAGATGATCTTAAAGGTCCCTTCCAACCTAAACCATTCTGTAATTCTAAATACTGGAGAGAGATTCTATGAATGCTTTCTAGAGACTGTCATTAGACAACTGGTGGCATTGCTGGTTAAAGAAGCCCTCTGCTTCAGACTCCTTTTCCTATGCTTAAGTTGTCCTCCTTTTTTTATACCTGCACAGCAATTTGTGTGACCGCATAGCCAAAGCAATCTATTAAAAAAATGCAACAACCAACCAAAAAAAAAACCCAACCCCAAATACTCAAACATCCCAAGCACAGCAAGAAAGGTCTGTTTCCAACTCGATCAGACGCTGATCTGGTTCACCATCAGTTTGTACAAATACACAGAGCGAGCTGTGCAAGGATGCGGGAACATGCAGGCAGCGAGATTATTAGGCTGCCACTGATACCAAAGAAACGCATACAGAACTATGCCCAGAGGGCAAAGATGAAATACTCACTTCTCACTAGGAATCACAGAAGTCACGTGGGAGAAACTATGTAAATACCCTAATATGAGGAAAAGCTTGTAAAGAAGCTGTGTTTTAGTAGATTTTCTCATGTCTAATAACTGTCACCTCTGAGTGAAGCTTTGTCGATCCAATGTGAATTCTCAAATCTACCAATGTATGAGCACATGCTATAGTCCCTCATGACACACAAAGCTACTGGGCAGGCATCATTTGGTGGTCGTGAAAGGATTTTTTTATTATAAGCTCCATATGCATATAACTACTTGTTTTTCTGATGCACAGTATCTTGTAATTCCAACCCTTCAGTCTTCTGCAAATGCAAGCACTGCTGGGGTGTATAATTTCATATATGAAATTGAATCTTTTTTAATCCCAGTTTTCTCTCTGCCTCTTAACGAAGGTCATGCTCACAGGCATTATTCTGTCCTCTGCCTTTTCTTAGCTTTCTGTGATTCCTCCCTCCTTCACCGTAGGTTTCTTCTTTGAATCTTTCTGTAGCTCCTTTGCTACTCTGTTCTTGCCTTTGCTGGGTAACTTCTGCATCCTCTTCTCAAATACTAAAGTTTTCTTCATTCTCCCATCCTCCTCCCTCTGCCAGTCCTTTTCACTGTCCCCACTACTGACCCTTTCTGATCCCTTGCAGAATACTGGCAAATTTGGCTGTGTTGTCATAGGACCCCCTTGCACTTATGCCACCTACCAAATGGTCTCGTAAGTACCACCTCTTCCCCCTAATGCTGTGATGTTAAAGATATCAACTGATGAACAAAGTTTTTTTGTGTAAAACAAGCCAGCAGAGACATTGGGGTTTAGGATACATCAGACACCTCAAGGTCTACGGTCAAGCCAGTAAGACTCTTATGCAGAGCCACTATTTGGTAGGGAGAAGAAAATCCTCTTCCAAAGCCCGTTGATAAAACCCCATTGCTAGCAGGGAAACTTTTCTAATTGCTGACAGTAAGTTAATTGATTGATTGAGGGCTCAAAAGACTTAGCTCTTCAATAACTGCAGCAGGAAAAAGATGTTAGCTTGTGGCATGAAGACATCGCAGTACTGCAGCAACAGGGGTCCTTCTGGGTGGGTGTTCAGTCATTGAGAGGAGCCTGAGTTACATGTGTCAAGAGAAGATCCAAAGACCCCAACCATCTTTGGTAAAGAGTGTTTAGATAGAGAGCAGTCAGTTTCATCCTAACTCTTCTGCCTCAAGAAGCATTCCTGAAGAATGAGTTTCTCTACAACTGTATTAAACGAGAACCTGCGAGAACCTGTATAATTCTATTATTCATTAATATGTTCATTCTCAGATATCAGGAGAAATGTAAGCCGAATCTGCAGACTTCGAGCATAAATCAAATAAAAAACCCCATCAGTCATGATGTACAAATCTATATTGTTACCCATGTAAACTTTGGTAGCCTTTTGGTTTCACTGAGAGATACTGGGGAGATTAAGACACTTTCACATCAACCTTTATCTGCTTTTAGCTCTATACTTTTTTTTTGGGTAGTATGACCAGAAGTGAATACAATGTTACTGGTGAATGCATGTGATTGATTTACAGAAGAATCAAAAGAATAAGTCTTACCTATGTATAGGACTATGGTAAAATATTACGCAATATTCCCCATTTTATTAATTGTGCCTTCTAACTTTGTTTGCATTTTTACCTGCTATATATGGAGCTGCCCAGAATGATGCCAAAGTCTTTTCCTCGGACTCTGACACAGTTAAATCAGTAAAAATTATGAATAGCAGAAGTTTATGCAAAGCAGTGAAGAACACTAACTAACAAGCAGCCAGCTTTTGCCCATGGGGCAATAGCTTTGCAAATCAGAACAAATGCCTTACTTTAGGGCACTTTACACATTCCCTGCCAGCAGAGGGTTGCCTTAGCTTTTCTCCCTGACTGCTGTTGTAGGAGTGAAGCTTTTTTGATGGCAAAAAGCTATCACCCTCCAGGACTGTTCCAATAAAGAGATCAAATCCATCCCATGCTAATGGCAGCCAGGGAGCAGAATCAGATGGGTCCTCAAGCCTTTGGACTCCTGTCACAGCCATTGGGCTGAAATGGTGCATGGTATCCAAAAGGGCATGGGGAATTGGGGCCAGTGAGAGAAGCTTCCTGGACCAGTTCAACAGGGCTTTTCAGTGCCAAAACTGAATTAAAACCTGCTTGTGTTCTTGAGGAGCCTTCTGTTTCAGGTTCAAATTGCTGTTAAACTAATGCAGGGCACCAGAGGAGAGTGAGCTGGGGATGGAAATCATGCGGTAGATGCCTTGGTGCGACAGCAATCTGTTCAGACTTGTCCTCTTGTCTCTTCCTTCAGAGTTGAAACAGTACTGAGCATGCCTCTGATCTCTGTAGGGAGTTTTGGACTGTCCTGTGACTACAAAGTAAACCTAACCCGCCTTCTGACCCCAGCCAGGAAATTGATTGAATTCTTCTATTACTTTTGGAAAGAAACTCAACTGCCATTCAAAACCACAACCTGGGAATCTGCCTACATTTACAAGAGGAACGAAACCTCGGAGCCATGCTTCTGGTAAGATCCAGATCCACCTTTGACCCAGCTGTTGATAAACTCCACCTCCATCCTTGGACAAGGTTCTTACAAGCTGTCCTTCAAGTCATGCATTTTGGGAGGTGCCTTATGGCTACCAAGTAATGAGAGAAGGAAAAGATGAATTATACCTTTTAGCTGTACTGCATATCTGAATGTTTCACTCATTCTCCTTCTAAGTATTCTTGTGCCTTGGATTTTCCTGTGGACAGGCTGGTTTTGCTTAATCTTTTAGCTAGCTTTTACTTACTTGTTTGGGTTTTTTTTGCTGTACTCGTTTTTCCCCTTCAAGATTTAACTGATTCAGTATAGGAGCTTTTTGTTATAATTTTCTTTCCTTTGCTTCTCTCACAGTCAGGGTACATGTGGGTTTTTTTGTCAGTTCTTTTTGCAGCTCCCATTTACTCCTTTGAACCTTCACATTTGTCTTCTGAGATTACCATTGATGTCTTAAAACAGCAGAGCTTCCTGGCTCTCCCTCCCACTTAATCTCACTGTAGTTTCCCCAGATCTCTGATTTCTTTTCTTAATTTTTAATGTCTTATTACATCATTGTATTCTCCAAACCCATCCATTGTACAACCAGGCCCAAATACCCTTGGGTGACTTTCCAAACACTTCTGTCTTTCATGCTTTTCTCTCTTCTATTGCTGCAGAAAAAATGTTCCATACCAGCCTACAAACACTCTTGTGTGCTGTAAACAGCCTAGCTCACATTTTGGCTTATTTAGGAGAATGTGAGAAGTTAGCAAATTTCTGACAATATCTGTGCCCCATTGCGTCAGGTACATCAATGCGCTAGAGGCTGGAATCACAGAGTTTTCTGAAACACTGAAGTTCAAGGATGTTTTAAGGACTCCAGAGCAGCTTAAAAAAACTGTGAAAGATCCAAACAGGAAAAGCAATGGTAAGGAAGGGCTGAGGGTGCACTCTCCCCTGCAGGTAAGTTGGTTTTCTCAGGAAATCAGACCTGCCCCCTAGCTACTTTTTAGGGATAGTCTTTCCACAGAACTGGTGGAGAAATGCAGACATATTGTTTCACATGGATGCAAATATAAAATAGCACAAAGTTCCTCTTTCCATCCCCATAAAATATGGGGGAACCACCAGAGAGCTTTTGGGGTGAATTATCCCATCTAGGCATAAGCTCCTGTGAAAGATTCAGAAATCCAGGAATCACAACTCCTCCTAAGAAGAGCCTACGATACTACAAGAATGCTTAGCGCACTACCATTCCTGTATTTGCAGCCCTAGTACATATATGGACCTCATTTGTGCCATTGCTTCTGGAAGTGATCCATCTAAACTATATAAATGGATGAGTAAATGTCTCATCGTCTCCTAAGACTAAGCACCTGGCATCAGCAGGCCAAGTGAGTGCAAGAGTCATAAGCAAGCCAATGAAACTATTACTTGGATGCCATTTAACTTAGAAATGTTCATATGCAGTAGCCCATATGGCATCAGAACTGCTAATGCTTATTTGAGTGAGATAATGGTAGTGCTCTGCTGCAATCAGCCAGAAAATGGTGTAGGCATTGAGGCACCTTTTACCACTTTTCCTCAAATATCCTGTTCTTGCTGTAGAGAGACTGTAGCTCTGGGCCTGGGTCCCAGCAGAGCCCAGGTAATGTGCCTTAGCCCTGCATTGCTCTACTGCCGGCTACTCAAGCACAGGGGAGCAGGCAAATATCTTCTTGTCTGTACCTTTCACCAATCTGCCTCCATTTTTGCCCAATCTGTAGTGATCATCATGTGTGGCTCTCCAGAAGACCTCAGCAAAGACCTTGGGCCGGGGGAAATGGATAAGGACATTGTTATCATCCTGATAGATCTCTTCAAGTAAAGTATCAGCTTTGCTTTTCCTCTTTTCTCTGCAGTTTGTTGAAGGATAGAGATAATGGAAATAGTCTTAGTGGAACTGTTTTACTGAAGTAATGCTCTCTCACAAAATGTTTTCCATTGCTGTTTTTCCTCATGTTTTGCCATTTATCCAAGCTGATTAGTGTTTAATTTGTGGAACATCCTCTACAATATCCCCTTTAGTTCACGTAATATTTTTCTAAGGCAGTGACAGAGCAAGTAGGGTTTACGTCATCCTGTGGACTACACAGTGCAGGAAGCCATGAAAGAACTACAGAGTTCAAAGTCAGAGTGGTCATGAGCTGTTCATATGAGATATTGTACATTTTTCGTATACTCTATCCAACCAGAGAATTATGTAAAAGTGTCTTACAGTATATTTTTTCTAGGGTCTGTTTATTCAATTTTTAAATGATTTAAGAGTGGTACAACTGTCTCTTTCACTTTATAACTGTCTCTTCAACATATTTTTAACTGCCTAAATCTAACTTTTCAGAGACATTTCTTAGTATACAAGCTAAGTTTTCTGTTGTTCAACCTTATGTTACTAATCTCAAAATCTTTACAGATGAGGACTGATATAAACTGGCCTTATCAATGGCAGCCTCAAAAGCTTTGTCCATATACAGGACTCCAGGAGTCAAGTCCCTCGGACAGAGTGATGGATTTAAATTTTCTTCAGCTCTGAACCCTCTGGCAGCCAGGACACATACAGGGTGTTTAAGCCTCCCTCAGGGGAGGTAGGATACCGTAGGATTATCCAGTCTGGTGAAATCTAATGAAGTTTCCTTTTCACCTGGCTACTTCAGTCCAAGCCTGAATGAAAAGCACTTTGAAATTCTTCAGGGTGACAATTGCAACATAAAAGGTTCAGGGAAAGGCAGGGACAGGGCTCTGGTGTCAGGATTCCATCTGATGGCCATGGAGTGAAGGCTGTGGTCTCCAAAATTCTTAATAGAGTACTGACTGAAAAAATAAAAGGATGATCAAACATGAATAATGAGAGAAGGCTCATACAGTATTTTTTTTTAATCAATCTAGCTATAGCAATGGCAGATGCTGCCACTTGACATTAATATCTATTGCTAAATTCCTCTGTAACATGTGAGTCCTGTGGTTGCCAGTCTGCAAAGCACTTCCAGATGGCCTGTCAGGGTCATTAAACCAAAGATACCGGAAAGCTACCACTTTTTTCTGCTTGTTTTAGCATAGTTTTCACATAGTTTCCTCTGATTTTCCTAGCTCACTGAATTAAACAAATAAAACAATAAGCTGCACTCTGCAACTCTCCGATTATTACATGCCCTCCTGTTAAACACTTTTGGTACAAATCCTCCTGTGATCAATTCTAGCAGAAAATACTAAAATTAGAGGAACATGCAAAAGAGTGCAGAAGAGGTCCGAAACATGCACGGTAACATGAAGAAACTACAGATTGCAGCACTGTGGATTCCAAGAAGAGACTCAGTTTTAACAGGCATAAACTCCTACTTGAAAGAAGAGGAAAGAAACCTTTGAGTTTCAGATTGCCAGATCTCTTCGATATTACCTTTTAATGTAGTTAAGCATAGAAGCTGACATCAGGGGATGAACAGCATAAGGAGTTTTGTCCATGATGAATTTTTTTTAGAACTGCTGTTTTAATCTGTTAAACAACAGTGCTGCTGAGGAAAGGAGAGTGATTCTGTCATGGTTACCACTGCCCCTGCTGCTGATTGTTCGTGGGCTTCTTGTGCTTTGCTTTGCAGTAACACGTACTTCAGGAACAACAACTCAGCCCATCACATGCAGAATGTACTTGTCCTGACTCTGCCACCACCTTCAAGCAATTACAGCTTGAACAGTCTCGCGACTGAGGATGACATCCTGGTAACCCCATTATTTTATATCTGATTATTGCATTCAGTATATTAATGTATTAGGAAATGAAAAACTAAAACCACAGCTGTAATCTTCCACCATCATGCTTCTATGCTGATATTTTCCTACATTATTGCTGTATGACACTTTATCCTGCTCTAATGATGCAAAAATATAAAATCATAAGGCAAACATGCAGGCTGTCATGTTCTTGGTTTGTGAAGTTCAACTCAAGCTTTTAGTTTGGTCTGCAAGTGTCATGTTCGTGGGGCGTCAGGGAGACTTATAGGTACATAGCCTTCTGACTCCACTTCTGAGTGACTGACAATTTTATATGTAGCTGAAAGGCATCACTGAAGGAAGATCTATAGGTGTAATTGAGATGTGAACATGGAAGTTTCAGAACTAATAACTGTTGACTGATTTTTGTGTTCAGATATATATAAACGGTGGCAACCATTGCTGTTTCTGTCCAGGGGCTTTCCAGTTAAACTTCAAAAGCAGGAGCTTTTTTTTTTTTTTTTTTTTTTTGTAGGAAATATGTATTTTTTTAATTTCCTGAAAAGCAGAAACTATGCAAACCCTGTATCTGCTTAGTGAAACTGATACTCCTGCCGTCTGTCCAGGAACCAGACTCTACATGTAGAGTTCCTCCCAGGATTTATGCCTCTGAGCTTCAGCTCTCCAGAAGGCAGCCTGAAGCTTCTGGCTGGATTTACAGAGCCCAGCCTGGGCTCTAGGCTTTTTGGGTGCCAGCTCTATGGCAGGCTGCTGGAAATTCTGGCACAGCTCCTTGTCCCTGAGCTGTGGCCATCTGGAAGCCCAGACTTGCTGGCACCACACTGAATTATCTGCACTGAAAGTCTAATCCAAAGGCAGGGGCTTTGGATCCCACTGAGCAGACCTGCCCAGAACCTACAACGTAGGATTTCTTGAATCCTTTGCAGCAGGATCAGCATGCCAGAGCTTTACTTTGGCCTCTTACAAGTTTTCAATGCCTCCCTGTCTTCATACACCAAAAATATATTTTATTTACTTTTATTTTCTGAAGTGAAAATGCTGATGTGGCATTGCTCATCTGCTCACTCTGTGTTCAGCAGATTCTGGTCTTCCATGCTGGAATTTTTGCCAAACAGAGACCACCAAATATATTGTAGCTTAAAGGCAGACCCATGAACTCCCAAATTCTCATTTTTCTTTTTCTCCTGTTCTAGATGGAAGATGACTTTTTTGTTGGCTACTTTAACGCAGTCTTGCTATTTGGACACAGTCTGAAGAAATTTATCTTCTCCCAGAGCCCAGTGTCAACTCAGAGTTTCCTCAATGAATTCCGAAATACCACTTTTGAAGGTAAAAAAAACTACAGTCCTGTGCAGGGTTCACTAGATTGATGAGGGGAAAGAAATTTGGTTTTAAGCACTGTTAGGACAAGTCACTTCTACACTAAACAAGTCCAAGCCCTTCAATGAATTTTATTCCCACTCTTTTTTCTTTTTCTATTATTTTCCCCAAGGATGTTATCTTCGCTATTAGGAGAAGCACTATGTAGCAGTCGTGCAGAATCACCTCAGTGCATGCAACACAGAAGAAGGAGAAAGTTAAAATGACAATCATTTGAAACACTGCAGTTAGGAACAGACTGTTTGAGGACCAGACTTCTTTCGGGGCTGTTGCGTTTTTCCTGCTGCTTTGAAGTACAAAGCATATTTAAAGAAAATTGCTGCCTAAGGAGGGGTGGGGGAAGGAAGAGAGACAGGGCTTCAAAGCCAGCAGAGGTGGAGGACAGGGACAAAGACCTGAAGCTGGTGTAATTCTTTTGATAAAGAGCTGAACTCCCTCTCAGGAGACTATTAGGAGAATGAGAAAGGAGCTGGAAGAGTGAAGCATATAGGTGGGTTTCAGAGTCCATTCTTCCTGCAGAGGCCACCTGGCATTCAGGTGGTTAATTTGTGACAGTAGCATTTCCAAGCTTTCCCCCAAATGCCTAGCCTTGACTTCAGGCCAGTACATATGAAATATGATTGATATTCAAGATGACTCTGACATCCTTTTAGCTAAGCTTTAATGATGTGGTTTCAACCTTTCTCCAGTTTACAAAGCCATTGTAGATCTAGGTGCCTGCAGCGTGAGTGTAAGCCAGCTGGCAATGGGTTGGCACTTCCTAGCCAACTTTCTGGTTCATCTCACAGGTTGTCTAGAGTCAGTGGGCTTTTGTAGGCCACGGGCTTAAAATTGCAGAATTTAATCATTGGGAAAAGACAGAGGAAAGACTGACACAATGAAGTGACAACATTACCTCTCTAGGGGCAAAGTCTCAACTGTCACTTCACATCAGAGATCTGTACCAACGAAAATGACAACTCAAAGCTTTGTCTTTATGTCCCACCTGCTTTCAGCAAACACATGTGTAGAAATTTCCCAGATTTTCCTAATACAGCCTAACAGGTTTTGGGCTTATTTTTGATTTAACCATGGAATCCCAAACCTAGCAAAGTATAGTTTAGTAATTCTTCCGGAAGATTGAATATGAGTAGACTCATCTCTTCAGTTTCACTCTAAATTTGAAAGGTGAATTGCACAAACTTCCTTACTTATCCAAAATAAATCTTGCACTGTAATGTTCCACATTAGTTATAGGTTTAGTTTAAAAAAGTCATCCTAAAAGTGAAAGGTGTTGAACCACCTTCATTCTTCATTGTGCTGGAGGCTGGTAGAGCAGGGAGTTCATACAATAATTATTTTGATATATGAGGAACATGTGCCATGAAAAACTTAGCATCAGTTTTTGAGATGAAAAGGGAGAAGGTAATTCCCTAACTAAAATAATGATGATGCTGAACTTCAGGAAAAATAAAGTAAGTCACTAGCAACAGCTGCAAACAAGCAATCTGAAGCTGATCAAAAAGACTCTCCTGGAAAAAGAAAGGAAAAAGTGAAGGCGAGACTTTTAGGAGTGGTGTATATTGGCTAAGGTGTATATTGGCTCTTGTTGAAATGACTGACTTCATGAGAGCAAAGTCAAGCCACGCTGAGGGACTTGGGAAATTCTATCTTAAAATCCTTAGAATGTGCTACATAGGCAATTTCCCAATCTCCACGTTTGGTGACATACAGAGGCAGGAGGTTGAAGAAAAAAAGAACCTGGTTAAAATAATATTATTAGAGCCAAGCAGGTGGCTCTCAAAAGAGTAAGAGGAATGAAAGTATCTCTGTATTTCCTTTCTTGCTGATAGATTCAAACTGCAGGTGGAAACAGGCAATTTCCCTTCTCACTTCTAAAACAGTCCCTTCAAGGGAGGTTACTCTGACATTCTTGGTATGCTGAAGAAACCCGACAAATATATTTTTCCATAGCTAGAGGGAGACTTTCCTCTTTAGTGCAGTCAGTTCAACACCTTTTATTGGATTTTGTAGAGAAAATGTAGCATGCTATTAAGGGAGAAGTAGCACTGCACCAACCTGATATGTTCTCTAGCATGTACATGCAGAAGAAAAATATCCTGAGCATCACAAATCCTTTTATTTATTCCATCCTTCCTGCCATGTATTTGTGTTTCTGAGAATGCAAGCCCTCTGACTAATTCCTTGTGTCCACAGGTGTACTGGGTCCTGTGACTCTAGATGAATTTGGAGACATTGATTCCATTTTGTCCCTGCTGTACACGTCACACACTGGAAATCATGTACGTATGTCCAGGGAGCAACTGTTTGACCTTATATATGCAAGGAGAAACAAAATACTCTGTATTATTGCATAAGAATGTTGAAAATAACTGCAGCAGAAGTGGTGGTGTGCCAAGGCATGTTGTGCGTGCCTGGAGAGGGTCATGAGAGGCGTGCTGGAGACTGACAGGATTGATGTCATCTGGTGATTCAGTAACTGAAGTGCAGCTGGTATTCTGTGGAACTGATACGTTTCTTTTCAGAGGAAGAATATGACAGCCAAACATATGGCTAAGCTGAGGAATGCACCACTGTAGCAGAAAGACCAAGAACTACTTTGAGTTTGGGCAATACACTTATTGAGGGTAGATTGAAGCAAAGGACAAAAGATGAAGAGCACAGCTGCTGACTGCATTTCTTCCCTTCTACACCCATAGTTCAGAACTCTTCTGCATTTCAACACTCACAAGAACGAGACATGTGTGATGACTTCCAGTCCGGATTTTGTCTGGAAGAACCACAAGCTGCCCAGTGATACCCCAAGCACTGGTGAGACACCCATTAAACTTATCTTCCTTGAAGACAAGTCACCCAGTCCTAAAATCCACCTGCTGTGCAATCCAGCATGCTACCTTCACACTATCCCCAGCCAGTGATGCCAGGAGCTGGGGAAAGAACAGCATCTTTCCTTCCCCTGCCCAGGTCCCCATGTTCTCTGCACCCAGCCCAATTCTAAACCTGCATTTCTGTTTTGTAGCCTCCATACTATGCCAATGACTGTGGGGAATACCATGGCATGTTTTGGAAGCGGTCACCCCCAAACATAAAACCTTCACTAGATGATGGTGGTGGTGTGAATTGTTTGAAAGACTGTTCAGGAAAGGCAGCAGAGTTAAGGTTATGATAAGTTATCTGACTTTGCATTTCTGTATTGCTGATGCAGCATGGAGGCTTCTGCTTCCCCCTTTATCCTTGTTGCAGGGAGCTGGGGAGAGGACATAGCACTGAGTAGATTCAGAGTTCTTCTTTGGAGGGGGTCTCTTAGACGAGCTGGCTCCTTGCAGAAAGACAATGGGATGCTAGGTTATTACTCTATCTCCACTCAAACTTTAAATCAGAAATCTCCACCTCCTTTTCTTTTGAGTTTTTGGTGACTCCTGGATGGAACAGTTGAGTCCCTGTGTAATTCAGCATAGCAGAGTACAGCCTTGTCAGCCCGAGCAGATTTGGATTGTTTCCCCATGCAGACTGCTGCCATGTGGTGATTGACAATGGAAAGATTTATTCTTCAGGGTATGATATGCAGGATAAAAATTATTGCAGTGGCAGTGGTTGCAAGGGTTAGCGAACAGCGGGTTAGTTTTCACCTGAGTCATTCCCATCAGTGAGTGTCCAAAGGTGCCGCTCTTAAAGGTCTTTGCTAAAGGCCTCCCTTAGTTTGCTGTACTGCTTACCTCCTCTAGGGAATATTATGGTGCAAACCAGTAACTGCAGGAACAAACACCTTCTGATAACTAAAAGTTCATTCACAGTAAGGTGTTGCATGGATTCAGACATTTTTATTCCTCAGTAAACAGATGGCTTCAAATTAGAGTTTTCTGCTTGGCCTCAGCCTTCTTGGTGTTGCTCCAGTCCTATTCACGTTCATCCCTTGGTCCCCACAACACACTGTGGGGGATCTCTGCATCTTTAAAAGATTCCCCTGAGTACATCCTTGTTTGAAGCTGCTGTACAAGGGCAAAAGAAAAATGTTTAGGAATTGCAGAAAGCCAGTGTCTACGAACGAGTAGCTTAACATTCAGAGCTTAATGAAGATCTGACTTTGTGGCCAAGCTATACTAAATCAAAGTAAAACCACCTCCCACAGGCACTTGATTATTTTGTTTTCACATTTAAAAAAAAATAAACCTCCTTTCAGTGTGACTGTAAAAAAATATATTCCCCCAAAGGGCAACTTATTACAGCCAAAGTTTAAGTCAGTTTACATATGGCCAAAGACAGTCAAAACGTTCCAAAGAGAAACATGTTTTTTCCTCCGGGGAGGTGAACAAACACCGCAACCAGAGCCCTGCTCCTTCCTAAGCTGTAACTGACATCAGCTGACCCAGTTCTGCTACCCTCTTTCCTCCTGGCATTCCTTAAAAAAAAAGGGGTCTTATCCACATTTTGGCATTATACAGAAAGTTTGAACCCTCACTCTAAACGTGGATAAGGTCAGCCTTCAATAAACAGACGGTTCTTGTTCCAGAGGACCTGAAAACAATTTGTGATGCACTCTCCCTCTGTGTGTTTTAATACCAAAGGCCAGGAGGTGGTAGCAGAGCTTCAGGAACGGGAAGTTGTGGTCCCACAGCGCTTCCCTGGGAAACTTCAACCTGCTGATTGTTAGGCTGCAAGCCACTATTCACCACTGTTAAGTTTTACAGAATTCGTAGGAAATGGCTTCGCACATTCTCATGCATATGTCGTTTTACAATGATAAGTTAATGCCCTTTCTTGGCGGAGGGAAACATAGTACTGACAGTTTTCAATAGAGAGCATCAGATGAATACTAAGTTAGTAGGAGGCCCTGAGACTGATGCCGAGATGAACACACAGAAAGACGGTGAGGAGATGTGATACACAGAACAAAAAATAAAACCAGAAAGTTGGGTCCAAAATCCAGAGTTCCTAAACTGAATTCTGTGTCAGATGCAGACACTTACATTAGTGTGTTCAAAATCCTTGCCCAGCTGGTGTTTGATTCTGGAGGCAGCTAGTGTGTGTCTTGTTGCTTTTTATTTGTTTATTAATTTTTACACTTTATCGTTTTCCTGTGTGCCTTTATTTCTGGTTTTGGGTATGCTCAGAAGTGCATTAGCCTCAGGAAGGCTGAGTAGCTCAACTCTTTTACTATCCAGAACATGAAACCAGATTGTCCTCTGCCTTCTTTCCTGAGACACTTGCTCAGTAGAGTAGGTACACTCTAGACCTGTGGCCACCAAACAAAGCTCTGTACTGATGGCCTGTTGCTCTTCAAAGGCAATTGGTGGCCATAATTTTCCTTCCCAGTACCCCCGAACTCCAAGAACTGACCCAAGATAGGCTTCAGTTCACTTTTCCACATTAGGACAATCAAAATGACAACCTTAAGTAATCAGTTCCCAGCCTCAACAGTTCTGCCTGCCTGCTCAGGACTAGGGCCCTTGTGCGCTCTGTGATTTTGGGTCTAAGTCCTCAGATGCCTGAACAGCCTGATTTTCAAATTTTTTGGCACCTGGCAGCTTCCAACGACACTAATCTGCCAGCTTTGAGCTGTGCCAGATTAATTTCCCTCTATAGCATACAAATTTCATACTGAAGAGTAGAGTCCACTCAGTACCACTTGTCATCCCAACACAGTGTCTGCAGACGTGTTCAGAAATGACTCCACAGTCTCCAAAGCTCTATCTACAACAACTACGGAATCACTTTAAACAACTGGGTCAATAAGGGGAGAACCCAGGTACGACATTTAAAAGTTTGTGTATGTTAAAAGCTGTACCATGATTTTATTTTTGACCTCTTATTGGATAACAAGTTCTTGGAGAGATGCCTTTCAAATCCACAAGTAGCTGTACTCTGTATCAGCTGAAATTCTGGGTGGAAGCCGTGGTTTTCAGGTGTATCCCATCCTGAAGCAAATTATATCAGTTAAGATTCTGAGTGACATAGGTATGGCTAGTTGTGGAAAATTCACTGTCAAAGAGGTGTGTCTTTCTCACTGGGTGGGTACCCAGCAGGACTGGAAAGGGAAAGACATAAGTTATAAACCTTGAATCAGAAAGTTATCACTGAGTATGGTGTTTAATAATAAAAACTGTAAGGACCAAACCTTTGTTCCCCAGTTCAGAGACAGCCTATTCCAAAGGAGTCAATGAAGAGCCCATTTTGCATTAAGCCCTGGGTATACTGGGGAAAAACAATGTTTCCTGCCTGCCAATGACTCTGATTACAAATGGTCAACTGCTTACCCCATTTACATCCCTATCCCACAGAGATTTGTACCCAAGGTTTGGCTCCATCATCCACTTTTATGAAGTTATTGAAAGGAGAAATTTGTCTGCTTCATTTTCTAAAACGTGGTTAGAAAGAAAAGTCAGCTTTATTCCTGGACTATCCTAATTTGTTTTTAAAGAGAACACCTGAAAACTCTCCTGCTGAGCTGATGTGAGATTTAATAAATTAAATTAATCTCCCACCTGGGTGTCCCTATAGAGTGCCCAAGCCTCAGGTGCGGATGTAAGACTGCACTGCTTTGGGTTATGCTTCATGCTGCAGTGAAAAAGGCAGGCACTTGTTATCTCTAGGCAGTGCTGGACTTTACCAAAGCCTTTCAATTTGGATGTGACCAAAGAATATCCCTGCTGTGACTTGCACATGTGCGGGCGAGGGTAATTTCTAAAATATAATATTGTTTCTCAGTGTCCTCTGTCAAGTTGTTTATTTTTCAATTTTTCTTTTCTGCAGGCCCGCATGTCTTGACCATTGCTGTCTTCACACTCACAGGAATTGTGATTCTGGTTCTAATCATCTCTTTGCTGATTCTAAGGTACCAACCCCTTTGGCCCTCTGTGCTTGAAGAGCTTTCCTCCCAGGGCAATGCCTTTGATCTCTCCTTGAAGAGCCATTCATTAGCTTACCTTACATACCTGGGTGGTTGCCCTCAGTGTGAACTCTTTAGTATGTGCCAAGTAGTGTTTGCATCCATAGTGTTGTTACGTCAAGTTAATAATCAAGGGAAAAGATGCAGCAAGGTGAAGAGTTTTTACATCTGCTAAAAAGCTGTGATTTCCTATACATACACAGAAACATCTCTCAGACCAATCTTCAGACTTTTTCCACTTACTGCCCATCTTTAGCTTACTTGGGGTTCACATAGAGTTCTTTAACTTATTGGTGACATAAAAGTTCAATCTAGAAGTATTTGTTTTGAGTCACTGCAGGAATCAAAACACCATGAGGTTTTGGTGTTTTGATTGCATGGATCCATCCTGTCTTTCAGTTTCCTCCAATTCAGTTCAACTTCTCATGTACCGAGTTTTCTACCAGGTAGAATTTCATAAGTATAACACAATTTCAGCTTTACATGATGGATACAAGAGAAGTAGAAATCAATGGCATCTCCTTTTGCTGGAAGAAATGCCACCCCATTTCCAAAGCATACGGTTTTCTTTCATATTTTAAAAAGATTGTCTTACCTGTGCATCTGTCTTCAATAGCTCAGCATCCCTCTTTGCTATTTTATATATCAGAGAACTTCAGAAAAAGCGAGAATCGGGTCTTAAGAAAGATACTAGCCCTCTTGAGTGATACAAGGCTCTCTTGAGTGGACCAATCTGCTTTGCTAACTAAAGCTTTTTACAAGGGAAAAATCAAAGATTAAGGTATACAACTCTTGCACATCCAGTTGTACTCAACAAATGGAAGAGCTAATCATTGCCACATCTAAGAACTAACATACAAACAGACAGGTAAAGTTTATAATGGCTATGAAAATTGATAAAAATTTGGCTGCAGATAGTTTGGACTTGTTGTAAAAGGTTCTGTGCAGATGCATAAAATCTAAAGATTCTGTTAAAATGATTAGACTATTATTGTATACATATCACTGTAATATTCCCAAGCATCAAATATAGAAGAGACTCCTGAGGATATTTTTAGAATAAAGCTTGCCCTTTTAGTGTTGAAATAACAGTAAACTTCTCAAATATAATTGCTACCAAAGATTGTCTCCTAACAAGCAAAGGGGATCTCCCAAGTTTCTAGGACACTTGAACTACCCCACACCTCCCTGTGTAGTTCTAACTGCTAAGTAAAAAGGCAAAGACCTGAAAAAATACATAACTAAATATTAGACATAGTACATTTTCATTCAGTTTGATATGTACTTAATCACCAGATGATACCAGTTTGAATTTCAGTGCATCCTGGTGATACAACACAGCTTAAGAGACTGAACTGAGAAGTTCTTACCACAATTATTGCTCTCCCTTTTCTTATACAGGTGTGAGTTAAAGTATGTTGGAAAAGGGAATATTTGTGTTACTAGGCAATACTGTGGGTTGTCCCATTTGGAGCACTTGGCAGCAGTCATAAGGGTCTTGGAATTCCCCTGCAGTCTCACCAGTCAGTCCTGTGTTTTTGTTAATAGAGGAAGGACTTGCACAGATAAGTGGATATTTTGATGAGTGCTACTCTTCTTCCAGATTTTCTCTAAGAGAAGACCGTGTCAGCTCTGAAGTTTTGCAAGGGAGACAGTAGTTTCTTTCTCTCCATTCCAAGGGCTCTCCCCTCAGTTTTACAAAATGTGCAGAATACAAAGGACATGCACAAAACAGGCATCTCATCTCAACACTGTTGTTACTTCCTGTCCTGGCATTGTATTCGCACCAGTTCTTACTATCCAGTGTTGATGCCAGGACTTTCTTTGGTTGGCATTTGTTTGTGGGACCTCCTTTCAGAGTACATTCAAGAACATGGAGGAGAAGACTAAAATCCAGACAGCCCTTTGTGCTTTAAATTGTTCTGACCTCCCTTGAGACTCTGACTCAAGCAGAACTGCCTAGCAGTTGTTCTGCTAAATCTGTTCTGTTCTTCTGCCACATCTATGGAATTGAATGAGCATTTAGGCTTTCCCAAAGCTAGAGGAATTAGAGCAGCCTCAAACTGGAAAACTGTACGAGAGCCACGAGTCTTGTGCTCAAGCCTTGCCCACCCAACACTTCATCTTTCTGTGTTGTGGTTTGGGCCAGACTGGCCACAGAGACAAATGACAGATGCTCTCCCCCACCTCTCTCTCCAAGGAGAGGAGAGAGAGAGAGAAAGAAATTCATGAGTTTAGGAAAAACTGAACTACTTTAATGAAAATAGTAATAAATTAATAAAATAATAATTAAAAAAGAAAATAATGGAAATATATACACTATATACAAAACTATATCAAGCTCCCTGGATGATGATCACATCACCAGCAGGCACAAGGAAAGTTCCAGACTGGACCCAGTGATGGACAGGAGCTGGATTCTGGATCTGGATTCAGGAATGCAAGGATCAGGATCAAGGCAGATGAACAGACAGAGTCCTCCTTGGATGCTGGCCATTGAAGATAAGAGGGCTGACCCTTTGATCTCTCAACTTTTATAGTGAGTGCGATGTAGATGGGATGGAATACCCTGTTGGTCAGTTTTGGGCCACCTGTCCCGTCTGCTCCTTCCTGCAAGTGTGACTTCTACACTCTTTTGCTTCTGCTTCCTCCAACAGGGCAAATAACAAAGTTAACTGACCTTGATTGTTATAGCAATCAGTATAAGCAGGAGCCGCTCTGCATACCGTTCCTTGGCATAATCAGGTTTTATCACTCTGAGAACGAACAGTGTCTCTATAATATACTGTTAATTTCAGAGTCCAGTTAGTTAGAAGAGATTTAGCTGAAAAGTAAAAATACTGAACAGAAAGTTGGTTCTGTTTTACCTCAAACGAGGACATTGTGCCACACTGACACTGGAAACTTCCCTGTCCTAATCTCCTGTTGCGTGTTTTCGGTCACTGGGAGGATATTCTGAACGAGTTCACTCGTTTTGCAGGAAGTACAGGAGAGATAATGAGCGTCGGAGGAAGAAATGGTCCCATATACCGCCGGAGGAAATCTTGCCTCTGGAGACCAGTGAGACAAGTCATGTTAGTTTGAAGGTAAGAGAAGTGCAATGGCTGAAGCTGGCTGTTGGATTCTGTCTTCTAAAGATGATCGATGCTGGAGTGTTGGCATGCTCTGACTACAATGCAGGCTATGGCTCTGGCAGAACTAGGATCTGTTAAAATTATTTCTCTTTTTTATTTTTTTTAACC
Source organism: Limnodromus scolopaceus (assembly GCA_028565335.1). Taxonomy (NCBI): domain Eukaryota; kingdom Metazoa; phylum Chordata; class Aves; order Charadriiformes; family Scolopacidae; genus Limnodromus; species Limnodromus scolopaceus. The sequence continues at coordinate 53,055,992 of JAOXNO010000001.1, read as the reverse complement.
CTTACTTGCTGTATTGAATTCAAAAGAGATTATTCCCCATGTGTTGCTCCCCAATAGAATATATCTGTTTCCCAACAGTAAAGCTCATTTTGTGATGGGTGAATAGGCTGGGTTACTGATTTCCAGTCTCTTCCACACCACCACTGTTACAAACTATTTCCCCGTGCTTTGTTATGCCTCTGTAATGCCCAAGAGCATGAAAGCAGCAGGTGGAGGCCCTGGAAGCCACGGGGGCGGCATGGATGTACCACATTTTCCATGGCATGTAGTGGCACTCCCTAAAGAGAGAGGTTTATGCTTCTCTGTGTGGCACACACGACATTACTTATCTCCCTGGACCTGCCAAGTGGCAAGTAGGTGATAATTGCAAGTTAATTATTATTCTTTGTTCTTAGATTGATGAAGATAAGAGACGTGACACCACCCAGAGACTGCGCCAAGGCAAATATGACAAGAAGGTAACCTGGCTATAGTGTCCACGCTCCCTTTCTGGGCTTAGAAGGACTCTTTCTTGGGGGAGGTCATTCCTCTCCAGAGATAATTCCACCTCTCCTGACCTTGGAAATGGCTTGATCTTATGGAAGGAATAAGCAATTTATTCCCCATCAGGTTCTTTGCATTTTGCTTACTGACAGGAGGCAACATATTAGACTCCATGAAGCCATAATCCAGCCCAGAAGTGCAGATGCAGAAACAGGGGGACCAGAAATCTGATAGGTTTTGGTACTGAGATTACCAGACTAATGGAGGACAGGCCATTTAGATGGCAATTCTTGTACATTCAGTAGAGCTACTGGCCTGACTGAGATATGTTGAGTTAAAATTTGTATTGTTGACTCTTTTAAATAGTACTTAGTTACCTGGCAAATCTTTTGAAGGAAACACAACTCCATTACTTATCGGCTGATTAACTGAAGCTCCAACAGCAAAGCAGTAGACAGATGTTTCTGGAGTATTTCTTTATATGGACATTTCTTGGAAAAGTAGGATGAATTGCTATTGTACTGAAGCTATGATTTTTTTCCCACTGTTATTTTTTTTTTCAGGTGGTGATCCTAAAGGATCTCAAAAACAGTGATGGTAATTTCTCAGAGAAGCAAAAAATAGAATTGAACAAGGTAACTGTTGCCTGTAGCAAGGGGATGCTGCAGGGTGGGATGGAGCCTACGAGTGAAGTCATTGCTTTTCACTGTCAATTCCAACAACCATATGCTTGTGCATGTTTGTGAGGTGGACGGGCAATGAGTTCCTCAAAGAATATTGCTTGATGAACTTTCTCATTGTGTGAGCTCATCACCAGCTCAGAGTCTGAACTGTATACCAGTGAAGCTGAGGATGAATAAAGTAATTCATGCTCTGTCATACAGCCTTGCTAAATACATTTTTATAGCTGATGCTAAAAGGCAATGCATTCCTTTTGCTCATATCATGCTCATTCATTAGTAGCGGAATGTTGTAGTTAAATCTTATTATTGAATGCCAAGTGCAGCTCTTTAAATATAAGTAACTCTCTGCTGACTTGTGCATATAGACTCTTCCAACATGAGAGATTAATCTGGCTGTAGTACTGCATCTTTTTTGAATGAATAGTTTTTCTTTTTACACAACACAGCTATACTGGGAATTTAATAAGCTCTAAAAATACCTCAAAGCAAACTACATTTGTCTATATAAATAGACAAAGTCCATCATATCATGCAGTATCGTTAAATTTTTATTATTTACTGACTGATTCACACCATTCTGTCACTCATAATGGCTATTCTGGTCAACTGGAAGGTTTGAGTAGGGAGGCAATAATGGAGACTATAAGAGGCTCTGGAATTAACTTGCAGTCAGTATCCAACAGCAGCCACTCTTAAGTCCCTAATCCAGAAGGCTCAGGAATGACAAATGTCTTCAAGTACTTAACTCAGTGCCTTAGTACACACTGATTTAAAGGAAACTCATGTATCTTATGAGATAAAAGCTATATTTAAAGCTATATATAAAAGCTATATATAAAAGCCTGAGATAAAAAGCTGTATCACACAAGTATCCTTGACCTGTGTTTCTGTACTATCAATGATTGCTTTTAAAAATAGATGCAATGTTTCTGCTCTAGCTCCTCCAGGTTGATTATTACAACCTGACCAAGTTCTATGGCACTGTGAAGATAGACACCATGATCTTTGGAGTGATTGAGTACTGCGAAAGAGGTTCTCTGCGGGTAAAGAATTTTGCAGGTCTCCTTCCACCCTCAAATTATCAAATTTCTAAGTAAGAAAAAAAATCCCCATTTCTGTCTCTGACCCTAATGCAGCAGCCATGGCCTGAACAAGTGGTGGCAGGTTTCTGACTTGGACTTCCCTCCCCCTTCATTGTTTCTCTCCAGCCTCCTCCAGGTGCTGCTGCAGCTGCCATCAGTGTGATGGTTCCCAGCAGCCAGAGGATGAGGTGAGGTGCAAGCAAGGAAAAAGCGCAGGCAGAGATCTGCCCAGGCAACTGCAACAGCCAGCATTTGTATTGTGTCCCCTATTGGGAGCATATAGGATATAACTTTTTCTTTATTTTCCAAGCTGTAGCTGGTTTCTCTGCTGATGCCCTTGTGGACCCCACACTGCCCCCAGACTGTGAAATGATAGAGAAAACAATATATTCCATATTAATAAGGGACAAACAGTATGAAGCTGGAATATGGCAAATCCTGTGCTGAAAGGGACAACAGTCCTTCATTTCTGTTTATAAAAAGAAGTGGTAAACTGATGCCTGGCAAGAGTTATGGAAAGACTTACAGTTTATTACTACCAATATGATTTCAGTGCTAATCATGAAGTAACAGTGGCGTCAGCTCTTCTGCAGGTACACATTGTCTCTGCTTCCAAGCTCATAGACTCTCACCAGTAGCAGTGGTCTCTGGAACAAGCTCACAGCAAGGCAGCAAAACAACAGTTCTGTTTCTAGTTATTTTCTTGTAAACTGGCATACTCGTGCAGGTTTACTTTTAGCAACGGAAGTCATAGTGGCTGGAAGAACTGTAAATGACTGGCACTTTAAGATAAAGAAATAGTCTACTTTGAACTTACAAGGCCATGAGTAAATTGGTAGGAAGTGGATTGTGAACACAAACCACAGAAATTCCTTTCCCAAGAGGTTGCACACCTTGTCCATTTCTGCTATTTCGCTTTATTAAAGACTCATCTTTAAAAGCAAATTCACTATTTACATTTATTTAAACAAATCCCTCTTTTCTGGAGTCCTCAGTTTTCTAGACCTGTGTAAATCTAAAATATATTTAATATTCTGTGTCTTCTGAGTCAACTCCTGCTCTAGTGCGTGTACTCCCTATAAAAAATGAAGGGCTACCTCTTTCAGTGGCTAGTTGAAAGGCTGTGTGATTTAGATACTCATATCTCATCCTCTCCTTTTCCCCTGATGCAGTTTAGAATCACTCTTTTCTTCTCTTCACAGGATGTTTTAAATGATAAAATCTCCTACCCTGACGGCACATTCATGGACTGGGAATTTAAAATCTCCGTCATGTACGATATTGCCAAGGTAAGCGGGCTGCTGACAGTGCAGCGTTAATCAACCTGTCCTGTCTTGCAAAATGAATCCTTTGGAGAAGGGCAGTTCACAGGGTCTTCTCCTTTCCTTGCTAGAGGATGTACATCTTTCCACTCTTTCTTCCTTTGGGGATAGGTGTATGAGGCAGGAGGAGCAAGTGGCTCTCAAACTGAAGGGCGAAATGGGAGCCAGAGCTGGCTATTTATAAATAAATAAATAAAGTGTGCCCCAAAGAAATATGACCCAAAGATCAGAGGGTTACAATCTGTTGACCAGTGGCTCTGATCAGTAGGGCCTGTGCAGTCACAAGATCTTCAAAATGCACTTCTCTCTGGCCTCAGGTAAGGCATATAAAGGAAAACTGTGTTTTTTCAAAATGATGGAATTATTCCAATTTGTATCCAGAGACAGGATAAACTTTTTCTAAATTAGCTGTTTAATTCACATCCTGATTTTCTCACTCACTAGAGTGAGAAACTGGAAACTAGAGCTATTCATTTCAGGCAGGTCAAGAGGGAAGAAACTAATCCTGTACAGAAACCAAGACTGGTTTTCAGTAGCTTTCAAAAGATCTTCCCATTTTAGGTCATTGTGGTAGGACAACTCCATATGAACAGTAAAGGAAATTCTATTCTTGTATCTGTTCAGCTGGTAGTTAAGGAACCTTTATAATTCACAGGTAATATAGTTCATTATACCTCTGCAGGTAATGTAGAGAATTACCTCTGCCTTTTTGCTATGCTCAACTGCTCTCCTCTTCCTATTGCTGGTTTGCAGTTGGACAGTCCTTCCATTTCCCTACGTGCATCAGTTCAGATTTGGTCTCCACGATGAATGACTCCACTGTGTCTGTTCTAGAGAGATATTGAAAATCGTGCTCTTTAATAAAGACCCCTTAATCCAAATTGTCACAGGTTGTTGGCCTTGTTAATGACTTTCAAGTTCAGTTAACGTTCAGCATCAAGTTTAATTTTAAATAGCGGCAGAAGAGTTTCCCTTCCTCCTTATAGCATATAAAAACCCCATGGTATTTTTTAACCCTTTGCAGTTCACCTTCAGATGTTTCCTAAGAAAATAGGGATTAGTACTGGCTCTGTTTACAAGAAGGAGAGAGAAATCCCAATCCCTCTGGGACCGGAACTTCACAACCAGTTGTTCACTGCAGTATTGGTAATGGGGGATGGGACATGGAGCCTGAGGATTGTCGGCACACCGCATCTGTTCTGTGGAATGATTCCTGAGCTTTATTAGCTGTGTTATTAGAGATGGTTCACAAAATCTTTCTGAAAACTTGTATGTACCTAGGAATATCAGGAAACTTACTGTCATTTAGGTTATCTGCCAGCCTCTCCTATTCCTTGACCTGATGCTGTCATGGAGCCTCTGGGACCTACATATTTCCATGAATATCTTGTATCACTTTTCCCAAATCCCAGCTTCCCAATCCCTAGGCACCTGGTCTTATTTTTACTTGAATGGCTTCCTGCTTTACATAAGTCACTTCATTGCCCTTCAGCTCCATTTTCTCTCATCTGAGCATCTGCCCTTTTCAGGCTCAGCCCCAGCTCTCCAGGCTGTTAAAATCCCTATGACCATCTCCTGCAGTTCCTTTCCCTTCCTTTTGATATTCTCCTCTCTCTCCACCCACCACTTCCCTACACTTTGTTTTTATCCATTACCCAAATGGAAAAAAGAGTAGTCCTCATACTTTACCTCCTCTTCATTTGGCACAGAAGCTGCTGCATCAGTGTTTTTGAACAGAGGAAGCTGTATCCTTTCTATTTGCTGGTACAACTAGCCAAGCTGTGACCGTTCCTAGAGCATCCTCTAGTCCACTAGAGGAGGTGGGGTAGGCAAAGGGGGTGCCCTAAACCTGCTCCATTTACTTTTTTTTTTCCTATTTTTTTTTTTTCTGTCTTCGCTGTCTCAAAGTCTGATTGCACCACCTATAGCTACATGGATTTGGCTACATATGACTGACGAGCTCTGATGAAAGGTCTGCCAAGAAGAAATTGCAGTAATCAAGCCTTGCAGTTATTGGTGCATACAGTGTTGTTGCAACACAATTCATTAAATAAGGGGCTGCTGCAGGATATTGTGCAAGGGACTGTAGCGTTCTTGCACTGTGTCAGGAAAAGGGTTCTCTGTCAGAACTAAGGCTTCAGAGCTTCAGAGCAGAGGTTATAAGAATGCCTCGAGGATTTAGGAGCACTGTACTGAAAGTCACTACAAATTTTGAAAATCACTTTGTGAATTCTTATCAGGTTCTCTGTTCTCAGGTAGGTGCACAGGATAGTTGGAGCGAAAGAGGAAAAATTTATCAGGCACATCTCTAAGACTTCTGCCTCCAGAAACTGTTAACAGGAAAGCCCTGGTATAAGGAAGTCAAATTACCTTTGCTTGCCATTTGATGCTGAAACTGATTAGGAATTCTGCAGTGGCAATGGGTACATTTCCTGGCTCATGAAAGCAGGTGCTGGAAGAAGGTGCAGCTGGAGAAAATATGACTAAAAGCCGGCAAAACATCCTGGAGAGTGTCATCAGGGTTCCATGACAAAAGCTGCTTAATCCAGAAATACGTTCCTTGGATATAGCATGCATAGTCTCTGTAAATTTTGGCATGGTGCAGATAGGTCCAGGATAACCTGTCCAACAACATTCTCCAGGGATTGCATCTCTTGCAGGCTGCTTGTGTCTCATACATACATTTACTGTGCCCAAAACTCAGCCCATGTCTCAGTGATCTCTTGCAGCATTTGCTGTTATCTTCCCACAAACGGGTACCAAAGGCGAGAAAACCCAGCATGTCAGTGTCTTCATGACCACATGAGCTATGTAACCCTGATTAAAGTCTGTCTACCAATTATTGTACAAGAGGATGAGCTATACATGCAGGAGTCTAAGTGGAAGACCATTCAGAGAAGAAACTAAATAGATAGGATTTACCTGCTCTGGCTTCCAAAGAATACAGATTGTGCTTCGTATACTGAGCTACAGAAAAGAGGGCTACAGGAAGCAAACCAACAAGCAGTAGGCTATAAGTAGGTGTGAGCTTAAGTAATTCAGAAGAGAGAGAGGAAACAGAATAAATAATAGCAAGATGGTGCAAATTAGCATACCCACTCCCTTCTTCAGTTTACACCCTCTTACCAAGGTTCTTTTCTTGCTTTGCCTCAGTGCCAGCCCCTTCTCATGTATTATGCCATATTCTAGTGTCTTAGACTAAATGAGATGAATTCAGAGGTCACGAGTGAAAAGGCGGAAACTGCACACCTTTATACACCTGTGTGTGTTGTGAGTCAAGAATCTGAATCTCAGGAAATATGGGTGAAACAGTTCTCACGGTGCCCACTTTCAAGTTCAGCTCATGGATAGCTGACATGTATTGACTAATACAGAGAAAATCATAATCAGTCAGGTCAAAAGAGACCTTTATGATTGTCTAATTTGAGCCCCTGCCTTATATAAGCCTCAGTGTGTCATCTAACACTCTCTGCATTGACCCTTTGCTTTGCAGAAGAGGATTTGCTGCAATATTTCTGAATGAAGTCTCCGGTGTATGGTAATCCTCAAAGATGATCCAAACATAAAGAGCAATTCCTCTCACACCTCTGGTATCCATTGGATGAATATGTAGTTGGAAGCACTTTTTTTTGGTGTGATATTCCAACAAATCTGTACCAAAAAGGCATTTATTGCAAGTGAAATCAGAACTTCTGTGGAAAGAAATAAATTTTCCTAATTACTTAGTTATGTTCTAATCTTATCAAAACCCAAGATGCTATGTCAGATTTCTGTTAACTAAGAGGAAGGATGGTCTTCCATGACATGATCCTTCTAATGAGCCACGCCCTCATTTCTTAACACGGACTGTTCCTGCCATCTTGGAATGTCTCCTCTGTAAAATAGTATTTGTTTCTCTCCATGACAGGGAATTGTGATTTATGCATATCCATTGCTGATGAAGGCCATTTAATTGCTTGGGTAGATATTACACTAATAGTTCTTATTCTTGTTGAGTCTGGTAACAGCTGAGTGTCTCACATGTAGTCTTGCTTTCTTCTTCTTTTATTATCTACCACAGGGGATGTCTTACCTGCACTCAAGCAAAACTGAAGTCCATGGTCGACTCAAATCCACAAACTGTGTAGTGGACAATCGCATGGTAGTGAAGATCACTGATTTTGGCTGTAATTCAATTCTGCCTCCAAGGAAAGGTAAAAACAGAACCAAATTGGACACTCCTTCATGGTTTCCAACCCAGTGGAACTTCCCTATATTCATAGTCCAGTAGGGCCTAATTGCATCTTGTACAGAGTACAAAACATTTAATGTGATTTTGTTTCATGTAGCAGCCATCGTACAAATGCTGTCTGAAAGCACCGTCTTAAATGAAATAACACAATCAAAGAGAATTATTAGCAGATAGATAATGAAATTAGGCAGCATAGGTGAAAAGGAAAGATAAATTTTCAACTTATAGTCTAGAAAACACAGATTTCACTTGTGGCTGAGATGCAAGAAACATTTTCAGCATCCAAGGCCTTCATGCAAACAGCTCTCTTCAGCAGTAATGCTGAACTTGTGTGAAGAAAAAAAGGAGTTAAGCACCACATGATCTTGTCATTGATTAGATGCACATGTTACCACAGTGCTCTGTGATTTAATTTAAACATTAACACTTGTAACTGATCATCCTTAAAAAAATCTGTAATTATATGCTATGATAACTTTAGTATATTTCATTCCTTAGGTAGGGATGAAAAAACTATGTGTTCCATCAGATTTGAATAATTTTAACAGCTTTTCTTTACATTCTGTAGTTATCTCATGTTCATAGGACATTTCTGTAAAATAGAGCACTCCTTGCTACTCATCTTCTAACTTGATCTTTAGTGAAGAGATGAGCCCATCTGAAATTATGTCATCTGAATCTGTATAGTAGAGCTTGGGGTACAATAAGCACAGCACTGTGCCATAGCTGTTGTATATGATCTGAGAAGAAAATGTGGTTGCAACTGAGTTGAGAGAAGATTTTTACATTCAGACACAAATATGCTCAAAAGTAACGATGAGAACCTTAAAAAAGTAAGAAAAGTGCACTGAATGTAGCTGGTTTATTCATTCTTCATTTTACAATTTTCATATTTAAATTTCCATTATTATTACATTGTAATGTATTTCTCTTCTTTCTTTGTTCATAAGATAAATGCTTTCACAAGCAGCCTCAAAATTTCTGACTAATAGATTTTTTTCCTTGAAGAAAACTTACTGTTTCACAAGACATCTACAGATTCATTGTGGCTGGATGTTGCAGCCTAATATCATAACACTGTCTTCAGGGTCACTGTGTTCAGGTCACTCTTATGATAAATCACCAGCATGTCATAACAAACTGTCATACCATGGCAGTGTTCTGGTCCTGAAGTACAATGGTGCTTGTTGCACTAGAAATACAGATTAATAATTTCTGTAGAAAGAAAGTGGTTATGAGCAGGTAATATTATGTCAGGCTCAAAAGCACTTGAGAATTATTTCAATAGATTCATATCAAGGCTGCTGGGAAATATTACAGTCTTCTCGTCTGACATCTTGTGTAACAAACTCCACATATGTACCTTAATAATTTATGGCTCAGGTTTTTTTTTCTTTACAGCACTGTCATTCCTTGGTCTTACACAAATGCATAGGCTATTTCTAAGAAGACCATCAAGGTAGCTAAGAAAAGCACGTCCGTTGCCAATAACCATAACTTTTCTGGAGGTGTGAGGGTTTGTATCAACACTGGAAAATAGCAGGATCAGCAAATATCAGACAATTGAAAACTACCACATCAGAGGTTTATCTAACCAGTATTAATGTCAGCTTCTCAAGGAAAATGTTTAAATAGGGAATAAACAGTACCAGTGGGCTCTGGGTTTGATGTAGAAAGAGTAAAAGGAAATATCACTATAGCCAATGGATGCTCTGAGAAGGATCATCCATTTTCAATTACTCCTCTCCCTTTCCCCTTCCCCCTTGTCCCCTGTTGTCATCTGAATCTTCAGACCTGTGGACAGCTCCTGAGCATCTCCGTGACGCTGATGTATCTCAGAAGGGTGACGTGTACAGCTACGGGATCATTGCCCAAGAAATCATCCTACGCAAGGAGACCTTCTACACCGGGCACTGCCGGGACAACAGAGGTAAATCCATAAATTTCTCCTCCATTGCAGACTTCTGGGATGGCATAGCTGTAACTGGCCCATTCTCCATGCTTTGTGAAAGGCACTGTCTCTGATAGCAGCTTGAACTGCTGCTTCTTTCACTGTGTGATGAATGAAGAGCCTGTTTGAAGGGTCTCACTGTGAGGGCAAATGTCCTTATTCTTTATGTAAATAAAGTTTGCACTGAGTTTTCTTGCCCTGTCCCCTCCCTCCTCACCTTGGTCACAGCTTTACAGAAGTTAACATTATACCATGCTGTCCAGAATTACTGTAACATTTAAAGGCCACAAAGGTTTTTCTATTATGAGTCGTGCCCAACATATAATAATTCACTCATATCAGGCATTGTAAATCAGCAATGTCAACATAGAACAACAAAAACTCAGCAGCACGACACAAGAACGGTTGCCATTTAAAAACTGGCAATTCAGACTTTATTCAAGCCTGTCAAAAGTAACTTTAGTCATTTAACTTCTGTCAGAAAAGGCACCTCTTCCTGTAGTGCATCCATTAAACCTCATTTTGTACATTTTGTGACATTGTTTTTGACTGGCTAACAGCCCAGTCAGCCCCAGTTCCCAGAATGCAGGCATTATTATATATTAGAACTGACATAAAAGCATGTGTGGGTTTGGGATTTTCCTAGTGACAGTTACCAACAACAAATATAGACATTGCCTTTACCTCTGAATCATTCTGATGGATCCGCCTCGCATTTGTTAAAACATCTAGAGCAGTAGCTGGACAGCCTAATAGCTCTTTTCCTGAGCTACATTTGAGAATAACTTCTGGGACATGTTCATCATCCTACATTATTGCAAACCTATGTACACACTCGGGGAAACACAGTATTTCACATCACCAACTTTTTAATATAAAAGTAGACCTAAAAGAGATTAGAAATGCCCGTTCCCTCTCAAGCAAACTCTTCAGGACTACATGTTTAAGACAAGGTAGAGAAAATAAAAGTCTTTCTATTCCTTTGTTTTGGGAGGAGGCAAGCACAATTCTCTTGAAGGCAAGGATTTTACAAATATCACCAAAATAGATGGAAAAAGGAAAGCGCAATGTTCTTCCTTGCTCATTTTGACTCGCAAAGCAAATCCATAGCAAAATACATTCTTTTAACTGTTCAGCAGTTACAGTCTTCCTGTGTTATGTTAATGGTTAAGTTAGCCTCAGACACAGTGTTTCTGGGCTTCTCTGAGATGTGATGGCATCCTCCCTGCTCCGTATTTGACCCCAGCTGTCATAGTCACAATCTGGTTCCTTGTTTTAACTTTGACCTGTTTCTTAATACTGCATTTTGTCATTTTAGAAAGACTGTCCTTTTCAAATAGCTTTAGGTTAATCTACCCAACTGAAAGAATTTTTAGCACCTCTAGTTGCTGTTGCTGTTGCTGGTCACACGTATCAACATGTTTAGTAAGACAGCAATAAATTTACTGGGCCTGAAGCATGTTTGGTAAGTCTGAATTCAGTGTAACTTAAAAAAAAAATCTGCTTTGTAAACTTCAGTTGAAATTTTAAGTTTTCCATTCAGTGAGGAGATTGTTTTCTCCCCAAAGCTTTTTCCTTAAAAGCATTAGTAGATGTCTGAGATATATATTGCTGATCTAGTGGCTTCTGGTATTATTCTTGATTTTTGATTAAGCAATTTGAGTAAATGTATTCAGCCTAGTTTCAGCAGTTCATCAAATTTCATGTAACAGAAAGGAATGAGTGCTATTATATATTGCTGCAGTGGCTCCTCATGTAAATGTCTGAATTCACTCATTAGCCAAGATGAGGCAGCAAAAGGCTGGACCATACTTATTCAAACACTTTTGAATTTTGTTTGTGGCATCATCTAACCTTGGAAGAGAGTAGCTCAAACTTGGGGTGGCCATTAACTTACAAATACCCAAGATAAAAAGAGGGGAAACAATACCAAATTAGAGGTCAATGGCAACGGGCAAAGAAAGGACCCTGTTTCGTGTTAGATTTACTTGGGTTTTAAGTCTGCAGAAAGCTTTCCAGTGGCTAGGCTATCAGAAGTAAGCCTTTGCAAGTTAGAAGACATGATATTGATATTTCAGGACAACTGATATAATCACTTCTCCATGACTTCATTGGCAGCAGCAAGAACTATGTTCAGATTTTAAAAGAGTTATTTAAAAAACCTGTAGCTAGTCTCCATCCACCAACTTAGGAAAACTAAACTCAACCTCCAGGTACTCATTAAGCCAATTTTCTTAACCTGCAAATACGTATCAATCAACTTAACATACAATAATATTGCTACTAATGAGAGAAAAGAAGTCCCGAAAAGAAGTCCCAAAAAGACGATGGACATCCAGAACTGGATTTCTAATGTACAGGAGTAACTAGGTCCTAGATATCTTCACTGACTTCTCCGGGAGGCAGCTGTTAGGCCAGCTGGTTTCTCCACTCTTCTGCAGAAAACACCTCATTCATTGTTCTGGACTATGAAATCTTGTAACGTACTAACACTCAATTCAAGCTGCCCCCTTGTTCCACTACTGCCTGCCACTGGCTAACTGCAGTGTTGCTGTTGCTGTTACTTCCGCTCTCAGGTGTGTGCGCAGGGTGGAAATCCAACGTATTCCTCTTGCATGCATGGGACTTACACAGATTGTTCTGTCTCTTGGCCCACAGAGGACTCTCCACTCCATAGCACTTGGGAGACTCAGGTCTCCTGCTCCTTCTCTCATCTGTAATTTCTGCACCACAAAGCTGGAAGCTACTGCCATCTTTTTAGGGTGATTGTGTATGCTAAGCATGCTTACCCATCCTTAGCTGCTTGAGTCTTGCATGTACCATCACAATTACAAACATTCCTCATCTCTTTATATGCTTCCTCCAGTAAAACTGTCTCCCAAATATAACGAGACATTATTAATAAATGTGTTTCACGCTTGTTCATGGATCCCTTTTAGTTTCTCTTTCTCTTCCTCAAAGGTTAAAGATTGATTCTCTTAACTCCCTCCCTCTGGAACTCTTGAGCTCTGGAGGAGGACAGAGAGAGGTATTTTTGCTTCAGCACTCACTTGCTGTGCTTAAATTGAGTTGTGCAAACACAGTCGGCATTCTGATATGTTCAGAATCCAAGTAACTTTCATGATGAAACTGATTTCATGAATGAGAGTACAAACGAGCTAACAAACAGTGCTTTTACACCATACACATTAATAGCCGAGTTTTAAGGAGGCCGAGCATCTGCAGGATGGTTTGAACTGCTCTGATGAGAGTTGTATGTCTCCACCCTTTCGATCAAGTCGCAATGGGCTTTTCACATTGTTTTTTCACTATAGTTGTACTTCATGCTGAGAGGCACACTAAATAATGCCTAACGTTCATTTGGGAAGATGCCATAACCATGTCTACCGTGACCAATAAATACTCATGCATGTTCCTATTCATTTTGCTTTCAGGGGCCTTCAAGCCCGCCTATTTTGATCTTGTGCCATATATTTAGAAAAGCTCCAAAGCTGAAATGCACATAAAAATAAGCAAACTGTCTTCAAGGCTTCTGTTTGTACAGTAACTTGTAACATCATAGGATGCTATCTACAAGGAATGTCCTTCGTATGCTTTTTTTTTGTTTAAAACTTTGCATCTCTTTTCTGTGTTAGAGAAACTTTACAGAGTGGAGAGTGGCAAAGGAGTGAAGCCTTTCCGACCAGACCTGTCCTTGGAAACAGTGGGAGAAAGAGATATGGAAGTAAGCTAATAATTAACTAAGCCATTTTCTGGGTGAAGGGTGGAAGTCCTGGCCAAACTAGAGCTCATGATCATGAGAAGATGAAAGCTATGCACATTTTATGCCAAATGCCCTAACCTCATGGGAAAAAAGGTATTCTGTAGTTGTTACCAGTGAAATGAAATACAACTCACAAAAATTATTTCACTGGAAAGAAATGGACACTTATATGGTGCTACTCTTCTGACCTATTTTAGATATCTTTAAGATGGGATGAATCACACCTCAAGTATACCTCTTTCCACTGATTACATAGCCCCTAAGGGGCTTCTTGCTCAGGTGAAAATATCTGTATTGTAGACATCCACATATTCAGCAATGCACCCCATTCTTTTTGGCTGAATCACCAGTTGCAGAAAAATTCCAAACTCAGGATATTTGAAATATAATTACCACAGCATTTACCTCCATCTCAATAACTGCCAGACTGGATCCATTTACTTGCCTTTCATTTGTGTATTGCAAATTCAAGTTGAGATCATGTCACTAGTCACCACAGAGTTAAGTTTAAGATGCCTGCAATAAGTGTCCTAACCATAGATTCAAAACAGTTAGTCACACATTTTAATATGTTGCCGGTCAAGAGTAACCGGAAATTCCCTAATGAACTAGTGCTGTTTAGCACCATTATCCTTCTATATCCATTACTCAGGTGGGCTTTCCTTAAATTTTTGTTTGAAGGTGTATACACTAGTGAAAAGCTGCTGGGAGGAAGATCCAGAGAAAAGGCCTGACTTCAAGAAAATTGAGAGTACTCTGGCTAAAATATTCAGGTGAGCAGCAGGGGCTCTGTTTTTTAAGATGCTCCAAACACCTCCTACATGTTAGAAAGCTCATATTTTTAAGGATGTAAGCTGATGTGATTACGATTCAGTCAGTGGAAAAACTGTGTGTCTTCACTTAGATGCTCTTTTATTCTCTGGAAGAAATGTAGGTGAGTACGTGTGTACGTATACGTACGTGTGTGTACATGAGCATCTATGTGTGTATTAGTGAGGGTAAGATGATCACCATACCTCAAATTGGTACATTGTGAAAGTAGCAAGCTGGATAATTAGAGATTTAAAACATTCAAGTAATTCACCCCCTGTCCCTAGTCAAGAGTTGGATAGTGACTCATGTCGTCTAAGTTTCGGGAAATGAATGCACATAAATGTTTGGAGGATGATTAGAAAGTTTGGACGAGCTGAGTTGTGCCATAAATGAGTTTGGATGGTCCCAAATTAAGCTGACTACAAGTGTTGGGTTGTAACTCACCAGAAATATTAATTACAGGGTTTTGTTGGTATAAAATTGCAGGGTAATAAGGGCCATAGCTGAATAAACCCTGTGGGCTTTCACTTGGCCAACACTGCATTGTTCCTACAGAGTTTGATCTGGATTAATTAATTTGATTTCCAAGCAGTGAGCTTTTAATCATTTATTTCGGGAAACTAATTTAAAGCTCTCCATGCCAACAAACCCCAACAGTACTCACATCATTTTACACTTTACGTGGGCAGAAGGACAACTGCACTATGCATAACTGAACATATCAAATGAATAATCTTACTGCAGCTGAATAGAAGGGCATCCTGATTCTGCTCCTAAGCCTCCATCCTACAAAAGCAAAGAGGTTGCCTCTTGCCACATCCAACACAGTGTTCTCCTCATAGGAGGTCTAAGATGGTGCATCCCTGACATAAAGATTTGCTTAAAGTAAGAGTGGTTTCAAAGTCCACTTGGGTGCAATACTAATCTGACTCTTGCAGCCAGCCTGGTCCCATCTACTTTGGGACTGCTTTGGTGAGTGCAGGCTGCCCAGACAAACAGGGGTTACAAGTGGCTCATGTTACCATACTTTTGCTTCCAGGACTTAGTAAGATGGAGTCTGCAGGGTCTTGTGAGCAAAACTAGCCCAGGGGCTGCTAATTGTTCCATGGAATTGTTCTGGTTTCCACACAGGCAGCCCCAAATTGTCTTAATCTTTCTGAAGTCCCCATCTAAACGTTGTATGAAATTTTCTACCTACTATCTTTAGCTTCCTCTCAGGATTTGAGCTTGACTGTTACTTTTTACAAATGAATGTTGATGGATTACCCGAGGTAACATGGAGTTTACAATATTAGCAGGGCTAGGTGATTTAAGGGTACTTTAAGAATTACCAGCTCCAAGTGACAAGCATGGATCACAGACTTTCAATTCATACACATAAGCCCTCCAAGCAAGAAAAAGAATGATGCACTCGAGGCACTTTGCGTTCTAACTACATGGAATTCAAACACTGGAGAAGTTTTCTGTTGCACCTTTTTTTGTCTGCTTTTTGTCTCTCTCAACAATGTGCTTCCATCAGTCTTTCTTGTTTGCTCCTGTGTATTTCTTTTATTTGCAGTAACTACCATGGCCAGACCAACGAAAGCTACATGGATACCCTCATTCGGCGTCTACAGCTGTATTCCCGGAACCTGGAGCACCTGGTGGAGGAAAGGACAGAGCTATACAAAGCAGAGCGAGACAGAGCAGACAGGCTTAATTTCATGTTACTTCCAAGGTAACTGCCCAGGAGGATTTTCATGGACATGCTATTTACATATATCATCTGATTCTTGGAGAGTGGGGGTTGGGACTAATATTAATCTTCTATTTCCTTCCCCTCTAATCGGATTCTGCTAGGGAGGAAAGAATAATAAGCTGTCCTTGAGGTCTCCACCCTATGGTGGAGTTTCATGCCAAGATGGTATTGGGACCCATTATCTTCCTCAACTTCTCTTCATGCGCAGGATCTTCCTTTCCAGCACAAACCTCTTTTTCATTGTCTTCCTGAGAACACATAGATTGACAGTGATTCCACGTCACAGAGCTCTGTTCTGCTCCAGCATCTTGCTAGGTAGAAGGAGTATCTCCAACTGGAGAGCAGGAGTGCAGTCAACTTCAGGCTGGGGTTTAGCAATGCAACAGAGGGGCTGAGATGAACTGGGCCATACTGGGCCAGACTGAGCTAGAAGCACACTTCAGAATACAGTATAGGACAAGTATTATTGATATTGTAATATTGGTAATACCAGTAATTTTGGTATTGCGTACACTTGGAATAGTAAAACTATCCTGGTATGTCATTACTAGTTTCAAGGGTATTTAAGTAGTCCAGGTATTGATTTTATGACTCATCTTAACAAAAAATGTGTCTGCTCCATCCAGTTTTGGGGAAAATTTGAAATTATCTGGCTGTGTAGACTGTGTGACAAGGAATCTGTGTTTCCTTCCACTCTTTTTTTTTTTGTTCTCACCACGCTATTATTGTCTCATTGTAGATAGAACACAGCATTGTGCAACACCTATCTTTCTGGGTCTCTTTCAGTTATTCTCTTCTAAAATCTCCACCAGGAACAGATATTTTTCTGAATTTAGAAATGCAAGAAAATGAAGGTCCCTCTGAATAGATACTGACTGTCATGTTATTGAATTTTTGTTCCATAAAATTATCTGACTATGATATCTCATCTGAAACCAGGATGAGGTGATGTAATTACCACAATGAAAATACTTCTACACTGAGGAAATAGAAAAACATGTCTGTTTTTACTTATTGTGGGGGTAGAATGTAGGTCTACATGTCAGAATTTCCAGAATTTCAGTTTTAAATTGGATTCAATATCCCTATTTCTGACTTTAGCCAAGAAGCTCAGTTTCCTGTCCCTCAGTTTCCTCACGGCTATTAACACATTTGGATTTTGTAAGGCTGTAGTGCATTAATTAACATTAGTAAGTGCTTTGAGGTCCCTAGCTGAAAGGCATTATGGACATCTAAAATGCGATTACTGTAGCAGTTTTCAGCAAAATATCTGATGTTTCCTACACAGAAAGCAATTATGGGGTTGAGTTGCATGAAAAAATACCTTTAATATTAAACACAGACTACTCATCTGTCTCCTTGCCTTCTCTATTTCCACAGGCCAGTAGTAAAGTCTTTGAAGGAGACTGGCCTGGTAGAGCCAGAGCTATTTGAAGAAGTCACTATCTACTTCAGTGACATTGTTGGCTTCACCACACTCTGCAAATACAGCACCCCTATGGAGGTGGTAGATATGCTGAATGATATCTACAAGAACTTTGACCACATTCTTGACCATCATGATGTTTACAAGGTGATTAGCTCTGCAGTTTTGCTCAGTTAACAACCAGGGGACACACAAATCAAATTGGATGATATGGTGGAATTGGGAATCTGCCTTCTAAGCAAAGACAAGAGAAAAACAGGTGAAGATTAGCTCATGTCTGCAGGTAGCGAGGTCTAATTTTGTTTCCACAGGTGGAGACCATTGGTGATGCTTACATGGTGGTGAGTGGTTTACCAAAGAGGAACGGCAACCGGCATGCTGTAGACATCTCCATGATGGCTCTGGACATCCTCAGCTTCATGGGATCTTTTGAACTGAGACATCTGCCGGGTCTGCCTGTTTGGATTCGCATTGGAATTCACTCTGGTACACAGTAGTGCTAGATCAACACTGACAATGTTGTTGCCTTGTTTTTGAAAAGAACAGACATCCATAGAAGATCTGGTAATATATCATACACAACTGGTCTCCTCATGAAGAATCTGGTTGAAAACAATGTACCTGGAGGAAGAGCAATAGAAGTAAATAAGCCACTGGTTTGCTCCCCTGTAGTGATGAATGAGCCCATGCGTAGAATGAGCCCATGTTCATTCATTCATAGCTTAAGTCAGTAGCTAGGAAGAGCAACTGCCATTGTTCCTGGTAAGATTAAGCCAGTTGTATCAAACAAGCATTCCCAGATCACTCCTTCCTGACCAAAGTAGAGATCAGCCATGGCCAGATATGCTTGTCTAGCCACACAGTGCAGGCCTGTATTTTATGCTTTCAGAGGCAAAAATTCTGACAAGCCTATGTGGGAATTCATGTTTTAATTAATCCATAAAAATAATTTTTCTCAAAGAGGAACTACAGATAGCTCAAGCAGACAGCTGCCAAGTACTTTGGAAAATTTTATCTTTTTATTTTTATTTGTTTCAACAACCAGCTGAACACCAGCTGCCAGGGGAGGAACGTATCAGTGAAAGTGACTGAAGCACTGGGAAACCCTTTGAGGCTCCACTATGTACCCCTCCATAATGAAGCTTATTTTCTTTTCCTCTTGCTTCCAAAACTGACAATTAGTAACTGTGTTTTTTTCTGCACAAAAAGTGTGTTTAAATACAGTGTGCAGCCATGTCCTTTTTATGCCCTTATTGGATTATGCAAGATGAGCAGAGCTAGGCTTGGTTTGGAGTGGAAGGGGAGACCGCCAGATACTTTGGGAAGTGAGGTACAGAGTATTGTCATCGGCGAGGAATGCAGAGCGCCAGCAGGTACTGCACTGCTCTGCATCAGTGAGAGACCTTCCAAGCAAATAGTGTCTTGATTCACCTTTTTTTCACTCTCTGCATCCCCTTTCTAGGTCCATGTGCGGCTGGTGTGGTCGGAATAAAAATGCCTCGTTACTGTTTGTTTGGAGATACAGTGAACACAGCTTCGCGGATGGAATCCACAGGCTTGCGTAAGGATTTAATTTTAGCTGTCAGTGTAACAGGACCAAAGGCTATTGGTTAGTTTGTGACCAAAGTGTCTGTTTTCAGCTGAGAACAACTTCTTAACCGCTCACAGTTGTTTTAAAGATTAAGAAGCCTTATTTGTTTTTATTACCAATTGTTTCACTGTCCTGCTGGGCAATGAAGAATTGATCCCTGCTCATGCTTCAGTGCTGGTAATGGGGAGTACACAGGCTGGTTTCTTGGCTGAGTTCCTGTGGAATATATGATACTTATGTGTCTGGGGTTTAATTTTACTCTATGAAAGGTAGATTTTAGTTTGACCTAGAATTGCATTACAGCTCTGTTGTGTAAATATGCTGACTGTATATTTTAAGTTGAAGCAATTATGTCTTCAATTTCACCACTAGGGAACTGTGCCAAGAGCCAGTTTGTCTTCCTTCTGTGCAGTGTCTTCACAGGACTATTCTCTGTATAGGATACTCCCAATTATTCTTTTCTCTTTTGGCATCTAAATACTACAGAAATCACGGTCATCTGTATTTCAGATCAATGGCTGTACCCGCTATTCCTCCCTAGATACAATGCTATGTAGTGGAGATTTTTCATACAGCGGTGTAATCGATTCTCATTTAATCTTACTCTCAGAACTTATGTTGATAGTAACTGGAAGTGCTTTTGCTATAGCACCAATTTTCGTATATGCTTAATATGACGCTGTGGTACATTTCCAGATTTCCAACTTTGGTTGTGTTTATACTTTTTAGCTTTAAGGATTCATGTAAGTGGTTCCACTATTAACATCCTGAAAAGAACAGACTGCAGATTCCAGTATGAAGTGAGAGGAGAAACATACTTGAAGGTAACTTTTACCATGCACATGCATGAACACAGAGAAGAGGAATAGTGTAAAAGTACTCTATAGCTGAGAGTAACCTGCAACTTAGCAGCCCGGGAGCAAGGGTTACTGATCAATGGGTATCACAGTGTCTAGTGGTTGAAGATGCTTCTATATAGACAATGCAGGCAATGAGGAGCTCCCTAAGTCACAAATTAAAGCAACATAAAGATGTGGAGAATAAACAAAACATACCATTTATAACAGAAAATTGTGGAATGAATTAATTGTACGGAAGGGAAGCCGAACCTATTGTTAATTTGCTCATGCTCCGGTATCTGACTGTCTATCTACCAATCCATTTATTTCAGTCAGTTACACTTGGCAGATGTCTGTACGTGGGAGCTGAGGGCAGGCAGCACACCTCACCTCTCCCATGGCGTGCGTTTCAGGCCACGCAACAAGGCAGCGGGTGTGCAGCTGCATCTCCCCCATTATTCTTCTTCTCACATCTGATGTTTAATCCTTTCCTGTGAGCGACAGTTACCGAAAACAAGCAAAGACAAACACAGCAATGCGCAATACAGTATTATTTATGTAAATTAACTACAGGAAGTTGGATTCCAATCCCTAAATTGTGCTTTCTCTTCTTTTGTCATATATATTTAGGGCAGAGGAACAGAGATTACCTACTGGTTGACGGGTACTGAGGACAAGAAATACAATCTCCCAACACCTCCTTCTGCGTAAGATGTTTTTTTTTATGTGAAAAGGGAAGAGAAATACACAGTCTGTGCACTTTAGCCTTCACTATTCCTCCCTGGCACTTGCTGTGGTTTTTTAATACCACTCAACTTGCTTTCAGTAGTTAGAGGCTTAACGGTGTATGTGCATATAAACATATGTAAATATTCATGACATGAGATTATACATATGACAAAGGTTATTTGTATATATAAGCACTAAACAGGTTCATTTTCCTGGAAGGAAATAAGACTTACGCTTTGGTAAGTGCAAGAGATGGACAGAAAAATGAAAAACATTCATGTTCCCAAAACTTGAGTCCTAATGGCACCTGTGTGTGACAGTACAGTGAGAGGAGGATAACTGCAACTGAATGTGCAGTTCTCTGTAATACCATGATATGCCTGTAAGCTCTTGTGGGGGAATTTGTAGGAGGAATGAAACTTGAGGATTTTGAGTAGTATTCTGCAGAAGAGGTGGACAAAGTTACTGTATTATTTATGCAAAGGCGTAAAGTCTTTAGAAACGAAACAGAGGCTACTTTCTAATACACAAGAGATGAGATAAGTTATCAAGAAAAAAAGAAAAGAGGTTGATATCCTGGAACTGAGCTATCATTTTGCATTAGTATTGAATAAAATTTAGTAATAGTGCAAATGTTGTCTTTGAGAAACCATGCAAAATGATAGCTGGATAAATGGTTGCGTGTATTTCATGTGTATTTGCATACGAGTACTACATTATCTCCTGCAAATTCACTAAATGTGTAAGTTTGTCACTTTCTGCTCTCAACTCCTATGTGCAGTCACTCTTTACTAAGTGGGAAATTGCTGCTATCTGCTTTGAAATGACAGTGTTTCTGTACAATCTGAAGGAATTATATAAAGTACAATTGTTTGTCTCTGGGCTGAGCAGGAAATTACTTTCTTGTAAACTCAGAACTCCTTTTTTGAATTAATATGACCTCTTGAGACTATCAGAATTATCAGACTGGCAATTCTATTCAACTATTGAAAGTACCTCTTTTACTGGATTACTGTGGTCAGTGATGTTTTTGGTTTCGCTTCCTCATATAGGCTGTGACTGATAAAATTGCTCCTTAAAATTGTCATATATGGGGTACTCCAGCAAAAGCCAGATACACCGCAGAAATTTATGAAAAGGTGGCAACTGAAGGCCCCTTAAGTTGAATAGTGGAAGTGCTGGCACCAGTAATGGTGCTGGGAACTAGAATCTATTTTGATTTGGAGTTAATCTAATCTGTGTTTTCCTTTTCCTGCAAATGATGCTGAATTTTTCTTAAGGTTGATTATGAAACAGCTGCAGACCTCCCGTGCAGAGACAGCGAACTGTACTATCTGAAAAAAATCACATGTAAATCCTGAATTCTGTTCCCAAATCCAATTTGAATCCTGAATTTGGTTCTGCTCACACTTTCTATCAGCAGTATGTGAATGTTGTGAAGATAAACATAGGATAGAAATGTTTAAAAACCACTGCGGATCTGGGCATCACTAGAAAGATGTGAATCGCTTTTTTTTTTTTTTTTCTATCCTATCTCTTTCAGGGAGAATCGGCAGCGGTTACAAGATGACTTGGCAGAGATGATAACAAATATTCTTCAGAAAAAGGAAAGTGAAGGGTTCAAGCCAAGGGAGATTTCACGGGTAGCTAGCTACCGATCAGGTACCCTGGAATACCTGCAACTGGCCAGCACAGAGAAAACTGCCACATATCTTTAAAACTACGTGTCCAGCGTGACTCAAAAAGCTGCAGTAACTCCCTGGAGTACTTCATGTGAAGGGTGGAGGCTTATACTCTCAACTAGAGGAGAAAGAAAATACCTTTTCAAGCATCTTTTCTACCATCCAATCTGCTATCAGTAAATTAAACCTCTCTTCACTGTAACGTCAAAATCATCAGATGACTTCAGTAGGACACATGCAGCCTGATTTGAGGTGAATGAAAATATATGCACTTGAGTCTGGAAAATAGGGGGTTTTGGGGTCTGGTTAGTTTTTTAAATGTGATAGCCTGTTCAGTAATCCAGTTCTGAAAATATTCACAGCAAAGCCTTAATTTTTCATGATTTTAAAATGTTATATTTAATTTGTAATTTTTATTTGAAGAAAGATTTGCTATAATATATTGAAAATAACATTAAACATGTCATATGTAAATCCTGGATATGTTGCCATTTTGCTGCTTCTGTTGTTTTCCCCTGTGTCTCATGTGTTTTGTTTAATCAAGCTGACTTTGTTCAAGAGACAACATTTCTGTTATTTACCTTGGGAGATTACTCCAGAAGTTGTATGGTTTCTACAGCTTATCTGAATCTCCTGGGGCTGAAAAATGAAACTGGAAATTTTGCAAAACCAGGCACTTTCATATCTTTTCTCCACTTCTGCTTCTGTTCCCAAACCAGAAGCGCAACACAAATGAAGGAAACAAACTTATCTGAATTTCTTAAACCTCAGAAACTTTCAATTCAACTTTTGGATGAAGTTACACAACGAGGCAGAACTCAGGTTTTAGTGAAATGACTTGCTCATTAACTGACACCATGACATTTACAAACAGCTTTAAAAAGCAACCAAAGCTCAGGTGACACACATAAAAGAAAATCAGCATTCACATGAAGGAATAATAACTAGGGAGATAAATTTTTGCAAAGGCCTCTTATGCATTCATGGTTTTCAAAGCAGAGCTACTTCTTTCACCACTGCTAAATACCAGTCAGTATTCAAAGCATAAAACTTGGTGCAAAATCATTCTTTAGTGTTTAGAACAGCATTTTTGTCCAAGTAAACAACGGAAAAATGTTAAAAAAAGAGGAAGCTGGTTGCCTGTATTTTTTCTTTATCAACCTAAACTGGCTTTGTAAGAATACACATACACACACAAAAAGAACAACCTAGGTGTAAACAGACATATCTCAAGTGCAAAGATTCCTGGAAAAATTAAACCAGGGGTGCTGTAGGGCTTATACTCTTGCTTAATGATTGCAAATTCCTACACCCTGGAACACGATATAGACAGAAATAGCAGATAGCATGTAACCAACAACCGTAGCTTTCAGATTGTATGTAACCAATCTTAAACTTGGGCTGGCACTAATACCATACCATTACTTCTTGGGACTGTGTCCTAATGGAAGTGTTCATTGGGATAAGGATAGAAAAAAAAATGACTGGCATTCTAAAATTGGTGTATATTAAAAGAACTACCAGTACAGCAAAAAAGTATAACGTCTGCTATTTCTTGTGCTGTGGTGCCAATCAACAAGCTTCATCTGTATGTCTGCATTCTTGGGTGCGAATGATGTGCTTCTTGGCACCACTGGGCTATTCTGGCTGCTGTATCTGATACCCTCAGCAAGTGTAGCTGCAAGGCAGTGACAAGCATTGGGCTCCTCAAGCCTGAAGAAACCCACTACCACTACTATCTTAAGCAGAGTCGCTCTCATCTTTGAAGTGTTACAAGTCTATTTTTAAAGAGGAGTTTTATGGGTACCATTCTTGACACCTCTTAGATACAAATTATTTTAGATCAAATGCCTGCTGACACTGATTGAGACAACTAATTTAGTTTTCAGTAGCCCTTCTCTTTCCTGCATTCTTCAGATCATAAATTTCATATAATTCTTTGAAGATTAATAGTTATCTTAGCAATGAGTTGATGGACCCATTTTCTGGTAGGTTTGTTTTCTACATAGTTGTATCACTGCATGTATCTGTCACCCATACACCACAATAAAATAAATTTTTACTTCCCTTTTAAAAAATTTGCTGCTGGTTTCTGGTTTGAATCTCTCAGATTCAATGTGTTACCATTGCATCTTGTTATCAAATATTAGATCAAAGAGCCCTCTAACATCAGAAATCTGTCAGTGAAGGTCATTTACCTCTTCTGCTTTTTTTTTAAGCAGTGAAACATTATATTAAAAAACTAGTGTGAGATTTAATCTTGTTCTCCAAGTAGAAAGGATTTTCGCTGCACCATCACCATTCATTTGAGCTTAACTCACACACAAAAAATTTCTGTGAATCCCTATGCTGGGAGCATGTGAATCTTTCCAAATATACAAAAAGAGCTTTGTAGCTTTGATCATATTCAGACTCCCCCCTTGTCTCCATCTAATTTTTGTCATGCATCTGCACTCCCCTCCTGTTTCAGCATTGTAAATTTGTGCTATCTTAGTCTGCATGTCCACCCAATTCTGGCCATGCCCATCACTTATACACAGAGAACCTGCTTTTGAATACTTTTTTTTTCTCTGTAGTAATCCTGTAACAGGGAATTCTGTGGAAAACATAATTTTGTATTTTACTTCATGAACACAGTCAAACTGAGAGCAGCATGTGTCAGAGGCAAATTTCTCATTTGGAAAAACCTTTGGAAAATATTCCTCCAAAGCAAACACAGCATCCATTCATGATCAGACATTTAAGAGTTGTTTTTCACTGGAGAGTCAAAAATAAAACATAACAGCACTGTGTTTTATCCTTATCTCTTAGTGAAAAGTAGCCCAGAACAAAACAGCAATGGGTATGGATGGATCCCTGCCGCCGGCAGCGGTGTTACAGTGCTCTTACCCTGGGCTTGAGGCCAAGTCTTGCTATTTGGCCTGAACTGTTTGGCATGTGACCTTGTTATATGAGGCTATTACAGGCATCGGTATCAAATTTGAACTGTCTTGAACAATTACTGAAACATAAAGTCCTAATAATGGCTGTTTGAGGACAGTGGTAGAAAAGCCAACACTAGGGGAGAAGAAAAGGTAGCATCTCAAAATGATCTGAATCACAGGGCCAGGGGAAAACGCCTCAGTAAGTTGTCCCTATCTGTAAACGCTAAGAAAAGGTCCATCCCTCACCTTTTCTGCTGGGACACGCGCAGCGGTTCTTCTCGACAGGGCCAGAAGCTGCTCTGATGTAAAATCCAGTTTGGTAAGACACCACCCATCTCCTGTTGCTTTACGGGGGGTCTTTGCTGATAAACCTTCACCCCTTTCTGGTCCATCACCTTGGCAAGCCCTGCGGCCCAGCAGGCGCCAGCTCAGGGCTCCCTCCTCACTGCCTCATGCCACTCGAGGCCGGCCAGCACGGTGGCCAGGCCCGACCTCAGCCTGGAGCAAAACCCACAGGCCTTGGGGGGCTCTAAACGAGGGCCGGGGTGAAAAAAACTGCCGGGGCCCTGGGCTCGCCGCCCAGCTTGACTTCACACCCTCCCCTTCAGCTTCCGCCATTTGTGAGGGGGTGTGAGGCGGCAGGGCCGGAGGGGCAGCCGGCAGCCCCGGACCCAACAGGCACCTCGGCGCCTCTGCCGCGACGCTTTGGGCGGGAAGCGCGGTGTGAAAAGCGGGCACCGCCACAGCCGGCCTCCCCCAGGAGCACATCCCGCAACCGAGAGGGGAGAGGGCGGCCGGTGAGGGCCACCCCCAGCACGGGGCGCCAGGGCCGGGGCGGGCGCCGGAGGAGGCGGGGGCAGCGGCGAGACCTGCCCTGAGCGGGGGAACTTTATTAAAGTCCCGCCGCCTCCCGGTGCCCAGAGGAGGCGCGGGGGAGCAGCAGCATGGCCCGGCTCGGCGGCGGCGTGTGCTGCTGCTGGCTCGTCCTCCTGTGGGCGGCAGCTGGGGGCCGAGCAGGTGAGGCGAGCGGGGCGGCGGGAGGCCAGCCCCGAGGGGGAAAGCAGGGGAGCCTGGCCCCCGGAGCCCCCTCGCCGGGGCGGGCGGGAGGGAAGGCAGGAAGAAAGGGAGTCAGTCAGACAGCGGGTCTGTCCCGTCCCAGCCCCAGCCCTGGGGGTGCCAGGCGACCGGCAGGGGCTGTCCCGCTGGCGGAGCCCGGCCCGAGGCTTTGCAGCGGCTCCAGAGGAGGCAGCGCAGCTCGCCCGGGCCCTCCCTGGGGGACCCGCTGGGCTCCGCGCCTCGCCCTGGGCAGCTGCTCCTCGCTGCGCCTCCTCCCTGGCTGGCTCCGGGGGAGGGGAAAGGTCCCTCATGCCGCCTTGGGAGTGGGTGCGAGGGGCCTCGTTCCCCCGGCAGCGCCGGGGCCGTGGCGGCCGTTAAGCCCCTCCAGCACCCGGAGGGACCCAGGGGGCCGGGGAGGGGCCCGGCTGCCTCATGGGCTTGGTCGGGGAGCGCCTCATGGCCCGCCGGCCGGGGCGGGCTGGGCCCGGGTGCCTCGTGGGTGTTAAGCGCTGGCACCTCATTCCTGGGTGCTTTGGAAACATCTTCCCCCTTCCCGGAATGGGCGAGGGGAAGCAAACTAAGGGTTTAACAGGTGGGAAGCTGCCTTGAGCTCCCAGCGCTGCTGGTTTTTAATGTAATATGTGTGCACGGGAACCATTTAGGATGGATGCTTCGTTTTGGTGCTGTGGCCTTACAGCACGCCGCGACTTGCATCTTCAGCGGAGTTTTAGTGCTAACTTGTGGGTATAGGCCATCATCTGCTTTTCAGAACTCGTGCCTATGTATGATCTGATGTTTTCTGAGTAGATAAACTTGTTTTGCCATTAAAGTAATTTCCTGATGTCTGATTAACTTTTTGAACTTGTTTTCTCTGGTGCAAACAACATTTCAGGTGAATTTTGTGGTCACAGTTGGTTTTCATCATATATTTGCTTAATAAACTTTTTCTGTCAAAGTTGTAAGGCCCCAGTTAGGGTAATTTAAGAAGTGAAACTTTGTAACACTTTTGATCTTTCTCTGTTGACTACTATAGCTTTTCTGTCTTTTGATATTAGAGCTTTATTTGTCTTGCAACTTCAGAGTCAGATTTGTGTGCAAGCAGAATTTGGCAAATGCCATAATGGCACGCTTTGCTGAGCTTCACAGTTTTCTATAGAGTCTTGGCTTTCTGCTTAAAAATTGAATTTCTGTTTCTGGTATGTTTGAGAAACATTGCGCCTGTGGACACAATGTGGTAGCTAACTATGTGCTAGAAAAGACATGCCAGTCAGGTATGAACACAGGATTTTTATTGGTTTTTTTTTTTTTCATTTCAAAGTATGGAGTGGCTTTACCAGCCACTGGAAGGTTAGGGAAAGTAGTCACTAAAGGAGGGAATTTAAGAGGTGCTGAGCAAGTATGGAGTACATGAAGGTGAAGCTGCCTCTGCAGGATCACTAAAAGTTAGGGATGGACAGCAGCCATTTAGAGCAGAATGCCAGTGAGAGAATTCTGGATACCATTTGTACTGATGGTTATAGTAGGGTTGTTGGGGAGCAAATGTCAGCAGGAGAATATCTCCCTCTTCTGCTGCTTTCAGTGAGTATTGAAGGTCTTAAGGGCTGGATTCAGTGCTTATCTTCTAGGAAATTCCTAGTTAATTTATTAAGTGCCACAAAACAAGGAGAAATTAAGATAACTGTTGTTTTAATGTCCAAAGTGTTACAAGCATCTCATTTTACCAACAGTCCTACCTCATCTTGGAGACTTACTTTTCAAACCTTACCTGAATTGGCAAAAGTGTTTAGGTACTGTATTAGCAGGACTGAAGAAAGCATCAACTATAGATCATGCACAGGGGAGTGAAAGGAAGTTTAGGGTATAAAGTAGTTTCAGCTAATACCTGACTGATTCCTCACATCATAATTGAAGTACCGGTAGAAAACTACTAAGTAGCAAATAAAAGTGCCTTTGGCTGTGTAATGGAGTAAACTTGGCCTTCAGCACTGTGAATTGTCTAGATGTTTTTTGTTTTGTTTTTTTTTTTTTTTTTTTAATTGGTTCATTGTTCTTTAGAATTTTGAACACCTTGAAGATTCTTCATCATACTGTTTGGAAACTATTTCTAGAGAACGTTCTCTGTTAAAACTTGAATTTAGGGACTATGAGATTAGTGAAGCTACTTGTGAAATTATTATTTTTGCTACTTCTGTGAATGACATATATGGGAGACCTGTAACTGTTCTGGCAACCTTTCTGCATCAGCTAAGCTTTGTTAGTAGGTATCCTTGGGAACATGAAAACCATACAAGACTCAAACTCTTAATTTATAGTTCACATTTGAATATTGCATCTCTCTCATGTGAGCACAAATCAGGGGATTAGGCTTCAAATAATGACAGGCTTGTTAGAGACAAATTGAAAAATTACTTAGACCTGAAATGTATGAGGAAATAGGATGAATTAAGGCCAGTAGAATAGAAAACACAAATAGCTTATATCCAAGCAGAACAAGAAAGCATTTGCTCCTTTAATTGAAAATTACTGGGTTTTGTGTTAAGTTCTTGTGTGGTTTAAGCTAATCTCTAAAGAAGTCCTGAAGTACTTAAATTCGTTTTGTAATGGATTCCAGTCATAACTGTACTTTAAAATCTCAATTGTACTTTAGAGGCAGACAACCTTTTAAAAACAGTTAAAAGGATGGTTCTAAAATTTTTAATGGGGAAATAGGACAAGCTCTATCAAATTACAAAATTGAACAGAAATATCAGATGCTCCTTATTATGGTTGACCTGAAATATTTAAATGCTATACTGTGCGAATACAATCTTTACTGCTGAACACTTAACTGCAGGAGAGGGTATACTGAAAACAGGAAATGTGCAACTTTGTGCTAGGGTTTTTGTGTTTCTAAGCTGCGCAAGACTGGTTTTCAGTGAAACAGTATAGTAATAGCTTCCTTATTTAGTGGAAAGTGTATAGGTGGAATCTGTTAAGTTCATCTGAGCACCTCTACGAAAGAAAGGCTTCACCTTTGAAAAGCCGTAGCTAAAAATAAGCACGTAAAATACAGATAAAAATCAGTAGTTAAGGAAGCCAGTGGTTTTCCTATTATTGGGAGATGTTCACATTTGTTAACTTAATTTGGCTTGTTATATGCAACCTAACTGGTGTTTCATTGATTGTGAGTTAACTTGTTTCTCAGACTAAGGAAAAATATGAATATTAGTTCTCACCCCTAAACCTTCGAGTTCTTTCATTTCAGTTCTGTTAATTTCTCTAATTAGTACGGTAGACTATCTAGATATGTGTATGTTTTAAAAGCAACTTACAGTTGGGAAAGCATAAGGAAAAGCAGCTGTTGCATATTGCTGATCAAATTTTACTGGCATTCTTAAGACATGTCAGGTGTTATTTTTGTAGGTGTAATTTATGTAATAAATATTAGTGGCAGTTAGCAAATAGTGTTTATTAGATGGTCTTGGGCCATCTTGCTGTACTGCTCTTCGTTTTTCTTGTTCACGTTCTCTGTCCGTTCTGTTCTTTCATTGCAAGTTACTGCTATTCTTTCATGTTCTCTTCAGCGTCTGATTTCTTTTTTTCATCTTGCCTCAGTCCTTTCACTTAGTATTTCCTTTAATTGCTTTCTCTATATTCTCACGAACACATATGTACTTCCAGTCTCCCACTGCCACGAAATAAAAGACAAGCTCCACTTTTAACATCGCCTTGGCAATGCCTGTATTGAGTCAAAAAGGCAGAGAACAGATTTGGCGTTTTAGCCTGAAAACCAAGGGGGCTGCCATCACCTGCTAGCCACATCTGAAATACATTCATTTTTTCTGTTATTTAGTATGTAGTTTGGGCAAAATGTAGATACTTCTCACTTGTTGCAGAAATTCCATCACTCTCCTAGCTACATCCTAGATCCTATTTCTTGATCTTTATTTGGCATAAGCATTGGTGTATCTTTAAAAAGAGGCTGTTTGAGGAAATGTTTCTCCCAGTCCCTACTGACTGCAGAAAGGAGAAGGAATACTTGTTTATTTCCAGGATTGTTTTGTGATTGCACTTCTCCACTTCTGTCTTCCACCATACAGTGCACTGGTGGTTGTGGTGGAATTGGTCATGGCTGATGCTATACAGTTTTCCTGGCTGGCTGGTTGCACAGAGCGGAATGGTGACTCTACTGACCTACCCTATCCCCAGGGATTTTGAGTCATTCATTGCAGTAAATAGTGTGCTTTGGCTTGATATTTAGGTTATTCTAAGCAGTGCTGTTATGGAATAGCCACAGATTATCACAGTCTTTTTCGCTCTTCAGAGTCCTGAGAGCAGGCAGTAGGCTGAAATAGTTGTCAGGCTTCTCAGCTACGCACCGGGAAGCCTAACTTCGACAATAACAGGATGATTTGTAGATTCATGGAGATGCTGCATTTGATTTGTATGTAAGAAGTCAGCAATACAACTGCTGGGATAAGACATGCTAGAGCCCCTGCCTCACCCCCCAAAAATAAATATAAAAATGCCAGCGTTATCCAAGGGGAAGGTTCCTATTTTTGCAGAACACATCTGGGATTGTTTGGAAATGTTCAGTTGCTTGTTGTATATCTATATTCCATGTTATGCTTCAGTTCTAGGGGTTTTCTTGGCAAAGGTAGTGCTGCTAGTTTAGATGAATGCAGATTTAAATTGTAACAGACTGGGTGATGGCAAATGCTTTGATTATATTGTAGTGTAAGTGTACACAGATTTATAAGCTTGTAGTTCTAACTCCATTTGTAACAAGATAAAGACTTGCAATTATTATAATTTAGAAGGTATGCTTATATATGCTTCTTGAAATAAGCATAGCAGTTTCATATGTAGGTATTTTAACACTTTAGACCAGGACTATTAGATTTGCAGGAATGGACATAAAAATTAATGAGGTGAAATGCAGTGAGGAGTGAATGAGCTGGTGGTGGTGGGGGAAATCAGTAATGGGAAATGGTCTTTTCCAGCATCATTAAATCACATCTATGACGGCTACCTTGATGCTGCTCCTCTAAAGGCCTCTCAAGGTGTGTTGCAAATTATCCTGTAATTTAATGTTTCCCTCTTCTCTCCCATGCTCTTCTAATGCTGGTTTTCTTCAGCTTAAATTTGTCATAGAGTGAAGTTGGGGCAGGGCAAACTCCAAGGGTAATTTTAAAGTTTGTTCTGACTTTTGAAAATAGCTTTGCATGTTCATGCTCTGGCAGAGCATAAAACAAAGAAACACAGCCTGCCGTGTTAGAATACCCGTGTCAGATCAGTCTGTCTGGCACCAGCATCAGCCTTCTTTTAACAAAATAAAGCAATGGCTATTTTGCTTTAGACAGAAGAAAGTTTATTTGACATACCTATTTTGTTTGTGGGCACTAATAACAATACTCGGCTGCCTTGGTTCCTCTTGACTACTTGCCACCTCTCCACAGCCTACTGAAGAGATGGGAAGAAGATAATCTTTTCCCCTACTTTGTTCTTGCTCTTTTTACCCATTCCTCAGCTGTCTTTTTGTATTGGGCACATGGCCTGTCTGTCTTCTGCCCCGCAGTGGGCTTCTTGGTTGGAATCAGCCTTCCCTTTTGCTGCTGGACGGACTAGTTGTCTTCTGCACTGACCTCTTGCGCCACTTCTTCACAGGGCCTCTCTTTCCCTGACCTCTTTGCTTATTTAAGCTCTGGCTTTGTAAGATGGCCTTTGGCTCTCTTCAGGGATGACCCTTATCAGCCTGCTCTTCTTTTTATAGATTTTCAGTCTGAGAGATTGCCATGTTTACTCTGAACCTGTATTAGCAATTACTGCATGTGTTACTAGAAGATAGTTAGAGACAACAGAAAACTAAGATTATAACTGCTTGAAGAGTTATCCAAAGTATGTCATGTCTCGGTCCTTTAAATAGCTTCAGTACCTGGCAGATGAAAAACATGTTTTTAAACACTGTGTTCCCAGTCCCTGAAATGACTTCATCTCTAAATAGATTCATGTAAAAACTTCTGTTCATAGAATGGAGGGGGGGGCGGGGAACCCACAGTTCCTTCACTACTAAAATTCTGTTCTTGCTAGTGCTTTTCCTGTTCACATGAGAAGTGTCTCTAGTGCATTATGAAGACTGGCATAGTGTGTACTGGTACAAAGTCTAGCTGGAGGCTAGTGACTAGTGGTGCATGCCAGCAGTCGATACTGTTTAGCATCTTCCTTAATGATCTGGGTGGTGGGGCAGAGTGTACCCTCAGCAAGTTTGCTGTTGGCACAAAGCTGGGAGAAGTGGCTGATACACCAGAGGGCCGTGCTGCCATTCAGAGAGGCCTCAAGAGGCTGGAGAAATGGGCTGACAGGAGCCTCATACAGTTCAACAAAGGGAAGTGCTACGTCCTGCACCTGGGGAGGAATAGCCTCATCTACCAGTATATGCTGGGGGATGGCTGTTTGGAAAGTAGCTTTGCAGAAAAGGTCCTGGGGGTCCTGGTGGACGCCACACTGAATGTGAGCCAGCAATGTGCCATTATAGCATAAAAGGGTAAGTATCCCCTGAGCTGCACGAGAAAGAGTGTTGCCAGCAGGTCGATGGAGGTGATCCTTCCCCTCTGCTTAGTACTGGTAAGGCCATGCCTGGAGTGCTGAGTCCAGTTCTGGACTCCACAGTACGAGAGTGTGGCAAAGAGCTACAAAGGTGATTAAGGGACTACAGCATCTCTCACGTGAGGAATGGCTGGGAAAGCTGGGCCTGCTCCAGCTGGAGCAGAGAAGGTGCAAGGGGGAATCTCATCAATGTGTACAAATACTTGAAGGAAAGGTGTAAAGAAGGCGGATCCAGGATCTTTTCAGTGGTGCCCAGGGATAGGACCCAAGGCAATCGGTACCAGCTGATTGATACACAGGAGATTCCCTTTGAACATCAGGAGGCACTTTTTTACTATGAGGGTGAGCGAGTACTGGCACAGGTTACCTAGAGAGGTTGTGAAATGTCCATCCTTGTTAATACTCAGAAACTATTTGGATATGAATTGTAGGCAGCTGGCTTTAGGTGATTCTGCTTGAGCAGAGGGGTTGGACAAAATAACCTCCAGAGGTCCCTTTCGACTTCAGCCATATTGCTTTTTTAATGGGTCCTTTATCATAGCATGCATACTAAGTATTTTGTGTGAGATCATCCAGAATTAGATCTAGCTCTCTTATTTTGCAGCTGTTATGGGCATGATACACAAAATGAATTGTTGTGAGGAGTACTAACCAAATTGTAATTGCTTGCTATAAACTGGCAGGACTAGTTGCCACACACTGGAGAAGGGTCAGGGGAATAAAAACACTGTGGGTTTCTCAGTAGTAGTAAGTGTTTATGAGTTTAGCCCTTAAAACTTTTGAAATGTTTCTGGGAACTCTGACTCATGATTTTTGAAGTCTTTTCACTTGCAATACTGTAGTAGTGATTTGATGAGTCACAAACAGAGATTTGATGTAATCAGTCCCATTTTAGGGAAGGTTGAATTAGGGTTGTATGGTTTTTCATTCTTTTTTTTTTTTTTTTTGGAAAGCAGTTCACCTTGCTCTTTGGTCTTCAGCTCAGCAGGATTAAAACCCAACTAATGAAGAATGTTTCTTAAACAGCAGTCCAAGCCTAACTCTGAGCAGTCTAGTGCCCTTCTTTCCTTTTCATTTCATACTTGGAATCGATTCTATTCCAGCTGGGTGATAGGGATTGTGTGTGTTAGAAAGGATTGTGTACCTGTGGTGCGTTTGTCTTTAACCTTGTGATCCACTGAGTTCTAGTGCTCTTGTTGTGTCATGCCACTTCCAGGATTAGTAGCCCAGAAAGACAGTTTAGAAACTTTTGCCACCTTTTCAGTCTTTAGGTGGAAAACCAAGCCAACAGTAGTCAGTTGCCAAGGTGTGCTGTATTGTAAAGTTACTTTCCATAAGATTTGTAGATTTAATTCTGGGCCACGTAAGGAAGTACTTTTCTGAATATTATGTCAACACTCAGCTGTGTTGGAGCTCTACATTGAAAGAACTGTAGATAATTTCCAGAAGTGTACTGTGGGAATATTTTTCTGGAAGTTTTTGTCTTGGTAAAACTCCAGTTAGTTATCATGCCATTTTTCAGTATGTCAGTATTAGTGTTGCTCTCCATAGTAGAACTAAACCTCATGGAAAGCTATCAAAGTAACTTTTTTAAATTGCCAAAATGTTGTCTTGACATTTCAGTATTGGATAGGAAACACCTACTTATGTTTGCTTGTTTTCCTTGCTCCCTTTCTTCTCCACCATAGAAATCCGCTATGCGACTGTATACTGGAATAGAGCTGAAAAAACACTTCAGCTCAAGAATATACTGGACAGGAGTGGAGACGCCTATGGTTTCTACAACAACACTATACAGACAACAGGTTGGGGAGTTCTGGAGATCAGAGCAGGCTATGGCAGTCAGACCTTAAGCAATGAAGACATCATGTACGCAGCTGGCTTCTTGGAAGGCTACCTCACAGCTCCGTAAGTACCTGAGGAAGCAACTCAACTTCTGACACTTCCAGTGGACTTCTGTACTCAAGAGTTTTTTGTTTGGTTGGTTTTTTTTCTTTCCCTTAATTCCCATCCATTTAAACTAAACATACATTTTGCAGTGCTGTTCTTTTAATTAGTAGCAGGTGTGAAGTATAGCTCATTCATTATGGGATCAAGATGTGCCCTCTCCTTCTCATCTTGCAGACTCTCCTAACACCTTTGTGAGCTAGATGCGTGCTGTATCTATATTACTGATTAAGTAATATAGTCACAGAATAGTGTATGTGTAAGGAAGTGCATAAACCCTATGTTGTAAATAATTACAAAAGGGGTAGCAGGAAGAATAGCCTATAACTATAACAATAACTAGCCTGTAGTTATGTGACTGACCAACAACTAATGAAACAATTGAGAGCAGATGGGGCAGGGATAGGTGGTGTGAGCATGGGCTGCAGGGCTTCCTGAAGTACCTCTTTTACCAAACTGTCAAGAAACTGCTGGGGAACAGATACTGAAACTTCACAGCATGAGGAGTTTAGCCTCTCTTGGACAAATTGGAAAAAAAAAAAAAAAAAAGCTGATCTGTTGATAGGCCTGAAAGCAGACTGCTGTGTGTCTAGAAGGGTCAGTGTATTCCTTAAAGACCTTTGAAGAGGAGATGAGAGACTGAATCTCTCCCACAATGCAGATCTGTGAAAACTGGCCGAATTTTGTACTTATTATGAATCGAGAGCAGGTTTTTTTCTTCTTAAAAACAACAAAAAAAACCCCCAAACAACTCCAAAACCAAGCCTTATTCTTTCCTTGACTAAGTTGGAAGATGGAATGGCCTTATGACATACTAACAGATAGGATATAGCTGGTGATATAGCTGAGAACATGGCATGTGGCTTGTTGTTGAATAAGTTCCACCTTTTTGTCTATCAGCTTAGTCATAGGAGAAGAAAAATTCCCAAATTCTGATGCATGGCTGGGGAATAGTTGGGAGATGCTTGTGGTGGATGCAATGATGCAAATTTGGCTTCACCAGCTCTGCTTCCAGAACACTAAAATACATACCCATAAGCTGCATTGAACAGGCCAGCAGGGGAAGATGGTCTGTCCAGCAATTGGCAGATGTAGCTGCTGGACAAGATGATATTAATCTAATTGGTAAGACATTTTAAGATCAGTTAAGATTATGGATAGTTCTCTCATCGTATGATATGTTTATGTGACTGTTCAGTAGACTTTGCTGGAGAGGCAGCTAGGTCTCTGGAGAGTATAAAGAAAATCCAATAAAGTAATATTTGTCAATAACAAAACCCTTCTCAGGTAAAGAATAAAAGAATCCTAGAGTTCTGAGTGTACAGCCTGCACTGCAGGCAGGAAAGCAAATTAAGTACATGAGAGATCTGGATGCATGTTGTTGGATTATTTGGCAAGAAAGGTTACTGTTATGTGCTCTTCAGTCAGTTTATGTAAAATACATATGGATCTGGGGATGCTACTATAACATTTAGGATATTGTTAAAATTAGATACGGCTCAACAGATCTTTTCACTAAAGCTTTACCTAGGTTTACTCATGACTAAGTGGTTCTGCGTAAGCTTTGTCATACTACATAGAGAGCCCAGTCCATGCTAAGCCCAATTAGATGGCAAGTAATGTTCTAGCAGCATCAACCTGCACCCTGTTCCCCTTCTGCCTCTGCAGTAGATCTAGAAATCTTCCTGGCTGTCTTTTAAACAAACTTAAGTATATGCTCATTCCTTTAAACATGGTTTGAACGTGAAACAGCGTCTGCCAGGACTTTACCTGATGTTTAAGTCTATGCTTGCGGGAGGGAGTTTTTCCCCTTTCTTTTTGCCACGGGTGTTCAGTGAACATTCACATAAGTGAAAGTACTCACAAGTTATTCTGCTCAAGACTTTTTCCTTCTCTAGGTCAGGTGCTTTCTGAGGCTGGTCCCTAGCCCTAGCTGTTGTTATGGTAGGGCTACCAGCTCCAGCACTGAGTGGCCCTTTGTGGAGAAGTGGATATAGTAGTAATGAACAGAGATCTGTTGCAGGCTGTGGCAGTGAAGTTGAGGGATTGGATCAATGTGGAAAAGTAGGGCTGAGACTTTGGATTTCAAGCAAAGTAGGAAACTCAACTGTTTTAAGTGTGAGAGTGGGTTAAGATGCAAAACCAAAAGTAGCCAAAGCCTTTCTTTTCTGAGGAAACGTTTTGAGGAAATCCACTGAGAAATCCTTTGACAGTGCAAAACCTGAAAATGCTTACCATCATTAAAACAACTATCGAATACTATACATACCATCTGAATTTGGGGTTCAGCTATGTCTCTGCCCCATTGTACATCTGTACCTGCAGTGGAAGCATATTTCTCACTGGGGGTTATGAACATAAGCTTTTTCTGTCAGGTCTATTTCAGATAAAGCCTTCTCTTTGAATCTAAGAAAACCTGCAGCATTTTCAATAGGTAAGGAGCAGAGGTGAATTAGTGATGTGCTCCCCTGACCCTTGAGAAGATGGAGAACCTATTACTTCAGATCTCAGCTGCATGACCTTGGTGGTTTTTCATTCAGCAAATTGCAACTAATGAATTCTGTTATACAGTGTGTTTGCAATTCCTGAACCACAGGAGTAGTGAGAACTCACTAAGTTTGCAGATGTTAAGATTGCTCTCAGAGCTCCATTTCTCCTTCTTTATCTTGCCTACAGATTCACAGAATCGTAATTAACATGCAGGCAGATGTTCTTTCTTTGGAGCAATTACACAAGTCTTCCGAAGTAAAACTGGGAAACAGTATTTCCCAATCCGTAACTCTATTCCCATCAGACTACCTGGCCCATTCAGCCTGTCTTCAGGGAAACTCTCTAGCACCATTGTGATGTCTTTTACGAGAAGGTGTCTCTAAATGCTCTCGTTCTGCTTTTGTAGACATCAGTGCCCACAGAAGCAGCACACAGTTCATCCTCCTTCCTTTTAAAAACTTGGTAACAACAAGGAAGAGTGTAACAATGTGTTTGGTTGTGATGAAGGCTTTATTTGCATCAACAGCCACTTAGCTACTGAAGACGCTTGTGTCACTTGCCTGTACAAGCACCACCTCGGGTGGCTCAGGCATAGCCTCCCAGTGTGAATACATTGGGTATGGCCTGGTAATTGAAGTGACCTCTAGCACATTGCTACCTGTACCCTCAACAGCTGTTGAGGTCTCCAACTGTTTTGTGTCTGTTTGTAGCAATGATTCCATGAAGTAGAAATGACCCAAGGTGGCTCCTTGCAGAAACCCTGAACTTCCACCAGAAGAGCTCTGATGTGATGTGTTATTGGGAAGGATGCGTTGCAAGCCTGATTCCAAGTTGAAGTACAGGTTCCTGCAGAAGATGAGCAGGAGCTCCATCTTGGCAGTGCCTACAATGTGGAGATCTCCAGGAATTCTCAGCCGACTCAGTTCTTGTATTGCAATTGGGGCATGAAGGAGGGTTTCTAAACAGAACTAGGCCTCATGATGTAAGCAAAAGTGACAAAGTATCTCTCCTAAAAGTGTATGCTTTGTCCTTAGTAGGAACCTAAGCAGAATGTAAGGCAACCAGATTTAAAAACAAACAAACAAAAACCCTAAACCATGCTAGGACAGTTTTATCTCAGATTCCCGGGGAATAATTAATTTCAGCTCTAGCTATATAGGTCTGTGGTAGAAAAAACAGTAACTAAGTTAGTCAGACCCGTTTACCAGTGAGGGTAGAAACACAGACCTTTTCTAGAGCATAATGCATCTTTCTGGTGTTGGCACCTGATTCAGATAGTAGCTGTCTATTTTGAAAACATATAGTTAGCGGTGGAATAAATCTAATTCTAGTGTCTGGTGATCAGACCTTGTTTTTATCACCAGTCTCTCACTTCTCTGTAAAGTCCAGTCCTATCAGCCAGCCAAAGGTGTTTGCTCTGATTTTCTTGGGTAGGAATTCTTTTCCACCATTACAAACAGAAGTGTTAATGAGGCCTCACTTTACTTGGGCAATGGCAGAGCACATCCAAATCTGTGATGTTAAGCATATACTTCTAATGAGTTCCAACTGGGGCATGCCAGGTGCCTAAGAGCAGTATTTAAATTTGAAGCAACATTAATTGTACTCTTTTTTCTGATATAACCCTAGCTGACCTGAGTCCTGTCATCTTCCTCTCTAATTTGAATAAGCGAGGCTCTGCTTTGCTGTTTTTAGACTTTGAATTCTTGTCTCAGCTTTATAATTGCCTTGCATTTGGCCTTAGATACAGTTGCAAAGCCTTACCTTACTATAATGATCCAATTTACTTCAGAGGATAATACCCTTACAAAACATGCAAGCCACGCATGTAGAAGCTTTGTTAAAGCAAAAAAAATAAAAATTAAACAGGGCAACCAGGGGAAAAAGTCTTAACCTTGGGCATTTAAAAAAGACAAAAATCAATTCCAGGTATTGCATGTCCTCTGTTAGCATATGCAAGAAGGAAGGCCATTAAAGAAGCTGTTTTCAGTCCCCTAATGATGAACTAACCCAGTAGCTACATCAGTCATCACAGCTTAAAGATACTACTAGTGTAGAATCTGCCTTGTGTTGCATAACCTTTGAGTGCAAAATGAAGAGCGTAGAGCTGATGGTTGAACCTGGAAGCTTGTCCTGGCCTAGGCAGTAATTAAAGTAGTATCCTGGCTGGTTTTATTCTCCTCATCTGGTTCTCATCCCTAGAAGACCATCTGCCAGACGGATTGTCTTGTGCTATTTGCTCTTCCTCTCTAGTGCCAAGGAAGTTCTGACTTGTAGTACGGAGTATGTTATGCTATAATTCCCTTCCCAAGATTGCTTCGGATTTTTATTTGCCAAATTCTCTGTGACTGCAGGGCTGGAGATTATTGATCTCTCTCTCTTCAACTTTCTTGTCCTCCTCAAGAAGTAGTTTATGATTATGGCATGTAGTCTTGTGTTAAGTGGGAGACAGGAAATTCTAGAACTAAAATTGATACTATAGCTGCAGTTCTATGAAAGGTGTAATGGTGCAAAGCTGCTGAATATTCCCTTCTCTTGCCCCAGTGCATCCCTCCACAGATCCAAACCTCCATCTTGTGTCTGCTCTGGCACTGATCGGGCCCTTTCATGCATCAGTTCAGTTATTAACACAGTAGAGAGCTTCCTTCTTGCACCACCTGTGTTGCTTATCTGTCTATGTAACAATCTAATTCAAACTACAAACTGCCAGAAAAATATATTCCTTTTTTTTTCCTGGCTTAGTGTTTTGCCTGAATGTAAGCCAACAATCAGATTCAGTAGTCAGAATGGTACCAGAGCTGAGATAAATAGGCAGGATCGTGCAATCAGGTGCTTAAACAGCTAGGAATGGGGCAGGGGACAGAAAGAGGGGAGGTCAATGAATGGTTCTCTAATTATCAGCAAACCATTCAGTCCTCCCTGGCTGTATTCTCAAATTATGTCCCGAGGGAAACTGGGAAGAGCTCCTGTCTGCATCCCTCTCTGAGGAAGTTACCCTTATGAGTTTTAATATAGGGAATTCTGTCCTACTGGCATGTACTTTCCTTGAGGCTGGTATCTGTTTCTTAGTTCTGTTTTCTTTTTCTCAGCACTTGGTAGGAGCTAATTTTACTGATGACTGAGGGAGTTCTACCAACTCCAGACCTCAGCGAAATAATCTTCTGCTGATTTCCACCTAGAACTAAATACTGCTTTTCCCTCCTCATTTTTTTTTATTCAGTTGCTGAAAAAAAAATTTTTTTAAAAAATTTTACCCAATTTATGAAATGATAGAAGAAAAAAATTAACAGAATAAGAAAATCCAAAAGGTCTTTTTTGATTTCAATCAGACTATTACATTTGACCTAAAATGAAAGGGTGATTCTTTTGGGCTCCTGAGCAATTTTTGGCAGTTGATTACATCTTGAAATGTGAAGTGCTTCACTTCAAAAACCAAACAAAAAACAGCCAATCAACCAACCAAAAGGACTCCTACAATTTTTGTTTCTATTATTTAAGGGGGATGAAAAAGTTAACTGAATTCAGCAAAGAAAATCACAATAATTTTGGTCTCTGTAAAGCTGAATCTGTTTAGGGCTGGCATGAGTGGGAGTTTCTGTGGGAACACGTAGGATCAACATATACATGTTTTAAAATAGAAAGATTTAGCATAATTGATAAGGAAGCAACATGGTTAATGGTAAGTAAAACCTGCTCGAAATTCTCTCATAGAACTGAATTAGCAAATTTTATTCTCCTCACCTCTGTTCTGGTTCCAAGTAGAATAGCCCTCCAGTAAACTATTTTTGTCGTGATTTAAATTAATGTACAGTTTGAGCAGGTATTAACAAGGTCATTGATTTTTAAGTTAAGTTTCAACAATCCACTGTGTTACCTTTGCTGTTTGTCATGCATTAAAGATATGAAGTAATTTCTTTGATTATGAAGAGCTTATTTTGTGGACCGTGGTACTTGTCTATCAATGCTTGTTGACCAGTGAGTTGATAAACAAAAGGATGGGAAAAAGAAAAGAAATAACTTCTGCTACTCTTATTCTTTCAGGCACATGTATGACCATGCTGCAAATATGTATCCGCAGTTAATTAAGAATCCTGCCGTTCGAAGTGGAGTTCAGAATTTTATGGCGTATGTATTTAGTTACTAGAAAATAAATTATTCAAGACTCGGGGTTGAAATGTGACAGTATTTTCAAGGGTTTTTTATTCTTTTCCTTATGGGCTAAAGAAAATATATGCTTCCTTTCCCTCTGAATGCTGTTATATATATATATATATATATAAAAATATATAAAAATAATATATATATATAAAAAAAACCCTGCTGTTAGTAGAAAAAAAAATTCTAAATGTATATGAAGAGCTTATGCCCTGTCCCAATCCTGATTCTTTCAAAGAAATGTTTAAAACCATTGATACAAAGGGGTGTGGATAATGCCAATGAATTCTGAATGTCATTCTAGTCAAAATCCTTTCCTAAAAAGCTAATATTTTGAATGTTACACTGAACAGTGTGGTCTTTTGGCACCTTAATCTTTTTAGCACTGCATGTCCTTTCCTTCCTCTCTTAGGTTAGCATTTTGTTTATTCTACCACTGAGCTAGATTCTGTTCTAATCACAAAAGTCCTGATTCCCTTTTCTCTTCAGCTGTATAAATCAAAAGTAATTCTGCTCAAATAATTCAGCTACTCTGGTGGGGAAACTACAAGTGGGAGAACAACCAGGCCTGGTACTGGGAAACTCAACTGTGATTACAGCTTCTTTAAATCTCCTTACACTTACCTTTTCTTCCATTACAAATGCTTCTGTGAAACTTTGGTAATTTCTGGGAACTGTTTTTTTCCATCTTTCTCTTGTCTTGTGCTTTCTGCAAGGGGTTATATATCTGACTAATCCTGTTACTGGTGCACATGTCTAAGTTGATTTGTTTTAGCTTATCCAAAAGAACAGAGGAAAAACCTTACTATCATTCTTCAGCTGTCCTTGTGAGAAAAAATGGGCTAGCTACCATATCAATGTGCATGGGGTGGGGTTTTTTTTTCCCCAGAGTGACTCAGCATAGCAGCTGTATCCCCCAACATGCATGGTTGGAGGATGGGGGAAATACTAGGTAGCCTTGTATCATTTTTTTTATATCCTAGACTCCTGTGTTGCTGCTTTACTTAATAGCAGTCTTGCAATATGGGCTGCTCTGTTGTCCTGAATGCTATAACCCTGTTTTCCCTGTTTTCCTGTTTTCTGTGATGTACTTCTTGCATCTTGTTAGTTCCAGAAAGCTAAATCAGCTGGTTTTGTCACCCACAGGCTGCTGGAAGTGTTTGCTTCCTTGCCAGGTTCATTCTCTCCTTTTTTGCTGCCGTACATAGCGCTGGATTGGATAGGTACAGGAGGATGGATGAGGCTGGAATCTGGTCCACACTTACTCTGACAACAGTGGTTCTTCTGTGGCACTTGGAGCACAGCAAAGGGAGGGAACTCTGGGAAATCCTTATAATGTTGGCTGCTCTTGCCCTAGGGTCTGTTCAGCTTGTGTTGCCTCATGCTCTAAACCTGGGTTATTTGGCTAGTAACCTCTTGAGTGGATTTGGCACATGGGATGGTTATGTTTGTCCTCCCACCTTTTCCTCAGAAGTGGATAGCAATGGTTCTTAGGCAGTGGTTGAGCACCACCAGCAGCATGCCTTCATTGCACTTGTATGTAGGGGAGAGGAATAGGCTCTTTAAATGCCTTAAATAGGCATTTAAAAAGGAATGATTCATCTGACCTATCAAATGCTTTTTTCTCTTTATTGACCGTAAGGGGATACTAGATCTAATGTAGCGGAGTCCCCCAACAGAGGTGGAGTCCAATTCTTTCTTTGATACTGAAGTCTGGTAGAGGCACACTGCAGGGTAGGGTATGTTGCATGGATCTGAATGTTTACAGCCAGAGGATGTTACATTTATGTCTGCAGAGCTTCCAAAGCATGATTTGCCTCAAAACAATAGGAAGGTTAGATCATCTGACTCAGATTTGTCCCTTCCCTGCGTTATCAATTATACTCTAAAACAAAACCAAGAAAACCCCAACCTGTTTGTTCCTCTGCAGGAAACAAGATCAATGGACAAGACAACAAATCAGAAATAATAAGGATGACCCCTTTTGGAGGCATGCTGGCTATATTATTGCACAGTTGGATGGTCTGTACATGGGAGCCCTCGAGTGGGCTAAACTACACAAACAAACAGTAAGATTACTACGTGTCTTTTTCAGTAGCTGGGGATGGGATGTCAGAGAACAAGGATGGGAGAAGGGGATCTGATATTTAAAAAAGAAAAAAAGAGGAGGATAACTAGCGGCAAGTACTCATTCTGCATGCCATGCTACAAGTACTTCAGTGGCTGTTCAATGTAGATAATGTGACTGAGCACTTGGGTCATGTCACCGCAGATCCTTTGCGCTGGACTTAGAACCC
Source organism: Limnodromus scolopaceus (assembly GCA_028565335.1). Taxonomy (NCBI): domain Eukaryota; kingdom Metazoa; phylum Chordata; class Aves; order Charadriiformes; family Scolopacidae; genus Limnodromus; species Limnodromus scolopaceus. The sequence continues at coordinate 53,012,205 of JAOXNO010000001.1, read as the reverse complement.
TGGGCGCTCACGTGCTGATTAGATTGGGGGTGGATTTTGTATCCATGTGTGGATGTTGGAAGGACAGACACTTCTAAAGTGCTTGCTGTTGTCACTTTACAGTTGTTATTAAGCAGATGACCTTGTAGGTATAAAGAGTAGCTGCAACAGCATGAATCAGCAAGTAGGGACTGTATTAAAGCTTTCATTCTTATTTCCAAGTATCAGATTTCAAATCTTAAAAGTTTCTCTGTTTTGGAGTATGTTATATGTTGCTAAATGTCTTCTCCTTTTCTGTCTTCTAAGTCTCCCATTACAAATTATGTGGCTGGTGCTGTGACAGGCCAAATGGGAATGGATTTTTGGGGTTTTTTTGTTCTGCTTTTTTTTTTAAATTCAATTAGAATTGTGTTCCAGATCATCAGCTTGTGTGCAATAGCAAAGCTGCTTTAGCTCCAGTAGAGCTATTGTAATTACAGTGCTGTCCTTAAGTCTAATGTCTAATATGTTTCTCAATGTGAGAGGGAGAACTTAAGTAATTATAGTTGACCCCTTTTGTCTTGGTTTAACCATATCAAGAATTTAGAGAAGTTGGGAGTGCTAAATAATAAACAGTTGGGTTCTAGTGAAATGCACATCTCTTTCTTGTATAGAACTTGCTTTGGAGCTTTCATGTATGGAGAATTGTTTAAAATGAAAAGACAAGACTGTTCACATAGAATCATCTGGGCTGGAAGGGACCTTCAAAGGTCATCTAGTCCGAGCCCCCTGCTCTGCACTGGTGAGGCCACAACTGAAATACTGCGTCCAGTTCTGGGCTCCCCAGTTCAAGAGGGACAGAGAACTACTGGAAAGAGTCCAGCGTAGGGCAACAAAGATGATTCGTGGGCT
>JAOXNO010000001.1:52995624-53007819 GCA_028565335.1 Limnodromus scolopaceus | reverse complement strand
AGCCAGCCCTCCTAATTTGGTATCATCAGCAAACTTGCTGAGGATACACTCTGTCCCCTCACCCAGGTCATTTATGAGTATGTTGAACAGGACTGGGCCGAGTATTGACCCCTGAGGGACATCAATGGTCACAGGCCTCCAACTTGACCCTGCTCCGTTAATTAGAACTCTCCGAGTCCTGTCACACAACCAGGACTCAATCCACCTCACTGCCCCCTCATCTATCCCACACTTCCTTAATTTTTTAATGAGGATGTTATGGGAGACAGTGTCAAAAGCCTTGCTGAAGTCAAGGTAGATGTCATCTGCTGCTCTCCCCTCATCCAGCCATCCAGTTACAACGTCATAGAAGGCTATCAGATTGGTCAAGCATGATTTACCCTTGGTAAATCTGTGTTGACCACTTCCTATTACTTCTTGATCTTCAATGTGTTGAGATTTCATGTGTCAAGATTTCATCTGCACTACGCATACCTTTTCAAACTTGCAAGTAGTCGGAGTCTTACATTTGGTGGATTAGTTGATGTGCACCTATTTGAAGAAGAGAAGTGAAAAGATCTGACTTTCCGTTGTCGTGTACCATGCTTGGTAGTTTGAAGCTATGCCAAATCCATACAGTGCTTAAATTATAGAGTTGGATTATGTGCACACAGGCCACTGAAATGTTCCATTTTTCTTTTTTCCCCTAAACTTAAGGTCTACTTCACTTGAATATTGTAGAACCATTGTGTCTGCCACAAATAACCAATCCTTACTACAGAAAGAAAATTTGTTTTGGACTCTGAACTGTTTGATAGCAGTACTGACAATATTTTTTTTTTATTCCTACATGCATGAAGTATATGCTTTGGAGTGTACTGTTCTAAACTTTTTTATTAATTACATGAGGTCTGTTTTGGGTAGGTGCTTCCATTGAGACCTGCATGAAGGCAATGTATATTGTAAACTTCTGTACTTTGAAAGTAATATTCACAGGTATCAGTAAGAATGATGTCAAAATTTGAATACATTTTCATGTTAAAGTGTGACATTATTCCATCTGGTTTAGCAACATTTTATATCCAGTAAACAAACCCAACCCTTTTTTCAAGACAATTTCTGAAGGAGGGGCACTCAAAGAACATTAAGCCTTTTCATCTGCCTAATGCTCTACCAACGCTGTGATTAATCTTGGGCTTGTCTACACAGGGAAATTACTCTTGAATAAGGTGGTGTCAGAGTTTTAAGCAGTACAGTGATTCTAGGACAGCTCTCTATTTGTGCTTCCTTATTTTGTATTGAGAATGCTCACGCATGGGGAAGTTACTGGAAAACAATTGTTACAGAATAACGTCTATTTTAATGTCCCATGTAGACAAGCCTTTAAGGTTGTTCTCTCCTGTCTGCTTCCTTTCTAAGTTTATTTCTCCTTACAGCCGATGTAACTCAAAGAGTATTTTGGCTTTTTTGCTATTCAGGATGGTACCCTTAGAGAAGGAGCAACAAATTCTAGCAAAAGGACTTTTTCTCTTGTAGTGGCTATACCACCTCTCCGCTTGTCAATTTAGCTCATTCATTCACTCTTCTTGAGGATGCAAACCATGCACACAAGGAGTTTTCCTGATATTGCTGCGTGACATGGGAAAAGGTGATTACAAAGTATTGTGACATGCCCTATATTATCCTCTTGTTATGATGCACATTTTTTGGTCTAATTCTTGCTGGTTGACATGGATTAAACTCCTCATAGAGAAGACCTGTCCATGTATCCTGGAAATCAGCTGTAGTAATTCCCAAACTGGAGCTCTTGGCCACTCCTGAAATTCCCAGATTTAGCCTGCATTGCAGATGACTAGGTCTTCTGTTTGAGTGCAGTAATTTGCTGAGGCTCCAGCAAAGCTCTGCATGCTGTGCTTGTGTGATGTCGGCGAGCATCAGACAGTCTTTAACACCAAGCCAGGTTTATCTAAGCAGAGCAATGACTTCTTAGAAGTAAACTGGAACCAAACTTGCTTGCCACTTAAAAAAAGGAATGGAAACAGAACCATAGTGGGTACTTAACAACCTAGTTCCTCTTCTACTTCTCTGGTATTTTGGCTGGCTTTGGGAGCTGGCAGCCTAGTCTCACCCAGTAGAGCCCTAGGAATTTACCTAACCTTTGCTTCTCTCTTGGAGTGGGTCTTTACTCCTGCTCTCTGGCCACCTTTCTGCACATATACTTCTGATTGCTTCCTTGCCTAGAACCTCTGACTAGTTTGAATGGACCTCCTGGTAGTTAAAGAATTTTTGATTTGAAATGACTGTAGGATAACACAGAAATCTGTGTTACTTTTTGAAAAACTTTTTAAAAAATATAGAGGCAACTTTAAATGGTGCTGTAGCAGTGCCAGTGTAGCTGCCTGTAGATGTTGCAATGAATCCAGGTTTTATGGAGTAGAATATGATGCGGAAGTGGATTGGGTTTGTGTGGCAAGGTTTTGGTAGCGGGGGGGCTATAGGGGTGACTTCTGTGAGAAGCTGCTAGAAGTTTCCCCGGTGTCAATAGAGCTGATGCCAGCCAGCTCCAAGATGGACCCGCCACTGGCCAAGCCAATCAGTGACGGTGATAGTGCCCCAGGATAACATATTTAAGAAGGGGAAAAAAACCCCACAACCCTGCATGGCAACTGCAGCAAAAAAGAGGAGTTAGAATATGTGAGAGAAACAATTCTGCAGACACCAAGATCAGTGAAGCAGGAGGGGGAGAAGGTGCTCTAGGCGGCAGAGCAGGGATTGCCCTGCAGCCCGTGGTGAAGACCGTGGTGAGGTAGGCTGTCCCTCTGCAGCCCATGGAGGTTAATGGTGGAGCAGAAATCCACCTGCAGCCCGTGGAGGGTCCCACACTGGAGCAGGTGGATGCCTGAAGGAGGCTGTGACCCCATGGGAAGCCCTTACTGGAGGAGGCTCCTGGCAGGACCTGTGAACCTGTGGAGAGAGGAGCCCACGGTGGAGCAGGTTTGCTAGCAGGACTTGTGACCCCGCAGGGGAACCACACTGGAGCAGTGTGTTCCTGAAGGACTGCACCTCATGGAAGGGACCCGTGCTGGAGCAGGCTGTTCCTTAAGGACTACACCCTGTTGTGGAGAACTGTCTCCTGTAGGTGGGACCCCAAGCTGGAGCAGGGGAAGAGTGTGAGGAGTCCTCCCTCTTCCTGAGGAGGAAGGAGCAGCAGCAACAGCATGTGATGAACTGACTGCAGTCCCCATTCCTGTCCTCCTGCGCTGCTGGGGTGGAGGAGGTAGAGAATTCAGGAGTGAAACTGAGCCTGGGAAGAAGGGAAGGGTGGGAGGGAGAAGGTCTTTTTCTCATTACTGTACTCTGATTTTGATTGGTAGTAAATTAAATTAATTCCCCAAGTTGAGTCTGTTTTGCCCATGATGGTAATTGGTGAGTGATCTCTCCCTGTCCTTATCTCGACCCGCAAGCCTTTCGTTATATTTTTCTCTCCCTCTCTCCCCTGTCCAGCTGAAGAAGGGGAGTGACAGAGCGGCTTTGGTGGGCACCTGATGTCCAGCCAGGGTCAGCCCACCACAGGTAGCAAATGGATGGCAAGTGCAATTAAAATGTATCAGGGATGGCTGAGCATTCTTATATGCAGTCCTCTTTGCTCCCCTCCTGGTGGTACTGTACAGTAATGCTTGTGTAACTTGGACATTGGAAAACAGCTTGCAGGCCTTTAAGTGCAGCTGGATGGGCAAAAATTGTGCTGAAACAGTGCCAAGTCTCTCTTTATGGATCCCAGTGAGATAGCAGTTGTTGGGACTTGTTTGTAAACGATTCATACAACTGAGTTGCTTAAAATTATTCCAAGATACATCTCTTGATGTTTATCAGTTGTGGTCTTTGCTGCACCCTGTTTGGGACCTTACAGTAAAAACACGGTTAGGTAAAGTAATGTAACGTATACGAAAGTTTGCTTTGGATTTCTTCCTTGAACCATTATCTGCCGTTAGGGCCTTCTGCAATGCATGATTTTAGTTTTGAGAGTGGTTTATTTCTCTCACTTGTCTTGGTAAGCATTGTGGGAAGGTTTAATTCCTTCCCCTGGGGTATATGGGCTAGAGTTCACATTATTCTTGGTTTTCCTGTTGGTTATTCTCTCTACCAAAACAGCAGATGGGTAATACAGAATTCAGGCTTCTGAATAAAAAGTAAATGGATTTGGCAGTGTTTATTTTTTCCATATCCTTGTCTCCCTTTTATTGGTGTTTGTAGAGAGGTCAGCTATATAGTTTAATAACAGTAATTTATGTTGCAAGAAATGTATTTCTTTGCTGTATGATTATGTCCCATTCTAAAATGACTATTCATAGCCCTACAGCGATGTGTGTCCTGACTTCTTTACCTTAAACCTTGCCTTAACTACAGGCACGGTGCAAGCAAGAACAGGAAAGGTTTAGAAAACGGTCTTTGAGGCTAGGCCACTGTTGAGCTTTTTTATTTTTGAAGAGGAGAATTAAGAGAAGGTTCTGAAGAGTGTGTTGCACAATGAACTGTGTGTATTTAACCTGGCCAGCTCTAACCATAAGGTGTTTTTGCAAGCGGGTAGCATAGTTGAGTGCCTTTTGACTGACTTCCTCTCTTCAGCTAGTTCCATACCTGATTAGTAGTATTGTTGACATATCTTGCTTCTCTAATCTGTTTCCTCCTCCTCAGTCATGAGGATGTCTTAAATCACAGTCTTTATAAAAATCTGAGAACTCCCAAGAGTGTTTGTTAATGTGATGCTCTTCAAAGGCATCTAGATAGTAAGATTTAATTTTCTTTGTTTATTACCCCAGCGTAACAGTAACAGCGGACCGATTGTTATGCTGTTGGCAAAGACACACAAAAGTTTCATAAGTTACTGTTAGCGTCTCCTTTTTTCCTCAGAAATGTTAGCATTGATAATGCCACTAGAAGGGCATTAAAGATACCTAGGTGCCTAATTCAACACTGGGTTTGAGCATTTGGGCCTTGTAAGCAGGTATTTCATAGACCGTATAAGAGCTTCTTTTGAGACCAAAGGAAAAATTCTTAACAGCTGAGACTGTCTGGATGCTTCTCTGTCTGAAAGTGTTTTTTTGTGATCTCTCTTCTCTCCCTTTCCTCAGCCACTGAGCATCTTTGATGTCCAATTTCTGAATGCAGTTGGAGACCTGTTGGACCTCATTCCTGCATTGTTTGAGTATTCTGCACGGGGTGGACAATGCAATGTGGAGCCAGGAAGCCATGGGAAATATCAGTGGGATATGGGTCACTGCTCTGCACTTATCAAGGTGAGCACGAAGAACTTCATCTCCAGTTACTGTGTTGATTTGCAGTGTCATAAGTCTGTATTTCTGGAGTCTTCACTGTTTGTTACACGTGTATAAAGAGACTTCTGTCAATCAAGGTGCTTTTATGCAATTGTCATTTGTGCCTCCATAGAATTCTGGGTCCAGTTTTACTCACTTTCACTTTCAACGGCAGGGGAAAAAAACAAATCAAAGCAAAACCACAGAGATTGACAATGAAAAGCTGTTAGAATTACTAGGGAATGGGTAACTGCCATAGAGAGGAGACTGGAAGAGGATAACTTTTTTCACCTAGCCAAGTGAAGCCTGAAAGGGTGTATTGTGAATGTCTACAAATACATTGGGCAAATATGAAGGGAGGAAGGGAAGGATAAGTATCTGATACATCACGGTGGCAATTAAAATTTTCAGTTAAAGTTATCAAGGATCTAGTCAGCATATGGGGACTCCGTGTATTTTAGAGCAACAATATTCACCTTAAATTGAGAAGCATTCATTCAGGCATTTTCCTACAGTAGGAGGTTTCTGAGGTAACAACAGAATCTTGGAACCAGGGAAATACTTTGAAAATATATGCTATCAATATATATTTACCTTTTCAAGATTAATTTACTTGCATTTGCTTCTGTACTTTAAAGCACCTAAACACATTTTCACAGAAACAGCATGTTCTAGGTTAATATGGTTGCATATTGGGTTGGATATGTTTGCAGAGAGCTGATCTGAATGTGTAAATACAAGTATTCAAGAGGAAACTGGGGAAACGAAGCATTCCATGTGATGCAGGTGTCCCTAAAAGCCTAAGATGTTTCATTTTGAAAAATAACAACTAATTATTTGAAAACAACACATGAGCAAGAATTATTTCCAGAAGTTTCAGAAATTCATTGTTGAGTACGCAGTTAAAAGTACAAGAATCTGCTCCTTCTTGAACCGTGCAATTAATCAAACTACTTAAAACAAGTTGTTCTCCCAGTTTCTGTCAAGTACAAAACATGCAGAGTATAGTAGGGTCTGAAATTATTCATCTTTCTGCTTCTGTTTTCCAGGTTCTGCCTGGATATGAGAATATATATTTTGCCCATTCCAGCTGGTTTACGTATGCGGCCACACTGAGAATTTATAAGCATTGGAACTTCAATATAGTTGATCCATACACTAGCACCAGCCGTGTCTCATTCAGCAGTTACCCAGGTAAAATCAAGAAACCCCAAAATAATGTAGATATCCAAGATGGCATGGACCGTCTTACTGTCTTGCAGATGTCTTGCCTATAAAAAGGATGATCCCCCAACAAGCACTGGCTTCAATCTACCTTAAAACTTTTAGCTGCTGAGAGGACAAAATGTCATCTTCCGTTTTCTGGCTTTAACATCATGTTGTTGTTGTCGTTGTCGTCTTTTGTTGTTGATTAATCACCTTCAGTGCTCTGAATAGTACTAGTTAAATATTCTACGTCTGGCACAAACATGCTGCTTTGAATTCTGCTGGTGTAGTCTGCAGTCATCTCAGCTCCTGAACTTCTCACCTTACCTATAGCATTCGCATGCTTGGTAATAACAGTTTTGAACACTCCTGTTAACCACTACGGCATGACTCGTGCTGTAATGGGACACATTAGCCATTTAAAATTATATGGACTTCTTTGGTGTTGGGTTAGCAAACCTTCAGTTGTTTTGGTTTTTTGTCCATCCCCCTCCCCGTCCCATCCCCTTCCAGCTTCTGTATAAGCTGTTGCAAAGACCAGGTTTTTTTTAATGCTTGTTTCATGTGTTAGTAATATAGCCAGCTAGAATATTTAAAATCTCCTTGGAGAAGATTAGGCAGCATATAATATTCCTGAGTTTCCTGGAAGAATGTTAGAAACTGCCAGCATTTAATATTTCAGTGGTAAAATATGTACTCTTGCAAAAGTAGCACTAAGAAATGTGAACATGAAAAACCAAAGCAAATCTAAGACTCTACGAGTAAGTATTGTGTCAGGTTTTAAATGTGAGATTTCAAATTGAAAAATGCCCAAACACTCATGAATCTTCATAAACTTTTTAAAGTGAAGTATGTGCTTTAGAAGACTGATTCTGATGAAATTCTGTTGGTTGATGATTTCAAAATGTGCTTTGTTGAATTGCTGTGCTTGCTTTACTATAAAGGAAAGGACTCCTGAGGCTGTGACTGGGAAACTGTTTTGAAAAGCAGTTGCATTCATTTCATGCTGAAAGCAGTTTGTTTTTTTCTCCTCTGGGGTTCTGACCCTCCTCTGTGACGATCAGGAATGCAGCATTTTCTGACAACTGATATTTTTTGCTTTGAGGAAGGAGTAGAGGTATTCTGGCAAATGTCTAAGTGCACAGCCTTTTAAGAGTTTTGGGTTTATCTCTGATTCCCGTGGAGGAATTTCATTTGCTTGTTGCAAGGAATTTTGCCAAGCCGGTGTAACCTGGTAGAAAGCCAGGTTTTCTGCCTGAGCTCTGTTCATCAGCTGAATGTTCAGAAGGTTATTCTGGATCTCATATCTCTCAGCAGAAATACTGTTGAGGGTAGTGCTGTCCTTCAGAAGAATGTCGCTCTGTTTCCCAACCATTGCATGCTGCATTGTCCCACAGATTCAAACTGGGGATCAAGATCAGCCGTGCAGAACACTTATTTTTAGTGGGTGTCTCTGGGATCCTTTTGTGGATTTTTTGGATAAAGTAAAATACAAGTCTCCTGTTCTGATGAGAGTGATCATGCTTGCTGTATGGGAGGATATCTGAAAATCAGCTACTACTGTGCTGAAATGGTGAGGGTCTGTTCACTAGTGCACAAAATCCCAGTGTGCTTCCCCGAGGTTGTTGAGATCTGCAGAGATGGCTCATTTAAAAGCTTAGTTGTAGTGGGTAGACTGACACAGTGATGTGGTAAGGTGTACTTTTACCAAAAAAATTGAGAACTGTTGCAAAACATAGTTCCCATGGCTACAGTGAAGTTTGGGAGACCTGTGGTATGCAAGTGTAGTTACTGGCCACCTAATTACAGGGTATGATCACAAGCACTAGACAAGCATGATCCATTGACTACAGCGAATTACATTAGCTGTGGGTGTAGCTCACACACTTGCAGTTTTCCAGAGGATGAGCAAGCTCTAAAGCACTGGCCTGGTAATGATCAAGGGCCATCACACAGGAAGGAAAGAGCTGCCAAATTCCTTTTTCCATGTTGTGATGAGATAAAGTTTTATATTTTCAGGGCATCTGGCCATGGAATCTGCAGGTCGTGGCCATGGCTCGACTTGACGAGTGTAACTTCTCCCTGCATGCAAGATCCCACTCTTATTCTCCATCCTGATAGACACTAAGAACCAGTAAGAAAGGCCAAGCTAACAAGCTCCCCTGAATAGTAACATGATCCTAATGTATATAGAAGTATTGACTTTCTGGAGGAAACAGCATTAAAAAAAAACAGGTGTCCTTCCAGGCTTCCAGTGACACATAACTGAGTAATTAAAAGATTCTGTCATCCAATAGATTGGATGTGAAATAAAGCTCTTCTGCTGTCCAAAAGCTGTGTCAGAAAAGCTTCAAGGAGTCCTTTGCCTTCTGAGAAAGAATGTGCCAACTCCCTGTTTTCTCCTGGGGCCACAGAGTAAAATTGTTCAGACTGTTTATTTACTGATTTTCAAAAGACAGACTACTACGCTCAAGAATTATTGTTTGTTGTGACTCACAGGATCTAAGACTATTCACTGACCACGATGCATGTTGGGCATGTACATTATGATACAGCTAGAGGGCCTCACGCTTCCTAGCTTCTGCTGTGACTGCGCAGGTAGGAGGACAGGCAGGAATTTTGGAGTCCATCCCAGCTTCCCCAGCAGTTCCCTGCATTCCTGCCAGGATGCTCAAATGTCCACTGTTACAGCATGTTGTCTCTTTGCTGCTTTCTCACTTTCACAGCAACAGTAGCCCTGCAGAGGCACAGTCAAGTGGAAGTGAATGGGAGTAGTAATCTCTGCTTTTGCAGAATTATTTATCCATTTGCTGCTCATTTCCACACGAATACTAATCCTTGCTTGAACTCTGCTCGTAGTCTTAGCTTTCTCTTCTGTTGAAAGTATGACTGCAGAGCTGCATGTAGGACAGCTTTGTGAACCTCTGGAAAGGTTTGTGAACCTTTGTGAACCTCAGTCTCTGAGCTGAATGCTTGGGCACCCCTGACTTCAGTGTCTTGCTCAAGCTCTGGACGTAAGTACTTAATGTGGTTGGTGAATCCGTGCAGAGAAGAGAGAACCTAAATTGTACAGACATGTTACAGTTGCTCACAAATGTTGAGTGAAAATATGCTCATTTTGGGTGGTAAGAAGTGCAGTGACAGAGATTAGGTAGGTGCTGTGTTTTGTGGGACATACAATGTACTTCTGAGATGGAGTGTCTGATGTACGTTGGAGATGAGAGGCCAGTGCTATAGTGTGGAGTGTTTTATTGCTTAGTGCCTAGGAGAGGTCTGCAAGTGGAAGGAAGGCAGCTGCTGGGAGTTCAGTCTTGACAAGAGAAGTAGCTGCTGATGTGAGTAAGAAAACTAGACCAGAGAAGACATCTTTCCCATTGTCAAGTGTGTTTATAGCCCAGAACATTGAGCATCTCAGCCAGGAGCTACTCTTGTCCCTGTGAGATGATGGCTAGACCTCATGTCTCTGGCTTCCAGCCCGTAATACTGACCCTTTTGTGTACCTGAATGGACACAATGACCTTTTAAGATGCCAAAAAAAGCTGATCCCATCTGTTTCAGAAAGCAGCAGCCTACCTCTAGGAACAATAGCTGCCAGGAGTGTGTTACCCCCCACATACTCTTCAGTGCGCTGACTCTCCAGAGAACACTCTGGCTCAGATTTCAAAAAATATTTTGCTTTGCTTGGCTGATTAATGTCATGATAAATGAAACTCCAGACTCTGGAGACTTCAGTTTTCCAGTGGTGATTGGAAACTGAATCTAAATGGCTCGCAATCAGAAGTACTTTTGCCTGTGTCTACGGAGAGAGTTAAAAAAAAGAATTGATTGAGAGATTCTGATAAAAATGCTACATGGGTTTACAGAAAAAAATAGGTGAACTGTCCAGTGAGATAACATTTGACATGAAAGGCATTTTCAATTACAATAGTCTCACACATACTTAGAAAAACAAGAATGACACAATATATCTGCTGATACCTCTAGGCTTCACCTAGATTTATTTTTGTGGATGTCTTTGCCCTGAGTAAACCTGGTGTATGTGTTTAACTTCCCTTTGTTTCTGGGGTGCCTATGCCTTAAGTCAAAATGATATATATTGTCTTGGGATAATTAGGCTACTGATGTTGTATCATGGAGGGCATACAATATTGTAAAACATTGCAAGGTAAAACTTGGCAAATACTAGGGCCCAGAAGGCAATCCCCTTTTTTTCAGCTGAGCTGAACTTTGCAATTTATTTGAATTACAGGGTTCAAACGTCAGTTAATTCAGTATCATTCCTTGTGTTGACACTTGCTTTGAGTTTTTCTGTTTTATCTCAGCTGGTGATTGAAAAAAGAAGAAAAAGCTATTTGGTTTATTTTGAAGTAGGGCACTTGGCATTTGTACCCCTATGGGAATTGGCATTCAATCTGAATTGCAGTTGTTTACCAATTCAATTTCTTGTTTGAAATTGCAGTTGTTTACCAATTGCATTTCTTGTTTCTGTTTGGGCAAGCACTTGACTTTTCACACAACAGTTTATCGCTGGAGTATCACATGTCTTTGTATAAAATAGACTGGCAGAGCCAGGTTTAGAGTGTTTTTCTTCTGTCTTTACTTATTTGAGAAAGAACTCTGCTGTTGATGTACATAATTTATTGACCCTGTTCCTGTCTCCAAGAATAAAATACTAGGAACCACAAGCTGCCAGGGTGCTCTGTCTGTTCTATACCGACATATTTTTAGAGAACAGATGACCACAAAGTATATTTTCCTGGATCTATTTTGATTTGAGAACTTGAGACTCTAAAGAAATCTTGCTGAAATGGAGCCCCTAAACATTACCTTTGCTTGAAGTGGGTCAAAAGCACAGGAATAGGAGGCAGAGCTGAGTTGTCTTTCTGGCTGTCATAGGTTGCTGACTTTAGTTTGTTTGCAGAGGGCATTAATAAAGCTTGCTGTAGAAGATTTCATGTGGAACTCAACTCTTATGCTGTTGTGCAGCATTTTGTACTCTGAAGAGTGATACCATTAAAAACTCATTAGCAAGAGACAAGGTTCTGGATGACTTCCCCCTCAGGAGCTCAGTTAACAACCTTCCTTCCCCAGCCTGGCAGGCCTGTAGCCACTGGGGAATCTCAAAGTCAAGTTATTTCTGCTTTGTAAGTCGTCACCATGCTATCCATGGCATTACAGCTGACCTTTGCAGCTCTGTGTTACCACCTCCTGGTGTGGGATCTGCAATTGGACCTAGGACTTCTGTTGGCATGTAACCTGGAAGGGAATCCTGCCTGGAGATCCATGGCTGTGTTGAGTTTTCAGGGCTGATAGGTGTAAAAAAACCCTGATGACAACATGTCAGAAAGAGGAGTAGGTAAAACTTCCTCCCGTATACAGGATGTGGTTTATGACTTAAGAGTTGCCCATTTCTTGGAGATGCTTTTAGAAATAGTTAGACTGGAAAGGATTAAACTAGAAGGAAGATTTTTCTGCTTGGCTTGATTTAGTCCAGAAGGGATTAATTTAAAGGAATCATAGAATCACAGAATCATATGGGGTTGGAAGGGACCTCTGGAGATCATCTAGTCCAACCCCCCTGCCAGAGCGGGTTTACCTAGAGCAGGTTGCACAGGAATTTGTCCAGGTGGGTTTTGAATGTCTCCAGAGAAGGAGACTCCACCACCTCTCTGGGCAGCCTGTTCCAGTGCTCTAC
>JAOXNO010000001.1:52937556-52995524 GCA_028565335.1 Limnodromus scolopaceus | reverse complement strand
TCCTGACACCCTCCCTTTAAGTATTTGTAAGCATTGATTAGATCCCCCCTAAGTCTTCTCTTCTCAAGACTAAAAAGACCCGAGTCCCTCAGCCTCTCCTTATAGGAGAGGTGCTCCAGGACCTTAATCATCTTTGTGGCCCTATGTGGTGTCCTTGCAGAATAAAAATCTAAAACTGAAACTAGCTGATGAAAATCTGTTTGTGGAGTTTGTACTGTTATTTTGGTTTTCTTTGTTGTATTTTTAAAGGGATTTCTTTGTTAGAAACAAGCAGTCACAAGGCACTTAAAGTATGTAATCCTCAGCATAAGAATAAGACACAGCTTGATGTATGACGGAGAAACTTCCAAGCTTGGGATGGAAACATGAAGCAAATGCTATAGACAAAGAATTAGGTTATTTGTTGAAAGCATGACAAATGAGAAACTCTGCTGACAGATGAGCTTAAAGCACTTAAAGCAGAAGTTGCCACCTCATCTTTAATATTTGTACGGTTTGATTTCAAACACACAGGTGTTGACTCCTTCATATTCTCTTGGCTTGTCTCTCTGTTTTGTTCTATGAGTACATCAAAGATTCACAAAGATAACAAATTTTGTATTATTGCTGTTTAAGGCTTTTTGGTGTCCCTGGATGACTTTTACATACTAGGCAGCGGCTTGGTAATGTTGCAGACTACCAACAGTGTGTTCAACCAAACCCTCATTAAGCAAGTGGTGCCTGAATCCCTCTTAGCTTGGCAGAGGGTCCGCATTGCTAACATGATGGCAGACGATGGTAAAACTTGGGCAGAAACCTTCTCAAAGTGCAACTCTGGTGAGTACACTTTTCGTGTGAATCTTAAGAAAAAAAGCATGCGTTCCCTCTCCCCCTTTTCCTTCCCCAGGCAGGATGTGTAACTCTCTTTGCTCTCATACCTAGGCACCTACAACAATCAGTACATGGTGCTGGACCTGAAAAAGGTCAAGCTGCAGAAGAGCCTTGATGATGGTGCATTGTACATCGTTGAGCAGATTCCAACCCTTGTGGAGTATTCTGATCAAACAAACGTTCTCCGGAAAGGTAATAGCTCCTGTAGTAGTTACTGGATTAAGAAAGCCATCTCTGTGTGCCAGCTAATGCAGAATGGTGCTTTGTACCTGCTTATTGAACACCCATGCTGAGTTTCAAGTTAGAAAGCTTTGAGCATCCCTCTGTTGCCAGGTCTATAACCTATGCATTTCTCCTGTGTGGTGTGGCAGAAATGTGGTGAAGTCTGTTTCTTAAAAGCAGAGGAAAAAACCAGACTTTACCTTCTCTCTTATTTTCTTTTGCTTGCTTCTTTTTTTCTGGTATTATTTTGCCCTGTCTCAGACACCCATGAGGAAAAAGGTGAGCTCTGTTTGAAGCAGTACTGAGTAACTGTGATGCTGTGGGCTTCTTGAAATGTTTGGTGAGTTCGTCACCCTACAAGGAGAAGAGCTTTTAAATATGATAGAAGTTCTATATTAGAATCAGCTCCTGAAGTTTTCTGGAGCTCTGTTATCTGATAAACATTTGCAGTTTAAAAGATTCCTTAATCCCCTAGCAGGACTAACAACAAATTGATGGAAAACAAACAAACAAACAAAAATCTAGGTGAAGCCAAACACCCCCTGTCAGGTTTCATTCACAAGTGTTTTCTAGACACTTTGTCAGCATCCAAAAGCCTGAGCTTGTTCCACAAATTTAAGTGTATATCTGGTGTTTTGTGCTCCCTCCTCTAATTGCATGCTCAGAAGGTGAATTGGTGAATTGCTCTTCATCATAAAAATGATTGGAAATGCATTTGTTAGCAGCTGGAGTTGTTTCCCTTTGGATTTTTACTTGTGTCTGGCTCCTTGGAAAGTCCTATCTTATTTTAGGCGTTGCCATAATGTCAATACGGCTTTATGAGAAGTTTCTTATTGATAATTTGGAAAAATCGCATGTCTCTGCCTTATGCTTCATTGGCTCCTTTATCTGTTGAAGAGATGGAAGTAGGCTATTGCACCTTATTTTCAAATGTTTGTGCATATTTCAGATGATGGAATGTGTTGGGGGCTCCTTTGTGCTGTGTTGTGGATTGTGGTGCAGACAAAAAAAAAAGCTAATGGAGACCTCTAGCTCTGGTGCTCTAAGCAATAAAGAGAGCTGCTGTGTGGGATCCCCTGTAGGATGGAGCCCAACCCCTGGGCTTGGCCACACAGTGACCACTTAATGCCTCCTAGGAGATCTTGTGGCTGCTGTGTTCTGGAAGGTGGCAGCATGTATTAGAAGTTAAACATTATTTTACACTTACAGTATGGCTTTTCCCAGGTATCTAAATGCACCTTGTGTATATTGGATAACACAGCAGTCTCTGGCAGCTTAAACATTAGGAGGGCAGCCCTCAGCACACAGGGTGGGCTAAGCACCCCAGAAGTGCTGCCGTAGAGACCTCAGCACTGCTCCTGTAAGCAGCAGATTTGGACGAGACGGTGCCACGCAGGGCACCAGACAAGTTCCATCGAGGCCCCTGCCCTGTTCCCTAGCTCTTGGAGCAGCCCAGATGAAAGAAGTTTGCCTTTCTCAAGAGCAGTGCTGGCTCAAAGTGTTTGTAGAGTTGCTGACCCCAGCAGACTCTATAATAGCCCTGTAGCTGGTATCCAGAGATAATGTGCTCTTGACACTAGCCTGGTCAGGGTGAGTTTGTACCAGCAGTGGCTTTTTAAGTCTCTTTCAAGCATAAACCTAGGAACAATGGAGAATGAGAATTGAGTTCTCAGGTGAACAAAGACAGGCATTGCTGTAGTAAGCCCTGTATGAGGAAAAAGCAAGCGTTTTTCTTACATGGGTATGAAACTGGAAAGATACTTTTTTTTTTAATGCCTTCTCTCAGCTTGGCTAGTATAGGTGAGTTCTAACAACCAGGAATTTCCTATGTTGTCCTTTCCAGGCAAAGATGGCAAGGTGTTTTCTGTATGTTGACAAAGAAAATCAGGAATCCTTTAAAGGAGGTGGGGGAGAGGAGTACTGTTTCCAGTTTAGGGATAGGAGTGGGCTGCAGTTCACGTTCCCTGATGATGAGGAAGTAGCGCATCTATTTCAGAATCAAAAGCATCACATCAGGCTGCCCAGGGAGGTTGTGGAGTCCCCTTCTCTGGAGATTTTCAAGACCCGCCTGGATGCAGTCCTGAGTAACATGCTCTAACATGCTCTAGGCAATCCTGCTTCGGCAGGGGAGTTGGACTAGATGATCTCTATGGTCCCTCCCAACTCTAAAAATTCAGTGAAATTCAGTGAAATCAGATCAGAACCTGGGATCTCAGTCTCTTCTACCATACACCTAATATTCTTATTGATCTCTTGATATTGCTGAGATCTTTTGCTTTGGGCAGAGGAGGAAAGCATTTTGTTTTGGAGAATTTTTGCTGACTTCATGTTGACCTCTTTACCCCCACTTTCAACGTTACGCCACCTCTGACTTGCTTTTGTCACTGTTCACCCTGTCAGGCCGAACAGGCAGGTTTCACTGGCTTATGGCAGCCCTTGGGTAAAGCCCTTGGGTAGGCTGGGCACTGCACTGTCTGCATGGGACTTGCAGCCTTGCAGAGCCTGAGACACAGAACAACTCTTGCAGGAAGAGAACTTCAAGTACCTTCAAAAGCCAGGCACATCTTAGGCTGCATCCAAAAAAGTGTAGCCAGCAGGGTGAGGAAGGTGATTCTGCCCCTCTACTCTGCTCTTGTGAGACCCACCTGGAGTAGTGTGTCCAGCTCTAGAGTCCCCAACATAAGAAGGACATGGACCTGTTGGAATGGGTCCAGAGGAGGGCCACAAAGATTATCAGAGGGTTGGAACACCTCTTCTATGAAGACAGGCTGAGAGAGTTGGGGTTCTTCAGCATGGAGAAGATAAGGCTCCAGGGAGACCTTACAGCAGCCTTCCAGTCCCTAAAGGGGGCCTACAGGAGAGATGGGGAGGGACTCTTTATCAGGGAGTGTAGTGATAGGACAAGGGGTAATGTTTTTAAATTGAAAGAGGGGAGATTTAGATTAGATATTTTACTGAGGGTGGTGAGGCACTGGAACACGTTGCCCAGGGAAGTTGTGGATGCCCCATCCCTGGAAGCATTCAAAGACCAGGCCTGATGGGGCTCTGAGCAACCTGGTCTAGTGGGAGGTGTCCCTGCCCATGGCAGGGGGGTTGGAACTCAATGATCTTTAAGGTCCCTTCCAACTCTAACCATTCTATGATTCTTCTGTTTTAACAATTGAAAAAAAAAAAGTTTTTCCAGGTGGGAGAAGGGGATCATCTGTATGCACTGCGTTCACGTGAGACAATAGGACCTTTTTGAGTCACAACTAAACCCAACTGGTTTGGGAGCTGATGTATCCATATCCTCTGGCCTGCGTCATTAGAGGCTGGCAAGTGTGCTCATTTCTGGAGGATGCCTGTATTACAACACAACCTGTTTCCTTCGGGTAGGCTCTAGGTCACGTAAGGAAATGCCAGCAGACAGGGTATTCCCGTATCTGCTGTGTGTTAGGCAGGACCCAAGCTGGTAAGGCCTCTGCTCAGGCAGTGTTCCAGTGCTTATGGTGGCTGTCTGTCTGTCCTCCCAGTGAGTCCCAGTTGATTTTCTTGAGTGTCTTACAGACAGACTCCTCATGTTGTGCTGGGCTGAAGTTAACACATGGAGTGCTGCAGTTACCAGTGTCTAGATAGTAAATCTCTAAGCCAAATCCTGGTGTGTGTGATTCGAGAGGCAAAATTCCCCTGACAACAAGAACTCAAGTGCTTTGAAGAGCACTTGTCCCTGAAAGCATGCTGCTCCTGGGACTAGTTCATGTTATATACTCCCTGCCGAAACACTCCTTGGTGCCTGCCTTGCAAAAAAAAAAATAAATATTTTAAATGTTAAGGTATAGGTATCTATTTTTATTTCTTCCAGGACTTGCTGTACCCAGATCCTGACCTGGATGGTCTCCTGGCTTTTCTGTTTTCTAGACTAGTCTTGTTTCAGGCAGGTGTATGTCACCTACCTAAAAGTCTCTCTGGAGTTCTGGCTGGTAACCCTGCTCTTTAGAGTGAGCAAAACTGCAGGATTCACACTTGCTCTTGGAAAAGTTAGGGCAGGGCTCTGCTCTGCTCGTTAGTCGCTTAATCCTTAAAGGCAGGTACTGGCAAATGAGCAGCTATCGCCCGTCTCTCCTTATCACCGAGTGGAACGACAGCTTTCCAGGCACCTCTGCACAAAGCATGTGTGTGTGTTCTTTGTGGACCTGCCTCCTGTTCACCCCTATTAGCTCTGTGCTTAGTCTGTGTGTGTGTGTCTGTCTGTCCATCCCTGACATCTCAGCACAGTGTGTTACTCTGCCTTGGTGAGGTGGGAAACAGAGGGGGGAAAAGACAGTGACTTCAAGCTTCTTGCCGGGATTTTTGGTGGATATAAATGATCTTGCATGCCTCTGAGGTTGAGCTGATGTCATGGTTTAACCTCAGCCAGCAACTAGGACCATGCAGCCAGTCGCTCCCTCCCCCATCCCTGGTAGAGGGTAGGGAGAAAAGGAGGGGAAAGGAAAAAAAAAAACTTGTGGGTTGAGATAAAGGCAGTTTAATAGAAGAGTAACGGAAGAGAAAAATAATAATAATAATGGTAAAAGAATGCACTTCTATGGGAAGCTTCTATGGGAAGCTGAAAAAGTCCTTGACAGATATAAACATTACTTAGAAACAACTAAACCAATATGTGCTATTAACGTTCTTCTCATAATAAATCCAAGACACAGCAGCTACTAGGAAGAAAATTAACTCTATCCCAGCTGAAACCAGGACAGCAGGGAAACCTCTGTGGGAGGGCCGTGACCGCTCTCCGTGTGTTCACCTCGGACTCCTGCAAGTCTGATCTCAGCTGTTTTGCAGGATGACTCCTCAGGGTGGAAGTCTGGGGGCGGGTTGCGTGGGTACAGTCTCCAGTGGTGTTATACTGGGAGTCAACCCTGGTCATGCCAGTGACTATTGCCTTATTTTCTTGGGTTCAAACCAGTTTGACGTGTTATTCCTCGACATGCTGCTTGGGCAACGCAGCATGGAAAATGGTTTATTTTTCTTCTTTGATATAAACAAGGTCGTTCAGCTTTTCTAAGTGATTAACAGATTGGGTTTTGTCCCTGGCAGGTTACTGGCCTTCATACAATATCCCTTTCCATGAAAAGATTTACAATCTCAGTGGGTATGCGGCATACGTTGAGAAGTATGGCATGGATTTCTCTTACGAGCTTGCTCCAAGAGCAAAAATCTTCCGTCGAGACCAGGGCAAGGTGACCAGCTTGGAAAGCATGAAGTACATCATGAGATACAACAGTAAGACATGTGTTTATGTACTGTGGAGCTGATCGTAATAAAGCAATGTTACTTTTATTTCTTGAATTACAGTGGGAAGCTGCAGGCTGACCTACAGATCAGAACTGTATTACCCTAGGTGAGGAGTACATACAAAGCGAAAAGATAATACAAGCTTACTGTTGAGTTAGGAAACCAGGCTAAAATTACTCTAACAGAAACAAGACTGGGTTCCTTCTAGAGCAAGGGCCCTCGGGCTTCCTGTTCAACCTTTCCCAGAGAGCTTCTGACACTCCAAGAGACTCTGTGGGCTGCTGTTACTCAATACATCTACAGCCTGTCAATCTTGAAAGCTTTAAATCTTAAGCCAGAGTTAGGTCAGATCAGACCAGAGAATTTAGTGTAAAACTTCAGGTCAGTTTGGCCTCTTCTTTTATCCTGTTCAGACAGAATGATCTTTGGTAGGTAGTGCACTGCTCTGCTTTTCCCTGACAGGGATTTAACTGGATTAAAAACGGCTTAATTAACTGCTCGCTAAGTCCATCTCTAAGTACAGATAGCTTTAGATGCTGTATTTTCATTCCCAATTATAGGGAGCATGCTGATTACCGGGTTTGGGGTTCGGGAGGCCTCTCCCAGGGTGGGGTATCACTACTGTTTGGGCTGTGAGTAGCAGCCTGCTTATGGATGTTGAGGCTTGTCCACCTTCCCCTCCTGGCTTGCAGCTACTACAATAGGGGTTTGGAGGCTTTGCTCCTTGCCACTTATTTTAGTCCAGAACAAGAAAACAAAGGCTTTCACT
This sequence comes from Limnodromus scolopaceus, assembly GCA_028565335.1. Taxonomy (NCBI): domain Eukaryota; kingdom Metazoa; phylum Chordata; class Aves; order Charadriiformes; family Scolopacidae; genus Limnodromus; species Limnodromus scolopaceus. Next base: position 52,988,398 of record JAOXNO010000001.1, on the reverse strand, counting down.
GCTGCATTTTTCCCTTCCCTTCTTCTCCCTTCCCTTCCTCTTCTGCTTTTTTCTCCTGACAAAGTTCTTTTTCTCTCATGATGAAGGTTTTGTCATGTGGAGCTGCAGATGTTTGTGGTTAGAGGTTGGCAGTGGTGCCCCTGCAATGCAGAAATAGCTGTATGGACTTGGATTTGGAGCTTGTCTACTTAATGTCCTGTCTCAAGCACTGACTACCAGCTGGTACCTGGGGAGGAGCATGAGAGTGGTGTGATACACCCATGTTTCTGTCAGGGCACTTACCCAGCTTTTAGTGGCTGGGGCACTTTGCATCAGTGGTAAAGGCTTTTTGTGAGGGAACTAATTGTTTTTTTCTCTTCCTTTCTTTCTTCCTTCCTTCCTTCCTTTTCTCCCCACCCTGTTTCTCCCCAGACTACCAGCATGATCCTTATGCCGAACACAATCCCTGCAACACCATTTGCTGCCGGGAAGACCTGAGTCCTTCTTTCCCAGTGCCCGCAGGCTGCTATGACTCCAAGGTAAATTACCTCAATTTCAGTATCTGCTGAATGTTTGCTGCAGCCTCTTTGTGCGCCTGTCAGACCTGTAGCATGTAGCACCAGGGCAAGCATGGCCAGGCCTGTCTCATCTCTCTTTCCATGCTGTCTCGGTGCTTGGGCAGATCCTCAGATGGCAGTTCTATGCTGAGTCCTGTCTCCTCTCCATGACACCAGTTCTGGCACAGTGGCAGAGGGCGGAGAGTGCAGGGGGAGGTATGTGAAAGAATTATGTCCATGGGAACTTGTGGTGTTTAGGGGTTAAACCCCATAGCCTTGCAGCAGGAGGAGCCTAAGAGAAGGCCAAAATGAATCTTCCCATCACTCAGGAAAGGTGACTGTTGCACAGCATCAGCCTCCTGTTCGTGGGGACTGTGTGGGTGCCTCCCCAGAACCCACAGGAATGTGTTTTCAGCCTCATTTTAGCTTCACCTTTGCAAAAGCCTGGCTCTCCCGTGAGTCACCCTACTCCAGGGCTCCACCTCTCTGTGAAACTGCTTTGAGCCTAGTTTGGTGAAGATCACTTTGCTTTCTGGGGAGCTGTGGGAAAATCCTTAACCCCGCTGTCCTGAAGAAAGCAGCAGTTTTTCTAGGCAGGTATTTTCACTGTGAGGGGCGATATGTGAGTAAGCAGCTGCCCAGTCCTGGTGTGCTGGGAAGTTGTACAGTGTTTTAGCCTTTTGCCTTTCTGGATTGGGAGTTTGGCTGCTAGGATGGGCCTTGTGGAGGCTGTTTTGGCATTGCCCGTGCTGTGTGTGTGTCCAGTCAGCTTGTACAAGCCCAGGCCTGCTGTAGTGGCTGGTAGGAGCTCCCAGAAGTGGTTATTACAAGATGACTGCAGAAAATTGCTGTGTAGAGGTGTCTGGTCAGGGAAGTAGGTCAGTGCTGCTGGTTGTGGTGCCTCTGCCAGCACAGTTAGGGAAGGGGCATGGGCTGGGCTGGGGGAGGGCAGGGGACCTAAGGGGGGCATTGAGACAAATAGCCCAGAGCAGAGACAAAACCTGGCGGTAATAAACACTAAAGGCAATTTTAGTGTCTCCAAGTTTGGAAAGATGGAGCAGGCTTGGGGACCTCTTGGAAGATAATGAAGGAACAGGGCAGAGTCTAGGCAGCAACATTAACTCTGTGCTGCCTTTGTCTCCTTTCCTGAATTATCCTGCCAGTGCCCCCAGGGGACAGCCCGAGTGCGTAACAGGCAGCAGAGCTCAGGTCAGACCCTCTAAGCTGGCTGCTGCGGCTCCAGGTCTTTCAGAGACACCCAAACCCAGGGAGGATTGTCCCGAGGGCAGATGTGCTGCCTCTCTCAACCTGGACAGGCCAAGGGCTAGGGGGAAACATGGGCTTCTGCTTTGCTATTGTCCTTCAGCGCTGACCGCTCTGTGGCTGAAGGTGCCTCCGTGCAGGGTAGGAATCCTGCCTGACCAGCGTGCATTGCCCCTTGCTCACTTTTCTTTATCATTATCAGATCTCCTGGAGCTGTTCCCGCTCTGTGGGGCGGGTGCATGTCAAACAGCCGGCCACCCTTTTGCCCTCAACTCCTGCCTTTTATTACAGGTGTCTGATTTCCGCCTGGCATCAGCGTTCACAGCCACCGCAATCAACGGCCCCCCAGTGCAGGGCGGTCTCCCTGTCTTCACCTGGAGACGGTTTAACCACACGCGACACCAGGGCCTGCCGGAATCGTACAATTTTCATTTTGTCACCATGAGGCCCATACTGTAAACCCAGCATCAATATTCCCAAATGGGATTTTTCTTTTTTTTTTTTTTTTTAACGGAAATTTTCATTCCTGTGTGTAATAAATCGACCTGGATGTCCACATCCCTGTGCCTTACCTGCTTTCCCTTGTCCTGCCCGGGAGGCACTTGGTGCTGACATCAGCTGCCTTGGTGCAGCCCAGTGCATGTTCAGCTCTTCTGAGCTACTTGCACGGCCCTTCCTCTGGCTAGGATTGATGGGAAGCTGGCATGGCACTGCTTTCCCAGGATCTGAGCCATCATTGCAGCTGTTCTCAGAGCAGGAGTGAACTGCAATGCCATCAATGAGAGTGATTTATTTCTAGTAGCAATGTGGGACCTGCCTCCAGGGCTGGGCCAAGCCAGGTGGCTGCTTTGGGCCACAGTGGCCTGATCTCAGCGCTGGCTGGGTGTCTACTTCTTATGTGAGCAGCACCTGCGAGATGTGCTGCAAATGCATCTCATCCAGGAATGTCACTAGCAGAGTCAAGGCCATGTTTGCCATGGCAGATCAGTGTGCCTGTTGTCTACAGAGCATGGCTTTCAGTGGCGTTTGCAAGGTTTCCTTTGTCTCACCTTTCCTTTGCCTCACCAAAAGGTCGTGAAGGGATGTGCCTGGTGACTTCTGAAAGGAGCCTGGTGCTTTTGGAAACACACCCCACAGCCCTGCTCCAGCAGGGAAAGAGTTGTGTGTGTTTCTGTGCAGTGGATCTGTAGCCGATCGGCCCATGCAGTTGTTCAGTGACCTCTTTGCCTGCACCCTCAGCTGTGGAGGTGGAACGTGACAGGGAGATGGCTGTGAGGGCTGGGGCTGTTTGTATTGCTGGTAGTGACCTGTGTTTACACTGAGGAGTCCGGTCACTGGGCTGTTCTGCGTTAGATGTTATACATGTAATTAGGTAAAACAAAATAAACAGCTCTTTCCTCATGGCCTTGATGGTCCAAGCTAAACAGCGCACAGCACTGCCCTGCCCACCCTGGAGGTGAAGATTGAGCAGTGTGAGATTCTTGGTCAACCCAATGGAGTTTAGCTCCTGTGATGAGGAGGGAGTGAGTTCCTGCAGCAGAGGTGAGGTTCTACCCTAAATAGTTGGCTGTCGCAGTGTTCTCAGTCTGGGTTGTTTTAAGCTGCTGTGCAAGAAGCCAATACACACACACACAGAGGTGAGATACTTGTTTAGATCATTTCTGCGAAGAGATGGGTGCGAGGTGGCTCATCCACAACGCCAGCACAACCTGGTAAGCTCAGAGTTAAGTACTTATGCTTTTCAAGTAAGAGCTAAGCAACAGTTACCAGTACTTTCTCCAGTTAAGCTTTAGCCATCACCATCCCACTGGTTCTTGCTGTGCCTCCTCTCTACTTAAAGTCATAGCATTTTTACTACCCTGCTCTGTGAGGAGGGGGCTTTTGTTAATAGGGGGCTTTCCCTACCTGAGGGTGGGTGTGTTTTGTTTTTTTTACTATGTTAATTAGGATAGTTCATTCATAGTTCAAGTGACTTTAACTTGAACTTCTTTGGCCTTGTTAGCAGTTCTGCTCCCCTTGAGCTTATCTTGGTATTCCCTTGTTTTGGCTAATTTATGGTATCCTCCTGTTCTTTCTCCAGGGCCACATCTTGCTGTTGACAGTGGTTAATTGTTCCCTTTGCTTCTAGTATTTCTCCAGCAACGGTAGGGCTGATTTCTGCCAAGGGAAGAGGGAGACCAGAAGTTACAGCAAAGCTTTTGCTGAGGATGAAAAATCCATGCAGGGACTGAGGTGATTTGTTTGCTGGAGCCGCAGGAGGTAAGTGTGAGAGGCTGGAGAGAGCATGTGCGGGGGTAGGAGAGCACTCTGTAGAATGACTAACTGCTGAAGTACTTGCCCCAGAGCTGCTTTTTGTCCTCCAGTACAGCTCTTTGTTGGGTGAAATTCACTGAGCAAAATTCCTCAGCTGTGGTAGCCAGACACACACAGCCAAAAGTTGTGTGTGTTGCTGCACGTGCCACTTTCGCCTGTGCCAGAGGGGGGTGAGTGTGATGTTCTCTGGGTGCCTCTAGTGACCCCAAGGAGATGGCAGTGCTGCATGGGGGCTTTCTGCCAGAGGCACAGGGAGGAGGCATCCCTGGTCACAGTTTTCTCAACACAGCACCCCCTCCCTTTACTCCTACCCCTGAGCTTCTCTCATCAGTGAAGGTGCCTTCACTGGGTGTCTCCACAGTCCCTGGGACTGCAGGAACATCGGGCCCTTTGTCAGCCCTTGCCCCGTGTGCGGCTTGTCCTTGCCCCAAGCTCTGTGTGTATAGAACACCTCTGTGGCATCTTTGGCAATCCCAGCCACCCCTCCCTGCCTGGTTCCTGCCGTGCTGAATGAAGGGCAGGGGGGCACCAGGGACTTGTGATGTCCCCCTGAGTGCGAACAGCAGAGCTCAAAACCAGCCCTGCCTCTGTGTTGGGCCCTGGCGACTCTAAATATCACAGAATGATAAGGGGTTGGAAAAACCCTTCCCATCACTTACCTTGTGCTGTTTGCTTGGAGCCCGTCTCTTGTCCCTTGTCATCAAGGGTGTCTCACCCTCTGCCTGGTGTGTCAGCTTTGTGAGCTCACAGTGGGACACTCTGTTTGCAGCTCTTGGCCTTCCAGGGCAGCAATCTTGATGCTTTTTTGGATAAGCACCAAATAGGAACTAAGTGCTTTTTTTTTTTTTTTGTCTTTTTGCGTAGCCCTCAGGTGTCTGCAGCCGATCGCTGCCTCCAGAGACTGCTCTGAAATCCTCTACTGGAGCCCAGCAGCTACAGAGCCGCTGCCACAGACTGAATTGAATTGGCCGGGCTGTAACAGGCGTTAAGGAGCACACTTAAAAGGAGGAACGGAGCTGGGTCAGGAAGGGCAGGTCAGGGATCTGAGCCGGAGGCAAGCAGAGAAGCAAGAATCAGCTGCTTGTTTGGAAGCACAGAGTGGCCAGAGGATGGCTGTTTGCTACTTGACTGTCACTCCTAGGCAACGCAGACGCAGGTTGTATTTACTGCCTTTTCACCCAATCTTATGTAAAAATAGTAATGGAGAAGTACTGTTTGAAAGCTTGTCCCCAGGGACCAGGAAATTGCCAATTAATGGCTGTGTTGGACAGTGTTTCTGATGCTCCCCCCTGCAGGGAGCGGAGGCAGCAGATGTGCCAGGCCCACTGTAAACATGCAGGGATTTGGGAGATCTGCCTTTTTCCCACCTCGAGCTTCCTGCCCTGAGGCAGGAGCTGCTTTGTGCTCAGACCCTGTTGTGGGAAAACAGAGCTCTACTTTTAAGAACCCTTTTCTGTGAGTAAATGTTTACATCAGTGGGACCTTCTGAGCCTTAAGACTCTAATCCATGTGACTGTGGCTAATTTTATTTTTTTTTTTTTGCCTTTGAGGGTTGTGCTGTTAAAGGTCACTGCATTCCTCTTACTGTGCTGTCCTCTCTCCTTCATCAGCAGGCCGGCCCTGCTTGATCTGCCAACCACAACCTCAGGAGCTGGGTCCAGCTCCTCTCCCCAGCACAGCACCCTCAGGGACTGGAGAAGGTGGCTCCAAGTAGGGCAGCGTGGACCTATAGGCAGGGGAAGAGAACTGACAGCTTAATTCTCAGGCAGGTGCATAAAGTTAAAAGGTCTCTTTCATTGTCTTATTCCCCTCTGCAGCTTGCTCTGGGGAAAAGAATTGGAAGGTGTCCTCTAAGGAGAGGGTTGGGAGCAGACATTGTCCCCTTTTCCATATCCTGCTTGCAAGTTTTTCCAAGTCCTGTGGCTTCTGCGTTCTAAACTTAAGATTTTCAGGCTTGGCTAGAGAGGGACTTACTTTTGAGGGTGAGGGGGATTGAGAGGTGGTTGTGATAAACTCCTCCCTTGTAAAACCTGCAGCTCAGTCACTAGGGAATGCTTACAGAAGAAATTACTCCTCCCAGCCAAGACGACCAGAATGACCACATTTAATGTAAGCTTTTGATTCCTTTACTGTTCTGTTTCTGAAATCCACGAGTGCTCTGGGTGTTGACTTACTCACTTCCCTCTATACCAGCACAAACTGCCATTACAACAGTGCTTCGGCAAAGTGGTTACGCTCTATTTTATGATAAAACCAAGGGTCTAAACTATGTGCAGTATGTATACTTTTATTCTAAATAGACCGTTTGAGAAACTCTCTGCGCTTTCAGGGGTGATGGTGCAGGGATCACTTAGAGTCCATCATCTTTTGGTCAGTGGCTTGAAGCAAGTTTAGTAAGTGACAGAAAACTAATTATTACCAACACATGTAAATTATACACCTTTAAAGTATGGGCTCAGCACTAACTGGGGTAGGCACGTCAATAACTCCAGGTTTTAAGTACTCGATTTGAGTTCTCTACAATTTGGCAGCAGAGTTGGGTCCAAGAGGCAGCTTTTGCTGTCCTGGGTTCAAGAAAGGCTGTGTTACTGGTTTTCAACTCCGTTGCACAACATACTCCATGGGGCTGTGCCTGGCTTCTACCCTTGAAAAGCAACAGGTGCGGGGTAGGCTTTCTTGATCCCTGCACTAAAACACCCTTTTTATTACCCTTAACTGAGGCAATGAGTTCTGTGCACAACAGTTTGCCCCCTGGCTTGAGAAGCGGGGTCAATGTGGCAAGCTGAGACCACGGCTGCACGCTCAAGGTCTAATGCTTAAGGTTGCTGTGCAAAACCCAAGACAGCCCCTGTATTTTGGCCACAGCCTCTTGCTAAAAGAACGACAGCTTTTTCAGCAGTCAAACCCAGCCCCTTGGAGGGAGAGGAGAGTCGCACCAACCATCTGCTTTCCATTCTTGTCCCGTTCTGGGGCAGCTCTGGGGTGAAAGTTACCAGATTCTGTCGGTTTAGGATACACATACCCCTTTTTCCTTTGATTTTCCAGAAGTTACAGAGTTACAGCATTGCTTTATTTTTTTTTTTTTTTTCTTCTGTGAGAAGGCTGGGAGGGCAGGATCATGCAGTTGATATTCTGGGAATGACCTAGAGCCAAACCATCCCTGTTCCATGTTTGTTCCAGCAAACCTGCCAACCTTAAAAGCCTGCAGTGTCCCCAACTCCAGGTGGCAGCACTTGTGAGGAAGAAGAGCACCCACTCGGCTCCTTCTGAATGAGATGTTTCCTGAGATGTCTGGAACTAAGCACAGATGACTCAAAATGTTAAAAACCCAGTAGTTTATTTCAAAGTATAAATTTCAGGCGTGTCAGACAAAAACCCCACTACAGTTAACACAGACACACACACTAATCTATAGTACATACAAAAATGGGGAAAGCTTGCAACTGCACAGTTCAAATTGGACATTAACTCAGTCCTTTTTTTGTGTGTGTGTGTGTATTTACAAGTCCAGCTGCAAAATAAAACAAGAAATCAGATTCTGAGTTTCCTAACAAAGGATTCTGCACGTTTGACTCCCAACAGCCAATAAATTACTAAAGCTGAACAGGACTCCCCAAACAGCTACTACCCAGATGTCTTATTTACAGCTATACCCCATTAAATTAAGACAGCACTTCAAATATATTTATGTGTGTGTATATATATATATGTGTAAAAAAAAAAGCAAAAAAGAATGCTCAGCCTGCGTAATGACAATGAGAAATAAAGATACATTTTAACAGGTACTTAGAAGGGATGAAAAGGAAAATTCATTCATTTGCTTTGTCTCAGCTATCCTTATTTTTTTTCCTTTCTCCCCTTGGTCTTTGGAAGGGGAACAGAGATTTTGGTGGCAGGGCTGGCTCAGCGTCATTTGAACTCCTCTCCCTCCAGTGTTTTCATACAATGCCCACCCCATCCAAACCAATGAATTAAAAAAATATATATTTAATATATCAAGCTTCTATTTAAAAAATCTGGATAGGTATTTTTGACTAAATGAAAATACTGAAGAGTTTATAAGAAGGCAGAATCACAGCTTGGTTTTGTACAGTGTAAGCAATACGCTAATACTGGGGAATGGCTGTTTGGGGAGCAGGAACAGACATGACCTGTCCCTACATATAATACAGATTCTAATTTATTGGACATTTAAGACAAACAGTATCAAGGAAGGGCTGAAGTGACTATTTTTATTACAGTACGAAATGGTGCTCAGATCCTACTACTGGGCCCAGTCGTGCTCCCACTGAAGGCACGAGGGGTTTCAAAGGAAGCAGGGTAAGACCCCTACTTTTACAGGGAAGACACCATGGGCATTTCCAGCCTTGTGCTAAAGCCCTTGGGAGGGGCAACTGTCTCGGTGATCGGTACCACAAATAATTCAAAGGAGCAAAGTCCAAGACCAAGTGCTGCTCCTGGGGAAGCTGCTCAGAGCACGGAAATAACTAAAGGCCGAGGGGAACCTGCCTCTGCACCTTCACCTTTTCTCAAGCTGCCACTTCAGATACAGTACAGCTGCAATACCTACAGTCTGCCCCTTTCCTAGCATTTAATTATTTATTTCAATCCAATAAAGCTTTTTTAGACATACACTGAAATAAAGGAGGCCAGTGAAGCTGTGAGTAGGAGGAACACACTGGAAAGGAATGGCACTTGGCCATCAGCACCCACAGCAGGGCTCCTCTCCAGACAGGAACTGAACTAACTCAAATTACTTTCACCCTGGACATCCGGATGCCCTTGTATCACACAGAGAAAACAAACCAAACCTAAAACCAACCCAGAAAGTAAATGAGGATGGAAAACACAGCTGTAGGATCAGCACTGTGTTTGCTAAAATACGGGGACCAGATCCAAGGTGGTACTGCTGAAATGTCACATACCCAGTGGCAACAGCGAAGCACTGCGTCGGGAACAACTTCACACCAGGGTACTGAGAATAAGGTGGAAAAACTTGCATGAAGTGCAGAGAAGGAACTAAACCCAACCCTTCCACTTAAAAGCCATATAAAGATTTTTAGCATATTCCAAAGTGGATTGATTGTTGGAAGCCTCCAGCAACTAACACTGCCATGAAGCAGAGCCCAGTCTAGAAGCACGGCGCTAAGACCTGTACTGAACGCTCTCAAGATATTTTGGTAATACTTTCAAATAAAGTCTATTAAATGAAATAAATTATTTCCGAATGTTTGCTGCTAGCAGAAACTGAGTTTCTCAATAGTTTTATCATTTCTGGGAGGTAAAAGATAATAAAATTAACCAGCCACCCTGCAACACAGGGAAGAAGTGCCACGAGTTAAGGAATTAAGCAATACTCCGTTAGCATAAGGGGTGAATAATCACTGCAGAGATCTGCCCCACCAGGAAAGTGATTTCACCGAAATGGCACAGTTCTCTCTTTGCGCGTCAGTGATTTAAGAAGCAGCTACCTTGAAGTTTGGTCTCCAAGCTGAGGCAGGTGTTTCAAAGTCCAGCCATGCTTTAGCACATACTTTGCCTCCACTACTTGCTTAAGGCCCTGAAATCAGACCTTTAGCAGCTCTGCTGGGACGAAACAAACGTTGGCTTTCACCCCACACTGCGATAGCTTCAGCCCACAGCCCGTAGCTGGCTTATTTTATCTGGGCACAAAAAAATCAACGGTGCTCTGCCGTATGCAGCAGAAATGGAGCTATTGAGCCAGAACCCAGGTTTTACAATCAGTTAGGTTGAAAACTACATCTTTCTTCAGTAAATGAGTCTTCTTTCTCTAAAGATACAGCCCACAAAACCTTCAAGTACAATACCAGACCATCGCTACCAACACCTCCATTGGAGGAAAGCGAAGAATTCTAACACAGGACTCTCACCCCCACCTATCCCAAGCAAGACAAAGCAAAGAACAATCGTGACCTAATTGCAAGCACAAACTATAGAAAAGCTCACGTATAGTTTGGGCTGGAATCACAATTAAATAAGCAGCATGAATTATAGATTGCATTCTAATATTTATTTTAACTTTCAAACTATAAAACCTCATTGTACTGATACGGCCAGCGGCCCTTTGGTACCACCTCAAAGACATTTAAAAACAAATAGCCCAAGGAGGACTTGACAGCCATCAACTGGAATGAACTGGTCTAACCTCTAACACAGAACTGGCTTTATAACTTAAGTCTGTAAGTAGACTAAATGCATCATTAAATAATTATTCCTTGAAATAGGCAGACAAAACATTTAATTAAATATAGAAAAATTCAAGGCATTATTGATTATTGGCACCAGTAATACAGGGACAACTGTTATTCAAAGGAAAGGTTACACATCCTTCACGCAAGAGATTCAGTGTGAACCTTCTCTCGTGATACTTGGGATTTAGACAGAATTTTTCCTCGCCCAAATCAATAAAACTGCTGTACTTTACTTTAAATGCAAGCTTGCATATGGAAAATGCTCGTTACTCACCTGACAGAAGTGACAAACCCAGCTACATGAAGGAGTGCAGTAAAATAGCATAGACAGAAGTCTGCAAAGCCGTTTCTTTCACTGATGAAGGTTCTCTAAGGGAACACAACTGAAGAACCCATAATCTCATAGCACATTTCACCGGCCATGCTTTGGGATTTAATTTTCCCCACCCTTTTTCAACCTTGCTTTACATTTTAAAATATTGGTTTTAAGAAAGAGAGCATTGAAATTAAAAATGTTACCTTCTACGGCTTTGTTACATGGTGAAGTAGGTTTTAAAAAAATAAAAAAAAGACTCCCTTCTAAATCCACCATTTGGTTTCACTGGGCAGAACGAGACCGAAAAGTGCAAAAATAACCACCTTACATGTACTTTCTTCTCCAGGTGTGTCACCATTTGGTTATGCAAAAAGCACATTTAACATGTCAATGACAGTGGGGCAGATTTAGCAATGTCTTTCCTTGGCTCAGAAGCATCATGAAAGCACCTATTTTAACATTTGCAATTGCTCACGAGTTTTAGGCCGGTGTCTAAAATAGTTTCTAAACAGCTCCGGGTGTGTTAGGTTTCTGCAGAGGGAGGCAGGTGATGAGACAGAAGAGGACGGGGAAGCCAACTTCTTATCTTTTTGTATGAACTGAACATCCCGACTGAGTGCAAACAGCAAGAAGCTCTCACGGTGCCACACCACGGGGGTTTCTTTGGCTGAACTGCAGCATAACAGCTTTCCCAAAAGAACGGGGAAAGGCTCTGGTGGAAAATACTGTCTATATACTCTTAATATTCTTGACAGGACAAAAACAACTACTCGAGAATTACAGTGAGGAAAGGGTTGAATGATATCGCAGATAAAAACATCAGATGTTGCACCTCCTGGTCTTTACAGAAATAATAATTACTGCAGGTCAGGAAAATGAGAAGCAGAAGGGCAGAGGGAAAAATAACTCCAAGCAAATAAAAGCACATCACAAGGTATCTGGCTACATTTATTTCTGAAATTATTCTTTAAGGCACAAAATAAATCTAAAAAATAGGGCTGGATGTATGAAGGGAGGGGCAGAGAAATCATCTGAACTAGAGAGGTGTGAATGCAGCCTCTACAATCCAGTTTCAGATCTGACCTAGGAACGCTCCCACTGTGAGTGGGGCAGGATGGTGCAAGTAGAGGAGTGTTATTTAGGAGAGGCAGGAGGTAGCGGGGCGATTCCAATTTCTTTTTTCCCCACCCACTCTGACTTTCCACACGTATTGGTTCCCTGGCCAGACTCAAGTTCCCTTCCACCCCCTTAGAAAGCTCATTACAGTTTGTAAAATCAGACCAGACCACTCAATTTTCCAGTACGAAAGCGAGACCTTGAGCCACCCTTCGTATGGCAGCCTGCTCACAGAGCGGTGGGGGGCAGGAGGCAAGTCTGTTCCTGCCCACATCTTAGTGCCTTGACAGGTAATACAGATGTGTGTGCTTTGCTTCAGACAAACTGTAATTTATTATTTTGTTCCTGCTCTGAAGCAGAATCTCAGGCATCCAGGGTGCCCTTGGATAAAGGGTACGTAGGTATCTGGGTGGAACAGCTCTCATGGAAGGGAAAATGCAATTTTCAAACAGCCCATGACCTGAGCTATCCAGAAAAAACAGGCTCTCTTGCTGCAGGTGAGACTTTATTTTTCTTTTGGTTCTGAATGCATGTAGTGTATCACACAACTGTCTAAAATCATCCTGCAGAGAGTGGATTTAAAAGTGAATTTCATGCATGGGATCAACCCTCCAAAATGGGGGTAATTCTTGGTAGTAGGACAGGTTTAAAGGCTCCAAAGATCTCTAGTTTAACTGCTCTGGGAAGAGATGACATCTGTGGACTGGGGGTCACAGAAAGGTCCAAAACGTCCATAGATGTCCTTAGCCCGGACTGCAAAGTAGTATTTGCTGCCAGACACAAACTGTGTGAGAGTGCATGCCATAGGTAGCGGGAGGGCCTTCACTTCCCCGATCTTCTTCCACTGTGAGGGCATGGTGGCACTCGGGTCCTCATGGTAGGCGTAGAGATGGTAACTGTCCACAGTGGCACAGCTCCGGTCCACCTCCATGACGCTCCACGACAGCACAATACCATTCTGGCTCTGTACCCGTGCCAGCTTCAGCTGTGGCTTTTGAGGTGGAGAAGTGTTGGCAGCTTCAGGGGGCAGACGTGATGGCTGCGGTGCCTCCGGGAGTGGGGCAGGATGTATAGGGCGTGGTGGCTCCTGAGCGAGGTAAGAGCAATAAGGGAAAGGTCAAGAGTCTACAGCAGCGGAAGGAGGCTTTAATTCATCATTTTTCCAGGCAAATGGAAGCAAAGGAGCCTGCAATCCCCAGCCATCACAGCTCTAAGTCCTGGGTGTGGAGAGTGCACGGGCAAGAGAGCAGCAGCACAGGTTGGGAAGGGGTGGGACCAAGGAGGCTGTAAATTACTATTATTTGCCTATAAATCCCTAGCTGTACAGATGATCACTGCCACAGTTATTTCCCTGGATCCTCTTTGCTTCCCACCCAAGAGGCCATGGACTGGACACTGTGCCCTTTCCCAAGGCTGAGCAGGCAGGTTCTCAATGACTTTGAGCTAATCTACATTTGGGCTGCTGTTCCCTCGTTACCCAAAACACCGCCAGCAGTGGATTAAGCTGACAACTCATCATCTTTTCAACAGGCAGGTCTTCAGTCACAGAAGGGAGAATGAATAACGGTGCCACATGGATTTTATCCCCTTGATCACAAAAACTCAGCCTCAGTTTCCAGAAAATTTTGAAATAAGGGTACAAATATGGCTTTCCATTGCCTGGTTTTTTTTTTGTTTGTTTTTTTTGGGTTTTTTTTTTGTTTTTGTTAAAAAGCACAGAAACAGTTCTAAGGTCTCTAATTTATGTTAGTTGAGATGAATTTAGGAGTGTGGTTACAATGACTACGAAATTTTGTTATTCTTCAAGCCAGGGGCCTTTGAAGTAGGAATATGGGACAGTTTTTGTCATCTTAAAGTGCTGTGTGTGATATTGGCTTGATTTATTCTCATTGTTTATCACTGGAGAATGATGCATGAAGTTGAATGGTGTCTAGATTGAAGGAATGGTGAGCCACCTTCTTGGTAATGTATTTACCATTTCAGGACATCACAGGTGATGTGACTGGCCGACAGTGAGCATGCAGACAATGTATTTGTTTCAGTCTCAACAACAAAACCACATGAAACATGTCCAGTTCTGGGGCTCTCAGCACAGGAAAGACATGGACCTGTTGGAGCAGGTCCAGAGGAGGGCCACAAAAATGATCAGAGGGGTGGAACACCTCTTCTGTGAGGACAGGCTGAGAGAGTTGAGGCTGTTCAGCCTGGGGAAGAGAAGGCTCTGGGTAGACCCTATAGAAGCCTTCCAATAACTAAAGGGGGCTTGTAATAAAGATGGGGACAAACTTTTTAGCAGGATCTATTGCAACAGCACACAGTAATCATTTTGAACTAAAAGAGGGTAGATTTAGGCTAGATATCAGAAGACATTTTTTACAATGATGGCAGTGAAACCTTGGAACAAGTTCCCCAGGGAGGTGGTAGATGCCCCATCCCTGGAAACCATCAAGGTCAGATTGGACGGGGCTCTGAGCAACCAGATCTAGTTGAAGATGTCCCTGCTCATTGCCAGAGGTTAGGATCAGATGATTTTAAACATCCTTTTCAACCCAAACTGTTCTATGATTCTACAAAATGAGTCAGAGTAAATTTTCACTTATGTAAAGGGGGTTGAGGTGATGCAGAAGTAATTACCCCCAAGAGTGATAAAAAACCCCACCTCTCTGAAATTTGGGAGCTGGCAACCTTGAGGATCAAAATAATACACAAAATGAAGTGATACAACACAAGTTGCTCTCACTGCCCGATGATGGGTTACCCAGTCTGTCCCGAGCAGTGATAATGGAACTCTGCTCCCCGGCCAACCCCCATTTATATACTGAGCATGATGTCTATGCATGGAATATCCTTTTGGCCGGCTTGTCCTGCCCCTGTTCCCTCTCAGCTTCTATGGGAAGCTGAAAAAGTCCTTGACTGACTTAGCAACAACTAAGCCAGTACCTGTCATCAACATTACTCTCATACTAAATCAAAAACACAGCAGCTACTAGAAAGAAAATTAACTCTATCCCAGCTGAAACCAGGATATTCAGTTTTGCAAACAGCTGTACCGAGAAACCGGTCATTCAATCTGTAGCCAAACCATGACTAAACCTTTCAGTGGCAGTTCTCCCCTTGACTCTACAAGTTGCCCGCAGACAATTCATGGATGATTTTTCAATATGTGCTACTGGTGATCTGGAGAACTCTGGGATAAGCTAACAGGTTGCAGAGCTTTTACCATTCTTAGCAGAAGTTGCTGTAGGTGACAGGGTGGTAATCTGCATGTGAACTGGCTGCAAAGTATCTACAAGGCATTTCACTATTGTGCAGTTCACACTAAGAAACAGTCTGAAAGATGTTAATGCAGAGACAAACCTGAAAATAGCATAAAGTAATTTCAAAATGACTACTCACAGCATGCACTTGTGGTGGTCTATGATGCACTGTAAGCTGAGGTGCTCCAGATCCAAGAGTCAGTCCGTTGTTCATAACATACGTGGTTGTCTGAGGCATTCGTACTGTCATACCTGTAAGAAGCACAGTGAATGCACTTTTGATTATTCAATACTTAAAATCAGCTAAATAGAATGTTGGAAGACCAACTCCTTGGTTTGGTTGGATGACACCAAATTCCGAACTAACACGCTCTCCTCAAACTGCCAGCAGACTTATGAAGTCCTGCACGACAGCAAAACCACCTCCCTTCCCCTGAAGCTGTAAAAGTGAAAGTAAGCAGATGCTTGTGTCTGCAGAGGGGACAGAATGATGTTTAATAACTGACATAATGAAAGAAGTGGGCGGGGAGGGGAAGTACGGGAGATACAGGGAACTTAAGTAGGAAAAGAAAAATTAAATCACTTTGGGATTCAGAAAGGAAAAGATAAATGCTGCTGCAGCAGAATGATATCCAGTCAGTATTCAAATGTCAGAAGGCTGTGCTGTGGATGGCATTGGAAACAAAGAAGATAAGTCACTGTCCAAGAAGCTTGTCCTCCCTCACAGAATGGACACCCCACTGGATGTTACTCACAGGTGCTATCATTTCATTCATTCCCACAGCAAGCTGCCCTGACGGGCAGGAATAATCTAAGTAGATTTACAGCCTTGCAGGTAATATCCAGAACTCTTGCAAACTATCAAGTTTTCATTTTATACTACGTCTCACTCTCTTTAACATTTTGCCAGTTTACTGTTGGAACATGTTTGTTCTGTGAGCTCAAAGCTTTCACTAATTATTATGAGTGGTCTAGGGTGTCCCTCTCTTTCTGTCTAGAAATACAAGATTTGGGACAATCTCCACCACTCTCTAATTCCATGCTTGTATGAGATTGAAGCATTCTAATAATCCAGAAGAGAAAGCTCACAGGGCGACATGTCAGGAAACCACAGTTATTGTATGGTAATTTCTTCTCTACATAAACAGTCATCAAACTATGATCATAGGTAATCTGTCAGTCTGCAGCATGGAATTCAGAGTTTAAACCTTAATACTTTATTATAATAAAGTGCTGATCTCTTCGTTAATTGCTTCACATCTTTTTCCAATTGGCACATCTATCTGAGAAGATAATGAAGCTGTGCAAACTCCTGTAGGATAAACAGTCACCTGAATGGGCTATTTCTTATCTAGAGACTCCAATCAGACGCTGTTTTAGCATGACTTTGATTTTATCTCAAGAAATTACAATAATCTGAAGAAAATCTGACAGAAATGCCTTTATAAGACATAAGGTACAAATTTTGCATGACTTCTAGGTACGCATACTACTTCGCTGAGGTCTAAGTACAAAACTACAATTTCTGCAACACTTTGGATGAGTTCTCACAGCTCATCTTTTGAAGACCAAGTACCAAGATCTTACTCCTGAAGCATCTGCTACTGACACGAAAGACTGTTTCAATGATAATATAAACCAATACGCATCAGTAGCAGCATCTCTGAAAACTGTGTAACACAGATGGTGAAAAATGTAGAATGGACTCAAGACAGCTAAAAGGGATGAAGAAACATGACTGCTGTTTTGTTAACAACACGTGAAACCTCCCCTTGAAATAATCTGTATTCTAACTAAACCGGTCTTTTATCTACTCAGGCTGACCATCTGGCTTCCTTGTCCTGAGGTACAGGGAACACACAATGCTATAGAGGAACCGTCATTTTCTTACGTCTTATGTGGCTTGTCAGACAACAGTACTGTATAATACAGATACATGCTTTCATGTATTTTCAAGCCGGAGTAACCAAACTGTCTCTAACAGAATCACAGAAAAGCCCAGGTTCAAAGGGACCTCTGGATATGATCTGGCCCAACCTTCTGTTGAAAGAATGCTCTTAGATTAGGTTATTCAGGGTCTGGTCAAGCTGAATCTTCATTATTTCAGCGGAAACCTGCCTTGATTTCTGAGAATTTGTAAGCAGACAACTGAAGGATAAGTATTATTGTATCACTGGACCATCAGGTCAGAAGCACACTACACAGAGAGATCTGTTGTTGGATGACCTTGCCCAAAAAAACATATGAATTCCCTACCTCACTCAGTTCTCCTAGAAAAGCCATTAAAATAGCTATTACCTGTTGGATGTTCTTCAACAACGCATTAATTATCTTGCATGTCTAACATTAAAAGGTATTCCATAGGTATTAATACTAGTGATGTGTATTTAATCATAATAACCGCTTTAAGAAGTGTTAAAATTCTGTCCAAACCATGTATGTTCTATTTTGGTACTAAAGCAGAAAATACTAATAAAAAATAAGTAACGTAAGAGAATGCATGGTTAAGTACTCAAAATTCATTCCAAACCAACAGGTAGATCACACATGTCTAACTTGTAGCTAAGGGTAATGATGAAGAAAACTAAGTGTGGGCTGAGGTTACTTTGCCTGTTACGGCCTTTTGCCAACAGGAATGTGAGATGTGGACATGCCCCTCAAAAGATACTGCTGGTCAGAAGAACCTGAACTGAAATGCACGCGGCACAAGAGTAGAAGTTGTTTTAAAAACTATGAAGAAGTTGTCTGAAAATACCAATAATTTCCTCACACCCTGACATTTCATAGAGATCGTTCAAGAACTGTCTGATCAGCTTCTGTTTAGGAAGCGCAGCTGATTTTTCACAGCCTATGGCAAAGTAGCTAAATTCAGCTGTAAGAGATACTTAGAATTAAATTGCTACAAACATACATGGATATATTCTCCTTTCCAAAAACTATTGTTTCAGAACAATGAATTAATTATTTCTGCACAAACCTACACAGATAGTGTCTTACATAGCTCAAGCATGCAGTGTTCCAAGTCTGGCTTATACAGATGGTGTCTAAAAATTCACTACCTGGATGTCACAAAAGTAGGCTCACACTCAGTGGACTGGAACAGGGAAATTTATGTTTAACATAATGGTGTTAAAATAACCATGGTGCAGAAATTGTGCGGAGCTAAAAAAGGGGCAGTTGAGATCCATCGCCCCATAACAAAATATAAACTATCACTGAACTTTAAGGTCTTTATTTTTGGTATCTACTCCTCATTTCAGAAAATGAGTTTACTGCTATTGGAAGATGACAGTTCCACTGATAGGCCTATTCCAGTTTGCAAAGTCAAGATAAACTTGCCAATGTCTCTAGTCAAGGAAACTCCAGCTTGCATCAATTTCTGATACATTTGGTGAGAAATTTTATCTGTCTAGGCCTAGAGAAAGGCACAGGACATCAGAGATTGTTGAGGAATTACATGAGGATGCCTGATAGAAATCTAACTTTTAGACAGGAAATCAAACACGATTTACTGCCCACTTATATGTTTTAATCTTACTCCATAATAATAAATGGTCTCTAACTATCTTTCCACAAAACACTGGCGGCTCATCACCTTACTTTTTGCTACCTTTTAAAGTATTGTGCATGTCATCCAGAGATGCTTAGCTGGCAGAGTTAGTGCCTCAGATGACTTAAATCCAGTTTTTCCTCATTCACATAGCTGCAGGGGGAATGATTTCTTAAAAGCCTGAGATTTTCTCAAGTCTGTAAGCTGGAAACCCTAGCCTCTGTAGTTGACTAATGTTGTGAAACAAAACCAAAACCAAAACCCAAACAAACCCAAACCAAACCCCACATCCATCAGGTAGAACATATCAAGCTGTGTCATGCTAAAATGTGCATGGAAGAAAGCATCCCCTACCTCCAGCCTGTGGGTTGACTGGCCTTAAACCTGGGCTTGGCACGACAGCCCCTCGTACAGGCGTCTGAGCTGGTGGTGCAGGAAGAGTGGTGTAAACCACCTGATGGTTAGCGGGGGTTCTTGGTATTGGGAGTTTTGCAGCAGTTTGAGTCATTGGCCGATGAGTTACATTCACTGTTGTCGGAGCTGGAAAAAGACAGACAGACCACAACCTAGGATGGAATTCCATGATATTAAGCTGATAGGCCTATTCCAGAGTACACACCTCCTTTGGAAAACTGACTCATCTGAGCCACGCAAGAGAAAAACTGTCTCCATGAAATTCTGTCTGAGAGAAAACGGCCTAAACAAACAGTAATTTTCACCAGAAATAATAATGCCAATATATGTACAAATTCCAAACGGAAAAGGTAAAAGGAAAAAAAAAGGTCCTGAATGTAAGCACAGCTGTGGAGAATATAAAAGCCACCACCAATAAGTCTGTAGAACAGATCAGTCATAAGACAATTCCAATGCCAACTAACTGTCAACAATCATCTACAGAAGAGAATAAAATAAAGGAAAAAAAAAAAAGGATCTATTTTCCCTTATGTTAGAAAGAAAAGAAAAAAAAAATCACACAGCAGACAAAATAACATTTAACTAGGGATGGAACCTCAATGGAACATTCACTCTGCCAAAAGGATTAATTGCCAAGTGCAGGTGGAGAGAGCTAGGAGTAGTGTTGCTAATGGTTTTTTCCCGCATTACTTAAATAATGCAACAGCTACAGTTTTATTCTCCTTCACTTTTAAAAAGAACTTTAAAAAGAAAAGTGTATTTAGTAACTTCTATGACCAGGAATTTGCAGGATTTCTTCCACCCCATGGAATTAATTGTTTCCAAACCAACTGGACTATCCATCCCTTCACTTCATCAGTTAAAAAAAAAAAAAAAAATTACAGGAAACTGACTAGAACGGAAGAGTAAAAAATGACTCAAATATTCTGAATATTCACCTGAAAAGATTAGCACAATGTAGAGCACACAAGAATCTGGTTTAAGAAAAAAAAAAAAAAAATAGCGCAGTCACTGCATTCCCATAATGACTTAAAATGAAGTTACCTGTAGGTAATACATGTATGGTGGTCTGGGAAGGTCCACTCGTTGGCACCCCTGTCTGCTGCACGGGGTTTGGCTGCAAAGGCTGCAAGGGGCGAGTCAAGGGCTGGGTGGAAATGCTCAACCCCGTAACAGATGTCTGGTTTTGCTTCTTGCCATCTGCTTTAAAACAAAATGCAGTTGTAGACAACAGCAAACAGAAATAAGAACATCACAGAGTTTTTAAATCTTTTTTTTCCCCTGTCATTAACAGATTAGCAAAAAAAATTTCCTAGCATGACATTTCTTTGATCTTTTCATTCTGCAAACAAAACTGTAGAAAATTCATGCAATTCCTCTCACTTTCATCATTCCAACCTTTTCCCCCCATACTCCATGATGTTCCATTCTATCATCACCAAGTCTGTGTATTTCATCCTAATTTCGAAACCGGAATTTAATGGAGCATTATGCCAAAGTCTTTAAAAGTTTCTATTAAAAAAAGAATAGTCTAAAACCTTAAAAGGCCTAAACACTGCAGTACTAGTTTTGTTTCAAAAAAGTGATAGAGCTCCCTAAACAAATCTTGTCTACCTTTGATCCTTACATCTGTTTGTTATTTGCTGACTCTTTCTTTTATCCAGTTGGCTAGTCAGCCCTGTTTGTTGCTGTTCTAAATTTCCATGCTATTTTCTTAAAGAAGGGAAATAATTTTGGTATTTATAGAAAACTTAAAAAAAGGCAATTTAAGTTGTTTTCTCACACTGATACCCCCCTCAACATGACTTACTGTCTTGTGACAAGTGACAAATAGTCTCTGGATCTATAGTTTACTACAGCAGTATTTTTTCCTGCTTTCATTTATTTGTGACAACATAAAATATTTATTTGAGTGCAGGTTTGTACGTAATCCAGCCTGTGCACAAGTTGAATAGAGAAATGAGAAGGTTTTGCCTGGATATTTCAAGTTAAGAGTAGCAGTGGGCAGAGAGAAGGCACCACCAAAATGGCAAAACACAAGATAAAAGAGTAAGTTAGGGGCACTCATTCAAAAAAAATTTGCCCTAGTAAAATCACATATCCAGTGGCCACTAATTTACTAAAAGAACACATAACATAAAAAGATACAGTAATACATATTTTACTCTTGAGACATCATATAAACAATATATTGAAGAACACATTTAGAAACTATCAATTAGGTATACTAACTAGATTTCAAAGCACTAAGAACAGGGTTAATGTCAGTGTAGCTTAAAATGATGGGGGTTTTAGCAGCTGGAGATTATTTTGATGGTCTTATCGACCTGTCCTTAACAAGCTTGAAGCTACTAATAGCTTGAGCAGTACCTTTCAAACTGCTATGTGATAAATGAAACACAATTCAAGACCATAAATACAATATAAATTGCAGACTATACTGTCTTTCCCCAGACTGAATAGCTGAGCTACTTCATCGAAGCCATTTGACAATAATATAATTTCTTTTTCTTTCTTTTTTCAACGTCTATAAGAAGAGCAGAAAAGGGATGCTCATTTTGTAAACAAAAAGTGAGATGTTCCCTGCTCTTTTATCAACTACCAGGTCTTGTGATTAGTTCAAGCTGCTTTTATTTTCCATGAGTATGAAAGATTTCCCAGGGTTCAACAAATTATTTGAGTCTGAAGAGACTCCTACAGAGATGCATACACCTGCTTGCTTTGAATACTGACAGACTGATGCACATTTCAACTGATACTGGGTAATTTAAGTGATGCGAGTGCATTCTTAGTCATGACTTAGAGAAGATATGCTCATCATCCAACTACTAAGAACCCAGGCACACTACTGCTGTTAAAATGTAGTTCAAGTGAAAATGACAAATGTGAAGGCTTTTTCTGTTTTGCTTTTGTTTTTAATCTCACACAGAATTCTCCAAGTTCACTTGTTCCTGACAAATCAAGAGCCCTGTGGAGATTCCAGTTGCTGGAAACTAGGTCAGGACTGTACCTGCCACAGGAAGTGATGAAAGACATCCAACTCGTCTTCACTAAATAAATGGAAATGAATAGCAAAGGCCAATTTAGCTATGCAAGTGAAAAATCAGCCAGAAAAACAGGAAGACTGGGTGCATAGCAAGCACAGGACTGAGGTTAAAAGTAACACAGGAACAGTTCCAACGCTAAATAAGCACAGCATCGTATTCATGAAAAATATGAAACTGGAGGAGACAGGACAAGCTGATTCATGGAAATGAGCATAAAATGGAAATCATTACTAGTGGAGGTGTAAGCAAAACTCCAAATCTAATACACAAAATTGCAGAGAAGAGCGGCTAATTTCCATGCAAGAAAATGGGCCTCCAGTTACAGCGGGAAGGAGTTTTAATCAGCATGCTAATTCAGAAGTGGTATAACGGAATTACAGAATAGCACACATACCATATGCATATAATCCAGGAAACTACAGATGTGTCAATCAAACAGCTTATAAAATAAAAATGGATACTTGCATGTATTTAATAATTTTTCCGACAAAAAGATAAATGCAAAAAAAAATGTGGAACATGGCTGGTTTTGAGAGCACACTTATGTATCTTTCCTAGATTACAAATCCACTTTAGTCTAGGGACAGGTATCAGCTAAATCTTAGTTGTTTTAGTATTTTTATGAAGTAATTTGATGTAGTGCACTGCATCAAAGAACAACAAGGGTACTGTACAAGTATTGCAAGATACTTGCAGACAGAAAAGTATCGAGATTACTTGGATAAAAGAATGACAACAATTGTTCTGAACAGAAATTAACAATGGTTTCTCAAACGTTACACAACATTTTCATTAATAATTTTTGCACACATCAGAAGGTGTGCACTAAATTTAGTTGCCAGTGTACTAAACTGGAAGATGCTACCAGTATGGAGATGGACCAAAATATCACACAGGAACAAAGCTGTAATTAAATAACAAAGCTTTTAATTACATATTTGTGTAGTGCAATGCATCAAATGACTGACTCCTCACACAAATTCTAAACAAACCAATCTGCGAGGCTGCAGACCATCAGTGAGAGTCTGGCTTCTGCTTTGCAGTGAAGAAACCCACAGGAGCTAACCTGGGCCTGAAAGTACTTAGAGAAGAGTTCTTATGGCTACATATGCAACCGTGGTGTCAATTTTTAATGGTAATTGTGAAGACATACTTTAGGCAATCCGGGAGGAAAAAACTCTCTGAGAGATGTTACTTTTGGTAAAAAAAGATTAGCTGAAATACCTTGCAATACTGTGACATGCTACTTTAAAACATACCATAAATTCATTTATATCTCTTGGTGTCTTTTACAGAATATTAAATAGGACTGGGTAGCTTAACCTTACCTGACAGAGCTCCACAGTCCAAGTGCAACCATCTTATCTTTTTGAGAACTAACCCTCAGAAGAGATGACACTGATAAAAGCTTGATTCCCTACACTATTCTGACTCTCACATACGCAAGTCACAAAATCATCAAAATCCTGGCTAGAAAGGACCTCTGGTGGGCACGTCCAACCTCATGTGGAAGGTGGACTGTCACCAACACTAAATCAAACGAGCTGAGGCTTTGCCTTGATGAATGTTCAGAACATTCAAGAGTGGAGCTTCTGCCATCCCTGTGTGCTGTACTACCTTCCTACTGAGATTTCTTTTCCCCTCAAGCTCAACCTGAACCTCCTGAACTTGCAGTTCATGGCAACTGCCCTTTGATATATCACCTGGTGCTGCTGAGAAGAGTTGTGCTCCACCATCTTTGTAACTATTCTCCAAGTAGTTGTAGACTGCTATTGCACTGTCTCTCAGTTTACTCTTTGCCAAACATGCCATGGTATGTCCATCTCTTCTCACAGGTCATGTACTCTAGGTCCCCACCATCCTGTCACCATCTACTGGGCCCTCTCCAGAGCTACCACAACTCTTCTGAAGTCAAAGAAGGGGGAGCCAAAACTGGACACCGAATTTCAGGTGTGGTCCCACCAGTGTCGATTTGGTGGGAATAATAGCTGAAATTTAAATGACAACACACTGTTGGCTCATATTCAATTCAGTGTCCACCATAGATCTTCTGCTGATAAAAGTACCAGACTGTCAGCTATCTGAACTGCATAATGTGTCTCTAATACTTGCGTACCACATTAACTCCTTTTGGTGGTAACATTACATTTCTCCCTCACTGAAAGAAATGCTACCACATCTCAGTATGATTTTCTATGTGTGTGTAATACAAATACAGAGCAAGTCAAAATATTAAGAATGAACATGTAGAACGTGAACGCACTGCCTAGGGAGATAGCTACTGAGGTTGTCTAGAGGAATCAAAATTCGGTGGCTGGACATCACAATGCAGTGTAAGGGCATGCATTTGGAGACTATGCAGAATTAAGATTTTTATCTCCAATAGTAGAAATATCAATTTTTCAATTAAGATGATAGTGCAATACCCAGCCTTAAGTACAGACTCTTAGTACTTCTCTGAAATACAATTCTTTGCTAATCCAATGCTAATTATAATTAGACCTGCCCACAGTTACACAAGACTTATGAAAATGTGTTCTTTTAGAAGATGAAGTGCATCCACACTGCCAAAGGATCTAAGAGCACAATTATATTTACTCTAATCTTGGCATACAGTCTCAAAGCAGAGAACAGATCTGCATTTTCTATCTAAACTCTTGCACACAATTTTTTCAGTTAAAAGATTAGAAGCTGAAGTAATCTAATGCCTGAATACTTACTGTAGAATTAAAAGGTCTTTAATTAATCAGTAAACAGAAAAAATAATACATCTAGAAGAACCTTCCAAAATATAATAAAGAATTCAAACATCTCAATTCCACAAGCTTAGCAGATTTAAGCATAGACAGCAACAATGCTTAAATTAAGGGAAAAGCAAAATCTTAAGGACTGTTTTACAGTAAGTAGAATTCCTTTTATTTAATGCCTATCAGAATTCTTTAATAACAGTCCTCTTTAACTGAAACACCAAGGAATAAAATACAGTAAGTAGAAACTGAAGTTTATTGCTTTCTAGCATTCAAGGGATGAAACAATACTTGTAGCTCAATTACCCCTGTGGCTAGCAAAATCTTTTTCACTCACCTTGAGAAGAGCCATCATCCTCTTCATCCAGTGTAAGATCAATGACACCTCCTGAATCACTTCCTGTGACCTTCCCGCTCTGAAAGACAAAACTCCTTTGTTTTGCAAAAGCAAATCCAGGGAACACAGGTGGAAAAGGGATACGAATAAACATTGAGAAGGAGAGCCCTCAGAATTGATGCACTTATTAGAAAGGAACTGATGAAATGAACAGGAGGAAGAAATCTCAGACAAATTTCCCAAGACTTGAAAAATAGGCAATAGTCAAGTGATTGTACTGTGGTATCAAATAATGTATTTTTAGCTTTATAAGGAACAAAAAAAAAAGATGACCAGCAGCATTCTGTGATTTTACAGATAAATAAATAAAAAATTGGTGCTATAGAGTATCTTTCAACTATGACTCTTAGTATTTTAACCCAGTTGTAATCTGTGCTTGCCTCTATAGGAGTATAACCTTCTGACAGAACAGTCACCAGGACAATACATCACTTCTCTTGAGACAGCTTGGCCTATGTTTCTTCTGTAAAGAAACTGACTTCAAAGTAACAAGAAGGGAAAACTACACTGGAACCTGTAATGCTTATAAAACGTGTCATCAAAAGCTATCAGAAAACTCTAATTGTATCCATCTTTTAAAAATAATTTCATTACTGCATTTTTATCCATTATCACAAATTTTAGCATTCTGTCATTCTACCTATGAAGTCATTTGTAAACCATCTCTTCAAAGACGATGAAGGGATCTTTTAAGCTATTGTGAAGGCTAAATGTTACAAAAACCCCTAGAGGACCATCAAACAAGATTTATCTTCTGGATCAATTG
The DNA here is from genome assembly GCA_028565335.1 of Limnodromus scolopaceus. Taxonomy (NCBI): domain Eukaryota; kingdom Metazoa; phylum Chordata; class Aves; order Charadriiformes; family Scolopacidae; genus Limnodromus; species Limnodromus scolopaceus. The sequence continues at coordinate 52,962,464 of JAOXNO010000001.1, read as the reverse complement.
CTGCTCCTTGGCTGTTCAGACCGGGGGGAACCAACATTTTTCTTTAGGTGATGGAAAAATACTGGAGGACATCCTATATATTTCTGTGTTTTTTAAATATACTTTGTAGGAAAAAAAAAATCTTGAATGATGTCAATTTCTAGTACCTTAAACCTGCTGCAAAAATTAGGAGTTTTTGTTTTTGTGGAAGAGATGATAATTTATTGTTGGACTGCTACCAGTTTATGGATTAGAGTAAACCAGGTTCCTTAGAACAGACAAACGGTTAGGAAAGGAACATAATTATCAAAATCTCTGAACAATTAACATGGAAAAAAGCATAATTTATCAACTCCACATGGCCTGTACAAATGCCAACACAGTAAATCCTACGAAGATTAGAGATTTTTCTGTGCGGACAGATGCAAAAAGCCTAAACATTGAGATTACTTGCTCTATGACCTTTCATTTGCGTAAAACTAAGCCTTTAAGGAGGTCCTAAACACAATTCTCACACAGACAATGCTTTGATGAGAGGGAAATGTGGTATGATTACTAAACGCAAAAAAAAAGCTGTGTCCAAATTATTTGTCACTGCATTTGGAGTGCCTGACATGACTGATCTCTTCATTATGCATTATTATAACCTCATTTCTTCTTGCCTTAAGTTCTAATGCTGCCACTGCTGAAATTCTGCTAATAACCTACATGATACACAACTTGAGTAAGAAATATCTAACTAATTAAATTCACAAGTGATAGGGGAGACCTCTATAGGGATTCTATCTTCGCTATACAAACACCTTTCAGACTTATTAACCACGGAATTCTTTGGTTGAATGATTTTTATTTCAAAGACTTTCCAGCTTCAGTTTTCTGAATATGATGAGCTGATTTACTCACTTGAAGCTTAAGTTAAAAGCCACATTCAAATAATCAATGATTATTTGATTAGCATGAAGCAAAGAGGAATTTCTTTTCAACCTCATAATCTTCCCAGTCAATGATGTATATTTTTGAACTCTGGGTCTTTCTGCCAGAAGAAAGCAGACTGAAAAATGTAAAGGGAGATTTATAAGGAACTGGAGAAAGAAAAAACAGCCAAACACTAAGCTATACATTTCTCCCCACTATAAAATACCTTAGTCTGAAGTAATTTCCTTTCAATTTTTCCTCTGCAAGGAAATCTAAATTCTTAGAGAAATACTCTCTCTGAGAGGTAACTGTTTTGAAGCCCTATTTAACCATGCCGGTTGAGAAAGTTCTTTGAATCGCCAAGTCATCAAGCGTCACTGCATGCCTTTTTTACCTTGGTGTGTCTGGATGGCCAAAATCTTGAATTAGTTAAACAGGCAACTATTAAATGCTAAATCCAATCAGCCGACGTGGTCTAATACATGTACTTCTCAGGAGGAAAGATCTTGTGGATTGCCATACTACTGAAGGTTTTCTACTAAACAACCCTGGTAGCAATCTCATCACCAGAACTATCTGTAAGTAGTTAAGTTCTTTCCACAACCCGCACTAGAAGTTGCACACCTGCAGGGCAGCGTTTTGAGAGGTGCTCTGTGGTACACCCCCAAGTCCCAGTTCCAGGGCACACACTCCAGCTACTACAAAAAGATGCAGTACTCCACACAGAGCACACATTCAAGCCCTGACTCCCCAGCCTCCCCAACTAGATTCCTCTAGTACCATTCTTGAATGAAATTCAGGGATACAGGGAAATGTTAAGGAAACCCCAAACACTGAAAATGCCACACACTGTGTTTCCTACCTAGGGGGAGTACAGTGCAGGAGTGTTGTCACTTACCACCTGAATGGTTAAGACCTACAAATGGAACCATCTGGAATCATCCCTGCCAAAAGCAAGTTTTCAGAAAATCCTGTGCCCAACTAATCAGGAAAATAAACCCACCCTTTTTGAGTATAATGACTATTTAACTCGGAAACTCTCTCAGGGAAATTTTTGTTGCTACAATGATTTGTGAAACTCCAGTTTAAAACTGAGCTATGTTTGAGGGAAGGCTAGTCAGAAACAACTGCTACTGCTTCTGTAAAAAGAATGGAATGGGATTCTGAGGAGGAGACTGCCATGAGATTCAGACACGTTGCTCTGAGCAAAATTAGAAACCAGCTTAACAAGGCTTGCAGCCATGAAGGCAAATGGAACCCTGATATTGGACTTTCTGTCATCTATGAACTAGCTTCACACAAATCTTTCAGCTCCTAGTATTAGATTTCAGCAAGCATGCAAGCATTTGGGCAGAAACTGGTAATGCAGAAAAGCCAAGCCGAGGCGAGGCATTCTGCTCTGCTACCAGTTTTCAGCTTTCTCCAAATGCAGGAAGCCAAAAACCTGAACCCGCTTCAGATGATCTCTGCAGAAGAGCACAGATGCAGGTGATACAAGCGTAACACCTTTTCATCAGCATAGTTACACTAGTGAAATAAATAAAACCATTTAGTAAGAATGCAAAACATATGCCTGGTGCTTTAGTTCACATATTGCCTAGCAAGTCTGAGTAACAGAAGATTCAGTGGCCTTAGAATATCAAATAAACAGAAACGGAAGCAAAATAACCACAGTAATACAAAATGATCTCTATTTAAAGATCACAGTTACAGAAAAACCAAAGCAAACAAAACCACAATCCCCCAAATCAGTGTTGTTTGTCAGAACCAGAGCACCAGTCTCCAAACAAACCAGAAGTGACCCATAAATCTTGACAGTTTACAGCAGCATCTAAGTACTTTCTAGTTATCAAAGTTTACACTGAGCTTCTGAAGAAACGTAAACTGTCAAACTCCTTTTTCTATCCTTCTTAACAGCTCATGTATTTTAACGTATATGCATTTAAACTCCAAATAAGTGGAAATCCTCCAAAATACTGTCATTCACACTGCCATTTTGGACCTGTTTTATTCATAGCTGATGTACTTTGTACATAGCTTTGTACAACCTGGAAGTAGCAGCATCATGAACTGAACCATCAAGTTAACCACAACTGTATCTGAGCCGCCTCAAATTTAAACCTTCCTCTGCTTTCATATAGCAGACAGCAGTGTAACAATCTTAACACAAAGCAATGCAACAAAAAAATCAAATTAAGTTAAAAATTAAGCCTAACAAATCCTACTCTGAAATGTCACAGTTTTAAAAATAAATGTGACATTTCTTTTTAGCAAGAGAGCAACAAAAATATAAAACTTCATCTTCTCCTGACTTCCTAATATTAATATAGTCACATCTTTGTTCTTCATCTGGTTGGTGAACTTCCATTTGCAATTAAGATGTTTTGCATAAAAACGATGTGTCCTGTAACTGAACATTTCATACTTCAGTCTACTGTAGATCCAGCACAAGAAGATGCATGCGATTTGGAGTTGAAAGGCAAAACACTAGGGGGAAGTAGGCAAGGAGGACTGCAAGGTGTGATTAAGAGCAGAAACAGAGGTGAAAAAAGGCAGCAGGAGGAAGAAAAAAAAAGGCAGCAGGGGAAAAGAGAACTACAAGCCAAGCAGCAGCTGAGCGTGCACCACCACAAACATGGAAGGATGGTACAGGTGTAGTGTAATGCTCTCCACTATTCCCAGTGTTGTGTGTTTTTCCTGAAACAGCCAGGCAAGGAGAAGGCACTTCCTGTTTAGAGTCTTGATCTGTTTTGAAAAATGCGCTCTTTAAAGAAAATCTTTTCAAGTTGCAGGTCTTCTGCCCCAACTGCTTCAGTTTGCAAGTCATACCCACTACAACTGCGTTTATCAATATGTAACTATCCCTGGGCTCTGTTTGCATGCCAAATGTCCCAGCCAACCATCCAACTTGACAAGTATGAAGGAGAAGTATTTTAATGCCAAGCACATAACTTGTGAAAGCAGCAAGTGGAAGAAAGATCCCAGAAGAGGGGCAAACCCAAGAGTAAATCCTCATCCCTTTCAAATATCTGAGTGAAACCTCTAAGTCCTGAAACAGGCTAAGTCATAACCTCCTCTGAACAGCACTTAATCAGTTAAGTGTGAACTGCTTTATAATGGATATGGAAGATACAATAATGAAAAGTATGTGTAAAATGAATACAACTATTCAGATTTGTGCATTTTTCTCACTCGAATTAATATAAATTTGTATTTCTACATGCTGTACTGGCTGCAAAAATTTTGCTGCAAAGTAATCTAGAGTACTGATTCTTCCGTAAAAGAAAAAAAAATCTGAAAATATGAATATTTTCTTTTTTTTACCATGAAAACTTCTAGAAGTAGTCTTTAATTTCTTACATGAAATATCTGTTCGTATTACAGTAACTACACAGTAATTACAGTAATTCAGGGTTTTCTACAAAAGGTTCGTAAAAATGATCTATACTCAGAATTTCATGCATTTTCCACTGCATATACTATGACAACATAACATGTGCTTTCTTCCAATCCCAAGCCCAAAAGTCTCTTTAACAAATAACGAAAGTACTGAGAAACAGAGGTACTGATATATTCATGGGGAGAAGTGCCAGGAAAAAGCAGCAATCATAGTTTTCCTAGGGGAAGAAAATAATTGTACAGTGACTTTCTAGAACCAATGCCATATGGACATTATAGAAATTAAAAAAAAAAAAGTGCAATAGGAAAAGAGCTCCTAGAAGTAATAAAAATCCTGAAACATGTTAAAAATGCATAAACACAGTGCACAAGGTCACCTGAATCTGAAATCACAATTAAGATTTGCAATAAAACCAATGTAAGTGCTTTATAATTAAGAACTTTCTTCCTTCTTTTGGAACACTGTCATTATGTCCCATACGTCATTGACTGCAATACCTAGTAATTAACCTACAACTTAGTCAATAGTAAATTAATAAAAGGAAATCAAAAAGGGATCAGCCTTGCAATAAAATGAAGGTCTGTCTCTGGTGTTGAAGTCATTCTGAAGCATCTGCCTATGGAAAAGCAGGGACACCAAGAAAGGCTGCTATCTTTTTTAATGTTCTTCCGCCTGCTGAGACCATTTCACACTGTTGTAAAATACTCTGTAGCAGCAGAAAGAAAATCACCTTAGCTTTGCTATCCAGTAACTTTTTCATGCAAATCAGATTGATTCATCATTTGTAACTTTGAGGAAAAAAAGAAAAAAAGGGGTGCATGTGTGTGTAGAAAAAAGCTATTCCAATTCCATGAGGAAAACAAATAGGAGACTGAATTTAAGGCCAAAGCATGTATGGTAGACACAATGTTAAGAAAATCTCCCACCATAACCACAGCTGTTAAATTTAACAAAGGAAGTAGTCGGAACATCACAGTGTATATATGTTAATGGCAAACTACTGAAGAAAACTGGGAAAGAAATCTCTAAAACGCAAACTGAAAAGCAAACGTTACCTCGTACATAATTTTATATTACAGCACACATACACACCCCAGCATGCACATTATTGTACCACATGAAAAAATCAAGAAGTAAATGTTGGTATTTTGAAGGAAGTTCTGAACGTGCACTTCTCTATTCACATATGATATATATGATTTAGAAAAGGTTTTGGTATTATATAACGCCACGGTTCAGTTCATCACATAGAGATAACAGTGCTATTCATTGTAATGCCACCTGCTTTTCATAAAGGAACATTTCAGTACGTAGAAGTGAAAAATGAGGGGGGAAAAAATGCAACAACAAAAAAAATACACTGTAAAATAAAAATGAATTCCAGGGTAGTAAAGATCAAAATTCTGAAGATTACGTGTGGCACCCTGACACAGTGCAGACAATTTTTTATTAACCTTTTCTACAGTAACAAAACAGAAAAAAATCTGGGGGTTGTAAAACAGACAATCCATGAAGCATCCCACCACCACAATCATACACGACGCACCAGGGCGTTATATAATAGCAAAATCAGTCTTATATTATGGGGAGCAATGTTAAAGATACGTTCTGGGAATGGCGCATGTGTGTGGGGAGGGTGGTGACACTGTGTTTATACGCATAAGGCCCACCATATGTTTTTAGTCATCCATATACAAAAATACAGACTTCAAACACAAATCTAATCAGCTGCGGAAATTATTTTTTAATACATTTTGGAGCATATTTCAGTCATTAACTGCTTGAATGTCAAGACTTATTCCTCCTTAACCTCTATTTTTTCTAATGAAGTAACTCCCACAAAATTAAATATTCCAGCCTTGCAAAGCTGACATGAAAACTTATTTGACCAGGTATTTGTCATCTCTTACCAAGATAAAAATGTGAATGATAATGCAATGAAGTCAGCATTTTACTGAGATCACAGTTTGCAGAAACAAAATTTCAGAGGGCTGCAATAAGTGTTTTGATAGTGTGTGGCTACATACCTGTGTAATACTCAAAACACTATTAACAGACATTTTACATATTGCATTTACAAGATTGCTGCGTTCCCTTTATTCAGTACTGTGCAACACTTCCTAAAGAACAAGAACGGTGCAAGCATGGAAAAAGTGAATAACCAGTCTTAGAAACCCCTATGTATTACATACCCTCTCATTTCTCTGATGCAGAGTAGATGTTGGTTCTGCTACCCCTATTAATAAGAATCATAAATCAAGAAGGCTAAGACACTGATTGCCCAAAATGCTGGTTTTAGACCCTAGCAATCATAATTCCAACCAAAAGCCATAAAGGAACACTTGACACAATGCTTAAAGTATTCCTCTACTGCTGTGATTTTGTTTTTCCTTTATCAAACAGTTAAAAGGGTATATAATAAACACATACATGCACACATGCGCACACACACGTCCCTTTGCTGGTTTTCTTACTCTTTTAAGGTGAAACATCTACCTTGTCTCCCCAAAGCCCACTCAGAGTTTCCCAGCAATATTATGTGGGATGGCCATCCTGGATGATGGAAGATCATCTTAGTAATCAATAAATGTATTTTTTATACTACTTTTCATATTAGCTTAATACAGCTTTTAAAAGCTATTATCCATGTCTGGTGTAATGATATAATCAGTTAGATTGTTTTAATATTCCTCTCAATTTTTTTGGTCTAAAATGACAAATTGGAGCCTAAAAAATAGAAGTATATTTACTTATTGTAAGCTACTCTCAGTAACTACGTATGGTTTAGGTAACATAGCTATGGTCTCAGGGAATAACAAACCACTTCAAAAAATGAATTAAAAAAAAATTATCTGAAAAATTCCCACCAGGATGTCATGTAGCTGAATTGAGTGGCTGTTGTAAGGAACAAAATTTAAGTGAATCCATTCTTGTATGACTTTCAAACTGTCCTCCTGCTAACACGTTTGTAATTCACATTTCTAATTAGTCGCAGGTAAAGGTTCCACCTCACAGAGGAGAGCTAGTTGCATTTTAAACAGCACAAACATAACCCCAGGGTCAGAGACAAAAATCAAATATCTTGTTTTACATATATAATTATGCATGTTTATTTTCAGTGACAAAACCATGAAATGCAAGGAAACATATTCATCAATAATGTTTCAACAATATAGATTTAAGAGCTGCTTATAAATTGTACGCTGACATATCCACTTTGTTCACATTGTTTCCCAACAGACATTCACAAAGTTTGTTACACATTGCAAAGTAGAGGGATAGGAGTTGTAAGTTTATTAACATTTTACCAGATGAATTTCCAACAGTCAGCAAAATAGCTTAAGTTAAACTGTAGTTCAACCAAACAAATCAAGGCATGTCAGAAACAACGGGAAATGGATAAGACACTGGTGGATTTTTGTTTTTTTTAAAAAAAACAAAACAGTACTAGCTGAAAAGGTGAAATGCACAGATGAAATTCAGATGGAAAAAAAGATTTACTCCGTAAGAGGATAAGGTGCATCTGCAGTGGGGAACAGGGAAGAAAAGACTATTCACCTGACCTGGTGTTTTAATAAACATAACATAATCGTTCTTGACAGACTGACTTTATGCCAGCTATTTTTAACACATCCAACCCCATTCAAATTTTTTCATTGTTATTTTATGTCACAACATAATAAAAGCTGCTTTCATAGACTCCCCGCGGTATACCATAGCTATACTTATATATTATATATATGTAAATCCTGTATCTATAACTGGGATTCATAATAAAATACTTAAAAACCATTCTAAAGATTTTTATATAATTAAAAATGCCTTTGCCTCTGTAACAATAATATTTACCCAATACATTAAAAGTGCTTGTCATGTCTTCAGAAATGCAATTCTAGGACCTGAGGCACTGGATCAGCCGTTGGTAAAATGACCGGGACTGAGTAAGAACTCTTAAATTTCTGTGTATCCAGGAAAAAATGGAAGTTGAGAGACTAACACAAACATAGTAAGATGCCCCCTCCCACATCCCCGTGGCCATTCTTTTTGGAGCAAGAAGCAGAGGAAGACTGAAAAAGTAGCAGCAGTCATACAGCAAAATCATATGCCCAAGCTGCTTACTGAAAACTTTGACTATACTGACCTGAACAGTATGCAACTATTGGTAAGTTATATAGCTCAAAATAACAAAAAAGAGATGTACCAAACTAAAAAACACAACAAAGCCAAGAATACATTCAATTTCAAAGCATCATTCCAATGCCTTACAGTATTTGACATTTGTGCACATTGGAGCTCTTCAGGGGGCACAGAGAAAGTGCATATAGTGAAGAATATTTACCTTCTAGACCTCCCGCAGTGTAGATCACAGTACTTTACAGTGGGGATGAATTATTTAAATAGCAATAAAAGAATAAAAAACTCAATGTGTTGTAAGATACTGTGCCAACTTAATAAAAAGTAATTACGGTACTCCTGGAAGTAACAGCAGAGATTTCCAAACTTACCAGGAAAAAGCACAGAAAACTTAAGTTCCAGATTCACAGCACCAGCACCAAAGCTTCATTATGAAAATGAGATGCAAAACTAAATATATGGATGTACTGTAAAAGGTTCCAGTCAGTCATTCCCCACTGTTTTCAGAGTCATCTCCATCAAAGGAAATGGAATTTAATCGATGAAATGGCAGCCATTATTAAAAAGAATAGTTTAGTTGACTTGGTTACAGCTAAGTGCTGGGTTTTGTTCAACTGAAATGAAATATACTGATTTTAGGAAAAGGCCTAATTAGAAAATTCAAGAGGAAAAGATCATAAATTTCTTTCAAAGTATATTTGTTACATTCAGATTTTTAAAGAGAATTTAAAATTATTAGATTAACAATTTTTTATAACATTTACAGCTAAAGTCTAAATTTAAGTTTAGACAAACAAATCGTAGTTAACCTGTTGGCTCACCAACATGCTTTACCTATAATGGAAACATAATGGAAAGGGGGGGGGAAGGAAAAAAGACACTCAGTTATCCTGCTGTTTGAGGTTCTCTGCTGATACTGCCATTAAGGAGTCCAATTCATGTCCGTTTTGATAGAATTCATGACGTTCACACAGTATAACCCTGTAATGCAATTAACAGGACTGACTTGAAATTTTATCTCACAGCTTAAAACAAAAGACCCTCTGCTGCCCCTATTACTGTACACAGAGCCAAGGTTCACTTTTCAAAAGCAGCAAAACACCCATTCTCTTTGTCTACTTTAGCTTTTCTAGAAAGGAAACACATGTAGGAAAGATTCATTTAACACTTTGGATGGGAGGGGGAACAGGAGAAACACTTTTCAAGTTCTGGAAGGTTAGAAATATATTCTGTTATTTATAATTAATTCAAATATTAGCAGAAAAACTTAGTGAACACTGAATTCACCTACTGTGAAGCAATAATACTTCCAGCCCAAACCAGGAATGCTTTTTCTCGCATACAAAAATAAAAAAGCTAGTAATACTGCAGTCAGTAGCTTTGAAGTATCAGGTTCAAACTGAAGGTTGTAAAAGGACATAGTATATTTTGGTGCCAACACAATTAGAATTTAACAAATGAGAAGCCCAAAATATCCAATTATGAGCCAAAAGAATGGAAGCCAAGTGATAATTAAAAAGAATCAGATACATGCCCAGATTGGCCGAAAGAGTCCCTTTTTCAACTTAAATCACCAACTAGATTTATGTCAAGGAATGAAACAATCAGCAATATGCTGTTACAGTGAGTTACCTAAATGCAGTTAGGACCAGAGCAGGGCATGTGGTCAGTATGACCACAGTATGCAGCAAGAGGGAACAGAAAAGAATCATCTCCTGGCAACATACTTTTCTTGTTTCTGCAGGATAAATGTTCAATGCCAGTACGCTGGAATAAACAAATACCCAAGACAAAGTCAGGAATATTTTTTTGGGGGTAAAAAACAATACATACCCATCTTGGTGAAAGTTTAGAGTAAATCTCTTCAAACAAGAAATTAGATTTGCCAGTCTCGCTGAATGAATTCTATGAATCCCTAAAATTTGGAAACCTATGTTACTCTAAATTATCCTAGAATAAATTATTGCACAGTTCTATATTTTGAGAACTGTTTGCCCTTTGTTTTTTCAATTTTTCTTCTTTCTAGACATTAGAAAGGATTACTTTCTCTACCATTTCCATCTAAGCTTGACAAAATCGAAGTCCTGGATCCATGATTTCCTTCCTCTAGTCATTGATGTCATAAGTTAATGCTGCAACTAAGGAAGTGTAGGATTGTGCACAAGTAATTTTTATATTAACAATTATATCTGATCAACTAGCTCAATCATTGTAACAACAGCAAATAAAAGTGACTGTAAACACAATATGCAAGATGAATATAGCACTTCCAAAACCTTTTAGTCTTTAACATGATCCATGAGAAAAATGAAACACTCTGTGCTGGTCTTACACTTTGGAAATGTGATGCTCTAAGTACGAATAACCTACCCAAGGCCACAAAGGTAAACATTATCAGCCAAGATCAAAACTCCAAAGTTCAGGCATCAAGTCTGCTGTTCAGACTATAACAAAGCGATAAATCTCCTTCAATATTTGAAAGTCCTTCCCAGCAAGGAAGTTCTCCATAGAATTAAGAGTTTATCGTTGTCAATTTGTCATTTCAGCAGGGATTCTTCTCTATCTTGCTCACTGCTGAGCAACACAGACACTTCCAGTGAAGTCCTTACTATGATGAACTGTGTTTGTGGGTGCGTGTATGCACACACATATACACATGCATTTCAAAGGGATGAAACCATTCTTATTTCATTTAGTTAATATAATAGAAAACAGTTTTAAATGCTACACTGTTTCTTCTTCCAAAGCGGACCTACCATAATTTGTGATCTGATGACCAGTTTTCCGTTTTTATTTACAGGAAAATTTCTCTATTTGTCAGAATCTCTGGTGAAAACCATGGCAGAGACAATAGCAGAGACAAACCATCAGATTCTCAAGTGTGATTCATTAAAAATTAACTACCACTAGCCCTCCTCATTTGTAATTTTTCTTCATTAAACAGCCTTTTAAACTACAATTTCATTTCTCTGACAAAATTCACATCCACTATCCTGAGTATTTCTACCCTGTAAAAACCTCCTATGGAAAATGTAACAATAGGATCAGTTTACTGTAGTGAACTAATCTAAAGAAGTTAACCACAAATAGTTATTTGGACAGGGTTTGGTGGGGAAGAACAGGATGTGCTTCTTGTGAATTATACTGTACTGACAAAGACTATACTGCAAAGACAATGTGAAATGTGATGGAAGAGGTAGGTGAGAGGAAATACAAAAAATTCTCTCACAAGATAAGCACAGATTCAACACTTCAACTCTAATTACTTGCCTTTTAAGCAATAAACCTTTCTCATCTCTTTTGAGAACGTTTTCCCCATTTCATGCACAACTGAAGAGATCCTAATTTTAGTATCATTTGTATCAAATAATGCCTTGGGAGAACAGAATGACTGAAATCCTAGCCAGAAATATTAAATTGGAAAAGGAAAGGCCTGCAATACAGGACTCATAGAGAAAAATCAACTGTACGGCTCACAGAGAAAATCAACTCTGAAGAATGTTGTGGATTTTTTTTAAAAAAGCAAAAAAAAAGGCAAAATCCTCTGGCAGGTCTGATAACAATTTGAACAGAGAGTGACAGCGTGGTCAAGCAATTCCAGGTGTTTTCATGCATATGTATATATTTGTAGTGTATCTGTGTCTTTCATTGAGCTTCTACTTTCCCCATGCTCTTCAGTAATCAAGTATTTGATTTGTAAGATGCTACATTAGTGCCAGCAGGCACAAATCGGTATAATAAATACACTCTTCACAAAATGTAAAAGCCATGCACTTAGTGAAGAAAGCATAGCTCTTCAGCTAAGTGGAAATCAATATCTCCCTTTCATTTTTTTAAAATAGCTCTGCTCAGCCACTTAGAGTCCCAGCTGCCACAGAAAGTCATACAAACTCCAAGCCCTGCTCTGTTTAAGTTTCTGTTCCATAGCTCACTTCAGGAGTGCGAACAGGATACTTCTCGCTGAACTAGACCGTAAGAAATTTCGTTAGTAGACCAAGTGAAAAAACAAATCTGATTATTTTTCCATTTTAGCAATTCATTTGAAATCAGTTCCATTACAGAAGCATCAAGTCATTGGTTCTTGTTTTATCACACGCTTTATAAAGACAGGTTCGTTACAACAGCCTTGAAGGGGACTGACAGTTAGGTTCCCACTGGCCACGTTCTTGGGGAGAAACACCTTGGAAGAACTGTGGTTCAACAAGGCAGGGCTTTTGGATTTCAGAGCTGGGTGTCCCTCAGGGACTAAAGTCACAGAATTGGTGTCAGGTGGCACCACAGATTTCTTAGGGAATAAAATTTTGCTTTGTTCTAGAACAACATGGTTTATAGAAGAGGTGGAGGCACCAGATAGCGATTCTTTTATCACTTCATTTGGGATCTTGCTATATAGGCAATTGGGGGAGTTACTCTCCATTATATCTGACCAAGCCCTGTAGCGAACTTCCGCAGCTCCCCAGTAGTGTCTAATAGCAGACTCGGAGCGATGGCCTGTCACTGCCATTATTTCTCTAGGCCCCAGTCCTGCTTCACACAGTAGCTGGATGGTGGTAGTTCGGAGAGAATGATTGGTATATCGTTGAGAGAGCCTGGCTGCCACACTTATCCTGGGCATCATGGTACCTAAGTAGTTCACACCCATCGGTTCTCTTTTGTACCAGACAGGCTGCTCTTGCATTTGCTCTGATGTTAGCTTTAAAGGATGCAGGTAAAAGGCAGGGGGCTCTGGAGGCAACTTAGACAAATAAAGCTCCAAGGAAAAAACAGGACAGTTTGGGTCCCCTGGCATATCATACATTTTACCCATTTTATGAGGATCTTCTCCATTTTTTCCTTTGCCAGGATACCTAAACATAGCATATCGACGCCCGTTCTTGTCCTTCTCAACAACAAAAGCATCTGGAGCCAGATCTCTTAAAATTTCCCTCCCTCGTTTGGCAAAATGCAACTGCAAATCAAACCACACCTTGTTGACGAGTGCCAGTGGACTGTGCAATCCCAGCACACCAGATTGTTTAATCTTACGCAAGTCCTCGGCAGCTATAGGAGGATGGTGGTGAGTCTCATCCTTCCCCTGCATGCGCAGCATCTTCAGCACGCTCACAAATACCATGTTTGCACTAGCAAACTCTTTGTCCTTCATTAAGCAAATCTGACGATTATAAGGTGGCATTTTGAGATGCCGGTTTAAGCCAGCACGCATTGACTTGTAGCTTGCCACACTGTAGGTATTTCCATCATGATTCCTTACTGTGTAATAAAACTCTCTTAAGATATCATTGAGTTCACTTACTGGGACCAATTCAAAGCTAGGATCCTTGCCATTTTTGGCCAGCCATTGTTTTAATAGGTTAGCTGCCCAGCCAGTCTGCTTGTGGGTGTTTTTGATGCTCTTAGCATCCTCTTCCTCTTCCTCCAAGCCAAAGAGGACATCCTCGGGGAAGTTAAAATTCGTCTGTGCTGCTTCTACCGCTTCTTTATTTTCTGATGAAGTCTCTTCCTGTTTCAACTGCTTTTCGAAACAATTGATCAAAGTTGTACCATCAAATATGCCACAGGTATACGGCACACAGCGAACTACTTTTTGTTCTGAGAGCTGTGAAGTGCGGAGTAATACACAATATTTTGGATTTTACATAACAAAAAGCAGGTGGCATTAACTGGATTTTTCAAATGATATGGCATGTCAATTCCATACCTCACTAGCCAATTAAAATGCATCAGGTCCTTCTTTATTAACCATGGCATTACACATGCTTTAACTAATTTGACTGAAAGCAAACCTAGTAACATACACTATAACAGAAGACTGAAAACCGGAAAGCATCACGTCTTTTTATTTCCCTCCTGCTCACCTTCCATTGCTGAGTACCACTATCACACACAAACTCTTTTTCTAAAAATCTTTTCCGGGTTTCAGGCTCTACCAAAGAAGAAAAATTCTGAAATATGCAGCTTATATTGAAAATTAAGTCTTAAAACCGTCTGTCTGTCATCCATTCTGGTACTGAATTTCCTATTTATCAAGTATGGACAAACGTTTTAATAGCTATAATCCACAGGTATCTTTGAAGTTCCAAACAACCATTCTTTACAAAATGCCTTAGTAAAAATGCTGAGTGAGCCACAGTATATACTCTTGTAATACTGGTTATTTTTGCCAGACTATTTCTGTGAGGGGCGAAAACCAGAATCTTGTCCAGTATATTTTCTTCTTGCTTTAAAATACAATTCATATTTAACTGCACCTTGAAACACTATTAAGTGTGGGAATTCTGGCTAGAAGAAATTAATTTTATATCCCTTAATAAAACAACTACCAGTTAACAACAATGTAACTATGAGGTGCTTTGTGAAATATCTGTATACAAAATTAAAATTAATTATGAATAATTTTACTTAGCTTAATGTCAACCTTTAAATTTCAAAGCAAGTTCAACAAAATCTTAGAGAAGGAAGCCAGAAGTACTCCAAGTTGTCCTTTATCATGAAGTAGTTATTTCTGAAGAACGTTTCTTTTCCTTTTTTTTTTTTCTATGACATATGGCAACGAAGTATTAACTTCTGGATGAGTGCGGAAATGAGAGAGCTGCAATAATTTACAAAATATTTGTAGCTCTAAGTTCAAGCCCCTCAGGCAAAAACTGGGCAGGGTTTTCTTTTGTATGTTAGCTCTGTTGTATCAGACAAGTTTTTAGTGTGATCCTGAATTACTAACTCATCTACTTACGTAAACCCCATCAGATAACTTCTGAAAAGATTATCAGAAGCTCATGCTCCAAGCAACACTCTGGATCAGAAGAAGAAGAAAAATACAAATGGACAGAAACTAGAAAGGATGGCACAAAAAAGAAACTAAAATTGTTTCATTATGAGCACTAAAGAACTTTTCTCCTGTGGATTGTAACTTTAGAATTTTATAGAGAAAAATAATCAACAACCTACCTGTGGTGTTCCCTCAGCAGTTCGCTTGTTTGCCGAAGTATCTGTTGGTGGCCTGCTTGTCTGGTTGTCTGAGGGGTCAAGAAATTGTTCATTTGCAGTATGTAATCAGTACTAAATACCGCTATCCACTATATAAATTTGGAGGCAATTTAGTTTGATACTAAATATTCAGTACATGGCACATTTAACATTTTTCAGCCCTAATTTTCAATTTTAAGTGTTCAAGCGTGTTTACTACCATTTTTCAGAGGGAACTGAAGATACAGAAAAGCAATATGACACTTTCCAGCAGTACATGTTCCCTTCCTTAAAAGTCTGACAGTTTATTCAAAATATTTTATGAAAAATTCCCTTACTTATCTGGGGACAAAACATAACTCCAACCTCTCCTCCTTCTGACAAGAAGGAGGTAAACTGACAAGATACTAAACTGAAAAAAGTTACCATTTTCAACATTTTTGTACAAAAACTTGACTGAATAAAGGATGGTTAAGCAGACTGCAAAATACATAACTGAGACGATTTGTGCAGGGAGACTGAGTATCTTTATTAGCTCAGCCAAACACGTATCTACACTAGCAACTTAAGCAGAATTTGCTTGAGTATTTGATGTAAAAATTTAAATTAAAATTCTCCCTTCTCATTCCTTTTCATTTTAACCAGAGGTTATCAGCAACAGTGTTGGCCCAAAGCAGTGCTTCAATTCTGGTGAGAAAACTACTTGGGTATACACTAAGGCTACGTGAACTGCAGAAAATGAGACATTTTTGGATGCATACGTTCTTCCTTTGGTCACTATGCCTGATCTGTCAGATTTTTATGTTGTATTAAAACACTGTATTAGCTTTAGAGCCAACAAAAATCAATACACAAAGCATGTAACTGTCCAGCTCCATGGAAGATGTATTTTAACATAGGCAACTTAGAGATGGGAAACTGAAATAAAACTAGCTGTGATGTCAAGCTCTGCTTGAGTTCATTTTAACAATATATTATGCCAATAAGAAACTTGCTATAATTCCAATTCACTTTGAAATCTTGAGGACCTCTTAGAAAAAAGTTTTCAAGGTATGTAAAATCAGAAGTGCAGAGAATCATGACATCATGGCCAGAGATGGAAAGTATTTTAAAATAATCTAGATACCATATTTGAACATTCATTGTGTTCACAGACTTTGTACTAAATACAATAAATCTACTTCTTTGGAACTAGTTTAGTATCCAGTTGTGTTTTTTCCCCCATTTTGTTTACTTTTAAGTGTTGTGAAAATTAAGTTAATAATTACACTTTCCTTTAATTATGTCTTTGCTGAGAAAGGCAGTCAGATTATTTTGAGAGGCTGTATTAAAAATAGAATATTAAGTTGTTCGTGGTACAATAGGAGTTTCTTATTTCATGCTAGGAATGATATTAATCAAGTTCTGAATAAAACAAAGCTTACAGAGCCACACTGCTGACTCCTAAGGGGAGACGATTTTCAAGAATGGCTGAAACATATCCATGACAAAGATGATTTTGATCTTGAAAATTTAAACAGAAAGGCAACCCAGAAAAAACATCTCAACAAAATACATTAACAAACAAATTTCCACTGGAGTGGAGTTTTGTGTTTCCCTTTGACAACTATTTTCCTTTCCCGGTGTCAACATTCAAGCATAACTTACCAACTCTGGGCGCTGTAACGGTGGCTGGTTCAATGGGAGCTGTACTACTAAATGCAGAAAGGGGAATCTTCATCTGTAGGGGAGCTCGACTGCTGGTAGCATTATAAAGTCCTGAAGTACCCACTGTGGGCAAAGAAGTCCTTGTGGCCTGGGCAACAGGATGTGCAGCAGAAACAGCCTGTACTGCCAATGTTGTGCCTATTGACCCAGCACTGGCTGGAGAGTTCCTTTGAATACCAGGACTGGACACAGACGGGCTGTTATTTGGTTTAGTTGGGTTAGTTGATGCCAAAGACACTGTAGGTTTGGTAAGGCTACCAACTGTAGATGAGCTTTGTACAGATATAAATTCAACATTGCCTGACTGCTGGTTAGTTACCAAAGTCCCAGTGTGGCCTTGCAGGAGCTGAGGCTGGGATGACACTGCAACAGGTACATGCAAGATTACAGGCAAAGACTGTAATGAGACAGACACTGACTGAGTGCTGCCACCGGGCACTTGGTTAGTGCCCACAACCGTAGCTGTGTTAGCTGCAGGAATAACTGTTGTTGTCAAAGAGCTGGTGGAAGTCACTGGAGTCTGAGGCTTAGGATGTCCACTGACAACTGCTGGAGGAGCAGCAAGACTGGAAGCTGGCACTAAACACCACCACAAAAAAAACCACAAAACAAAACAAAAAGAAGTTAAGCATTTGAACCAAGTGAGAAGTTTCACTCCAACACAACAAATGGAAACAATTAATGATGAGGGTGGTGAGTCACTGGAATAGGTTGTCCAAAAAAGGTGTAAATGCCCTATCATTTTAAGTGTTCAAAGTCAGGCTAGAGAGAGCTTTGAGCAATCTGATCTAATGAAAGATGGCCTGGCCCACAGCAGGATGGTTGGACTAGAAGATCTTTAAAGGTCCCTTCCAGTCCAAACCATTCTATGAAAAATGTGGTATATCATTAATTTTTTTTTCAAAGGAAGGCCACAGATACTCTTTTTCTGTTCTACACTCTGATATTCAATGACCTAAAGATACAGTCAACACTGTATTTCTGCTTGAAAGAACTATAGATAAACGGCAAAAAATTAGGATATACAAGGAACTATGACACACACAGGTTTGAAGAAAGATCCAAGATTTAACTGTTGAAAACACATGAAATACAGCATTTTAAACACTCATTACAGAAATGGTAGAAAAACTGGTCTTTCAGAAAACACAAGAGAAGAAAAAGCAAGTCAGTTATGACTAACTTGCTTTGTATAGCTAGGACCCTGTATCCAGAACATTCTACTGCAACCAAGGATTAATGTGCCAGAGAAGATACTCGCTGTTATGCAAAAAAATTTCAGGATTAAATCTAAAGATCAGGAGCACAAAACGATACAGAAAGCCAGTATACACCTACTATGAGATGACTGTGTGGATAAAATTCAGCGTTCAATATTACGTAAACTATTTTTAAAACCAAAGATAGTAGGACTACAATGAATTTAATTAATGGCGGTTTTGATTCTACACTCCCTATAAAATTTTAATCTAGGAATTCTGTTTTTCAACTTGATTCCCTTAAGAATTGGGGCTTATGACTTCCTTTAATTCCCCACTCAACTTCTGTAGCCATTAGGTAGAAGGGAAGATCTCAGTATCCCATTATGATCAAGTACAAAAAATGGCCTCCGAGTCGTACGTTTCACTTCTTGGCAGCTGAGAGACTGGAAGTTTTGCTGCCATATCCAGCAAGGAGTCTGCTGAGAACATTGTTCTGGTTTTGCCAAATCAACACATTTTTTCCCTTACCCAGTGCCGGAAACCACGACAGCACACTACACAAATATAGACTGGGAGTGTGGTAGGGGAGCTTAAAATAATGACTTTCCATGTAAGAAAAAAAAAAGTCATAAACCCAGTTGTGCTCTGCTCAGTTAGTTACTTGTTTAATGGAAAGCAGTAAAACTTGAAGTGTGTTGGCAGTCCATAGGCAGTTTCTTACCTGCATTCACAGGGGCTTGAAAAGTTGCTGGTGTGCTCTCTCCTACATTCCTCTTTGACTCCAGCATCTGTCTCACTGTGCCAGCATTTCTATGGAATGAATTTTCAGTTAGCATTTCTCAACGAGCGACACTAAGTATAATTATGAACAGTACAATGACGAAAAAACCCTTATTTTACAGCTATTCCTTTAAATGACGTTTTCTAAACCTATTTATTTTCTGCCCCCCATGCAAATTAACTTTGGATATTCCCCTGCTAAAAAAATAACACAGCATTATTTGTAAATTTTCAAGTGCTTGCACCATGTTTGCCTTTCATCATAAGAATTTTCCCTTCCTTGAAATTTAACTTTCTTTTTTATCCAGTATTTTTAAACCGTTGAAACAACATTCATTTCAGTTTACCTAAGAATGGATTCAATACTGTCCATTTATGACTTCTGTGAAAGAAAATAAAATTTTACAATTGAAGAGCAATGAAGGAAAAGGAAGAGCACCTTAATTAAAAAAAGTAGAAGGATTATTTATTAGATTGGATATCTCAAGTTTCCTATTGTAAATTTTAACATGGTCAGTGATGTGGTTTGCTTTACCGGTAAGTTGCACTGTTGGTGTTTGCAGTGTCACTTGCTGCTTTCACTGGAGACAGAGGTGCATTTGGTGCATTCTTTAAAAAAAAACAAACAGAGAGAAAAGCCGTAACAAAAAAACTGCAAGTCAGCTTGCAAACTTATGCTTTCATTGTATTTCTTATTCATTCATTTCTGTGTTAGATGTAGATTTCCTAGAGCCAACACTGCAGGAGAACTTGGCATGTTTTACAACCCCTCAAAATCTCCTTGGTCTACCTGCCTGCCTCCCTCCCTCTCCTACATCCTCCCTTTTTATAAGTCTCTTGTCTTCAGGCTTTTATAGCATGAGAATTTCTTCCTGAATGTTAATGGACTTTTAGCTGCCACTTCCCTCACCATAATTAATCCAAAATATTCATTCTAGACACAGAGAAATACTGTTGTTTGTATCCATTCCTCTCCTCTCCCTCCTCCTCCCCCAAAATCAAGGTACTGGGAGATTCATTCTTATTTACTCTGTACTCTTCATATTGAAGTAAATTAGATTTACTTACATAGTTTAAGGTGCTTTCACACTAACAATGCTTAAAGAACCTTCTGTACAAATCAGAATTGCATAACAGATGTTAAAAGATTATTCTTTCATATCACTGCCTTTACCAAACAAGACAAACCTAGTTTGTGAACACCATTGAACAAACAGATCCCATCTTTCTGCGAATAAAATTTCTTTATTTTTTGACACAAAGTTCAGGCTAATTCAGAAAAACAAGTGTAACAAATCTAGTTCTTACTTCCTGTCTTTTCTTCAAGTCCTCCCTGGCTGCTCCAAACCGCTTTGTCAATCTAGCAATTTTAGCCTAAATGGGAAGAAGATGAAAACAAACAGACCCATAAATATCCTCCCCAAGAACCATCAAAGAAATTATACAAACTAAAAATATACATAATTAAGACAGAAGTCAAAGGCTATTTTCGTATTAGGGGAAATTATTCTTCCTTGAAATACAGAACAACTGTATTACTTCAGAGCAGCAGAAAGACCCACACATGCATCACAATCAAGGTATCTTAGTTTCCTTCCCATTCGTAATTGCACAAACAGAATCCATCTTGCAGAGGTTCATGCAATATTTTGCATGAATGAAAGCAACTGAAAGCATTTGGCTGTTTTAATAAATTATGTACCAATCATATTGTTAACACACCCCTTTTTGTCTTTCCTATTATCTACTCTTACCCCATTTATCTTATTTCTCCCTCTCACTGATAGACTACATACCACACACACCTTACTGTGAGCTTTCTTTTACTCTATTTGATGTTCAGGTGTCAGGCTGATTATCTTCTTAAGCGCCATTCTTAAATCTTGTCTTTTACTTACTGTGTTTCCCTCAATATACTATTTGGTGACCATTCCTTCTCTAATTACCTAAGCATTACAAACTCCTAATTTACCCTGTCTAGGCTGCAGTTCTGATGGCTGACTTATTCTAGAGGCAGTAGCTGGGCCACTTGTTCTAAGCAGATACTTTTTCTTCTACTGCACAGACAGAAGAGTTAAATTATTTTTATGAACTCCTGCAAACACTAGGTTAGCACTAGAAGAATGGAAGTTTTAAAAAATCTGCAAGTTTCACATACCATGATTTCAGAATTTCTTAAACTAAAAGGAGCTGGTCCATTTAGAAGCCTCACCTCACGTCTTTTGCATTTTAACAAGCACATAACAAAGCTACAATTATAATCTGCCTTTAATTACATTTGTATTTCAATTTCTGCTATCTTTTACCATGTAGAGATATTTTGGAGCACCTTGCATAACAAAACCACGTAAGCTTAGATTTTGAGTACACTAACATCAACACATTGACAGCCTTATATGATGTTATTAATTTGACACTGTAGTTGATGGCTAAAGACACTGATGAATGAGTATACTGAAAGAGGGTTAGATAGCACTTAACAAAAAGTCAACAGAAAATGTCTAAGGCAGCAAGAGGGAAGAGTTATGTAGTACAAACTCATCTGGCAAACTCTGTACTTTTTTATGTTAAAAGTTAAATGGCAATCCTGCTTTGGCAGGGGAGTTGGACTAGATGATCTCTAGAAGGTCCCTTCCAACTCCCAACAATTACGTGATTGTTCGAATTTGTTATGACACAAGCTTTTAATTGTCTTGTCACTTCGAAATTCTTTGATTTTTGTGATGTTCCTCATGTCACCCCTATGCACATTAATTCTATAAAGAATGCAAGAAAGCATACTGCATTCAACACTAGCTATTTGTTTCCTTGCTAGAACATCATTACTTAATTTCTGGGGAAATAACATGAATAAATATTACATGATGTTTCTTTGTTTCAACATTCTACAAAGTCCAGTGCCATCATCCTCTCCTTTCTGCATTTTTCTGTTTTTAAGCAAATTTCTGGCTTCATAAGAGGCATTAGATATTTTCATACTTTACGTTTATTTGAAGAATGTCTACATGGAATAGAAGAGTGGAAAAGCAGTTTACTAACAGCTGAAGAATCAGTTTGCAGAAGGAAGATTTGCTCAAGGGTTTTTTGATGATTAATAGGTTGTTTTTCTCTGAGTAGACAATTAGAATCTTACAATTCAAAAGCAACATTAGTATTTGCTGCTTGTCCCCCCTTCCCTTTGTGGAGTCAAAATTGCTTCCCTACTGATACCTACAGATGACTTACTACTAAATGTTGAGGAACCTATTTTTAAATTTGACTCTAGTATGCAGTTCAACACACAAACACTCACCTGTAGTTCAGTAAGCACAGTTTTATGTCTCTTGTTACATTCTACTTTCTCTATTCGGGTTTTCAAGTCCGCCAGAGTCTTGTCAAATACAGCACACTGTAAAGCAGTAAGTTTTTCTTCTAACAGTCTCTGGATAACCTGCAAAATAATTATTATTAAAAAAAAAAAAAAGAAAAATAACAATGCAATCCCAGAATTTGAGAGACCATCTATAAAAACATTCTCAACCATTAACAAGTGTCCCCCTACAAAAAGAACAGTGACAACAGCTGTGGCCTATCAATCAAATAAATCTACAGTCACCAGTAAGTATGTGGTTGCACATCTAAGAAAAGTTTCTACATCTATTTTGGCAAATACAAATGGTTCCTCTTTGCCATTAATTCAAGAAATTAATTTCATTGCAGTAGGATAAGTGTATAAAACCTTATTACATATAGAAAGAACCGTAACAAGATATTTTCATTAAGGGCTGTGTTCACACCAATTTATTTTTCCTCTAATTTTTCCTGTTCTTGAGAAGGACACTGGCATTCAAACAACAGAAACTAAAGATATTCAACAAAACTTTATTTCTGAGATGCATCTTCCCCTAGCAGAAATGTCTTGTGTTGCTTTTCTTACAGAAGTTAAAAATGGAAAGAGACTGATTTCTGCAAAGTTTACTCAATACACTTATTTTCCTTAGGAAACAAAAACAAACAAGCAACAAATGTGGTTCAGTTTTCTGCATTCTACATTAATTAAAGTTACAACACACACTACCTAACTAAGGGAAGAAGGGTAGAATTTTTTTTTCTTCAAGACCATAGGTTTCTTTACATGCCAATGGTGCAATCACGTTAAAGAGCTCTATAAAAATCTTCAAGACACTATGCTGATTGTACTCCTGTTTGCAGATGGACTTTCTTTAAAGGTAGGTACACAATAAAGCGCACCACATATAAACCTTTACCACATTGCAACACCTCCTTTGTGAAGATTCTCCATCTATAGTCACACCAGCCTTAAGAATTCAAATATTTAAGACATTTCAAATATAAGACTTCGAGTATAGTTTTTAAATTATATTTGGTCCCCTCTTCAAAGTAGGGCTATATAGGATTTTATATGAATTAAGCCACCTTTGTTACTTGAATCATGTCCAATTTTCAAGCACAAAAAAGAGGAAGTGTTTGGGGGGACATGGAGTGTGTGGGAAAGGATGGCTAATTCAAAGATGGTAAGCCAAGTGACACATGTGTTTGCCCTCTTCACTCTACATTTCCATCCTACCTTTTGTAATTTCTCATCAACATCCTTCCTGGCTGTAATTTTTACTTGAAGTTCTGCTTCATAATCTTCTGCTATGTACCGACGACGTTTAGAATGAACGCTATCCATGTCCTCAGATTTGGAACGTTTTCTCCTTGACACTTCACCTGGAACAATTAGATATATCTGCTCGTGAGGAACCTTTGAAAAAACAGGTTTCTGCAGAATGCTGTGATTATTACAAAGTCTCATTTCTCCCCATTTTAAGCATTTTCATCCTAAACCAGTAAGAATGCTAACCCTGAGCCATGCAGTAGCACCACATATTAGTAGCAAGTGACTCTGTGCAAGGGGGTGGAGGCCCCCATCTGCTAGGGACAGGTGACCTGTGAGAAAGATTAAGGCATTGTGTAGGTGGGAATGGGGTTAAGAATGCCAAAGCTCACCTTATGCTGTATCTGATGAGGGACACAAAGGGCAACAAGAAGGGCTTCTACCAGTATACCAGCAGCAAAAGGAAACTATGGAAAATACATCCCCCTGCCTGCTGAATGAGACAGGGGAGCAAGTGACAAAGGATGCAAAAAAATCCCAGGCACTCATTCCCTTCTTTGCCTCAGACTTTATTGAGAAGACTTGCCTTCAGCAATGCCAGCTCCATGAGACCAGTGGGACAGTCTGGAGCAAAGGCAGACTTGCTGTCAGTGGAGGAGGGCTGAGTTAACATTTAAACAAACTGGACATACACAAGTCCAAGCCAGAAGGATGCACCCAGCAGTGCCGAGGTAGCTGGCTGAGGTGACCACAAGGCCACACTCAAGCTCTGAAAGGTTGTGGCAGTAGCAGAAGATTCCTGAGGACAGGAGAGACATTTGCTTTCTTCTAATCTTGAAAAAGGGCAAGGATGCAGAGAATTACAGGCTGGTCAGCCTCATCTCAATCCCTGGGAACATGATAGAGCAAGTAATTCTAGAAATTACCTCTAAACATATTAAGAAGGTGGTGATGGAGAATAGTCAGAATGGATTTATCAAGGGAAAATCATGCTTCATCAGCCAGATAGCCTTCTATGATGAGATGACTGGCTTGGTGGATGAATACTGATGAATACTGTTATGCTTTTGACACCCAAAACATCCTCAGAGACAAATGCATGATTTTTGGCCTAGAAAAATGGACTGGGTCAACTGCTGGGCCCAAGGACTGTGATTAGTGGCAGAAAGTCCAGTTGGAGCTCATCACTAGTAACGTACACCAGTAGGAGATACTGGAACCAACACTA
>JAOXNO010000001.1:52910283-52923094 GCA_028565335.1 Limnodromus scolopaceus | reverse complement strand
TATTTTTAACACAAAATAAAATACAGTAAATGCAGAGTAAAATGAAGGCCACTTCCTTTTAAAATTTGCCAAGAACATTGAACATCAGAATACCTTTATATTGATGCATCCTTACTTTTTTCTTAAAAAAACACTGAATTAATACGATTAAATTTTCCAATATATTTCAAAATGTTTACTTTGTATCTTAGGATATTATCCAAAATCTAGTTTAAAAACAAAGCTGTAATACATTTCTACAGTGAACCTGTATGAAAAAAAGGCTTCTCAAAATTCCATTGTTAGATTGTTAGAGTAACTCATGCATATTTTCAGCTCAATTCCACAATCTTTTGCAACCCAAGAACATCCAGTAAAAGCTACCCTAAATGACAAAATTATACGCACAGATGAGACTAAAAGATGAACACCAAATGCTGATTATCAGCTAAATATCATTTATCTTTGCAGATCAGCCTTAAAGCTTTTCCAGCCATACCCACAAGGGAGCACACTGCAGCCAAGTAAGAGAGCTCATGTGAGAGCCGAGTAACAGAAGAAACAAATAAATCAGTAACCAGTCCAGACAGGTTTGGTCATATCCATGCAAGCCAATCAGCAGCCATCTGATAAATACTGCCTTCCAGTCTGTCAGAGGGGCAAGGAGGTTGCCCTTCAGAGAGCAACGCCAGAGCAGGTTACGTGAATTCAGTCTTATGCAAATAAAACATTTAAAACTAGTAGCGTTCCAAAGGAATGTTGGAAATCTCCCTTTACAAGTAACACCACAAAGCTTAGCTACGTTTGCTATGCACCTCCCTCATCTGATGCTTGGGTATTTTCAGTTTTTACTCATCGTGTGACCAAGTCACAAGCCTTCTTGTGACAAGCAGGCCAGGCACCAAGCCAATGGAGGGGCATCTTTTATTTCAAAGGAGGGCATTTGTACAGATCACCACAAAATGACTCCTGCATCTCCTGCATGTAGAGCTAAGTGTATAAGGGTTAAATGCTGTAAATAAAGTGGGAGGTTTTGGGTTGCTTTTTTATTTTTTTAAAAACACAATAATCCATTTTGAAACACCAACATATACAAATGCTGTGTAGATATGTGTTTAGATATGATTTATGAAAACTCCTTTTTTGATTTTCAGCTTGAAGTCATATATACTTTGGCATGAGAGACACAAATGCACCGTTAGGCACCTCCCTTCAGTAATATTTAGAGATTTCTTCCTCATGACTGAATGCATGCTACATGGCACAGCCAAAATGTGCCAGTGCAGCCAAGAATACATGAAGGACTCCTCTCCCAGCCAATTAAAAAGCTTTTCCTCCATTTCCTTATTTTTTTTTTTTAATTATTATTCTTACTCTGTAGAGAGATCGCAGCTCTAAAGCACAAAGGAAGGTATGAGTTTAGCTGCTGCGGATTAGCCCATAATCATGTGCTCGTATGAGCAACTCAAGAACTGCTCAAAACGTTAGCCAATCAGCAGGCAGCTGCCCGAATCCTGCCTGGTAACAGGCGGCAGACAAAGAGAAGGTCATGGAAACATGGGGGGGGGGGGGGAAGCCGGAATCTAAACAATAGCTCACAATGGGGTTTGCGTAATATCATGAGTCTAGAACAGCACTGGCAGAGAGTTCCTGCGGCGCAGGGAGTGCTCACCAAAAGCACCACAACCATAAAACATTTGCCAAAGCACACGAATTACATGGAGGATCATGGAAAAAAAAAAAAAAATCAATGCTCAAATATGCTTAAAATGAAAATGTAGCACAGCCAAATCATAGGGGGGTGAGGCTGCAAATGGTCAGGAGTATTTTGTTCTAGATGGAGAGTCCCAGAGAATGGAAGTGGCGAATAGAACCTACCTTTTAAGCAGCGGTTCATAAAAAGCAGTTTGCAGTTGAAATCCTCTGAAGCAATGTTGATATAAATTGTCAGAAATTTAAAAACTATTTTCAAAGAAGAAAAAAAATAACCATTTGTGATCTATTCTTACAGAACACACGCTGAAATAATGTGCCAGTAATTTGGTTTTCTACCACTAATACAAATCTTCTTTGACCGAATGCAAGATCCACACCACCTGCCTACTGACATCCACATACAACTATACCTTTATTTTAAAACGGAATAAAGAAAACAGAGGGTATATAAGTGTAAACAGTATTTCTTCCAGCACAGCACGGACGATTTGCGTTTTCCTCCCTTTTTGGGCTAAAATTACATGAGTGTTGGCTGAACAAAGTGAAAGAAAAAAAAAGTGCCATTTTCTGAGAAAAAAATTACGTCACCGTCCTGCCCAATTTCACCTCGTGCACACACAGCATTACAAGGCCCACTATAATTAAACATATATACATATATCTCTTTAGGTTATTTTTCCCCGCCGTGTTTAATACCCGGTGTTGAGGTTTGCGATTTAAGTAATAAACAAGCAGCGTTGTCCCCGGCGGCGGAGTCCCCTGCAGTTTCTCCGGCGGCCCCGAGGGGGAGCCCGCCGTGACCCCGCCGCTCCCCGCGGGCCGCGCCTCGGGGCTGCGGGGGGACCGACTCCAGCCCCGCCTCCCATTGGCTGGAAGGAGCAGCTGCAGGGCAGCCAATCAGGCGGCAGCTCCTTAAATTCCGCCCAGCAACAAAGCCGCGGGCAGGAAGTCGGCCGGGGCAGGGACGCGAACGCGGGTTTGCGTGAAGCTGATCAGATTTTTCCAGAGATCTGGGGAAGGACATAACAAAAAGTTCAGGGTTTTTTTGAGTTCGAGACCCGGTCCACACAGAAGCGCTAACCCGTAAGTTCAGTGCCCGGAGGTGTCCAGCCATGACACGGATTTGGTGTTTAACACGCGGGAGCGGGTGTAGGCTAGTTAAAAGCCACTGAAATTCTGTTACGTTAGATGTTGAATCAAAAAAATCCCACAACTGCAGAGCCAGAAACCTGGCTCAAGTATGGCAGCCGATAACGTCTCCTTTCTTCAAATACTGTGCAGTGCCTGTGCTTTTCTAGTGTCCCAACAGAACCATCGAAATCGGTGTTTTTTTCCCAAATGCAGTATGACTTCTGCCCCGAAAGCAGAGGCCATTCCCCCCCACCCTCGTGAACTGCCTTTTGAAGAACCAGTTCAGCAGAACATTAAGTCCACACAGGTTATCTATGCCTATGAAAAACACCCAAATATATCGCTACAGGCTTGGTAAACCAGAGTAAATTCCCAGTACAGTTTCCAACAGGTTGTATAGTCTTGTGTACTGTACTTGGTCAACAACTTCATGTACAAATTTGAACTACACTCTCATCACTTTGGCGTCACAGCATCCTGTGTCCAGTTGTCCTGTGTCTTCTCTACCTCCAGAGGATAATATCACCTTTGGCACATGAACCCGTTTCTCATTAAATTAGTAATTTTAGAGTTCTTTTCCCATGAGGTTGGTGTGCCTTGTGGGAAAAATGGATTCCTCATGAGGAAAAAAAAAAAAAAGAGAGACTGTCAGATCCATTTACACAACTAAATCCTTCATCCGCTGGTGGTTTTGCAGAATTGTCCTTACATAGTTCATCAATTTATGCCTTGATGACTGCTACACATGAAATGTCTGCTTTTGAAGATGGAAGAACAGAAAACAAACGAGAATCCTTCCTAAATAACTTTTAACTAAAATACATACTCAAAGTTAGCCTTATACAAGCAACTCAAGTGCCTTTGAACCACCCACTCTTCAGCATGTGAAGCTTAAGCTCATTCCCCAAGAAGAGTTCTGTCTTCTTCTGTAAACTGAATTTTAACAGCCACTTAGGTTATTAAACCAGTAAAACTGCTGGAGTGGAACTCTGCCAGAGTAACAGTGGTAGGTGCTGTGTTTTCTTAGTTCCCACCAGTGTTAAGAGATTTCAACTTTCATCAACACTCAGAACACAGCTTTCAAGGCAGCTGTGAGATCCCCAAACACTAAACAAGTACTGCTGTTTGAAATATCTGTAACAGCAAAATTCATCTTTCTTAAGACATTGTTTTTTTAGCACAAGCTAAAGCACTACGTATGTTTCTTTCTGTAAAAAATATAAAATTTGGTATAAAAGTTGAATTTGTGCATTTTAAGATACACTTGTGGTGGAATATTATTATGATATGCAGTTTAAATTTTAAACTGCAGTTCTGTCTTTGGCGCAGTTTCTGTTGTCCTTAAATATGAGGAGCTAGTAATTCCACAGAAGTGGACAGAACACATCTAGCCGCCAGAACACATCTACAATTAAAAGCTTATCCAACTTCTGATACTTCAAACTTAACCTGAGCAACAGGAATTAGGTGTTCATGTACATGCAGACCAAAAAAATATGAGAAACTCTGTGAAAATAATCCTTAAAAAAAAAAAAAGGAGCAAGATATTTTGTACATGTTTAGGTTCTTCTAGTCATTACAAAAGAAAGTATTTTTTTTTAATAGGAGATATTTCAAGTGAAAATTCAACAGGCTACAGCTGTAAGAAGGTATCAAAAGGATGCAGTTCTGGAAATATTTGTAAGACATATCTCTTATAAGTATTCCATTAGATAAAATGCAGGCTAGCACTATTCTAATAAAAAAATATATATATTCACCCTTAACATTCTGTATGTAAAATATTTTCTTAACTAGTTCACACTACCTAGGCAACTAACTGTAGCGATGTAATCTCGGCTTTCAAACAGTTGCAACTTGGTGACATCAGACTTCAAAGGGGAGCTGTCTGATGCTAACAGTGGTCCCCTGAGGTAACTTCTCAAAAGCCAGGAGAAACGGAAGACAAAAGAAAACTAGCAGCAAAAAAGGTGACCCTGCATTAAAATGTTATTGTTTGTTTGTCATGCATACAAGAATTCTTTTTTGCAAAGATCACATTTTCTCAGTAACAAAAAAGCAACAATTTAAAATGGAATTAAAATAGAAGTTGATTAGTTGGCTGTGGGAACCTGCTGTTTTATAAAGTGTTAGGTTATCTTCCCTAGAGGAAATAATGATTTCTCAGGAGGGGCAGGGCATCTGCTGCCTTGCTTGTCCCATGCTCAGACCAGTCCTTCCACACACCTAAGTCCCTGCTGAATCCCACCTCAGACTGGCCGCGGCAGGTATGTGAAGAAACCAACTTTTTCAGAACTTCATCTAATTGAAGCCTGGTAGGGACTTTTCATAATCTTTAGATTTTAGGGTCAAGGAGACTATTTGCCTGTTTCCCACACGAAATGATGAATTCTCTACCTGTGAGTGCCGGAGTAAGTCCCGGGCGGTCCTTGCCACCCCCTCGCCAGCCCCCGGGCAGGCAGAGCCAAACCTTCCCTGCCGGATGGGCGGGGACTGCGTCTAATTTGCATACCCACTCGGGATTGGCTGCGGGAGTTGCTGTCCATAAACCAATCCGCAACGGCGAGGCGGAGCCAACCCAGCCGGCCGGCGCAAATCAGCCCGGCAACCGGCTAAAATTAGAACGAGCACCCGGGAGCGTCACGCAGACGTGGCGCGACAAAGCGTCTCCCCGCTGGTGACGTAGCGCACGTGTGAAAACACGCCGTGCGGGCCCGCCTGCTCCCGACGCGTGGAGTCCGCTCTCAAACACGAGGAACGAAGGGACACCCGGGCTTCGGCTCCTGTGCCACAAGCGGAGGCGTTACATGGGGGTACGGCACGCTGAACTCTGCCAGGTGTGCCTGTGTCCAGGTGTTGGTACTTTTGGTTTGTTGTTTTTTTTTTTTTTTAATAGAAGGAAAACAATTTCTGACGTCATTCTCTTTTCAAATCAAAACACAAACTATTATAATCTGCACATCAGCTTCTTTCTTGCCTTCGCTTCTAAGCAAGCAGGAACAGAAACCGTCTTACTCTTGACTGTTTAATATCCCATGTCACTTTGACGTGAAAAAATTGAGTCATCCACCACATGCGCAACAGATGTCATCAAACCCTCATTAAATGTGGACTCTGAGACCTTATTTTTAGCTTGTGAGTCTTCCCTTGGGAAGTCACACCTCACCACAGACACACCCATGCAATTTGTGCACAAACTAAAGACCGTTTGGCGTTTCAAAGGCGAGCAGGCTGAATCCAGAAAAGAAATTCCATAAATAGATAAGGCATCTCGAGAATAAAAATTAAATACAAATCAGGGTAAAGCACACAATTTAAAAATTATGTAAATACATGTCCTATTATGAGTATCTCCAGCAATGATCTACATGTACAGCACTTTTGCCATTTTCAACCTACAAAACAGGCATCATCTACTCAAGTTTGATTTTCACTACTACTAAACTGACGGCAGAAACTCTTCCAACTGCAGCAGAAGCAAGTAAAGAGGTTTCAGCACTTTTCTATCCACCCCACGTGCCCAAGACAACATACTGAGATGGATGGGAACAGCACCCAATGCACACAGGACATTTATGGCTGCCTAATCCAGGTCTTTGGCAGCCTGAAAAGCACTATCTATCTGATACATAAGGTATACATAAGCATCTCTGGTATGTAAAAATGTGTTTTCTAAAAGGCTGTCACAATAAGGAGAAAAGGAAGAAAGGTAGCCAATGCAGATGGTCACAGAGTGACCACTGTCAACAGCTGATAGCTTTTGAATGACTTTACAAAACAGAATCACAAAAATTAATCACAAATCCTAATACAAAGGTTGAAGTTAATATGAAAGTTAAAGTGAAGGAACACAAATATCTGAATATAAGAAATCTCCAAAATAACATGAGAAGAAAAAAACAACCAAATACCACAATCGTTTCTTGTAAAAGCTACAATTTACAAAAACTTTATTACCCATACCTACTGTTAGAACTATTTGTCACAAGCGTCCTTAAGGAAAGGTAGCTTACTCCATAGATGTTAGCTAAATAAATTTTACAAGCAACTGTGCCCCCCTGCCCACAAGACAGTTACTCATTAATCAGAGGCTGAATGCTTTCCAAAAGAAACTAATTTTGGAGAATGATGGGAAATGAAAAACAAACTTATGAACCTAATATTCTATTAATTACTAGATACAGGAGTAAAATCAAAAAGTGTTTCAGTGCTGGTAACCCACTGTATTAATATGCTAAGAATCCTAGATAATGTAGGTAATTCACGTTTTTACAATAATAAGCAGTCACTCTCTACTACGTTCCTATGGCAGTCAATTTCTTATTATACCAAGCATACAATAGAGTAAGAATAATTTATTTACACTGGTAAAAATGTATAGCGGCAGATTAAATTCTCTTGGGTCAATGGGCAGACAATTATTTTTCTGTATTTCCTGCTAGGCAAACACTTGTCACATATCTCAAACTTGTAAAGACTTGTAAGAAAAATTACCCGAAGTATTACCCAAACTGCACTTTAAACATTTCATAATCAAACATGTACGCAACCATAGATGATTCTTTCACTTAAGCATGCTTAGAACAAGCTCTGCAGCCACAGATCGCCAGACTTAAATCAATTCTTTGCTAAACTGACCAAGGAACAGGAAGCAGAAAGTGGAAAACACAAGATGGTTTCTTTACATAGTTCCAATTATGGAAATAAGCGTTAAGAACAATAGAATTAGTTTTGAAAGGGGTTTTGACGACAAAAAGTAACCTGAAAAGGTAATGATTTTTGCTGTATTCTTCCTTTCTAGAACTTTCAACATACCTCCATTTTCTCATTGTACTTGCTGCAGTCAGTAGATGACTTATCTCGCTATACTCCATTTGCCCAAGTTGTTTAAGACCAAATGCAACATCTTAGATTAAACTGTGTCCATATAAAAGACTTTTCTCACTGGTATCTTCTTGCCACACTTTTGAATTTCAACGCAAATAGGTATACATTTTGAAATAACATCACACTAGTTGTAAGTGGCACAGCTGTATTTATCTGCATCAGCAGCACCTTAAGGAAGCAGCAAAGCACAATATGCCCTGTTGATTTCTGAGGTGCTGACTTAGACCTAATGCTAATAACTTCATGTCAACTCAGTTATATACTTTAAGAAGCAAAGATATTTGAACAAAAGCAAAGGAGGACCAGAAGAATATCCTAAAAGTGACTAACTGCGCAGTTGACGGGAAAATCCTCTTGTACCTGGTTCTTTACAAAAAAATTTAAAGTTATTCTTCCTATCAATGTTTTTGAATGAACATTAATAACAATATTGTATCCACTCCACGTAAAGTGTGTTGATATTACATTAAACAGTATGCACTCGTGTTTGCGTATGAAGGATGAAATAAAGCGAGAACATGATGCAAGCACTGGTGAGATTGCATGTGAACTCAGATCAGGGACCTCAGCTATGCCGAGGCTAACATTTTAGTTTAACCCAGCAAATAGAACACAACACAGCAAGTAAAAAAAAAGCCTCAGCCCAGATCAGTTTTCTGATGCTATTAACCACGCAGCTGCTTTTAACGCTTAAGCCAGCCCAAGACTGGAGGCAAAAAGAGGAACGGAGAACAGCTTCAAGACTAATGTGTTCCATATCAGCCTTTCAGCACCAACCTACGTGACCTCTACAACTACAGCACTGAGCTAGATCAGGGAGCTTACCCACCAGATACATATTCAGTAGGATCAGTGCTTTGTTAAACTCAGCTCCTTGAGCTGGCTGCAAAACAATCACGGAACACCAATGGCTGCTGCACCAGAACATGCACCAGAACAGGCTTGGGTTTTCTGAGTGTAGATGTAGGAGTCAAGGACTTGCTGTAATGGACAGGCAGACCGTCCAGAGGTTAACAAAGCACTACAGGTGTCCCATAAAGTCAGCTTCATCTGATTATTCAAGCTTTTTAGGGACAGGGAAAGAGGCTGTTCCCACAATGAAATATATTTGAGGTCAAGTGTAGGTCATCTTAATTATTTTTAAATGCTCAGAAATACTCCTCTGACATAAAAACAATAGGTGCAATAATATTAATTATCTATATCTAATTATATATAGTTATTTCTTGAAAGCTTTAAAAATAAAGTACTGTAAGGAAGCAGACTGAAGACCTAATTTAACTCCTGGTTTTGGACTGATTATACAGTAGTGGAAGAACCCTGAAACACACACTATTTTTGGACAGAGTATTAAGAAGAAAGGGAGACAAAATTTGTCTCTGCTCTATGGACAATACGAAGCTCTGAATGTGAAATTTTATTTAAGTATTTCCAGACTTACGTACTCAATTACAGGTAACAAAAGTTGACTATACTCGGTATTATGAATTCAATACTGTAAGTATTAGTACAGAAAACATGGATAACCACACTGTCCCATCCCTTTAAAAACATTTCAGTGAACGTCCTGCAGTATGTGTAAAAATTTTATTTTCCATTTAAAAAAAGAAAAAATTTATTTGTGATAACTTGTATAAATTATTTTGGTGCTTTAAACTGGACGACAATCTTTATTCCATAACATTATTAAGTTTTCCAAGTCACATGAAGCCAGAGTTACATGCATTTGAGCTGCAGAAATTTTCTGTGGAAGTTCTCTACTCGCTCATCTATTTGGATTATCCATTAGATTAGTGCCTTGGTATCTATTTTAAACATAATAGGAAAATTAATTAAGGAAGAGTATATTTATAACCCACAGCTGGTTTGGATGGGCCTGCTTAACATTCATTTATCCCAAACAAACACAAGTGTCATCATCACAAAGTTGAGTATTGCATCAACTAAAAAGGTCAGACTGCTGAGAAAAATCCATGTCTAGTGTGCCAGGGTATCCTTAAGGGAATATAACTATTAAAGCTTGAAATGGCTTAGCCTAAAACTAATTACATCTTACATAAAACATGATTTGCAAAATTCATGTGTCTGCATTTGATAATCAAAGAGAATAGACATTTGTGACAAGGACCAACAGGGAGAAGTAACCCCTTAAGGGGTCACAGCTTATCCTGAAACTCAAAAGAAGATTTCTAATCTTTAGCAGAGGTTGACAGCATTAAAGTGTTTCCCCCTCTCCCCTCAATCATTTTTGCTACAAAGACAGAAAACTGATTTCCCTAGTGCTAGTCTTTCCTGAAAATAATTTAAAAAAAAAAACTTCAGAAGCTGTATTAGGAAAAAAACAACAAACCAGAATAACCCCCACCCAAACACTAGTACTGCCTGGCATATACCAAACAATTGGAGATTTTGCTTATCTAAATCTCTTCACTAAGTATTAAAGACAACTTACAAGTAATCACTTTTAGTTTTTTGTTACATAGTGCAGTATGACTTCACAGTAAATAGAAATAGTAAATGTACCTTCTTGTGCAGCTTATCAGCATTTAGTATCTAAGGATTAAAGTTACTTCTGGAGTATCTAACTTCCAAGATAATTTGAAAATCCACAAAACAACAAAGCAGCTAACCTAAACAAACTATAATGTAACTGTATTAAGTTGCCAAAAGTCGCCTATAAGTACAGTAATTCAAATCTGATGCAGCTTTCCTGTATTAGGAGAACTAGTATCCGATGATCGGTATGACCACTTGGGGACACACATTTCAAACAGTAACAAATAAAAGTAGAAAAGTTTGGAGCATGGCATTCCAAATACACCCACTAGTGAACTAGTTTGGATTAGATGACTCTCCTTTTGCCAGTTATCTGCAGTCATACCTGTCTTCAACCGAGGTATCAAATATCAATCTTAAACAAAATGAAAAAGCTTTATTTTTGTTGATACCATTGCAACCTACCTTAAAGAAGTGGTTATGAGTAAGAAAAAACAATAAGCAGGCAGAAAAAAAACATATACACACACAAAATCTGGAAGTCTCTTCTACATATCTTCATATTCAAAAAAAACCCAAAACTATGAAAATAGGAGATTGTTCCAGTTCTGCATAACTTATTCTTGTCAATACAGGCTTTGGAATTCTCCCAGGAGTGAAAAGAATGCATTTCCTCTGGCTTGTCCAAAGCAACTTGTGTGCCATTTGATAAGCTGACTCCTGCTAAACAAGCTACTGTGTAAGAGCCCTGCCTCTGCCTCAATAGGAACACTAACTTGAAATTCCTTCTACTTCTATCTAACTAGCAATTGTCATGAAGCTCGTAGGAACCAACTTCAACATTTCTACACCTTTAAAGTTTGGCTGAGATCAGTTGGTGGGTAAAGAATCACGAAGAGGAATAACTTTTGTCTCAATATAAGACAGAATTTTTTTTTACAGTGAGAACCGTGACTCACTGGAACAATGTCCTGGGGAATATGGTAAAATCACCACCACTGGAGGTTTTCAAGATGTAACTGAACAGGGTGACAGATAATCTCATCTAGGCTCCCTTTCCCAAGGAAGGCTGCACCAGGTGACCTTTTGAGGTCTCTTCCAACCTGGGCTATTCTATGAACTCAGCCTTAAGACTGATTTTCTGACCAAAAGATCTGCATTAGCTGCCAAATATTAAAACTCCCTCTAAAATAGGACCTTTACAGGTGGATAGATCACTAGCCCACCAGTCTTCTGAAGGAGTGTTACATCTTCAGCCAGACAGCAGTAATTGCAGAATGGAGGAGGTACCTTTCAAGCTAAACAATCTTAAAAAAAAAAAAAAAAAAAAAAATCTAAGCCATTAAAAAAGCACAAAGGTACTCCTCTGAATGTTTTTTACATACACATACATATATAAGGTATATAAAATATATTTTATATATTTTGTATTTATATAGATATATATAGAGAAAATGCAATCAGCTGGTTTACAGTAAGAAAAGTCTAGAAGATGGTAATTAGATTGTGAACATAAGGATCTAGTTTTATTTGCATAGGTTTTTAAATATAGTTCTTGTATATGGAAGTTAAAAATACATGCAAACAGTAGAAGATCAGATCAAAATAAGGAAGTGAACTCATCTTTAGCAACCTTCCTCCCAGGAA
The DNA here is from genome assembly GCA_028565335.1 of Limnodromus scolopaceus. NCBI lineage: Eukaryota > Metazoa > Chordata > Aves > Charadriiformes > Scolopacidae > Limnodromus > Limnodromus scolopaceus. Next base: position 52,911,238 of record JAOXNO010000001.1, on the reverse strand, counting down.
AACAAATTCAGCTTGTTCAGCATCTCTGGTCAGACACATGAAAAATGGATACAACTGAATTAAGAATCTGCTTCTGAAGTGTAACTTCTAATTTATATGATATAAGACACAGCCTTCTATTGGACCTGAAATATGAATTCCAAGTACCTGGCTTCAATTTCTTTGGTCAACCAATACGATTAGAGCTTCATTTTGCATCTTCTTTAATTCATTTTTTGACTTGACTATTTACTGTTCTGACATGGTTAGATAAACCATTCATTCAACAAATGCTGCTGATAAAAACACAGAGAAATATACCTGAAGACACTGCCAGGAATACTAAGTTTAACAGACTCTTAAAAAATTCTTCAAGTGCTTTAGGTCCAAATAGGTAGACAGTGGTTTTAATATTTAAGAGTGAAGCAGAAGTAAGGAGAGAGCATGCTTATGAATTTTTATTCATCAATAATCTACATAACAACATATACAAACAAGATGTCAAATAAACAGTACTATGGAAGTCTTTCTTTCAAGGGCAAGGTATGCTATAAGGCCTAAAGACCCCGTTCTAGAAGTGGAAGGTTATTTTCACAAGGCCAAATTAGGGGGCACTGAGCAACTGACAAAGGAAAAACATAGCACTTCTTTGGGTGTTTATTTTTTTCCTTCAGTTCAAAGAATTCAAGCAAAAACATCAGGATAAACTTGAAGTGCAACACAATGGAATGCGTTTTCAATTCAGATCCTCACACCTACAAAACTTGATTACAATTGCGGGAAATGAGCTAAGTTTTGCTGCAGCTAATTGATATATTCTTGTTAACGTATCTGTGCTAACAAAGCAGTTTTAGTAATAGTAGAGTCTAATAAATTGTATCCAGTTAATCCCCAGAAATGCCCTTGGTCTTTCAAGGGATCCTTGTTCGCAGAGTGTTACCTAGGTAAAGAGAAACAAACTAGAACATGGCCTTCA
>JAOXNO010000001.1:52845150-52910183 GCA_028565335.1 Limnodromus scolopaceus | reverse complement strand
GGGAAGAATGTGAGCTCCAACTTCTCAGCCAATGAGAAGAGAGACAGAAACTCAGGCGGCCGGGATAAGGTATAAATATACAAAAGTTGAAATGTGCACCTATTTTTGGTGCACCCGATTCAGCGCTGTTTTGTATAAATTTGCTTCGGTGACTTTGTCCTCTTTAAAATTCTAAAATGTGAGCAGGTGTTTCTCACACAATGAGTACTGTTAAGATTTCCGTAAATTTAGACTCTGCTTTTATACATACGTTTCAACCATTGCATCCCATTTACTCATCTTCAACCTACAAAATTTAATTTCAGAAGAATGTTCGAAGCAGTTCACAAATTGCATAAGTAAGAAGTTAGATTTCAAAGTATGTTTGCACTAGGAAATCTTTATGTGAAGGAAAGAAGAAATTAAGATGTGCCAGTAGAGCTTGCAGAACTTCCCTAAGAATGCACAGTACCGTTGGATAAATGTACAGCAGGCAGCATTGCAAGGGTCACAGAGGATATTAGGGCAGACACAACAAGAAAAAAAATATTGAAAGCAATTTATCCTCAGCTATAATGAAGTATTTTTTTTCTCCACTTCTGCTACTATAGCTGATGCGCAACTAATCCAGTATAATCCTGCCTCAAATTCTGAAGACAAATAATGGAACAGAAATATTAGAACTTTTTGCTACTATAATACAAAATACAATACCAAAATATTTGATAGAAAGGGATGTTTACGACTAGGAAAACATCAATTTGCAAAATCAGTTTTATTGCCAGGCTGTTGTTTCCTATCCCTGGCAAAGGTAGTTTGAAGGTTCACCAGAACGAGGAAGAAATCACTATTGAATTTCACTAGCTTTTTTAGACATGCTTCTTCAGACAAACTCACTTTACAGCTGCTGTAAACACTCACTGTATGCATCTGTGGTCGTAAGAGACTATCACAGTTGCTAAGCAACATCTCTTAGTTTCATCTCAATTTTGACATTTGCCATTTGGGAATATTCACTGGAGCCTAATGCTCTTTTAATAACTCCCATCTCATTCCTCTCCTTTTCAAAAGATCTATGATGCACTGGTTGAATAACTTCTGATATCAAATGAAAATGTGAGCTTTTCACAACTGTTTTTTGAAACGCAATCAAGTATATTTTTCAGAGACCAGTGAACATTTTTTCTTTGTAAATAGGAATCTGCCTATACAATTACGTTTTGGTGATACTCTCTCATGAAGACTTTCTTTCCCCCAAGTCTGCACATTAAGCCATCAAAAATCAGAGGTAGCAAAATAAAAAGAGAGGGAAAAGCCTCTTCTCCTATGTATCTTCTGCAGATAAAGTATCTTGGAATATTTGCATATGGCAAGAAAGAGCCACTTCCCATATCACCATAGTGCTATAGAAACCCTGCATAGTTTCAGCAACTGTCTTGCCTTTTCTGATTTCTAGTTTCTCCACTTAAGATAAGCAAGAACAGAAAGTTGAGACTTTCATAGTCACAATAAAAAATTCAAACCACAGAGCATATTATCAAGATTTATTTTACTCTTGAAATATATATATTCCATAAATGAGACTGAAACCCCTCAGAGAGTATCACATACGAACCTATACATGTTCTCCTATGTTGCCAAAAAAGGACCCACCTAAAGAACCTTCAGTGACTCTACTAATATGCAAACATCAAGCAGCAGAATCCACAGTGGCAGGAAAAGAAAGCAGATTGCAAAAATCCATGCGATCAACATATTTCTGTAGGTAATAGTGCTATGAGGTAACTGCTCCTTATGAGACTTCCCACACAGATTGTCATATAACCCAGAGGGCCTTCCTACCAAACAATACCTTACAAGACTGCACCCTATGCTCCACACGTTTATTCTGCATACATTTGAATATAGTAATAGTATCCAAAAGAGGCAATGAATTTTCCAGAACTAGAGTTCACCACTGCTATGCAACACCATCTTAAATAGTTTAGTCAACATCCATACATGGAGTCCCATTCTCATAAAATCTCTCTAGACCTTATTAAATAGTATTTAAGTATTATTAAGTATTTCTGGTTGTCTTGCAGTAAAAGTTCTGTTACATGAACTGTATGCCATGACATTCCCCTCTGGGTTGAGCAAGGATTAAGGGGAAAAAAAAGAAGAAAGGATGAAATTCTAATTATTAGGTGTAGGCTCTTGGGATGAGAGATGTAAATAGCTATATTTTTATGAAATACTAAATAAGTGGAATTATACATGTGCTTCAGGCAACAGCTCTTCAGATCATAGCCTTAAACTGATCAGGAAAAAAAAAAGCAAGTGCTTAGTTAACCATTTGAAATAGGAGATGACAAACCTGGCTAATCTTATACAGATGTCTCAAGGATGCAAAGAAAAAAAATTAACTACAAGTAATCCAGTTAGTGCACTTTCTCATCTTGCAATATGAATCTCAATTAAAAGGAGTAAACTAGAGAGTTTTGTGTTACTATCAAAAATGAAAGTCATAGGAAGATTTCAGAGCAGTATCAGACTGACAAAGGAAACACTGCAGAGAAAGAGGGTTTCCATTTTTATTTCTTTATATAAATAAGTCTAGTTCAGGTAGACCCTTCTGGGGGATACACTGCCAGACCACATCAACAAGACAGACATTGAAAATGAACCAAGAAGTTTGCGTGTACAGAAGCTGCACAAACAATTTTAAGACTCTTACGACCTTTCTTTTGTTTCAGGATCTTCTGTATTGAGAGGTGTAAGTGAACTGTAACCTTCAATGAAGGATATGTTTTAGAGATATGGCCCTCTGAAAATACCAGTCTGAGAACACTACCTTGCTTCAAAATCTGCTGTTATACTGTCAGTATATAAACTCTCTCATGGGAAGGTAGAATTGCCTAGCAGACCAATTAGATGGCCTTATTTCCCAAAACATTCTTAAGCACTTTCAGGGAAAAAGAAATTCCATGACTTTAAAAGATGATGTATCTAGATTGCCCATCTTCAGCTGGAAGCATCCCACCCAAAGGAGGGATACTTGATAAGGGTAAATGATGGATAGTATGTTGCATGTATTATTTTTTCCTCCATTTGACAAGAGAGGGTTTGACGGGATGCTTGCAGCTGACTATTCTAACACTGTCTCTGATCTAGATATTACTCTGAAACTTTTTTGCTTGGAGGTACTTCTGCAGAGAACTTCTGAAGTCTGGCATATCGCTTCATCCAACTGCATGAGTAAGTCCAACAAACCCTCAGTATATTTTTAGCAGTATCTCTTTATTAAAAAGCTTCCCTTCAGTTACTCATTTTTCTTGCGAACTCATACTGACACAGGTCCCTTTGAAGACTGGATTTCTGTGATCAGTAAACCATAAAGATCATTGAAATTATTCAAAAAAAGCTGGTTACTTACAAGGGTGATGTCACTTGCATTAACCTTTCAATCACAAGGTGCTCTATCTGCTAAGCAGCTTGCATTTATCTCTGTGTTGCGGGATGACCATACATCAATAGCCATACCTGCAGCAAAATACTAGTACTAGGAATCTGATATATTTTCTGTAAATTACAGCTTATTGTTAATATTGCAAAGGAATGTGGACTTCTAAATGTAAGAAAATGAAATTAAAATTTGTAGTCTGAAGTAATCTCTTCTCCATGACCAAGAAAGAACCCATCTTTGTGTTTCCTCAGTACTTTAGAGAAAGTTCCTTGAAGATAAAGGTAGAAAAAAGTCAAATGCAAAATGCCCTCTTTTATACAGTAGACTGCAGGTTCTCTTGGTCTAGGTTTCTTAGAGGACAGAAATGCAAGACAGAAAGGAAGACTACAGAGATGTTCCACCTGATAAATTAAAACGCCTGCCTTTTAGAATAAGAAGCTACAGGCCTCAAATGAGATCAACTTATATTTCCAGAGGTATTTCTTATGTCTTGAGTTAAGAGGCTCTTCACTAATGACCCCAGTGAGGCTTGCAATTACGCAGGATGCACAAGAAACACTCTAAAAGGCATTCCTGGCTTTAAACTTCACACCTAAGATGAGAGGCTTATTTTTTTCTTCCTATGGAATTCTTTTCAAAGACAACTCTAAGACCCAGTTTGCAGTCACTCAACACCATCAGCTGTGCGTGGTAGCCGGCAGTGAACTTGTGGATGGAAGTGAGCAAGCAACATTTTGTTGATGCTGACTGGTAAGATCACAGATACTTGCCTAGTGAACCAGAGAAACGTATCTAGAGATACAAACCACCTAGGACCCATACCTCCTACTCAGAAAGAGTGGATCTAGAGCCACTTCCAATGCCAGTGTTGCATTCCTAAGCGGAAAGGACAGAATTAAACAAAAGCAAAACAAATTTCTTCCAGTAATGAGATCATTGTTTTGCTTACTACTGCAAATCTTTAAAAAGAAAGAAAACAAGATAATTCATGAAGCGTTGACAGCCTGCATAAAACATCAAACTAGCATTCACAGTAGTATACAGTATCAAAAAAAAGGAGCTGCAAGTTTAGCTTAACTGATATATTATTTAGCAATGATGTTGCCAGAACAATCAATAAAAAAAGTTTTTGAGCCTGATCAGGCAATAGAGATACTGCCAGCACTTTAAGTAGTGGTTAATACTTGATCTGTAAAAGACTGCTCCAAACTGCTGTCTGAAGACCTCAAACTAGCTCTACATGAAAACATCCTTAATTTTACCATTGTGGGAGGGAGAAAAGCAGTTGATGAAACAACAATCCAGGAGCACCATCACTGCAAGCATGGAAGTACGTGAAGAATTTATACAGCTATTTTAGACTGCTCCCTTCCTAAAATTCATAGAAAATTATATGGAGAAGAATGCATCTGCATAGAGTCACTCAGAGCTACAATAAACTTTGTTTTTCTTGTCTACAAAGCTTCCCAAATGCCATCCAGAGTTAGATGCCAGAAGCAGACAGTATGAATTATACTCAGGAATGCCTTCACTGATAAATGGTATAAAAGCCTCAAAGGAAAGCTGTCTTAATTTTTGATTATGTAAGTTTAGCTCTAATAGCTCAATCTCCAGAAAGTTTCTACTCAGAAACCTTTAACATCAAAAGGAATATTCTGAATGTTGCTCCTCCAGAGGATGACTTTTGCCTGGTGAACCAGCAAGCCATAATGCTTGTTTGCTTGCTTCCTATAAAGAAAGGACTGCAGTTTCACATTATCCAAAAAAATCAAAGGTTTAAGTTCTCTTTGATCAATGTATATCATTTCTTCATGGACTGGCACAAAACATAGCTGTTTCCCAATCATTTTGCAGACTTAGTCCAGACTCTCCTGATGATTCTGTACATGTGACCATCTCTCTCCAAGTTTGCATTTGTGATTATAAAACTATCCTATTTATATACCCAAAAGATGAGTATTAACCAGCTCATATTCATTTGTAACCATGGAACCTTCTTAGGAAAGATTTTCTCTAAATAACAGGGCACTGAGGAAAGAGTAGCAAAAGCTATTGAACTGGATAACCTCCTGAGAAGCCTTCTAATTGATTTTCTTTGGAAGCCATTACTAGCTTCTTTAAAATCTTGTAAAGCTCCAGTGAAAAAATCTGCACAAGGAACTACTGACCCTTGAAGGGACACTTTAAAAAACTGTTTGCTTCGAAAGGGCAAATGTTCGCTTTAAGTTGTATTTTCTCCCTTGAAATAAGGCAAATTTATGTGAAGCCTCCTGTGAGTATTCAAGACTCAGTGTGCCAGGATAGCATTAAAAAGACACCCCCCCCACCCATCTATAAGAAAACAGTTAACAGAACACTGCTGTATAGCTGTGACATTGTGATCCAAAAAAGACTTTAAGAAGCAGCCATTCAAAAGAATGACATTAAGACGTTAACCAGCAATACTGCAAATCTCTTAAAATGGTCATAGTACTTTTCCTCAAATGGCAATATCTTGTAGGTATCATAATGGCAATGAACTGGTGTTAAATTGAGTTGACTATAAATACAGAATTCAAGAATTCTTTTCTGGCATTGAGCCTAGATTAACTGATAATTTTTTCCCCACCTTTTATCAGAGGCTGGATTTTTTATCTATGCTAGTATTGGTCCAACAGATGAGGTGGTTATAACAGTAGATGTGGCTACAATAGTGTAAGTCACTGGTAACCCTTGAAAAAAGAAAAAAAAAACCCAATTCTCATTCTGCTTATGAGATAGTTTGGTAATAGGTCTTCTTTCTGTATCAGCATATCCATCTTGGGGAGGGATACAGAATCTTATTTTGGATGAACAGTATAATACCTAGCAGTCTTTTAGTTTTGCTTGGAAGACGCCTTCATCCCAAATGTGAAGTTTTTTTATTCTAAAAAGAATGATACTCAATAAGAATTCTACCTCAGATTGGATGGGTAATATGTTTTTCCTCTTTTGTAGAGATTTCCTTACCAAAGTTTTGTTGTTTTTTGAAATACTGAATAGTTTGAAAGGGATGACATACCCTTTCCTGCCAAATAATTTTCTCTGGAACTACATTAGAACTGGAGGCAGCAATACTTTCTCATGGACCGTATTAGGATATTCTCTCCAGAATGCTAATAGAGAGAAACAGATCCTGCTTAGCACATTGCAGCAAAATCCTCATGTGACAGTTACTGAAAACTGCTTCCTTCGCTGTTTTTCTCATTAAGTTTGTCAATCAGACTTTGATAGATTTTCTCACCCTCCATCTCACAGTAGTTAAAGAAAGGGACAATCTGGTGTGTATCCTTTTTGTTGCAGCTGTGTATTTTTTGCTTCACAGCAAGATTCAAATTTAGTCTCTCAATTCTTTCTATCATGTAGAGCAGAATTTGAGATAGGAGCCCTCCAACGGCAGGACTGTGGGTTTATTCCTTCAAGCAGTCTTTTTAACATGAAGGTTTATGGGTGTTTAAAATACTGACATCACAAGGTGCCTCCCAGACAGCTTTGCTTTGCTCAGTGGAGATGCTTTGTCACAGTCAAAATGTGTTCAGCCTACAACCAGAGGACCAGATTCTAAACCATGAGATCCAAAACTAACCAGAGTTCTTTCTCAACTGAGACACAACAGCGCTGACATTGCTGGCATGATACAGCTCTGGTTCACTTTGAAACTCGGCAAAGATGATGAAGGTTGATAGGAAGAGTGAGTAATGAGCTTCAGAGCCTCTGTCTCAGAATCCTGTTGGCCAATGCCTTACTGCCACAGTAGCTTCAGAAGAGCTGAGTAAGAGTTTCAATCAGTCCAAGTTCCTCTATCTTTCTTTCCACCAGGCAAGGAAGAGTCATGCCTCTTTTAATCAGAAAAGGTTTTACAGCAGAGGGTCTGCCTGCACTCCTTGGAAGAGCTTCCTTAAAGAGGCTGAAAAACATAAGGCTTGAAAATAGAAGGTTGTTTATTCAGTAAGACTAAATGACAGTGTGAGAAAGAACCACCTCACATTACACCCCAACTTCAACACATCTATAGAGCTTTCTCATATTCTACATGGACATAGCTTTCTGTAAAGCCCATAGCTTTGTGTAAAGTCAACATAATAAGAATACTTTCCTAATTCAATACAAGAGGTTAGACTACAACCCCCTCCAAACAAAAAGCAAAATTTAAACACAGAAAAATTACATAACGCCCTTGGAAACAAAGAATTCTTCATTTTTCTGTCTTTGTAAAATATGGTCCTTCCCTGAAACTATAAAAAATTCTGTTACTGCACATATTTAGAAGATTATTGACAGTGAAGTAAAGGATCAACATGCATTTTGCAGTGACAAATCCTACACTAATATTACTCAGCCCCTCATTTCCACCCTATGCCACTTCTACTGTGTTGGCAGAACAGTTTGTAAAACACAGGCCAGTGAGCCATTGAACCACCTTCCCTGCTGCCCCCTCCCCCATCTCCCAGTATCCTTTCAGATGAGCTTTCTGATCCAGCTTCTTGCTGTGCCAAGATAACGAACAAGATGGCAAAGGCTCGGAATAAGGAGCTAGAACCGGGAAGTTACAATGGTTCCTTAAGCAATGTTGATGCAAAATGTTGAAATCGTAGCTTAGATTATTTTCAGCTCATTTTCAATCTACTCAAGCCACAACTATCAGCGGCATATGTTCTTTACCACCAGATGATAAAGGTGGTAGGGAGGGTAGTGGTGTGTGTGTGAAGTTACGTGAAGTTCCTTAAACTATGCTGTCTAAATGTGTTTTCCATCATGTATGCCTACATACTCAAAAAACCAAACACAATTTATTCTTCCTTGTCCACACAGCTGTGTGCCTCCTTTCATCCATGCTCAACAGCAACTAAGTTAAAAAAAATAAACCCAAACCACGCCTTTGGCTCATCAGGGCAATTTTACTGCCACAAAGATGTCTGAGCTGATCAGCATTATGGAGTATTTAATGATAAACCAAAACTAGCAAAAGATTTGTCTTCAAGTGTCACTGTAAACCAGAAACATTTAGAAAGCTGTGAAGCAAGTACAAATCTGTGCAGCTGAACAATAACGAACACATGAGCTGTCCCAAACTAAGCCATCCCAGCTCTATCAGTAACCTCTGTCTTCCTTTAAGACTGCTGGGAAGGCAAAAGCTGAAGCCAGAGATGGCTGCAGATGAAAATCTGCATTTCAGTAAGTTTCAACTACAAATAAAACTTTCCTAAATGGCTGCAAATTTATGTTTGAAGAAGTCCACAATCACCTCACCGCACCAGTGGACCGCTTCTGGAATGTAATGTGGGCAGGTTCTGAAAAGAATCAGCTCTTCTACCCATCACAGTATTTTCTTTGGACTTTTGATACTTGACCTAATTCCAAAGGGCTTCCCTGAAAAAACACTTAATGACAGACATACTCCAGGGAATGGATTCAGCTTTCGCTGAACAGAGAAGCTCTAACCATCCTTAACTGGTTCACCTCTGCAAGCTTTGGCACAATACAAAATTCAATTAAACAGTTCTTGGATAAATGCAATGTTTGTGTTTTCCGGTAATGAAAACCAACAGTTGAGAAAACTTCCATAAAGTTATGGTTCAGTACAGATAAAAATTAAAGATTCTCCTCATATCCAATATATGTACATATGCCTCAGCACTTGAAACTAACACTCAGAACAAAAAATTGAGAGAAACCTTCCAAATAAGATTAAGCACTGTGACCAAGAAGAAAAAAAACTTTGAATAATTCCTTAGAGACCTTGCTCAGTGAAAACACAACATGAACTACATAAATGCCTGCCATAAATCTCCCTCCCGCTCTCTTCAAACTGAGAGTCATACACACACAAAAGAAGCCTTCATCTAAAAATCTGGACTCAAGCTACTAGGCTACTGGGGCAGAGACTATGTTTACATCTCACCAAGCCATCACAACTAAGGCAGAGGAAACAGAATGGTTAAATACACAATACCAATTCAACACCTTGTAGAGTAGAACTGATCTTCCATAGGCAGACAGATAACACAGCAGTGGGGTTTTTTAACATTTATTTTTTTTTAATGACACTGGTTAACTCAACTTGTTTTGCCTTACCAAGTAATTTCAGAAAAATAGAGAAAATATGAGGAATGAGATCTATTACAGCGGCATGCTGAAAATGTCATCCTGGAATGTCCTCTTATTTTTCTATCTACCTTTGAAAAAGCAGCATCATGCTTGTGCCACTCCTGTGATAAAGCAATGAACCCAAACCACCTTCCTGCCATTAAAAAAAAATCTGTTCTTCTTAATTGTCTGGGGATAGCAGGAGCAGGCCTTGCTTCTGGCCTTGTCCAGAAAATGTCCGCACCTGTACTGGAACAGGGAAGAACTCCATATACGTATTAGAATTACCTTGATGTAAGAAAATCTGTCTGAAGGCTTTAAATAGATAGGTGTATGTCCTGGTAACGTATGGTTGCCTCTCCAATTCTGGTTGAGGAAGGTGCCACTGATAATCATGAAACAGGAAGACAAGCTGAAGCAGGTTCTCTCTTATGTGAGAGAGAAAGGCAGTTTCTTTGTGTCTGAAGCAGTATCTCATAATCCTCTCCACACCATTTGCCTGGGAGCGATGTATGTCCTTAGTCTGACCATCCTAGAAGATATCCTTTAATGTAACCCTGAAGGATATCTAAAACACGTCTTAAGACAAGTAAAAAGAAACTATATTGGGTGTGATCCATTTCTCTGCCTCGAAGTCATATGGGTAGTGGAATAGTCAGAATACTGTATAGAAGCACCTAAGGAAGTAATGGTCTCATGCAAAGATCCGAATCCTAAAAAAACCAAACCAAAACAAAACAAAAAAATCACCAAAACCCAACAACAAAACCCAAACATTTGGCACCAAAGGTTATCTGGGAAAAGGAACTATTTTGTTCATCAGGCTTCATTCCTTTCTAAAAGTCTCAATTCCCAGAAAGCTAGTCATTAACCAGGCTAGGCATAGAGAAGGCATAGAGGCAGCCTCACCAAATATTAAGTCAAAATGCTCAGATTCTTGCAGGATCATCTTGCTCTGGAAACTGCTTTTTCAGCATCTTTGTTCAACATTTCTTCAAATATGACATTCCACAGGAAGGGCTTCAATTTCCCACTAAGATCCATAATACTGCAAAGTTCATAATGCCTCAGGATTTCTGGGCAGTGAAGATGAGATGAAGCAGACAGCATGCACACTGAATACAGTTCTGAGTAGAGTCAGATACATTCTCAACATCTGTCAGTCTGAGGAATGTGTGAAGATATATACTAGATCCAAGTACAGTGAAGGCCAAAGGCCTGGAGATTCTGAAGTCTCCATATGCCAAGAGTAGAACTTCACTAGCAAAGACTCAAATCTGTAAAAGCATAGAAGCACTGAAAGCAGAAGAAAAGAACAAAACAGAAGTCTTTGGGACAAGAATGTAGTAGCAACAAATTCTCTACGCCTTGCTGGACAACTGGCATTTCAGGGCAAGGTCTGCCTGTCTGCTGGCAGGACAAGACATGTATCCCTACGGATACACATGGCTTTAGCCAAAAAAGACATCATATGACTGTTCCTCACAATCACATAAAATTGCAGGGGGTGGGGACAACCCCAAAATAAAACTTCGGGATTACTCCAATACTTGTTTTATACCCACAGTGCATGTGTGCATGTCTGTGTGTGTGTGTATGCATACGCACAGTGACAGATCATGGAGAAGGAGGAGGCATCATTATGTTTAGCACAAGATACTATGACCTAGAGAATAAAGCACCAGACTGATGCTGAAGATGATCTTGTTTTATTTCATTTCCACTACTGATCAACAATTTAGACCTGTCAAATCAGCATTGTCTCCCACCTCAGTTTTTCTTGGGACTGTAAAGTGAGATACAGAGATGAGTCTTTTTCTGTAAATTCTACTGCTGAAAGCCAGGAATTGTGATGAAGTGATCTAGAAGAGTCTTACCTGTCACATTTTCTTCGGAAAAAAGCTTCAGATAGCTAGCAGATACAAGTGAAACACATGTAAGTAAATACAAAAGCAAATACATTTATTTTGAAAAGACAGCTTTTATCTAGTTTATGCTTTTTAACAAGACATTTCAAGTTCACAATGGATATGGAACATAATCTTAAAACCTACATCTCACATAATTGCTTTTCAAGTAAAATAAAGAATGGAAGAAATATTGCCAATACATCTGAAAAGACGCATTATGCAATTCCAGAACAAAACCACCCAAAATGCTTTTCTTGTAAGATTACATGGTAGAAATTGAGGGAAAAATGTAAGGTTAGATGAGTGTCAAATTATGAATTCCTACGATCTGGCGTGATTTTCTGTGAAGCTTAACACAGATTCTGAATATCCTGGATTTAATTCTTGATCTTAGGGCCATTACAACACCAAGCAGGACACGTTTTACCAAGTAAGGGACTTGCCTATAATTTAAGAATGTTATTCAGATATTGAATTCATTTTGCAGAGTGGAAGTTCATTAATAAATTCATTGCTTCTAAGAAAATTCCACAAGTTACCATTTCATCCCAAATGCTACTCTTTGTGTAGTCTTTTTTCACAAGTATACTGAAATAAGCATGACCAAAACCCCCAAATAAACAAAGCATAAAGATCTACTCCAGTGCTTCAGCATTTTTGCTGACGATTAATTGGAATGCTTCTCCCATGAAAACAGATTCTAGAAAATTTCACCAAAAATTTTAGACAGTGCTGCTAGAATCCATTTCCTATATCAAAACACCCAAATTTATGAGAGCACAGAACAGAGAAAGTGGAGTATCTTGATGGGGAAAAACTGAACTAATTATGCTCCATTATCCAAATATGCATCTTAGTTTAAGCAAAGTACTATGCCATGTTTTACCCAAAAGCTCTGAAATGCTCAGACCTTTCAACTTTAAGGACAACAGGATGCAGAGACAGAGGTTATAGTAAGCTGTGGTAAACATAGAAGTTCAAGGAATTTAGGAACACACAGGATGAGACTCAGTAGCCTAAGCACAGGCAACTAGCACTAGTTTTGAGACTCTAGAATCTGCATGAAGCTAGCAGATATAACACAAGACCTAGAGGAAACCAGTGCCCTTCTGGAATCACAGCTAAGATGGAGAAGTCACATCCTATAGCATCTAAAATGGCTATGCATGACCCTGCCTGTGAAGCAAATCTTATCCTTGAAAACTAACTGGTGCTAAATTCCAGAAGTGTAGAATACACAGCATATGCCTCCTTTCTTTCTCCAAGCTACCAACAAACGGTTTAGCTGCTGTAATGAAAGTCTCTTGGGGACTACTTAAGCCACATAATAAAAACTAGTATTTTGTGGTATAGTTTTAAGGGACCCAAACCCCTAAAATGTAATTTTCTTCATACGTTTAATACATCAAAAGCAAAGTCCAATTCAAACTTATCCTTATGCTTCACCAAAGGGCACCGATTACATGCACTATACTAGCTTGGTAACAGTTACAAATTAATAAAAATGTCATATTGTACATAAATGAGGGCTTATTTAACCAGTAAAACAGACTGGGGTGAAGAGCTCTTCAGCCAACAGTATCAGTTCCAGATTTTGACTCAAATAAGAAGCTTGACCCAGAGGTTTGTACGGAAACAACTAATAACAAACATGGATTCTCATATGCAAACTTCATATTACATGAAGGGGAAACCACCATTAAAGTTCTTTCCATCAAATTTCTACAATGATAGCTCAGAAGAGCTTTATACCAAAACCATCTCTATTCCTTGCGACAAACTATTGCAAATCAAGAAGTAATTCTTTGAGCAAGCTATAAAGCTTAGGAAGTATCGGCTTAGTTTGGTGTTCACAGAAACCTTCTCACTCCCACAATCGGTACCCAGATGCAAAAGTTTAGTGAAATCTCTTGACATTATATCCAGACCACAACACATTTACATATAAGCAACTAATATGGCACAGAATAAAGCAAAAGAGGTCTGGGAAGTAGATGCTGCCATTTTATGCATTTAGTTTTTCATCTTAGAGATAACCTATAATTTTAGGATTACATCCGATTATTGTGTTTTTCAGTAGACTTATGCTAAAGTTTCAAAGCACTAGGCTCTACCTTTTAACATACTAGTATTGTGAGTTCAGGTTCACAGTATTGACTCAGGTTCACAGTGCTCACTGACTTCAGTACCCACGCAGACACTTTGTCTGGACCAGCCTTCTTGACCATTATGATGGTGACGTTGGACACATAAACAGCTTCTTTTCAAAACTCCATCAATGGTAAGCTGACTTTGTCACTCAGAACCAATTGCAGCTAGAAGTTTGAGCACAGGTACTAACATGGGGTTTTTCAAAATAAGCCAACGAATCCTGAGAATTTCCATCCTGTTTTCAAAGCGCACAATTCCCAAAGAGAACGCTGCTGCCAACAGTATGATGGCCTTCCCAAATGATGCAGAAGCTACAGCGGTATCACAGCAATCCTTCAATGTGTAAAGAAAAAGACCCTATCAATGATTTTCAAACTATTACATATGCTGCATTTGAACGGAACAGTTAATTATCACAGCTGTTTGTGAAGAAAAGTTTCTTTTCCATTTTACCACAACTAGAAAACACATCACTAAAGAGCTTCCATCTTCCTCTAGTTCACAGCTATAAATACTGTCCTCTTTGATTATAAAACCCAAACACAACAAAACAAAGAAAGCAGATTTAAGTGCAAAAGGAAAACATCACATAAGATGGAATTTTAGGGGAAGCCAGACCACAAATTAAGAAAAAGACCCACAACAAAAGAGAAATAAAATTGTAAATAAAAAGAAGATAAGGTCACTGACTACACACCACTAGAATGACTGAGTATTATTAGATATTTTACCTTTCTTGACACTAAGGGTTTTCATTCAACAGTTAAAAGTTTTGCTGCATAAAGATTAAGCCTTGCCCGTCGTCCTCTCAAAAGGGTGGAGGCAAACAAAAGAGAAGGGTGGAAGCAAAAAACAGAAGTATCCAGAATCACTGCAACCTGTCTGGTGAAAAATACCAACCTGCTAGAGTTAAAGCATGACAACAAAACGAACCATTTCTAATGATCATCATCAGACCCTTAGCCATCCATTTGCTGAAACCAGAAACTTGGCTAATGTAGAGCTGGCTAACTTTCTTGACCTCATCATCTAAACAGCTTACCTGGCTAAAAGCCACAAGATGAGATGGTCCTGAAATTTTTCTTGAGCAGAAGATCCAAACAACTTTTGGTGGGGTCTTACCGTATCAGTATAGGGCTCGGCACGATTTGGCTAAACGTGTAACCAGAGCGGAGTCAAACTAGTGATAAAGGTTGTAACAGTCCCTGCTAGGTAACTGTATGCAAGAACCAGAAATTTAGGTGGTCAAACACTGAAACAGCTTGTACAGAGTGGTTGTGGAATCACCACCCTCACTGATTTTCAGACCTCACTCTTGACAAACCCTGGAGCAATCTGGTCTAATTTTGAAGTTAGCCTCTTTTGAAGATGTCAGACTAGATGACCTCCAGATGTCCCTTTCCAACCTACATTATCAGTTTAACTTTTTAATTATTTTTACAATTTTGTGTTCTTGAGCTAGAGTGATTTTTGTGCCTTTTCCCAGTACCGTTCCTAATTTTTCAACGTTGTGGGGGGAAAAAATAAAAACCAACAAACCAACGGACAACAGGACTGAAATCTGTATTGATGCAGAATTCAGATCATCAGTATAACCAAAGCAGATTAATAGAGCATATGACTTCCTTACTCTTCCTCTCTATTGAACAAAATTTCTGCCCCTCCACATTAACTTTCTATTTGGGACTTCAACTCACTTTTTTTTTTTTGTCTCCATGATGCCTACTTTATTCCAGGGTAGGATTTCCTGTTAAGCACGTATGATCTATAACAGACAGTTTCTAAAGGTACAACTTTGGATTTTGCTGTGCAACAGCAGATTGTTTGAGCGGGTCCCACTAAGCAAATGATCCAGGCAACTGTAAGAGTCAACCTTTCTATGCTCTACAAGTTAACAAAAGTAACTGCTTTGCAATATCAATCCAAAAAAATTTTTACTTGGAGCATGCTTCCTACCACTCTCCCCTTCAAAATCTTTAAAAAAAACTTTTTAATAATTTTACGGTTTTATTGATACAGAGGGCAAGTGGGAGTTGTTTGTTATTTAAGAAAAAAACTCTATCAAGCCATAACTGCAATATACATGCTGGGTATTTCCACTAAGCAACCTTGTTCTAAAACAAATTACATTAGGTTTGGTTTTTTTTTTAAATAAAGTTTTATTTCCATCAAACCACCTCAGCATTAATTCTAATAATATACTTTCACATTTACTGAATCCCCTGGTTGTCCCTCCGTTATTTTGTCCCAGTATTGGTACAAGACTAAATAGTTACTTAGGTCATCCTGCTTGACCTTTTTAAATAAGAAACCTTCAAAGTCTTCTGGAATTTTCATTGTATTTTATGTTATTGGGAGGGACACCTCAGAAAAGAAATATTCTCAGCCAATTCTTTAAGAACTCATGGGTGCAGACTACAAAGACTTGCTTAAAGCTCTTGTTAAGAAATGTCTATCATAGAATCATTAGTCTCTTCCTTGTAACTTCTAGTTTTTAAGTATTTAAGTCACCTGCAAGATATTATACTGTAGTCTCACTTCTATCTAAAAAAACCCCAAAATATTTGCTGTAATCTTCTGGCTTTTCTCTTTCACTATGAATGATATTACCATTGTCACCTACATTACTGTTAAAATTATTTCTCAATTTTTCATTATCCTTTGCTTTACTAATCACGGCTTTCTCTCAGGAACATTTTGTTTCTTTTAACCAGTTTTCCACATTTTCCACAATGCACTCGATGCCATCTCTCTACGACCATCCTTGCACTTACACTTTACAGAAAAGGAGGGAGGGGCCCTGAATGGCTTTCTTCATGTTGCAATGAAAGCAAGATTGATTTTAACAGAATTTGCCCTTTATGGACAACTTTTATAATTGTTAGCTGCAATTTGTAGTGTAATTTACTTGGAAATCTGCCATATACCTATTTACATACCTTCTCACACACATACCCCCACACAATTTTGGTACCGTTTTTAGTCTGGACATGCATATAACCAGATTTCTAAATGACAAGCAAAATTGTGTCCCATATCAAATCTTAAGTTATCACTAAAAAGAAGTCATCGGCACTTTTGAAGTAAATGAGATACCTACCAAAAAAGATTCACTTGGCCCAAGTTGTTGGCATGGCACATTTTACTCTGCCATAGCAATGCAGAAGTATACCTTTCCATATTATCATTAAATTCCCCCATCAACCAGTCATATGCTCTTTCCTAGCACATTTACATCTTCTTTATTGGCCTTAATTCCCAGTCCATTTCAGAATGGCTCCAACACTTCTAGTCCCAATCACTATCATTTTAAGCTCAAATAATCTACCTGCCTACTTTGCCCTTCTACCTTTTTAGTTTTATTCTCTTTGATTAACCTCTTTTTTTCCTTTAACTGGACGAGGCCAGTCTACTGCCTGTTCCACATTCCTACCTTGAGCTGCTGCCTACCTTTAAGCAACCATGTTTTCCTTGGCCTGCTCATGCATCTTCAGTTATCTCTTTTCTCTAGCTCAGATACTTACTCCATCCAGTCATTTTCTTTTCCCGTCTCTCCTTTCCGGTCTCGCACCCTCTCACAACTTTTTTGATTTGTAAAACAGAAACAATGCAAATACATTTGTGCAGAACTAGCACATCTGCTCCATGCAGTCATTTCGTGCACTACATGCATAACCACAATACAGTATATTATGTAATTAGCAATACTGTTATTTTCTTAACATTTGCTGCCCTAAGGCAAGCTTATTGTTTTCTGAGGGGGAAGATCAGATAAATATTTTCTGATCTGTTTCCCTATTTACAAATACACCTTTTTAAAATTTACATAAACGCACCTGAGAATATGCATTTACACTAAAGCATACGGGGACAACAATTCAGTGTCCAACACTTGTAACAGCTTTGGCAAAAAGAAGAGAATTCAAACTACAAGCAGGATAATAAAGTTTCTTCATGATACCATGAAGCCAAAAAACCACCACTGGTGGATTCCACTTTCTTAATTCTGCACTTTTTTCAGGGGTAAGCTCACAGTATCGCTAAGCCTCCATATGCATCAACTGGTGTCACTATAGAGACAAAACTAACACAGTAGCAAAACAGTAAAAGGTTTCAACCAAACAAAGCTAGTACCATTAGTAGCAAAAACTACATATCAAATTTCTATTATTTTTTAAATTCTTCAGTTTTACTTAAACAAACATTATGCAGTAATTACTAGTTCCCTGTAACAGCAAAAACCCAAAAATAGTTACAGCAGGAACAGATGACTTCCGGGCTTCCCAGAAAACACCTCTTATATTTAAATTTAATTCCTGGCACTATGCCAAAGTGGAGGATGGGCAAGCTAAGTGGAAGAATAACTTCAAAGGCCTCTAAAACATTAATGCAGAAAACCAGTTACTCCTCTTACCTGGTGAGGTGGCAGCACGTGCAAAATGAGCTTCCTCCTCTGAGTAAGCCACTGATATGTAGCTCATTAGCATAAGTATCACAAGCTACAAGTAGACTTCCAGGTCGGCCATCTTGACACCAAGATCTTGTTTACACAGGAGCACGAAAACTGTTTAAGCCAGCCTGAGCTATGCTGTGGTACCTCTCAGCTCGTAGCCTACATCTGCTTGTCAAAGCCTGCTGAAACTCCCACTGCTCCACACAAGTGGCTGAAGGTGTGGGGAGCACAAGGGAGCATGCCACAGCCTCCAAGGGAACCTTGCAACTGCAAGTGCCTCCCGTCGGGCTCTTTGTGCTGCCTTCTGTGCTGCCAACTATTAGCACTGCAGCAACTATGTGCAGTGAAGTACCTCCCACATACCACACGGTAGTACCAACAAGCAGAAATTTATTACAGCACAGCGCAAGGCTGCACACTTAAGAAAAAAAAAAAAAAGAAAAAAAGAAGAAAGCTGGTATTTCCTCAGCAGTTTCACTTACTAGCATTCTAATTGCACCTGGGTTCCTTTGAACGTCTTCTCACACTCATCAGGGTGTCTCTTTCGGTTCAGAAAGCGGAGTGCTCCTGCAATCCGAGCACAGGAGCAGTCCATGACACATGTTCGCTGCTGCCGGCGCGGAGCCAGGCTGCAGTTACAGCTCGCTGGCGCCAGTAAAGATTTACATACAGGGGCCTCATTTCAGGAGTAAATTGCAACGGGGTATTGTTGAGCTACGCCTCCCCCCGCCCCCAGAGAATACTACGGGTTCTAGAATTGGTCGTCTGGTTATTTGCTTACTAATAATCCAGATCTGTGTCAAAATTCAAGTGCCTCTCTTACCGTTCATATAAACTGAAACTGACAAAAGTCTCTACAAAAGAAACTCCACCTTGAAAGCTGTTCCTTGTAGGATGCCACAGGCTGCACCGCTCACAGCGACTCTGGTGAGCCCTCTGTAGTAACTGAAATAATACCGAAAATATGGCTATGCTCAATGCTCAGCGACCAGCTTTTCTTAAACTGGTATTTCCAATATATCACAGCCTGGCAATAACAAGCAAATAAGTATAATCTCCAAGTAAGACAGTTCCATTTCTAACCTAAGGCTGACAGGTAACACATCTGGCCATTGGATTTGCTGATTCCACTTCACATTTAATTTTTCTTCATTAGGCAGATGAAGAAAAAAAATTCCCCCATGCAGAGCTGAGGACTTTATAAGTACAATAACAGGTAGAAGCAGGAGCTTCGATTTCAGCCTCATTCTGACTTCAAATAGTTAATGTCTCAATTACTACCTTCTCCCTTCCAGTCAAAGCCCAATTAAGTTAATAAATTAATTACACTTCACAAATGCTTATTTTAAAAGTCACTGTAGTTTGTTTTTTTTTTTTTTTGGGGGGGGGGGGAGGGGAGGGAGGAAGGAAAAGCGCCAGGCTTTGGTTATTAGTAAGAGTGCATATGGAAAAGGTGAATCATTTCGCCAATACCTTTCCCCCTCATTTGCTACAAGAAACTCTTAGAGTGTGAAACAACTCAATGCAAATAAATATACTATACATTATAATGACTATAGACATGAATTCCTGAAACCCTAAACAAAATAAATCCACAGCAGTGTTTGGCTAAGTACACATCTAGCAACACTGCTGTAGTTGCAGCCTGGCACCATTTAGTGGAAAAGGAAAATGATGGAGACAGTGATGCCTGTCAATGCCAGCAGGCACAGGCAGAGCGCCTCAGGACCAGAAGAGCCTGCTTTGTGCCATGGGCTTCTTCTAGGTCCTGCATTGTTCCTCTTTACAATGCCAGAAGCATCAAGGCTATGTATAGCCAAATTATATTATGCTTTCTCTTTCCCACTGTGAGTGTAATTTGCTATATAGCTGGTTCTAGATTATTTGAGCATAACGCAATTTGCTCATCTGTAATGTCAAAAAAAATTACAGATTTTGTGTCTGAGAGTATTTAGTAATGCAAATTACTTTTAAATGGTTGTTACAATTCATCCTCAGCTGTTGTATCCAAAAGCATAAAATGATGCGTAAGGGAAAAATAATAATTTTTCCAGAATGCCTTTCACATTAAAATGACACCCATTAACTATACAAGTGATCTAGTACTGCTCTTCTTTTATGTCACGTGAATCCTTTATCTTTCAGACAGATTTGTGTATGTTAGCACATTTAAGTGTTGTGCAGAACACATCTTCCAGTGATGCTGTTGCCATTTGCAGAATGAATCATCAGGCAAACAGCCTCCAAGCTTAAAAATAAAGGGCACCAATGCTGCTTTTAAAAAAGCACAGGAAAAAAACCCTGTGTTTCCCATATACAGCTGCCCTCCGCCCCCCCCCCCCGCCCAGCTTCACATCCTTGTGCACAAATACCAGAATAATAGCACGAATCTCAATACAGTAAAACAGACACTGCGAAATAAGAGCCTTTACTCGGAGCATTTTCTGTTCTCGGCTCCAGTCCGCTCAGGGAAATCCACGCCAGAGCTTGCCATCAGCCCTGAGAGCGAGCTCTCCTCCATCTGCCGTCTCGGGAAGGCACCACCCAGCTTCCAGAACGTTCCGGCGGAGCCACCCACACCCCCTCGGCTGCGCCCGCCTCCCTCCTTCCCGCACCAATTGCTCGTTTTCAGAGGCAGAACTGTGTTCAGGGAGAGGAGGAGCACTTGCTGTAGTAGAAAGGCACCAGCGCAGTGGCAGAGAATGCGGGGGGCTGGCGGGGCTCGCTAAGCCCCCACGAATGGCGGCAGCGGCCGGCCCGGAGAAGGAGCACGGGCAGCGCTTTGGCCGCTTCCAAAGTGGGATATTTGGGTGGGGGCTTTTTATTTCTGTTCTTTGGGGGATTTGTCATTGGGGGTTTTGCGGTTTTTTTGGGGGATGTGTTTAAGGGTTTAGCCTGGGATAATAAATAGCAGGATACTCCCCTGATGCTCTCCAGTGATTGCCACGACAGAAAGAGTCAAAATATCTGCCTTTCACCACGTTTAGCGCTAACACCAGAGAGCCTTTATGACTTTGCCTTCTCCAAACTAGTTAGTGGGACTCCCTGTCCTCCCAACACACACGCAATTTTCTAGACTTTCCTCAGAAGTGACCTTAAAGAGGTGATGTTAACAGTCAAAAGTAAAAAAGCCATTTGCGTTTGAAATGACTAGTATTGGCTATATGGTTTCAGTTGCTACCTATCAAGGACAATATCCTCAAATTTTAAATGCCATTAATTCATCTCACAATAGAAAGGTACAAAAAAGTCTGCCACACAATGACTTGGCCAGTTCTGACACAATTTTAGATATGAAAGTATAGAGACACGGCATTGTCTAGAAATAAAAAAAAAAGCCATGACGAAATCTGTCACTAGGAGTTTGATCTAAAAAACAAAAAGGAAGAAAAAAACCACCAAAATAAAAAATCCCACCACAGAGCAAAAGAAAATAAACAGTCCCTGCGCCTTCTGTAGGCAACACACACACACCATCCAAAACACTCCCTTCCCCTCCCACTTTGTTTCCTCTCCAAATCCTGAAACAAATTACTCAAGGCAGGCAGAAGTTTGGTAGTTCCCAAGTTCTCCTCACGTTGGTCTTTGAAGGGCACAGAAAATGTTCATTTCTTAAGTAGAGAACTGACTATCAACCCATTACCTTAACCAGTGTGGTTTATTTCAAGGTATTTTACAAGACGTCTATACCAACAGAAGGAGCAGGGAAGGCAGGAAAGGGAAGCAGGCGGGAGGGGGAAGGAAAGGCTGACACTAGTTGTATCCATTTTTCTACTGTAGAAAAAGGGTGAGAAGTGTCTAAAATAGGCAATTTCCAGGCAGAAACGGCATCTAACATTGCGCTCCCTTTCATTTAGAAAGGGAAAATACATTGACTCCTGATGAACTTGAGAAAAAACACATTTTCTCACTTAAGTTTACATGAAGAATTTTGTCATTTACTAAACAAACTGAGAATCTGACAGATCTTAACCTGCAAATTGAGATGATGCAGAAAAAAAATATAACATTTGCCTTACTCATAATTCCTTCAAAGATACTCCATTCTTGAGAAAAACAAAGTGAAGTTTACAGCCAAAAATAAAGGTCAAATTTAACTGTTTAATAATAGTCATAATGTGATTAAATATTTAAAATTCAAAACAGCTCTAAATGCTTGGTAACCATTTCTTTCTAGTACCTAAAGAACCAAACAACTCAGTTGGTTGAAAGTGATTTGCATGCATTATGTATTGCGTTTATTTCAGCAGTCCATTCCAGTTTGTTTCAAATCCTGCCTGAATTTGTTTGCTCCCAAAATATCTACCAAAATAGAAGATGCAGCTGTGCAAATTGAGACATTTCTAAGAAGGACATAACAACTAATCAAGCCATGTTAGAATGGTTCCAAGCAAGTGCGATTTAAAAATGAAAAACTATCCAAATAGTTGGAGCACAAATGAAAATGAAGTAGAATCAAATACATCATTTACAAAAAAATGAACTGAAAAAAAAGTGAATCTGTACACTCCTTCAGAGTAAGCTATTGTTAGGTATTTCTCTTTGAAAGGCATGTGTATTTAAGACTGCTACCCTAGTAGCAATTTACTTATTTCTGAAAACCCATTCTTCAAGTTTACCCATCAGCAGTACAAAACTAATTGTTCTAGAATGCAGCAGGTCTGAGAAGTCTAGAAAATGCAGACACAAGAACACTGAGCAGAGTCTGACAATGCACCTTGCATTAAAAATGTATAACAATCAATTCAGTTCAAGTTGTTAATTGATTACACACAACTATTTCTAACTCAAATAACCTCTAATTTATATATTTAATAAATGCGTGTCTTATATTTTTTTAGCATCCAGTGAAGTGCCTTGTTCCCCTGCAGGTAAATTGGTGCTTTTCATTTTCTTTTGGACTACTAAGAACAAACTATTAACACCACAGGAGGGAAGAGAGAACTGATCATGCTGTCAGCTGGTACTACCGGTACTACAGTACCGGTACTACTGTGTAGCAAACATGACAGTGTACTTGGACTTCTGGAAACAGTGATGTGTTCCATACGCAGCACAGGTTTCAAAACCTACCGCACTTTATGCATTTCAACACCCACTTCAGGAAGGAAAAAAAGAAAACCAACTAAAAGCAAAAACCGCAAAAAAACCCAAACCACACCACCCACTCAGATCACTACAACAAAATGCTACAGCTCCCAGCTGGGCCAGTTATTTTGTACAGCACTTCCAAGAATGATACGGTTTTCAAAACAACCTGTTACAGACCAAAGTAAACCAAAACCAAAGGGAAGACACTGAGACAAGAGCTTTCCTCTGAACTCTTGACAATCTCTTCTTGCCTTTTCTGTAAAATGGGAGTAAGTTTACTGAGCTCACAGAAAAAAACATGGGCGACAAAAACGGCACAAAAAGGACTGTATGACAGACATGGGGTGAATGTTCAATATTTTACTCAAATGTAACACATGTGAAGAACCACTCCCTACAGTGAACAAAAATACGCTTTTCCTTTCCATGTTCCCATTAAAAATAGGGTTAGCAAAAGAACCCCAAACCAACAGCACAAATAGCACTTGACCATTTTTACATGCCTACTGTTTTATAACATTTTCATATGCTCCTTTAATAAAAAAAAAAAAAGGACCAAAAAAAAAAACCAACAACAAAACCTCCACAGGATGCGTATGGTAAAGTGTATTTTAAGCATAAAATTTCATCTCCTTCAATGATCACAAAGAGGGAGTTCAGTGATCTCATTATAAAGAACGGATTGTTTCTGCTTCCTTTGAACAATATGAGTTACTAAGGTCTGGAATTAATCAGCAACAATAACCAACTAAAAACCATACAAACACAAACCTCAGTAATCATTTATAAGACTGGGGTCAGGACGACTTGACTCAAAGAGTATCTCGCAGAAAACCAGAAATACTATGTTTGGGGGATGGGAAGAAAGAATTCTCTCTGCATTATTAATCTACATTCATTAGATGAGGTAATCCCATTTTATCAAGATAAATGCATTTAAGTAGGATTTGCTATCCAAGTTTTCAGACATTTTAAAGTGCCCAGATATTCTTGGGATCTTTACTATCTTGCCCAGTCAAGAAAAGCCACTATGAACTAAATTCTGCCTTAAATCCACTAAGCAGAATTTCACTAGCAATAAAACAAGTCATAAAACTACCTACCTGCCTGCATTTCATCATCACTTATGACCACACATTCGCATTTTTGCTGTCACTGATCTTTTATCCTATAGCAGGAAAACCCTGTGACCCACTACTTACAAATTTAGTTAGCTGAACTCAGCGATCAACCTGAGCTTAAAATCCTGTATTTTACTGATTATTTTGTCATATCAAATGCACATGGTAAACATGGAGAAAACACATCTACTGAGAACCTGATGTGCACTATCTGCCCAGAATACTTTGTTTCTTTGTAAACAGTGCATTGTCATTAACTATAGAAGATCATTTATGGGAACAGGTATTTGGAAACTTAATTAAGTTTAATCACCAAGTGCTTTGTTACAGAGTATGCTAAAAGCACAAAATTAATGGGCAAAAATACTGAGGAATGACTAAACTTTTACGTGTTTGGTACTGACTTTCACATCCTTAGCGCTAACTTCAACTTCTGACAGGAAAATACTATAAGCTATATCCTGATGAGTTACCCAGCTCTTTTGTTACTCCTGATACTTTTCTGGAGAACTTCAAGAAACTAATTACTTTCAAATCCATTCATATCCAGCTTAAGATCCCTTAAGGACTTTAACTAGGTATTTGAGGCAGAGAGAAAACCAGAAAATGAGTGAGTCGTGAGGAAAAATGTCATCTATCTTCTTCCCCAAATGAAAAAAGCTGAGCACTGTTTTTCTGGACACTGGCATCTATCAACTACCTTTTAACTAGTGCTGAGCCTGACAGATAACTAGGCCACCAACCAGTAACGCACACATAGGAAAAGACTAGGGCATGTGAAACCAACGCTTTGAAACTCAGATTTCAATGAAATTGAAAAGGAAAAGAAATAAAAGAATAATTTACCTTGAAACTTTCATTCTATCGTTTGTAGTAGTTCTGCAGAATTACAGTAGTGTTATTCTTGAGTAGCAAGTAACTGCTACCTGCAAAATAGTTAACATTTACATAATCATTGCTATTCCAATGTAATTAGGCGGGTTTTGTAGTTCTTATCTACCACTGGAAAAAGTTACACGTTGATAATATGATAATCAAATGTACATCTAGCCAGATGGTTACAAAAATTTGACAGTTTATAAAGAGTTTATTTTATGTTTTAGTTAAACCACGAGGCAAGCTTTTGAGAAAGGACAGTATAAAGTGAGAGCTCCTCTGGCCTGATAAGGAATCAAGCCAAAATGAAATAATTTGATTAGTAAGACATATGGGTATGACCTTTGACCTCTCCTGTCCCACCCAATCTACCCTGTAACTGAGACAGGATAGAGGTCTACAAATTAATTCAGTGAGAGAGAGGAGGAAAACAAAAAGCCAAAACACACCAAACCTAAAAAAAGGCCCACCAAAAATATCCTCCTGTTGACAAAAATAAGGACAATATTTTAAGCTATTTCATACAGCTTAGAATTAGCTAATTTTGCCTAAACAAAGCCTGAAACTGTTTTTCAGCAAAGCAGAGCTGGTGCTTACCTCTAAGGTTTGGAGCATGTGATGCCAACAGTTCTGCTCATTTGCATATAGCCAAGCTGAACTGCTGCAAGGAGGAGCACTTCGTCAGCCATTTTGGAACTGCACTGCCTCAGCTGCACTGAAAATGTGATTTAAGATGGCCGCAATGTGCACTCAAGACCAGCCACTCGGTGACAACTCAGCAGTGGATAAAAAACATTTATACAGCAAAGCACCTCCCTCTTTGCCACACTGCAACAAACTGCACAGGCAGAGGGGGGCTGGAGGAATGGTTTCTTTTGACAGGGAGGAAATGGTTAATGCAGGGCTGCAACATTGCAGCTACTCAGAGCACCACTGGTAAAGAGAAAACTAAAATAAACCAGAAAACCAGCGAGAGACAGCCCTGCTAGCTCTGTGCTCCAGGATTTGTATTGCATACTTCAAATCCCTCCCGACTCCAGGCAGTTCAGAATCCATGTCACATATTAACAGCCACAGATAGAGAGCCAGATCATGCATAGAACTGACAAACATTAGGGAATAGTTTTGAAGAGCAGCCTCATTTCAGTATTTAAAAAAAAAAAAAAAGCTTAGGAAACCGATTTATACCTTTTCACAGCATCACCTATTTTGAAATAATGTAATGTTAGTTGTGCAATAAAACAGTTTTACTGGGGGGAAAAAAAGGAAGTTCACCTTATAAGTACGGAAGCTAGCAAAAAACCCAAGAACACTCCAGAACTTCAGTGCTCACAGAAATCAAGCATCAAATTCTTTATAAATTATGCAGTATGTTGTGTAAGTTATTCAAAAAAAGAGCCATACGTAGAATCCCTTCAGCAATTTGACTGGAATTTTGTAACGATACCAAGTAGTTTGTTCCTAAAGAACTGGTTTGGGAACCTATGGGGGGGGACAAGAGGGGTTGTCAAACAAATACACAATTTTAATGCAAGCAAAACTAAATATAATACAGGTTCCTCTCTAATTGTTTGTTAATGCCAATCGTGCGCTCTTGTCCAGGCAACAGCAGACCAGTTCTGGAGGGAGCTCCTCTGTATCTGCCTCACTTCATCATGTACAATTCTTCTACAAAATCCGAATCCGGAAGGAAATTAATCCGGAAAGAAATTAATGTTGAATTACTCCTAATCCTCTACAAAAAAACCCAGTCTTTGTGATCCAAAATTAGCCCAACACAGTAAGCCCCCCCCCAAAACAATGTGGGAGAATATGCTCTCCATCTACTTCTTTTATGAAAATGCCTAAACTTACATAACTGTGCATGTCTATTGCCAGCTGTAGCTGGTTATTTCAGGACCGATTAATCATGCCAGCAGTAGTTGTCTGATGCACTCATCAGCGCCACAATTATTATTTCAAACTTTAAAAATGCCGAAATAGCCCACCTGGCTAATATAGGGACAAAAGGAAAAGCATGATTTGCAACACAAGAAAAGGCACATGCTACATACATGTAAACAACTATATTGATTATATTGTTTTTGATAATACTGTACAGATTCAGAGAACTAAATTAAAATATGCTTAAAGTTCAAATGCCCAAAAGACAAGTCTCTCAAAAATTTGTGAAGACTGGAGAACAACTTCATTACAATTATTTTAAAATTGAAGCTTTTCTTCACCAAGATCTATTACTAAATCAAAAAACTAAGTTTACAACAAATTCAAAAGATACATAAGCAACCCTGTGTTGCTTACTCTGAACTTCAAACATAGAACAACGTCAGTTTACAGAGACTTATAGTAACTTGTAACACTTCAAATTTAGCATTCCATTTATATGACAAATATACATACACTTTGATCTTCACAGTAGCAATGTTTTAAACAGAAGAGAGTTCTATGTTTAGGGCACCTACAAAATTCCTACATCAAAAAGTGAGTTCTGACCTCCAGTCCTAGAAGTGCAAGAGAAACCTAGGACGATTCTAATCCGGAACCCGAGAGCTGCACTTGTACAACACTGCGTTCTCTGGCATTCAGTCTTGGAGCTCGGTATGTGGAAACCCAACGACTTACATAGGTTTGAACAGGCATAGCTACTTGGCAAAAAAACTTCAGAGAACACTTTCACTGAGCCAGAGAAAACAGAACCCATGTCACACTCCAGTTGCTGCAGTCAATCGTCTTACCTTGTCAGAAAGCTTCGTGATCAGGCAAGGTACTGATATGTTAATTCAGACACCTAGTTGCAAAAAAACCAGCTGAATGGTAAGAAACCATATGCGTTTTCACAAGAGTTCAATATACTTCAGGTAACATCCACAGGTGTGTTAATATGTTAAAAAATAACAGCCGAACTAATTTTAAAATAAAACCTGATGTTTAATTAAACACAAAATTAGGAGTAAAATAAGTCATCTGAAAATGCTTTGGTCCAGGAACCAACCAACCAGTGAACCTACACTGATGTGGAATTCCTGTATTAGTGTGGGACTGCAATTTCTTACTGCTACGTAAGGTAGCATCTATACAGGTTCTCTAAAAATCAAAAATAAGCAAGAAAATTGGGCATTTAAAAAGATTCAGAATGGAATTTAAATTTAACCTGTTACGTTTAGATTTCCCTCGAATACGTAACAAAAACTCCCAACAACCCTAACTCTGCCCTCTTTTGATGACATGCCAACACACTGTAGTATCATCTCAGCAAGTTCAATCCTAAGTTCATAAGTTCAATTTTAAAACAGAGCTTCCATTTTCCAATGTTCTCATGAACATCAAACAAGAAACTCAAGAGAATGGTACCCTCTCATTTCTCTAATTGTTGCCCTGTATAAATAACATCACCTCCCCCACCTCTTTTTTTTAAATATCATTACGTAGAGTCAGACTTTATACTAAGGCTCCTACCCTGAAGAATCAACGAGGCAGAAAATTCTGGTCTTTCAGATGGGATTTTATGTCATTTCACATTATGAGGGCGGTAAAAAAAGGCAGCCAAAGCATAAATAATTTGTTTTGCTCAAATTCTACGCTTACAAACCAGCCTACTACATAACATGCACACTTCCTTATGTACAAACCACATCTTGTCCACTTTTCTCATTTACTCTCTTGTTCTTTTTTGTTTTACTGAGTTTTTGTATGTTAGTTAACATTAAATGGACAAAACAGTTCTCACACTGATGAAATTCGTGAGAGACTACTACTGTTTGCATGCATGTGAATTGAAGTCTCGATAGACCATCTACTGAAACCCTCCTTTATTCCTGTATTTACACAGGCCAGTAGGCTGACTTCAAGAAACATCTCAGCTCACACTTAAGACTGCAAGAACTTCATAGCTAGAACTACTTAAAACTATTGGGGAAAAGAAAGAGTCCATGATGATCATTAGACAGAGAAGACTAAAGTTCAGAAAGTCAAAGTCTGCACAACCGCTGAGGTCTTCCCATAATTCCAAGCCACTGGATGGTAGGACCAATAAAGGAAAATTTAAGTGTATTGACTGAAGGCAGCAAGCACGTATGTTTATGCACTAGTCTGCTACTAAACACATTTTGAAAGACTTAAAAAAGACTTAAAAAAAATTAGAATGCAACATATTTTTAAAATGCCCTTTTAAAACGCCCCTGGAAAACTGCAGTAAGTTGGAGGCAAAGGTAGAAGGAACTTTCTTTCATGTCAGGTGTTTGGTTGGGTTTTTTTACCATAACGTTTCTTTACACTACTGTGAAATGGAGAATAGTGCTTAGGACAGCACAGAATGATGGAGCAAATACACAGGTTATTTTAACAGCTAGCTAACATATCCAGAGTCATATCATTCATAAAATTTGTGCTTTTAGCACATGAATTTAGTTGAGAGCATTTTCCAAAATTGCATCCAGAAGAGAAAAACATTTTTCCTGTATTAGAAATATCCAAGTTATGCACAATAAACAAGCTCTATTAGTTTACCTAAATATCTTAAAAATTAAATTATTAAAAGAATACTTTGCAAATGGACATCTAGTTCACTAAAATCTCACATGATTTGATATTTGTTCCTGGAAGAAATAAGAGCTGATAACTCACAAGTACAGTTTTTAGTAATTTCTAAGACGTACAACTCAAAATAAAACATCTTAAAGGGCACAGGTTTTTTGTTTGGGTTATATTTTTTTAAAGTTATTCATAAATCCCAAAGGAACATAAAGGGCATTTACAGAATATACGTACATATACATAGTGTCATAAACTCCTCCACAGGTATGATGAAAGCTGACATACAACTGAGGATCAGGCTTTTTTTTAATACCACATGGTTACTATTATGCCTTTAGCTAAACCACCAAGAAATCATTACTTAAAAAAAAAAAAAAAAAAAAAAGAGGAGAGGAGAGGGAGGGGAAGGAATGGGAGTGGGGGATCAGACTTGCTGTTAAATACACTGGCGATTTTACTAAGCATACACCAGTGGTACTACACAAGATAATGAGTAAGCAATGCAACTAATGAAACCACATTTCCTGAAGATTTACAAACATTGTCTTGCTATGTTTTATCACAGTAACCTGAGGTTATCATTGGTGTCTTACCGCACTGGGTGAGCAAGTGCGCAAACACATCTAGTCCTAAGCTGCATGTTGATGTGACAGCCTCCATACTGCTTTGACAGACAGCAAGTCATCCCCCCCAAACCAATGTGTAACTGCCAAGTTCCCTCACTGGGGTCAATGGTGGCTTCTCCTCACCCCAGCTGCTTGTTTTCACAAAATTTGCAGGAATTAATTGTCTTTGATACTTGCTACTCTGTCAAATTTACTGAAAACCCAAGTCTTTCAAGAATTACTAAGGATAGAAAAATTGACAAGCAATGATCCCATAAAATTGGGCTACTATACTAGACCTGAGCACATTTCTGTTAATACTTGTAAAGCTGTGGCACAGTTAAACATTTTTGTTACATACCTGTTTTGCAGTTTTCTGCTTCAGCAAAAAAAGGTAGTTGTGATGTATGAGTTAAACACATTTGTCTTATTAGTGGCATTCTTAAGTGCCATTTAATAACCTTATTGATGCATTTTTTTAAGTTTCATGCAGGCATTTCTTTTTCACTAACAGCATTCTGTTTTTTGTTTAATACTAACAATCTCGATGAAAACATAAAAACCAAAGTCACATAAAATTCAAGTGTAGCTGAAATTCTACTCTTAGTTTTGCAATGGTTTTTTGCATCTATATAGGCACACAAATAGTCAAGGCAGAACAGAGATAAGAACTAGAATATTAATTAAAACCAGAATATGCAACTAAAGTTGCGTATGAACATATGAATTCAAAGATTTTCTGACCCCCATTGGTACTGAAATAGGAAGGAAAAAAAGTAACAAAAAACCTCACACAAACAAAAAAGGCACCTAAACACACTACAAATGATACACAAAGTCTTCTCAAGCAAATAAAAATTAAGATCCCAAAACATGGTGCAAAATTTTGCTTTTAAAAGATAACCAGAATTCAAGAGGCTGACAAAATCTATGCTCCAGATCCTTCTGACTGAAAATCTCAAATCTAGAAAATTGTGCAGTTATCTTCTTCGGGATCACCCACCAGGCTTTAACATCCAAAACAAGACTGAGCTACAGGAATTTTAAATATGAAGTATTACCCAATTCACATCTAAACTTTATTCAGAGATTGAGACATTCTGTAACTGTCCAACTTATCAAGAACAGCTGGTTACAGAGATCATTTTAGAGAACAACCTAATTTTCTCTCTGCTTCTTAATGAGCTGTCAAAAAAAATAATCCAGTTTTATTTGCTTGTTTTGTTATTTTGGTTGGTTTTGTTTAGTTGGTTTGGTTTTTTTTAAAGAAAGAAAGGAAAAAACCCCTACACAACAACCTCAACTTACTCTCCATGCTGTATTTGGATAAATCACCGCTGCTTGACAAGCATTGTTTCTTACAGTATGATGGAAACAAGAAAGCTTTTTTTCAGGCAGGACGGCATATAGTCCAATCAGTGTAACTGAAATACCAGAGTTACAAATAGACATCACAAAAGCATCATCTGTGTTGGCCACTTTATGACTTCCCAATTGCACTGTGTGTGTACATAAACCTCTCAAAGTAGTGCCATGTACTGAAGAGTCCAGCCACAGATTTAACTGAAAAACATTAACAATCTTATAGATTTCACTGCATTTAAGATAAATATCAAATAAAAATATATTTGGGACAAAAAAAGAAAAAACCAAACAACCCTACATTCATGTATCATAAGTTATATTAACTTGCAACTTATTTTCCTCATCTAATATCCCTTACAAAAACTGTGATGTACATCTGTGTTACTGCAGTAATTTCCAAAATAAACTCATAACATACAACTAGCACAAATATTGAGAAACACTAGGTGGAGAGCAAGCAGAAAAAATGCATTCAACTTGCAAACTATTTAAGAACAATGAACTGGCAAAGTATCTCTTTAGGCTTTACTATCTACATTTCATGAACAACCTTGAGATTTTTGGCATAAACAAAATTCCTGACAATAAGCCCAATTAAGCCTAACTAATAATTATACTACTTAAAAAAATCTAGATGGGGAGAAATTAGGTTTTTTTCTTGTTTTGGAATGAAAATAGAATATCAGGTTTAGACAGCTACGTTTCACTGTGGAATTATCATCTGTAACAGAAAAAAAACACCTTCTCCCAAAAATCACAATAAAACACAATGAAAATGAGAATTTGGTTACTAATTAGGAATCAGTTACTAAAATAGAATTTTAAAAATTGTTTAACAGGTAAACTATTTCTGTTTGCAACAGATTCCGTAAAATCAGTATTTAAAAATGAAACTATTTTTTATTCATAGGTTTTTCAGTCTCTTGGCTAGCCAGATCACCTCCCACGCTGGGGGGAAAGCATATGTCTGTATTAGACCACATTTCTCGCCTTTAAGTCTCAAATTCTGGAAGCATTACTGAAGAAGCCTTTACAGGGAAGCTAACATACTACAGTTAATGTTGAGCTTCTAAATACGTGAAATGGACATAACAATACAAGCAAAAGCAAGAGGTATCAGCAAACACATCAGAGTACAGCATGCATGCATATCTATTCAGACTAATATTGAAAACAGACCTCATAATGGATGGAAATGAGAATTAAGAGGTCCTTTAATAAAAGCATCAAAATTACTATTTCAATTGACGCATATAACTATTGTATCCTTCTATGAATCAATTCTGTGAAGTGTGACCAGTTTCAGGCCTACACAACAATCAAGATAGTCTTGTTAAATTAACTCATAAAGCAAAATCCAACACTGTTCCATGTTATCACAGGAAGCATCAGTTCAGCACTGCTACAGTTGGTAGCAAGGTTAGAGCTGATAAAAAACCTTTTACTCCAAGCAACATAAAAAGTCTACTAAACTAAGACCATAGAGATAAGGGCATGAAGATCTCTTGAGATTCTTTGAAAAAGAACTCAAAAGAGGCAGTTATAAGCAGTGACAAAACATTTGTTCTGTATTTTAATTATTTGGCATTTATCAAAAAGTGTATTGTTATCCAAAATTGTTTCTTTCCGGATTTTATGTACTTAAGAACTTGATTTAATACTTCTGAAGCATATAAAATAATTAGATAATTGCCAAACTTGAGGAATAAATAGTGGGTCTGGTTGTCATGATTCATGAATTGTGTAAGTCCTCCCGCAATGACTAGTGAATTCATTTTATGATGGGCCTGACAACTATCATTAGCCCCATTTCACAGATCTGAAAACTAAGCAATTACCCATCCCAGATCACATATCAAATAGTAGTGAGTTTTGTGTTAGTTTTTTTCTCCTCTAAAGAATTCTTAATATTTGAATTACTCGCCTTCATACCTTCCTGTAGGACTGCACAAAACAGTTCCTAATCAGAAAAACATATTTGTTTCTTTCACTGATACCTGTTGCTTGTGTGCAGAGCTCATATTTACCTTATTAATTTCAGATTTAAGGAGAAACTAAGTACACTCTCCACATTTCTATTTTTAAAAAAACTAAGTATAAAATAAATATTAATATCTGTAATGACTGAAACTAGAAGAAACTGGTATAACAGATAATGGCCCAAAATATCGTTTACCTTACAAAAAAAAAAGCCAAATAGCACGCTCATAGAAAATCCTGATCTTGCAGATGCAAATTCCAATAAAATTATTCATAAAAATATGGTATTTTGTTGTACAATCTGGGATATTGACCAAACCTATTTATTAATATACTTTTACTTCCACCAGTTAGCATGTTAAGTAAGCTGACAAAATGTACAAGTGTTATTTTTTTGCGACTGCCTGAAGGCTGCAGTTTTAAGCTCACTGTTGCCTAGAGCAGTTAAACTTTTCACTCCTTTAGTTTAAGAGAATATTTTTCCATCCAACAAATCTGTGTTAAAGGTCACACCAAGATTACAATAGGTAGATTTCAAGAGTACTATTATGCAACAAAATACTCTGATGTAGGCATTCCCACTAGATATCTGTCAAAGAATAGGAGATCTAATAAGGATATGTACCTGGTAAGAGAAAAAAGTGCTTGAGGTTCTCTAACACGCCCCCCAATGTCACATCAGAATTACACTGGGAAATACTTAAATATGAATACAGTTTCAATATTTTAAATGCTTCAGTTCAAATGTACCTTCTTTCCATGAACATACTTCCTAGAACTTCTGCCATTTTGTTTGACATGGGCCTTCACTACAACTTGGAGTAGCCACTCTGGCCTTGCCTACTAATGACATCACATAAATAACGCACAACTAGGCCTTTCCTCCCCTTCCTCCTGAAACACCCTCATTTCTAGTAAATTAGCGTGCCCATATGCTTCAGAAACTTTAATCTGAAGTTTGTCAGTGTGCTACTGAGCATCATAATGCAACGGTTTCCTTGTTGCTTCTACGGCCTATCCGCCACGACACTCAACAAGCCCCTGCGGTGTTTTGACAGGAGGATATCTACTGGCTGCGTACAGCACCACCCAGGTCACGTCACCTCCAATTCAAAGAGTAAGGAAAAGGCCCTTTCGAGGCACCAAGCAGCTGCATGCACTCCTGTCCCACCCAAACACCCGCTAGGTGCGGCCGCAGGAGCCGCCTACACCTCACCTCATAATGCGGAAGACAGAATGGAATCTGACGACTGCCTGGTGCTGCCCAGCTCCCTGCACCTCCAGGACACCGCAGAGATCCCCAGCTGAACCCAGCCCCACGCCAGACCCACCTTGTGCCCCACCGCGGAGGTCCCTCCACCGGCGGGGGGGGGTGGAGACCGGCGCCAACCCCAGGCTCCACCTGCTGCCACCTCCGGGCGAAAAACCCTACTGCGCATGCGCGCCGCCGCCTGCACTGGAGCCGCGTCACGTGCTCCCATGCAGCGCGCGCCTCGCTGCGCCGCGCTGGCTGGCAGGGTGGGTGAGTGCGCGCAGCGGCGCGTGTGCAAAAGCTGCAGCCCCGGAGCATGCGCACTGCCGCCGCCGCCGCGCGGGGCACCGCTCCGCGGACAGCGCTGCCTCTGCCCGACCGTGTGCGCCCGGCGGCAGGCAGGGGAGGAGGAGGGTGCGTTACCTGTGCCCCGGCGCCCTGCGGCTGCTCCTGCCTCAGCGCTTGGCGGCCGCCGCCGCTCCCGCCGTCCCGCGGCTGCTACCGCCGCCGTAGATTCAAAATCGGAACCCGCTCCAGGCACCAACGCCGCCTCCCGCCGTCGCACGCGCCGGGCCGTTATGCAAATAAGCCCTGTGTCTCCTCCCCTCTCCCGGATGGCCCCGCCCCCTCCGTGGGCACAGGGGCCGGCAGTGGGGGCTGCCTCCGAGCCGGCCAATCCCAGGGCCGGCCATCTCAGCAGCATGCAAATGAACCGCGGCGTTATTTAAATGCCAGCGGGTGGCCCCGCCCCCTGGCAGGCGGTGGCGGACGCTTATTGGCCACAACGCGCCTGGCCGGCGGGGCGCGCTGCCGCCGTTGCTGCCAGGGGGCGCTCTGGTGGGGCCGGGGGCTGCCGGGCCGGCCGCCTGCTCTTCCTTCCCTCCCACCCTCAGCTTCCCGCCACAGCCACCTCAGGGCTGCCCGGCCCCGGGGCCTCACCGACACCTTTGCAAGCCCGCCCGAGGTCTGGTTTTGCTCCGAAAATAAACCCGCATTTATCAGCTTCCTGCATGGCTCGCTGCAGCTCCCTTCTGGTCCCGCTCCTCTGGGTTCTGGGTTGTGCGTGGGGGTAAATAACAAGTTTTCTCAGTGACAGGCTGCGCTTGGCCAAATCAAAGAGGTTTGGGGCTTTTTTAAATAACCAGCTTTGCATTTCAGGAGTGCCAAGAAACCAAACTATGTTTGGCTGTGCTTTAAATGTATGTGCGGCACACACACGGCTTATCCTGGGTGAGCTGCAGGTCAAAACTGCGATTTGTGTGGAGGCCATTTCCCACCCACCCTCCAGTTCCGCCTCGGAGGGGGAGAAAACCATGGGACTGGCTTCAGTCCAAGCACCCTTTGAACTGTAGCCAAAGGCCGGAATGACCATTGCCAACAGCTGGTTTTGTCCCACAAGGCATGGGTCAGGGCTAGCAGAGAGAGCAGCAGCTGCATCCTCAGGTACACAACAGGTACAAGAAGGACACAGCATTTTCAGCAGAAATGCTGATATACCACCCGCTGCTGAGGTTCGGGTACCAGTCACCTAATGGAGAGTCCCATTCCCTCCTTGCTGAGGCCAATAAGGTTCACATTATTCCTACCAAAGGTGTGAAAAACAGCATCCTGGTTTCTCTACTTCAAGAGTAAGCAAAATATGAGTTAAGCTTTTTGCCAGTTGCATACAGACTAGGCTGACCAACAGGGCAGGCGTTCTGTTCCTCGCTGTCATGAAGCAGTACCTGTGACACAGCCATTCTGAGTCCTCTCAGATGTTCGTGGCAGATTGAGGAGCAGTGCTTTATGATGCTGCCATTCCCAGTGGTTTGCCTGACCTCCCTGCTACATGCTTCCATGACACAGCCGAGATGGAAAAAGGAAATGTTTATATGCGCCCATAAATTTGTGCAAACCCATCTGCAACAGTGTTCTAAGCAGCTGTACCAGCCTGGGAACTTGAACTGCTGAAATGTGAACATACATCTGCCATCTTTGCTACAGACATCACAATTTCTAAGAGAAAGCATGGTGGACACCTGCAACGGTAGTTTCTTAAACTTTCATAGCTAGCTTTATTGAGCTGCAGTGCAACACTGGAATGTTTTGTCTTGAAAAAAAGGAGACTTGAGTTTTATTTGAGTCTTCTGTGCTTTTGCATACAGTCAGAGGACAAGGCATTTCAGAAAGAAAAAGCTAGAACTATCCAGAAGTGGGCAGTTCCTAGCCATGCCTATTGTTCAACTCGAACTCTCACTGCTGGTAAGCCCTTTTGCAGGGTCCACGCATGTACATCCTTTGAGAGTCAATCAGGAGTGAAGGTTTTGTGGATAAAAGATGCATATTTTCAGAAGACTGGGTACTAGTACAGCCACCTCTTTGGATAACAATTGGTGTTATTCCAAACTTAATTTAGTATGGAAGCCATTAACAGCAACACAGTATTTTGTCCACTGCAATGCATTTTGTGCACCTAAAGGGAGAATGAAGAAGGCTTTGTCACCCTAAAAAATATGCATTCGTGAAGTCTGCGTTTAGATGTGAATATGCTGCTATTAGCTTGATTTTTTTTCTCACAAATAAATAGAAGATATAGAAATGCACCAAGAAACGAATTATTACAAAAATCTTTCTGGAGCTCTTAGGAAAGTACAGTGCTGAAAATCTGAGTGTCTCAAAAAAAATCATATTTGTCAGGCCTAATATCTGTCTCCATTTGGTGATAGATAGGATGCAGTTTGATCAGCAACTGAGGGGACCCATCGACTACTAGCAGAGGAGATGGGATGCTGCTGGCTGTCATCATCCCCAGATAATCTAGATTGCTGACAATCTCTGAAGGGTTTATAAGTCTACTTATAAACATGCAACTGTTCTTTCAAATGCTGAAGAATCTAGCTGTCCAGAGTTTATATGTTGTTCACCAGGACAGAAACTGAGAAACCTCTGAAAGAAGTTCAGAGACCCAGTTCTGTAATGAAATACAGAAACATGAAAGTTGCTGTTGAAATCTCACTTTTAAATAGCATGGGAAAGTTTCTGCAAGACCCAGTAGACCAATGGCTGTTTCTTAGGAAGTACTCATAAATATTTCAACTGCTATTTAGAAAGGTGTTTTTTGTGGTTTTGGGTTTCTTTTTAACTATTAGTAAATTAAACACTTACTTGAAAGGTGGCAGGAAACAAATGCATTCAAAGTTTTATACGGAATTGCTTACTCTACTTAACTTGGTATATGAATTCTTTTTGCAAAGACAGAATGTGATCCTGTTCTCCACCAAAGCTTTACAACAATTCCACGGAAGTGGAATATAGTAACTTTCTTTGCTACAAAACAAACTATTAAAAAGCAAGCAAACAAACAAACAAAATCAGTTAATTTTGTTTTCAGAACTACTTGTTTTTCACTGAGCAGAATAAAGATTAACAGGAAGTCAGCATCAAAATAATTTTTAAATGGAATTTTTATTTTCATTCTTGCTTTACTTAGCACAAACTATGTTAATATGGTCATTGTGATATCATAGCCATTTTCTATTATAAAAATACATATCAGATGATCTATAATTACTGTTTTTAAAAATGGGTTTATAGATAAACTAGAGAATATGCCCCATAATATTTTTGTAATGCCAGTGGGGTTTTTTTCAACTCCATTCTCAGGCAATATTCCTGTTCAGCTTTAAAAGCAAAAAAACCCCAACCTGTATTTTATTTACTGTATTCACATACTCCACAGTTGCGTTAATTAACTCCAAAGTTGTATTAATGTAGTTGTTACAGCACATAAATGCTCTGCTATAGCATTTTAGATACTATTATAAGCAGTAGGCTGGCATCCTTAAATTTGAAGAGCAGTGACCATATTTGAATTATCAGGTTAGTAATTTGAGGAAGCGAAAGTCCAGATTTGTGTCAACTGCTCTTGCCGAAGTCACTCTGATCATAAATTTGGAAAAGCAATGGAGGAAAGTTAAAATAAAAAGTTGTTGAGAAAATAAGACTGCAGCAGCTTTTCTTTATTTGTAAAATTTATTTTTTTGCTGTGAAAGTCACGTGTGAAGCGAATAAATTGTACCACAGAAAAGCAGATATCCATATAATTCACTTTCTTGTCTGAGGCCTCTGCTAATGTGTCTAGGTGTTATAATGATAAACACAGAGAAAAAACTAATAGATTCCAATGCATTTTACAGAAATAATAAAAAAATAAAAGAGTACTTTCTGTGCAACAGAATTTCTTCTTGATGTTTTCAATTTTCCACTGAAATTAAGGCTTGAAGTATGCATATAACATTTCATTTTCTTATTTTCAGGTAACTGTCCCAGGACAGCTCCCAACCTCCTAATGACATTATTATAAGTAGGCTGATTACATGATCCTTCTTTCCATATGTCAAATTGTGTTAGAAAAACAAGACTTAACACCTTGAATATTTCCCAAATATTAACTCTCTCCATATGATTTAATAACTGCTAATGCAGACATTGCAGAGTCACAAATGGGACTGATAAAAGGAAAAAAGGAGAGTGATGCGCTCAAGTGGTATAGTTCCCAGTATGAAAATGAACTTTTTATATACAGGGAACTACTGACTTCTAAAGAAATCAAATATGATCATAAGAAATGGTTAGCAATAAGGGAAAAAAAAGTAATCTTATTTGTGCATTTTATTTTTAAATCATTGCTGGAAAATGATTAAATCATTGCTGGAAAAGAGATCACCTTACTAAATGGACGTCACTTTTGAGCCAATAAGTCTTATGTTAATTTTTCTTGGTAATTGACTCGATTAATAAGTATTTCTTGCATAGTAATAGTCTAATAGGATAGAATGATTATGACTTCTCTGATTATAACCAGTTCCTACACAGGACAAAAGAAACTCCATAATGCCAGAAAGTAATTTCACTAACAGAAATATTTCTGGCAAGAAAAAAAGAAGACAATGTAATCTGTGATTTAATGATTCATTTGGGACTTCAGTAATTTCACTAGGAAGGCTTAAAATGTCACTCAAAATGAATTGCAAGATACCTTTCTGGTGAAGAAAAACAGATTTTTTTAATTCCTTTTTCATATTAGGGCACTTTTCAAAAAATACAGAAACTTAAAGCACAGCCAGCAGGAAGAAATCTATGAAAATATGTTAAGACACTTCCTAAACCTTTAAAAAATATAATCTTAACAACATACAAAGAGCACAAACATGGTAAATGTAACCAAAACACTTGAGGAAATTTTACTATGATGAATTAAAGCTATTTAAGGCGTTTTCACTTAGGTTAGTTTTCACTGTAGATTAAATACCTTCCCGTAATGTGACTTTTGTAAAATATGCTAATATTATCTATTACCTTTAAAAGTAATAAGAAGATTTGGGAAAAACTCCCAAATCTACTCTATTTCTCTCCAATTTAATAATAGTTTTTAAAAATAAAATTTACTAATCATGAAGTGAATATTCTGCTGCTCACCTGTTTTCTGATCAAGCTCTGGTGACTTTCCTGTATTAACTACCTCATTTATTTATGGAGCAAATATGTTTAGGTTAAACACCTACCAGTCATTTTTTTCCTCTGACTTGTCCTTTCCTTTTGCTACCTTCCACCTCCACCATAGCAAACTAGATTTAACTTCATTTCTGGTTTTAATAAGAAAATTGCATTTTGTACCATAAAGATTGATGCAGTTCAGTGGTAACTGCAGAGTTCAGTGGTGAAGAAGTAGTGACAAAAACATGGTTTTATGGTTTGTTAAATTTGTTTTTACTACGTAAACTTGGTATTTTGACATACAGGCGTCATCTGCACTGTGAATTCTTGTGCTTAACATCTAGCTAAAGAGTTTATCAATCAGACTTCAAAACTAATTTTAACAAAATGTGACCTGATTGACAAGTGGAATCTATTAAATGAAGTTCCTTTTCCAAAGGATCTAAAAATTAAGTCAATTCTAAGCACCAATCAGGAATTTATTTGTTGGAAGGAAAAGCTTGTCTCCCATTGTGCCACGTAGTCTTTGATATGAGGAAGTTGTGAAAACTAGTTGTAAAAACAGCACCTGATATACTGGAGAACCTTAAATCTATAAAAGCTCTTTTGGTTTTAGCTATTTTTCTTGCAGTTTATTTTGAATCATTAGAGGTAGTCATGTGGTGGCTGTGGAATAATCTGGTATTCATCAAGTCTGTTGACTATGTAACTTACTTCCTGAACACAGTTGTCTTTCCATTACTTCAGAGATAATTACTCTAGAAGTAGCTTGGTTTGGAAGATGCCTTTTCCCCAATAAAAATGCAAAGTAATACTGCGGTAGCATTGTAATTACAGTGAAGGTTGAGTAATTAGCGCTCAGTTTTAACTCCTGCAATACTTCTTAGACGCAGTGTGCTTGATCTCCAAATTACACACGTTAAGTTTTATGAACATGTGTCTCATTTAGTTTTATCCAGTGCATTAAAGTATCTTTAGAAACTAGTGAAGAAATGTAAAGAATATTTCATATGTTGCCTCCTTGGGAGTATGTTTTGACCTGTTGGAAGTAATCTATCTGAACATCACTCCGGAATGTAATGAATATGGGATGTATTCAGTAAATGCACTATGCAGACAAGCTGAAATATTTGGGCTGATTTTTGTGTAGTCATGTTACTGACTTAGTTTAAATGAATGAAAATATTTGACCTTTTCAAATGTTTAGAAATCGAAATACTTTCGTTAAAAGAAAAACTTCTATACTGTTTAAAAAGGCTTACCCTCAGGGTGAATCAGTTCCTTTTCTCAATTTCTTTTTCTTAGCTCTAACCTTGGGCTTTTTTTCAATGTAATACCTTCTTTAGGTCCTTCTAGAAAGTGGAAGGCTCATGGGTTAACAAATCCAAGTGGTAATAGCGGTAATAAATTTCTCAATAAATTAAGTGTATCTGCAGGAAATAGCCACTGAAGAATTAGATGCAGAGTGGCTTAGTAACAACTTTAAAAGGTAAAATACTTGAGCTTAGCTGCAGTGAACTTTTTCAAGAAGGTGTTAACTACAAAATAATTGGGACATAAGAACATCTCATGAGCTCCTCAGTTGTATACTGAAAGGTCTTTTTTTTTTTTCTTAAACACAAGCTGATCTGCCTTGTACTGACAGTAGGTTGCAGCTGTGGCAGGGGAAGAGGACATTAAGGGATAGGGTAAATGGAATGGATGGAGAACATAAATACTTGGCAGGTCTACTTTCAATCTTACTATTTGTTGTAATCAACTGGTCCCCTTCCTTTTAATTTCCACTCTTGTCATAGGCAGGCATCCATCTGCTCTTCACAGCCTATACTTAGCTAAGTGATATACTTGGATTGATTGCGCATATATAATCCTTTAGACGTAAACCGTTGACCAAGTCTGGGACCAGGACTGGATCCAGCCGCACCTACACTCCTCTCTGAGAAGGCATTTAGAAAGCAAGGGGGACCGTTCTGAACCTCGACTCAGTGGGAAGGTCTCCCTGAGAGTTCTGTCTGACCCTGTCCTTTATACAGTAAATAACAAAGTGTACCTTGCCATCGAATCATGTTAAAACAGTCACAGTTGCTATCAAACTTTATTAAATCCCTGTTTTCTATAAAAAAATACTTGGCTGCTTTGCTCTCATGAGTGAAATGCATCACTCCATCTGCAGCACACATTAGTCTAACTTTCAGGTATCAATAACTCTTTAGGATTTAATGTGAAAGAAAAGCATGTTTTATATTAAGTTCTATTATATTAATAATACTCCTTAATGAAATGTCAAAACTATAAAAAATATATTTGATTGAAAATTCAGAAATTTTGAACGTATACACACCCAATGTGTGAGCTCAGTTTATTCTGGTCTTGTGTCTCTAAAAAAAACCAGAGCTATCTAGAACTCAATTTACTAAGCAGAGTTCAATAGTCCACCCTCATGATGCTAGTGCTGAGTTGCCTGAAGTAAGAGGAATGCATCATTTTTAGTGTATCTGATGGTAAGACTATCAGCTACCAAAAATATAACTTTTTGTGTGATGAATGACAGAGAAGTTAGTATTTCACAACACTTAAAATAACACACTTTCTACATAGTATTTGATTAACAACAGACCTCACCAACAACAAATTATTCTCAGAAATATCACTTGAATATGATACATTTTGAAAGAACATATCCATTAAAAACTGCTTAACTTACAAAATTTAACCAACTATCTTCTTTTTCGTTACATCCTCCTCTCCAGAATCACTCTTCTAGTCCTGTCCCCAAAATTTGACCCACAAAAATGTGTTTTGCAATTGCATTGGAATCTGGCCAGGAATCTGTCAAGGGACAAAGCTCTGAACAAAAGACATGAAACTCACAAGTGAATAGTTAACTTCTTTCAAATTACTGAGGATTTTAGGTGCGTTTCTCTCCAGTTGCCTGTGTAGTTCTGTCTTTTGTACTCATGCTAATGTCACAGAAACACATGGGGTTGGAAGGGACCTCTGGAGATCATCCAGTCCAACTGCCCTGCCAAAGCAGGTCCACCTAGAGCAGGTTGCACAGGAACTTCTCCAGGCAGGTTTTGAATGTCTCCAGAGAAGGAGACTCCACCACCTCCCTGGGCAGCCTGTTCCAGTGCTCTGCCACCCTCAAAGTAAAGAAGTTCCTCCTCATGTTTAGGTGGAACTTCTTATATTCAAGTTTGTGCCCATTTCCTCTTGTCCTAACGTGCAGCCCATTCACTCCTGAGACGTGTCCACTGGACATATGCCCTTTCTGTCTCACCTGTTCCAGCTACTCCAGGCTCTGGTATTTTTTTTGCTTTGCCCTTTCCCAGCTCCTCTGTGGCTCTCACTTCTCCCTGAGACATGAAACCAGTCAGGGCTTCTCTAATCAGTTGAGAAAAGAGCAGGTTCACTCACAAATTTGGTGACCAAACAGCAAAACCAACGAGGAACTGTATAGCTACCAGTTGGCA
The DNA here is from genome assembly GCA_028565335.1 of Limnodromus scolopaceus. NCBI lineage: Eukaryota > Metazoa > Chordata > Aves > Charadriiformes > Scolopacidae > Limnodromus > Limnodromus scolopaceus. Next base: position 52,866,369 of record JAOXNO010000001.1, on the reverse strand, counting down.
AACCTGAAAGCTACAGCACTGGAGCAACAGCAGAAAATCAAAATTGTTTTGTATATATCCATCTTAACTGTGAGGACTGGTATTATTATACAATACTCTTCAAAAGGTGTTAATGCTCTTTATCCAAGAAAGCAACTATCTCTTACAAAGGAGTAAAATGTTTGCCTTGTTTCAGGTTTTGCTTGGACGAGTGATTTTCTTCTGCTTTGCAGTTTTTTCTCTTTTTAGTGGCCTTGCTCCCCCTACTTTAAAGTGGCTTCTTCCAGTTAATCAAAAGTAATGTCCCATTTGCTAGAGGGGTTGTGGGTTTCCACCATACCATTCTGCTTCTTGCTAAGGGTTAGCACTGTGCTTGTGCTTACCAGTCACTTGCTGGTTCACCAGTAGGGTGGTAAGAGTGGCTCCCTAGAATAGAAAGACGAATGGTTGTAGGGTTTTATTTTGCACTCGAAATGTTCCCTTCATGATGGGGTTGCACACACGTCTCTGGCCACGCATGTGTGTGTAGACACGGCCCTCAATGCCCTCGGGCACCTTCCAAGAAGCATCCTTCCACCAACATATGGCGTGTCTGGAAGTAAAACAAAATATGTCTGCCAGTGAGCCTGACTGTGACCGCAGTGAAGCTCGTGACGGACTGCTCTTCAGCCTCCCTGAATTCCTGGTCTCTGCTTTTAGTGAACAACGTATTTTCATGATCTTTTTTTTTCAGGGCCGGGGAGCAGCCAGTGGTCCTGGGACTGCATAAGGCAGAGCTAGGAGTGCCACCTGGCCTTGGCGCCTCCAGCCAGAAGGGCGAGGGGAGGGTGGCCGGGGCTCCCCGGGCCAGAAGGTGCGGGGCATCCCACCTACCCGCCCGGGGCCTCCGGGAAGAGGCCGCCATGGCGGCCGGCCCACCGGGGCGCAGGCGGCTGTCACCGTGGCAACGCGCGTGAGGTAAGCGGTGTTGCCTAGCAACCGGGGCTCCCGGGCACGAGGCGCCTCTAGAGAGTTCGGAAGGCGGCCATTGGGAGCGGGGAGGGGCAGGGAGCTGTGGTGATGGAGGGGATAAAGCAGGAACATGCCGTTAAAACGGGCCTGAAACCGGCCAAATGGAGGGTCGCGGGACGGGCTGAGGTGGGAACGGCGCAGGAAGGTGCTGGGATGGTGCTGGCCTGGCGCCCCAGGGCCTGGTGGCGGCCATCCCTGAGGACAGCTTCCTATAGGCGCCACTCGTCCTGCCAGTCTGTGGTGTGGTCCTCTCGTCCTTCCGACTGGGGAGCTCTGCTGGGGCAAGCTGAAGAGCGCCTGGTGACGTGAAAGGGCGGTACGGAACGGCCCTGTCCCAGTTTTGGTTTTCTTGGTGGAGGCTGAGATCTGAAAGAGTTCACTGAGCGCATTGCTCTCACGTAGCAAAGTTGCCTTCCAAAACCAGGTCACTGGGGCACTACTTTTTTTTCAGTTAGCACTTGTAATGCTGATAGCTGAAACCACAGTTCTTTAAAACAGAATGTGTTTACAGAGACCTGCTGAGATCTAGACTTTGCATCCCAACAAAAGAGGTCAGAAGTGAGAGAGGTCCAGAGGAAGCTGATAGAGATAACCAAATGTCTGTATAATGACAATTAATTTTCTTTGCTTTTTGTGCTAGATGTTATGAAAACTAACTGCAACTTGCTCGTGTAGACTGAAGATAAGGGCAGGACACAAAGTATGGAATTACAAGGCTAAATATTATTAAATATTATATCATGCATACAAGGTGTCCCAACCAAATTGGGGCACCCCAGATATGGTTTTACACAAGGTTCCTGTACCCTTCAAGTGTCCAGCTACAACACGATTTGAGTGGTCACCAACACAAGTGATTACTAATCATAGTCAAATTGTGCAATGCAATTGTAGTTCTGCAGCATTCTGGCTGCTTGTCTATTGATCCAGACGTCAGTCTTGTAGTAGTTACTTATCTATGATGCCAGATGATGCTGGGAGGGTTTCAAAGATGTGTTAGAGGGGCTACAATGCTAGCATTATCTTGACAGTCCAGGGGTATCTTTAATTCTTCATTGACAGCTCTATGGTTCCAAGAAGCAAAGTCCTTATTTCCAGGGCCAGGCTGTCCTCCTGGTCCTTGCAATGAGTTGCTGTCTGTTACTTTGTTTTTCTTAAGCGTGAACAATCCCAAAGTCTCCACTAAAATTCCATTACCTTATTACACTGCAGTGTCTAATAGAATCATGGAATCATAGAATGGTTAGAGTTGGAATGGACCTTAGTCCCACCCACTCCCTGTCATGGACAGGGACACCTCCCACCAGACCAGGTTGCTCAAAGCCCCATCCAGCCTGGTCTCGAACACTTCCAGGGATGGGACATCCACAACTTCTCTGGGCAACCTGTTCCAGTGTCTCACCACCCTCAGACTAAAGGAACATTAAGTAATGCTTCACTAATGTGAACTATTAGTAATATGAGCTAGTATATATTAACAAAGCTAATATACTTTCATACTATAAACACTCCTTGATACAGTAGTTAGGGAAGGGAATTTCCATAACTTAGACAATAGGTCAGAATGACAAGGTGTAATACAGAGTTCTAGTGATGGCTTCTACATTGACTGATTCATCAGGAAAGACGTTTTGTGGTTATGATAGACACATAAATCTTCACTGACTATGAATTAACAGTTAAAAAAGTAAAATAGAAAAATATGAGAAAACATAACAAATTGGAAGGAAAACGATGCTAACAGTAGTAGAATATTAGCCTATCTGTATCTGTATATTCCCTAGTATGAAATAGTTTTCAGGTGTGATACTTCCATCTCAAACAGGTACACCATTACAGAAATCTGAGTTCAGAGATGTCTGAAAACATTGACTAGAACTAAGTTGAGAATCTTTTGCTTAGAAAGTAATAAGTGACAACAGCTATGAAAAATACTGAGTGGCACAGAGATTTGGCACTGACTTTCCATTTGTCCTTTCAAAAAACACGTCAAGGGCATGTTGAGAAAATTGAATGACATGCAGTGGGGAGGTACTAAATTACAGTAGTCAGGAAGCCTAACAGGGTTGTAGTCTCCGTATTAGAACTGCCTGCTGCAGCCCATGCTCCCCATCTGATGTGAAAGAAATTGCTTCATTATGACACCTTCCTATCACCACTGCAGCTTCACTCAGACGTGAATTATTAAACATATGCAATTTGTATATTACATAACAGAAACCAGATCTACAACTTCATAAGATATATCAAATAAAAATGTACCCACTTTTGATCTTCATGAGTTTAGTTCTACTCCAGGCATTAAACTTTTGTCTCTGATGCATCCACAAGAGAAGCCAATTCTGAGCTTTTTCAGTTACTATCAAACTGTGCAATGGGAAAGAATTTTCTGTTTTGTTAAAATCCCTTCATGGCAATCTGAATTCCTGGTGCTAGATCTATTCAGAAGGTCTTCTGTTCAGCATTTTAGAATTGCCATTTTGGTATAAACTGTCCTACTACTTGTTAAGTGGGTGCATTAAGTGAAGCCACGATGGAGAGCCATGTTAGAAGCAAGTATCTAGGCAGACTCACTGCCACGGTGCCTCCTTCCTACCCAATTCCTTTGCTGCAAAAAACCAGAAACTATCCCACATTCTTCAGATAACAGAATTTTACTGCAGAGTACAAATCACTGTGGCTCCAAGTTCTTTTTATGATTAATGAGCACACTTTATAGCATTTCTAAAGTGTAGAATTTTATTCCTGGTTTCTAGTTGATGTAATAAACTTCCTTGGCTTTCTGTCTCCTTGTTTATCCCTACCACCAGCAGCAGTCGGTCAAATTATGATCTGCTGCATTAGAAAAGAGCGTATGCTGTTTTTCATAAGATATATGGAAGAGAATAATTCCATCATTCCATTTGTAAAGAGACCATGTTTTACACTCGAGTTTAAACTGAAAACGCTTTTAATATCAAGCACAGTACAGTAACATTTTTATAGTCAACTGGGCTATTGAAAGCACCATTTTGTATTTCATATATCCAAGTTTTGCATGTGCCCTTTTTTACTATTTAACAGTGCTAAACAGTTACACCTGCAGGTGCTGGTTTCCCTTGTCACATACTTTACTGTGTGTATTGATATGCTGATTCGTTAATATATAATTCTGATTTTGTAAATGATCTCTGTTAAAGGAGAAGCTGCTGCCCGAGCATTCACACACCATTCAAGGAGTCACACACACACCTCCTGAGTCTTTAACTGCTCGGACCAGGGTCCCTGTGCAGTGGGTGACCCCAGTGAGACAACGGGTGCCCTTTTTGACTCCTCACACACACATACTTACTCTTGGGTGCTCTCTCTCCTCCTTCAGACTCGACCCTAGGCTTCCTACAGTCATTTTCAGGTGTCAGATTTTATGAAAAGAAGTAATTTAATTGGAAGGTGCAGCAGCAGTGTCAGCCTGGGCTGGGTGCCTCCAGAGAGGGATGTTGAACAAAGAAATCCCTGGGAAATTGTAACCTTGCGATCTATACACCAGTTCCTCACGCACTGTTCACATGACACTTTTAGTCCAATGGTGATTTTTGGTCTGTGGTCTTCTAACGCCTTACTGGATTCTTTTTCTGTGTCCAAACAGTCAGGCCACTGACTGCTCTTATCTTGCTGATTTTCAGTCTCTGCTGACGGTTGCAGCTTCCTTATCTTCTGGTTTATGCTTCTTGAGCACCTGTGCTCGCTGGCAGAACATGGGGAACTGAAAAGTCCCAGACTTAGGGAAAACACTACCAAAACATCAGGGTGTTATCAACATTTGTCTTATACTGAAAGACTAAACACAGCACTGTACCAGCTGCTAGGAAATTTACTAAGTAAATTAACTTTATTGTGACCTAAAGGCTTCAGCAAATCTAGCTACTCATGCTAAGTAAAACTAAGCAAACAGCATAAATCACACCATATTAAAACCCTAAGTAATTTAATTAAAACTTACTTATTTAAGCTAAACAACTAATATCTTTCAACAATGTCCTGAGCTTCAGGGTAGTGAGAAAGCACGCCTGTAGATCTTGACACTGTTATCTGACATTTTCACTAACAATAGCACATTTTAGGAATAAATGGGCTATGGATCCCTGATTCAGCATGCTTCAGGCTTACTCAACAGTTTTTTGTCTTATCTTACATCACACATAGCTCATGTACTGGTGGTGCAGTGCTGCTACTCCTCCTCTTACTCTGGCACCCAAGATCATGCTTATGAGCTCTGGGCGGCCTGTGGTGAATAAGGAGTGGGAGAGAGCCTGGAATGACAGACTGTGTCCATGGCACATGTCTCCCACTGTGCTGTTCTTCCCAAAAGTGCATTTCCAGGCTGCAGCCTGTGATGTGACTATCATGGGGAACTTGGCATGGGACCAAATGTGTCACAATATTCTACTTTGAACCACAGGGTTTATTGCAGCTGGTCTTTAGAAGCTGAGAAGCCAGTGCTTGAGGAAAAGAGTCACCTACTGGGGGGTTTCAACTATGGGTGCCATGCTGTGCACTAAGACAATTACCAATAGTGCTATAGTTCCTGAGCATCCTAGGCTGGGTTGCTACACTTTAGGAATTAAAAATTATTTTTGCTATTCAGCTGCAAAATTTATGAGTCATTTCTCAGGGACGCATAACTAAACTAATCACCTTTCTTTCATGTGAAAAGCATCAGTCCTCCTTATTTATACTAATCAATTATTTCATTGTATTTCTTGGAAGTGCAAAGGGCCTAGTTTTATGGCCCAACACCAATATAGAGATCTTCCTTATTTTGTCTTTCAGTTTTCGTTTCAAGATGGAATGTGACTAGTATCTTCAGTAAAATGACAGATCAAAATAACAAATACTAGAATCTTACTAGATTAAAAGTAAGATCCAAAGGGAAAAACATCCTATTACAATATCTTATAAAGATGTGTTACAACAGGTGTTGGATTTACTGTAAATCTCTTCAGAAAAAAATACAGAGTTAGGATTTAATAATTCTCAACTCTGCAATTGAAGGAAAAGGCTAATTTTCCATAATTTGTGTTCTGCCAAGCATATTTCATATATATGAATTTTTCAGTTGCCCACAAATTTTCCCTCTTAATTATTAAAAAAAAACAAGAAAGGCACTAGTGTGGGAGAGAAAGAGGAAACTTTCAGAAAGTAAAATAAGTTTCAAGCTTTTTAATGCTATGGTTGCACTTAAATGTTGTTTTGAAAGAGTGCAGACTTGATACTTGGTTAAAATTTATAATACAATGACTGTAATTACACTGAAATTATAGCGTAGTTACACCAGTAATTTTTAATCCTGCAATTACCACGAATTCATGTAACCACAAAGAGCATGGCTGGGAATAATTATAGTGGGAACACAATGGTTCATGTGAACACAATGTACATCTGAGATGCATATACATACATATATGCATACATATACATGGATGTGAGTCTGTCTATACATGTATGTAGAATTCAGATGTAGAATATATACATGCATAGAACTGGAGTAAGTGGAATACCTGTATAATTCATATTAATATTGGCATAAATTAAATCATTAAAAAGTATGACCTTACTGTAACTGGGTGTCAACTGTACTGAAACTACACTGTAATTAGTCACTGTGTGATTATCTTGATATCCCATGCTCTTGAAACACAAAACATTTTAACTCTCTATTGCAAATCATTTTAAAAGTTGTCACAGCAACTTCATTCTGATCTCAGTTACTTGCAATTGTTTATAAATGGTCATGTGTTGAAATGCCACATCTTTTAAAAAAATTAATAATTTAATTATTTAAGTGTGATGAAATTATTCCAAACTTGGTTTTGATGCTTTTGTAATTCAAAAATAGGTAAGATGTAGAATTTTAGATTTGTAATATTGTAATATTAGTTTTCTATAAGAAATAACGGGAAGCCACTACAGTTTGAAGCTATTCTAAAGACTAAGATATTAAATATTCCACATTGTTATTGGCACGTTTCACATTAGCTTTCACAAGGAATTGTTGAAACTATTTAAGTTTTTACAGTGCACTACCACTTTCACTATAAAGCATATGGAATGCTTATAATTGAAAGAGTAAGACAGATGTGAAGGAGAAAAAAGACAAAGGTCAAGCCAAATAGTAGTGGTGATCTTCCTGCTTTCCATGATTTCTGCCCTGGTTTTTCCATTTCGGGGTGTGGCTTTGTCTCTCTGCTTTATACAGCAGAAAACTAGAAGGGGTTGGTTGCAGGAAACACAAAGAGAACGAGAGGCTGTGAAGGACCGTTGGAGACAGGAAGTGCAATGTTGATGAAAGAAGGAAGTGAGAGCCCTACAGGAAGCAGTCTGTAAGGCAGGGTCAGGAGAGTTCAGAACAGAGAGTATTGTGCAATAACATCATCAATGAGCCCACTGAAGTGATTTCTGTGACTGTCTGCCAACGCCAAACTCTGGTGGAGTCCTTACAGGAAAATGTTTATCCTTCCCTTTAGCTTATATAAATACTGAGCGATGGTGGGGAGGAAGATGACTACATGGAAACTGTGTCACCGAATGATGAGGTATGAAATAATTTTCTTTTTTTTTTCCTATAGCAAGGCTAAACTACAGCTGAAAATAGAATGCAGATGAAAAGGGCTACTTTGCCAATGTCCCTCCAATTCTACTTCTGTATATTTGGTAATTAAAGTAGAAATGTGTGGCTCAGTCAAGATACGCATGTACCATTCAGGATGCCTCTGCAACATCACCTCTGTTGTGAAATCCCGCTGGTCATGATAGTTCAGTTTTAGCAGCATGTTCGTCTAACTTCGTCTCTTCAGAGGCAAGAAACCTAATGCAACCTTGCACACAACATACTTCCCTGCATTGTATTACTGCATCTGTAAGCAGAGGGTTATATGTTCAAATCTCTTCCACAGCTGCATGCCTGCACAGCAGTATGGCAAGGCAGTATTAAATACTTGAAATTAGGCTCTCATTAGTGACTTCTCAAGAAGACTAAGACTCCCTTTGGAAGCTACCAAGCTCAATCAGTCAATTAACTTCTACTCCTATGTACTATTGTGCTCACCTTACCTGCATGCAATAAAGTCAGGTTAATATACCTATGAAAACATGTATCTTTGAAGTACCCCAACCAAACAAGGCTTAGCAATAGTTATGACCATTATACCACTATATATATATTCATCCATTAAAACATTTATATGTTCCTAAGTGGACCTTCTGTAAGTGTCCCGCATTCATGTGGTAATAATTATTGGATGTGTGGGTCTGTTTTATGATGGCATACATAAATATGTAATGCTATTGGTATGAACAGCATCAACAACTGAGGAGTGTTACAACAAATGTGTAACAACTCATTTCCTCCACAGACCAATGATTACAGTGCATAACTTCTAATGCAGGAAAACTCTCATTCTGAAACAGAACCGTGTCTTAGGTGGAATGGTGCAGGGCAATCACATAATCATTCCCTCTTTTAAAGTACTCCAAGGCTTTTTATCCTTAAATATAAACAACTCACTTTTACAAATATCCAACAGCAAGAGACAGAGAAGAGGGAAACTGGAACGCAAAGACAAATTGTGTCATGTTAATACTGGGGTATCCAACCAGTTAATCACTGGATATAACATTTGCCTTCTGTTCTTAAACAAAGAGATGACAAGTTATTTTTAATTTTGAGACTGCCATACTGTAGACAACAAAAAGTCTAAGTGCTTAGGAGGTGAGATCTGTTTAAGAACATAGAAATACAGTGTACGTATACCTGAATCCAAATCACTTTTTCTAGAAATATTTTTGGTGGCAAGCCAGCAGCTTTGTCTTGATATTACAAATGTAATTCATCTATCTACTTCCAAAGAGGTATTTCACAAGTAGTTGATTTTTCTTCCCCATTTAAAAAAAAAAAAAAAGGAAAAAAGAAGATACATTGAAATCATTGGATGTACATGACAGGAAAGAAAAAAAACCCAAACCAGAAAACAAACCCAATTCTCGAAGGCCTGGAATGTAATGATGTAATGATGCCCAAGATCTAACATCAATGGACTCTTCTTAACATGGCTAACAAAGGAAAGACTTGGAAGACATTTGAAAACAGACCAGTGAGCCAAAATGAAAAGTACAATAGTTGACCTTAGAGCTCACTTATTTATTCTTTACAAAGAAAACCAAAAGAAAACTAATGAATCAATATGACTCACATAGTTTCAGGAAATGGCCATATACCCATTGCCAGATTATATCAAGAGGAGAAGGAATGACCTCATTACATCTGATGACCAATGCAGAAAAGACCTGTGTAACCTTCCTGCTGGTTTCTTGCTTCCCACAGCAGCACTGACAAATATATCCAAGAAGCTGGCACTGAGTCATCTCACCTGTTTCAGTGCTGCATCTATGAAAGCCCTGCAGAAAACAGGGTCACATTGAATCCATATATGTTTCAAAGAAGCTATTCTGCTGGCTATTGCTCTTCATCTGGCATTCCTCTGCACCTGGATCAGCTTCTCCATTTACAGCTTTCTCTTGTCCTCAAATCATCTTGACCTGATGTCACCTTCCTGTTCTAAGCACAAGTACACCATGTAGTACAAATGTGCACAGTTATGACTTGTTTACAAGTATATGCAGAAAAGGGTACAGACCTCCTTAAGTGGCCACGCTTTTCTTTCCTTTCCTTTCCTTCTGTGCTTCGATATATCCCTATCACGATGCCCTGGATAGATGCCTGTTCTCTTGAGGGAGGATCACATCCAGTCCTAGCTGAGCAGCTTCTGAAATACCAAGACCTGCAAGCAGCTGGCAGTGCCAACATTGGGAGGAAGGGGACAGGGACTGGGGCTGCTACAAAGCAAAGGGTCACTGGCAGGACTGCAGTAAGGGAAAGTGGAACACCAGCACTTCTGCTAATGCCGTTGACATGATCACCCATACTACGTGGAACAAATTCAATGTTTGCAGCAAAGGCCATCAGCAAACCGCATCAGAGGTTCTGTAAACTTTGAAGTTGGCACCACAAAGTAAACAAACAAATTCAGCCCCTAATGAGGTGGTTCCCGTCAATGTGTGTCCCAGAAGCAGAGATCCAGATGCTACAGATACTCCTGCAAGCCCGGCAAAGAGCCAGCCTGGAATTGGTACACAGAGCTCATCCAGCATTACTTCTTGTGTTGACTTTACAGAGAGCAAAGCTATCTTATTCCTCCTAGTGTTTGAACAGTTAGCTTCTCTCTGCATCCTCAGGTTCTGTCTGCACATCTCAGTGCATGAAAAACTGTGCACCAAAGAATTATTTTTTCAACATTACTTTTTCAACTCATTTCCCAGAGATCTGTCTTGCAGCCTTTGACTTTGTAGAAACAGGAAAAATACAGTGGAAAAAAACACACCCAGGAAAAATAAATTTGCTCACAGTCCTTTTATTTACCTTCCACATTTTAGTATGCAAACTGACAAAAGTAGGTCTCCTTGAATGCATTATAAGGCACTCACTGCAATTATTTATATTTTACTTCTATCTGTATATATCTTTGCCGTGTGTGTTAAAGTTTGGGAAATGCTTCACAAGACAAATGTTACCTTTTCTAGGTTGCCCATAGTGTATTCTTGCTAGTTCAGCCTAGAGACTTTGACCTTGCAAACGGTATAATGCATATTTCAAAAAAGACCAGGGACTTTTAAATGAAACCATTCTGCCATCTGAAACGCATCTCAAATAATAACTTGCACCTAGACAGCCTGCAGCACTGAGCATGCAATTACAGTGATGGCTGCAGATTCCTTAGATGCTCTCCAAGAGAATACCAACTCCCTATCAGCTTGAAGGTCCCATAGAAATGAGCTGCAAGTGGAAAAAATGTCCTTTTCAAGTGCACTTCAAACTGGAAATAGGAATCATCTAACAGTGATAAAGAAAAGCAAATTTCATCCTCACTGGTGCTCGAACTAGTATTTGGACAAGAAAGATTTGTGCATTTTTTCTTTTTTATTTCCACCTGCGTACTGCACTCCTAATAGACAGAGGCTGTCATCTGCTGAGTACCTGATAAAGCTCCAAGGAAGAGGAGGGATGAAGGACAAACTTGCTGAGTGTCTATCTGCATCTCAGCAAAATGGCCAGAAAGCTGACAAGTGAAGAAGAAGGGTATTTCCCAGCTTTCCGATTGCACTTCATTCAGTACATATCTATCCTAACATTCTTAATATGAAACTACATTCATCTCTTTCTACTTTGTTACTTCTCGTCCTATTCCAGTGGACATAAAATAAAATAATTATTCTGCTCCTTTTTGCTGCAACTTTTACAATATTTGAGTTGTAACCATGTTTCCCTTTATTTTTCACTAGACTAAAAAAATCCAGTTATTACACCCCTGTGTTAAGTTTTCTAGATTTCTTATAATTTTTGTTACTTATCTATGGATTTTCTCCAGCTGACGTGTATTTGCTGGGAATATGGTGCCTATATCTGAACATACTATTTTATAGCTAAGATTTTCTCCAGCTTTTCACTTGTTGTAAAGTGAAAGGAAATTCTGTCATTGTTCCCTATTCACTTTAAATGATCATCACTATGTTGAATAAATAATATTTTTATTATGTAAAATTCTTCCTAGGAATTTTATTGGGAGTTCACTGATGTACCGTTCACGCTGATTACATCAATTTATATAGTATTTTAAAATAATTTCCTCAGTTTCCTTGGTATAAGTACATTCTTTTCCTATTGCTCAGACTTCATCTCTTACCAAGAACAGTAACTGCCTGAACAGATAGAAATTGTGTATATCCATCCTTTGGATGCCAGGTTCCTGCCAAAGCTGCTCTATCGCTCCCCCTCCTCAACTGGATGGCAGGGAGAAAATATGACCTCATGGGTTGAGATAAGGACAGGGAGATCACTCATCAGTTACTGTCACAGGCAAAACACACTCAACTTGGGGAAATTAATTTATCTCCAATCAAAAGTCACAGTAGGATAATGAGAAATAAAAACAAATCTTACAACACTTTCCCCCCCACCCCTCCCTTCTTCCCTTGCCCAGCTTCACTCCTGGCTTCTCTACCCCCTCCCCCTGAGCGGCACAGGGGGGATAGGGAATGGGGGTTGTGGTCAGTTCATCACACATCTTTGCCACTCTTACTCCTCACACCCCCTCCTGCTCCAGCATGGGGTTCCTCCCACGGGAGACAGTCCTCCACAAACTCTCTAATGTGGGTCCTTCCCATGGGCTGCAGTTCTCCATGAACCGCTCCAGCACGGGTCCCTTCTGCAGGGTGCAGTCCTTCAGGAACACACTGCTTCAGTGTGGGTGCCCCGTGGGGTCACAAGTCCTGCCAGAAGACCTGCTCCAGTGTGTGATCCTCTCCACAGGGTCACACATCCTTCCAGGAGCCTGCTCCAGTGAGGGCACTCCACGGGGTAACAGCCTCCTTCGGGCATCCACCTGCTTTGGTGTGGGGTCCTCCATGGGCTGCAGGTGGGTATCTGCTCTACCGTTAACCTCCATGGGCTGCAGAGGGACAGCCTGCCTCACCATGGTCTTCACCACCGGCTGCAGAGGAATCCTTGCTCCAGCGCCTGGAGCACCTCCTCCCCCTCCTTCTTCACTGACCTTGGTGTCTGCAGAATTGTTTCTCTCACATATACTCATTTCTCTCTCCGGCTGCTGTTGCATAGCAGGTTTTTTCCCCTTCCTAAATATGTTATCAGAGGCACTACCACTATTGCTCGTGGGCTTGGGCTTGGCCACCAGCAGGTCCATCTTGCAGCTGGCTGGCATTGGCTCTATCGGACACGGGGGAAGCTTCTCACAGAAGCCACCCTTGTATCCCCCCGCTACCTAAACCTTGCCGAGCAAACCCAATACTATTCAACAGATCCAGAAAGTCTCCCCACTTTTATTTCCTAGTTACAGGCTGGTGTGTCTGCCACTGTTACTCAGCAAAACACAATAACAGCCTGTCACCTAAAGCAGATACAACTCAGAAATTATCACTCCATCATAAGGCCCTCCACCTGCCCAACAGGTTTGTAAATGTATTGTTTTGTTGCTCAGCAGATGATATGTTTGTAGCCAAGCAACTCCTTTACTTCCCGTAAGATCTGTAAAGAGCTGACACTTTGATCCATAGGAAGTGAATAGTATGCTGAAATCTAAGTTGCCATATACATCGTGTCTCTCGATTTGTACACTAAAGAAAAAAAACTGTTAGTACTGCAAAATCCCAGTTTCTGACAACAGGTTTCAATTCAGTCAGCTAAAAACTGGCAACACTCATAACTACACTTGTGGTTAGCGGGCAGCAGTCACCTAACTTGTTCTTAACTTACAGTCCCTAACTTGTTTCGCACAGCATAAGAAACAACTCTCTGATAATAATTACTTCTGGTCGCAACCAGCCACAGTTCCAAAGTCACTTGGTATCCAGCATCCAGAAAGCTTGATCATCTGGCCATTTATTTAGGTACTTTGCATAGCTTTAACTATTTTGAAAATCTGCCTTTGACAACTAAGTGCTATTTAAACTTCTAAGTTTAAAATCAGGCTATTTTATGATCTTAAATATTAAAAACCCAGGATCTAGAACACTGGCTCACAGATCTACAGATTAAAGAATTTGTTCATTTTTCTGGTAGAAATGATGTTATGGTGAGCCTCTCCTAAATGTGGAGAATTCTGAAGAAAATAAAATTATATCCATTGTCGAACATCCAGGGTTTAAACCTCCGGCCTTTGGTTTCCCTAAAATTGTTTTTTCTGTGCTGTCAGCAGAGACCTCAAGGGGAAAAATTTGTGTTTACTGTAGCTGAATGCTTGGGGACATATTTGTTCCTGAACTGTTAACAGAATCTGAAGAGAGTCAGGAGATGAAACAATGGAGATTACCTATCTGGACGAGGAAGAAATTATCAAAACCAAAACCTACACCATTTCTTAGCATGCTCGTGTCCTCAGCTGGCAAAGCCAAACCCAAACAGCTCATGTTCACACAGCACTAAAGCATGACAAGTAAACATCGTGCTACAATTTCAAGATGCCCTTGGCTGAGATACTCTGCTAATGCAAAATCAGTGGCTAACTAACAGCATGGGAGAAATGGTGGTTAGCAGTAGAAATCTATTGCAAAGCTATATGGATCTATTTTAGAGCCTGCACTACAGTAGTTACATAGAATTCAGAATTTACAGTATAAAAACCAGATGGAAGCCCTTTCCGTCACACGATGCAGTGAAATCTGTTCTCCATCCAGCACAAGCACAACCCACAGAGTTGTGCAGGGTACGAGAAAGACACAGCTGAAAGGAATTCACTGATCTGATGCCTCTCCTTGACAGGGTTGTTGAACAAGAAGCCTAACTCGATGAAGCCAAAAGAGATGAGGATGAGGTGGATTATCTTTCCCAAGGACCCCAGCTGAAACCTTTTCTTTGCAGTACAGAGCTCATTTCAGCCTCTGCATAGTTCATCTGACCCTCTTCAGACCCCTCTCTGTGTGACTTCTCTTCAGTCCAAAGCAAACAGTCCTATCCCCTCAGATGGGAGAGGTAAAATCTGCAGCCTAAATAGAGGTCTCTGACCTTTGGATGTGACTTATGTTTCCCAGGCACATTGTGTGCATTTCATAACTGGCATTTTCTAACAAAGACACATTTTCAGTGCTGCTACGAGGGAAATATACTGAATATGTCAAACAAGAACTTGCATGATTATTTTCATCTGGACCTTTCTCTTTCTGTGACTGACATATAAAAGAGTGAAGCCAGAGTTCATCTCTTCCCAGTGTTTCCAACTTTAGTTCCTTTACTCCTGTAGACTGAAGCACAACACCTACAAAACTGTAGATTTTTTGGGGGGGAGAACAAGAAGCTCCATCTCTCCGTTCTCTGTTCGCATGCCACGTGTGCATATGCACACATGCACATAAGCACTCCCCATCACAGCAATGCAGGCCCTCCATATTTACAGGATGACTTCCCATCTTGTCCCGCTGTGGAAAAATTCCGGGCCCAAAATTTATCGAGCAATATTTTGTAGTTTTGCTGGCAAGAGGAAGGGCAGATAAGATTTTGGTTCCTTGCAGTGTAAGGATTGTTTAAAAACATATTTTCCTCTGATTAGAAATTATTTCTGACAACGAGCATTCACAGTTCCCGGGTAGCTAAATTTACTGGCACTGCAGGGCTGAGCACATAGTAGAAAGAGCAGAATTCTTCCTCATGGCCCCAGGAAAGCTTAAAGAGCTGGGAGGGTAAAGTATAAAGTCACCATAATTAAGTGGTATTATATTTATTCCTAGCTCAACTGAGAAAGATTAGTGGCAGGGAAATGTCTGCATTTTCAACTTGTGAACTTAGTGTTTTATGCAGTCAGAATCACAGTTTCCCTAATTTGTATTTTCCTCCTATTTTACTCATGGAAAGACAATTTGAAAAACAGGAAAGTTTGATTGTAAAAAGCTGCAATAACTGACATAGTAGAATCATATGTAGGAGTAGTACTTGGAAAAAATTACTTCAAGATTGGTTGCATAGCTGTCAATTTTTCCATGTTGTTTTAAAGTAGTAGCCAGCTTTACATCAGCCCAATGTCAGCTATCTGTAAAGTCCTCAGAAGGCTATTGAAGATGCCTGTGCACGGCTTGTAGCATGCAGTGAACGTCGGGGCCTTTTGGAAGTGAAATGGCAAACCAGATTATATTGTTGGGGCTCTATGGATCTGATCAAATCTTAAACTTTTTTTATCCTTGTGGTTAGGCTCCATGTTCTTTTCCACATGAATCATGGCGGACACTGTTAGAAGATGCTTCTGATGAGTGTCTTGACAGAACTTCTCAACACATACAGGTTGTAACTATGAATCAGAGATAATTATCTATCATACAGCAAAGGCATTCAAGGGAACAAAAAGAGATGGTCAATGGAAAAAGTCATTTGGGTCACCACTCAGTTTTAAAATTTATTTATTTTTAATCAGTATTTGCTCATCACCTAAACTTCATGGTGTTCTGCACTTGTTCTAGTTTCTGTACCTCTAGACAACATAGCAAAGAGGAATCAGAAACAAAATAGCTTACTCCTCAAAAATGATGGCTCCAGATCTTTCCTAGCAGATGCCATTCTTTGTCACTGGATTTCCCCCTTTTTTTCAGGACAGTGTTTCACCAGTACTTTTAGCACTGAGGAACGCTTGCGAGTGTAAGCACTTAGAATGTGGAATACATTGCATTCAAGGTTGCAGGACATTCTGTACATGCTCTGTTGACCTACATATGCCTTCTGGCTCTTGCACAAGGACACAAGGCAGCTCTGTTTCCTGCCATGAGTCATCATTCAAGAATGATATTTAAATAGGAGAAAAAGGAAGAAAAAAAAACCAACCACGAAGAGATTCCAGGGAAAAGCAAGTAGCAGCCTGTGTTTTTTACAGGCAGAATTACAGTTTTTTTCCTTTTTGTAACCGTCTTGCTAGGAAATCCCAAAAAAGTCAGAGCCTTGTAGTTTTTACAATGCTACAACTAACCTGAGTGGAAAGACTATATTAGAGCAGAATGTTCACATTGGCCTGCTACAGTGAAGTAGATATTGTCCATGTGTTTCTCTCCACTAGAGTTTCATAGTGGGAAATTTTATAAATACACACATCCACAACACCTTTATATCAATGAGGACACAGTCTTAATTTAAATAATAAATGTTTGCGACCTGGATCAGTTGCGTGAGGAGTGTGCATATTAACCTTTACAAATATCGGGCACCTCAAGTTAAATGGGCATTAGTTAACTTGAGGTAAAGTCAAAGACAAGCTCTGTTGGGAGGATGGGAGGAAGTGCTAAAAGAGACTTTTTCTGGGTGAGTTAGTCTGCATCTTGTACCTCCCCCTGAAGCAACTAATAGTGATTACTACAGGAGACAGTGTACTAGATTAAACCACTCTAATCTACCAAAGTAATGAATTCCTTGCTGTAGAATGCCCAGCGAAACATCTTGCTAGACCCAAACTTTTCCTGGTGCTTTCTGTTTAGTTTCTGTCTTTGACAGTGTGTTTCTGTCATACAGGCAAGATTTTTTTCCTCTATGGGGACTATGGGATGGCAAATAAAATACTTACTTTTTAAAATGTTATCAAAATTTGAGAGTTTCTTGTTGGGTTTTTTTTTCACTAACATTTTTGACAGGAACCAAAAAAGGAACCGGACAGGAACCGGAGGGAAATCTATGGTAATTAAGATGTGGGGAAAGGGAGGAAAGAAGGTGAAGAACAGCACAGGGAGGAAATAGGACTCCGCTGGCTAAGAAAAACAACTAGAGCATGGAGGATGAACAGCAAGAGATAAAAGGTGCAGTGAAAGGACTTTCTTATGCTCTTAATGTGAAAAGGCAGGATAAGCATTTCACAGGTGTTAAAAAACTAAACTAAAAGCACCAATAAAACAGAATCTGTCAGCCAGATTCTTCTAATTGTTCTCAGGCTAGGAGTGACTGAAACTGATTAATTTGCTTGGTGGCTTTCAGCAGCCTGTACAGAGCCAACCGGATGGTTATTTTCTGAGGAAGTAGTGTTCATATCCCTCTACTTCACAGGGCACTAATCAGTCCCTGTGTTGCTAGTGTCTGCTAGAAAGCCTATTACAGCAAAAGCACAGAAACTAAACTGTTTTTTCCTTTAGTAGTGGTCTCGTGGACTCAGAGGGGGAAGGAAGAAGTAGAGAGGGTGTAAAAATTCATAGGCTCCTACCCGCACCTCAACCTCTTCTGAGGATCGAGAAAGACTTTCACTGTCAGTTATCTATCCAAGGCAAAAGATTATCTTCCAAAAACACCTGCAGGAAAAAGCACTTTATTTTAATATTATTAACACTCAACTGGAGGGGCTGAAGTCAGCTTAACAGGGCCGCAAAGGTCAGCTGCTTAAAATAGGATAGGATAGAATAGAATAGAGTATTTCAGTTGGAAGGGACTGTCCTGGTTTCAGCTGGGAAAGAGTTAATTTTCTTTCTAGTGATTGCTGTGAAAGGAATGTCAGTAATACCTATTGCTTTTAGTTGTTGCTAAGTGATATTTACTCTAGTCAAGGACTTTTTTCAGCTTCCTGTAGAAGAATAGAAGGATGGAATGGCAAATGAAATATTCCATACCATAGATGTCATCCTCAGTATACAAATGGGGGGTTAGCCAGGGGGTGGGAATCTGAGATCACCACTACAGACGGTTCCAATTCACTGGGCAGTGACAGTGATCTGTGTCATTATTATTATTGTTATTATTATTGTTATTTTTCCTTTTCTGTTATTGTTTCTATTAAACTCTCTTTATCTCAACCCATGAGGGTTTTTTCCTCCCTCTCCCCTCCTTTTTTTTCCTCTTCTGCCTCACCCCTTTTTGGGGGCAGGGGAAAAAGGGGGAGGTGAGCGAGCAGCTCCGTGATTCTAGTTGCCAGTTAAACCACAACAGGGATCTACAACAATCGTCTAGTCCAACTGCCTGACCACTTCAGGGCTGAACAAAAGCTGAAGGGTATTGCACAACACTGCCCACTGCCTTGGGCAGTGACAGGCACTGACAGGCTTGGGGCATCAAACACCTCTCTAGGAAGCCTGTTCCTGTATTTGACACCCTCTCAGTAAAGAAATGTTTCCTAATGTCCAGTCTAAACATCCCCTGGTGCAGCCTTGAACCATTTCCACATATCCTGTCACTGGATTCCAGGGAGAAGAGATTAGCAGCTCCCTCTCCTCTTCCCCTCTTCAGGAAGCTGTACAGAGCAACAAGGTCACCCCTCAGCCTCCTTTTCTCCAAACTGGACAAGCTCAAAGTCCTTAGCTGCCCCTCACAGGATGTGCTTTTCAGCCCTTTCACCAGATTTATTGTCTTTCTCTGGATGCATTCAAGGAACTTCACATCCTTCTGAAATTGTGGGTCCCAGAACTGCACACAGCGCTTGAGGCT
Source organism: Limnodromus scolopaceus (assembly GCA_028565335.1). Lineage (NCBI taxonomy): Eukaryota > Metazoa > Chordata > Aves > Charadriiformes > Scolopacidae > Limnodromus > Limnodromus scolopaceus. Next base: position 52,847,402 of record JAOXNO010000001.1, on the reverse strand, counting down.
GAATACAGCTGGATAATCCCTTCTTTTGACAGGCTGGCTATACTGTGTTTCATAGAATCATAGAATGGTTAGAGTTGGAAGGGACCTTAAAGAGCATTGAGTTCCAACCCCCCTGCCATGGGCAAGGACACCTCCCACTAGACCAGGTTGCTCAAAACCCTATCCAGCCTGGTCTTGAACGCTTCCAGGGATGGGGCATCCACAACTTCACTGGGCAACCTGGGCCAGCATATCACCACCCTCACAGTAAAGAATTTCTTCCTAATATCTAATCTAAATCTCCCCTCTTTCAATTTAAAACCATTACCCCTCATCTTATTGCTACACTAATAAAGAGTCCCTCCCCAGGGAGGGTGTTTGATGCACCCAGGATGTAGTTTGCCCTCTGGGCTGCCAGGGCACACTGCTGACTCAAATTGAGCACCTGCTCTCAACCAGCACCCCCAGACCCTTTTCTGCAGCGCTGCTCTCCAGGCACTCTTCTCCCAATTTATACTCGTGTCCAGCCTTACTCCATCCTAGATGCAGAATCCAGCATTTTGACTTGTTAGATTTCATCCCATTAATCACAGACCAATGCTCCCATCTATCCAGATCCTTCTGCAAGGCCTCCTGTCCCTCAAGAGAGTCAACAGCACCTCCCAGTTTGGTGCCATCAGCAAACTTGATGCTCGCCACCAAACATAATCTTCCTCCTACCCCCACCTATCTGTGACCCCTTTCACTGTGCTGATAAACCCTTTATGGAGATGGGTATGGCAGAAGCTATCAGTTTGAAATGTAAATTTACAGGGGGGAAAATAGGTTGTGGTTTTTTTTCCCCACCTCTTCAATGACCTAATTAAAAGTGCAGCTCCACACACCATTGTACCGATTCACTGAGGAGTGATAAATTGCATTAGCGAGGGAGAAGCAGCAGGAGGAATAAACATCTTGAGGGTTAGGACCTGATGCTAAGAAAACAGTATTTGGAAGGACTGCTTTGGATCACCTGATGAAGGACTGGATGTTGGTGGGAACACTGAGAGAAGCTGCATCAGCTGAGGTTTCAAGGTCCCGAGGAGCTCTGCGCCTGGCTCACCACACCAGCCCTGCACTTGGGTTGGTCACCAGCAACACTATTGTTTTCCTAACAACTGTTTCCATGACATTGTCATGCAGCCATTGTTAGTCATCCTGGCTGGAAAAGGTGGTGTCAAAGGTTCATACTCCAGCGCCTGTCACCTCTGGTGGGGGGAAGGCAGAAGCTGGTCTCAGAAGGCATTGTAGGGAAAATTTAGGTATTGTTTTTGCAGAGGAACAACAATGATGTGGCCCGGAGGTGAATAAGAACAAATGGGTTTATCAGGAGACATGCAAGAATGCCCATCACTTAGATGAAAGGGAAACCAGTCTATAGGGATTAGCGGTTTAAAAGAAGGATGAGTGGTTAACTAAGAGGGGCAACATGGAGCAATATTACCAAAAAAGGGAAGAAATAAACAAGTGAAGGAAGAGGTGTAGGTGGGGCGATGGAGAGAAGCAAACGGGGGCGGGACAAACGGAAGCAGTTTTAGGCGCCTGGGATAGGCTGTGAGCGCTGGAGCCACTGGGGAAACAGGGGAGGGACACTTCGGCCGGGAATAGGGAGTAAAAAGGAGTCACTCCGGGACCCCAGGTGTGCCTACTTGTTGGGTCACCCATTCTTGCAAGAATGTTTAAGTAACATGGGCTTCACATCGATCACTGCCTGAGCTGTTGTTACTGGAGAAGGAGCGTTTCTCCCAGCATGGAGGCAAGGACTGGTTTGATGGGGGTGGAGCCTCCTTCAGGAGCTTGCAAGCACAAGGTGCACGTTCAGCTGAACTGGCTGCTGGTACCTGGGAATGAAGTTCTATGCATTCAACCCATTCCTTTGTTGGTAGCTGTAACAGTACTGCGGTTTAATTTAAAATATGAGATGGTAAGAGTTTAAGCCACAAGGAGTGGTTAGAGGTATTTCTGTTGAAAAGGAACCATTCTCTCTGTCCCTTGCCACTGAAACCTGAAATCAGAAATGTGAGAAACACCAGCTCACATTTTAGAATTTAAAGAGGACAAAGTCACCGAAGCAAAGATTAAAAATTTATTATACGAAACAGCGCTGAATTGGGTGCACCCAAAATAGATGCACATACAATCTTTCAACTTTTGTACATTTATACCTTATCCCGGCCGCCTGAGTTTCTGTCTCTCTTCTCATTGGCTGAGAAGTTGGAGCTCACATTCTTCCC
>JAOXNO010000001.1:52777213-52845050 GCA_028565335.1 Limnodromus scolopaceus | reverse complement strand
AAGACTCCTTTGTTAGCACAGATACATTAACAAGAATATATCAATTAGCTGAAGCAAAACTTAGCTCATTTCCCACAGAAACAAAATTAGCGACTTCTGCCATGTACTTTTTGGGGGACAGGCCACAAACAAGCAGCACTATACACAGTCATTCCTGCTGAGCAAAGACAGGAGGTCTCCAGAACAGCTCTAGAGCATGATAATGTGTGGGAGTTGCTACAGTTGTTTAACAGGTTTACCTGTCCCGGACACAACACCCCTGGCGTTGTCAGCAGTTCTGGCACATCAGCCATCACCTCATGACAACTGTGAACTGACAATGTCTTCTTCCCCACCTGGAAAACAGATGAGGCAAGGGTCCTCCATATGCCGTCCCATAAAATGATCTGTGCATGAGATTGTCCCTCCCCATGTGCTGGGGGGAGTCCCTCCTTCTAACAGTAAAAAGCAAAAAAGATAAAGGCAATGGCAAACCTGCACATACAAGCCCAAACTTCATGTTCTCTCTGAAACTTTTTTGATGTGCTGAGGCTGGGAGGCGTCACTGACAATGAATATTTTCAAGTACATCAAGCCAAAGACATATGTGACTCAATACTTCTAGACTCAGGCCTCTTCCACATGTGTGAACTGTGCTGTGGGATCTCTGGCTATTTGATGCCTAGAAGATCACTCCTCCATGGTTAACTGCACCCTCAGACCTCTTTCAGTCACCAAACAGATGGGTCTGGCTTTAAGCTGGGTCCAGAGGCAGGGGAAAAAAGAAACATGGCTTGCAAACCTCTTCTCATACACCTCACTTGCCTAATGCTCTAACTGAGCTGAGGGACAGTCTGGTCCTGATTTGTATCCCAAAGCCCTTGCTTAGATTCAGCTTTACAGCTTCTAAGTGGAGTGAATAAACAACCGCCCTTTGACTGTCAAATTTTGTCACTTAGACTCTAAGTAAATACATTATTAAGACTTGTTTAAACATGAAGGTTTTCCTGATTAAGACCGTGTGTGGATAATTTTGTTCTGAATAAGAAATACCCATGTGCAGTTATTTCAAAGCAGCCATTGCACTTTTAAATTCATTGCCTCCCCCAACTCACACTAACTTCAAAATGCTGTTAAAACAAACATGTTTTTGAGAGCTTGTCTACCTGCCAATATAACACATAAAATTGAAGACAGAATGAGTGCTCTTCATGTTAGTTAAGAAGGGTGAGAATAGCTGTTGTGCTCTTAAATTCACACCCCAGCTTGTTTCACAATATTTCATTTACAGAGACAGCCCTTTTCATTGTGTCACCCTAAAATGCCTAGCTCTGGTAGGCAGAACGCTCTCCATTCCACATTTTCCATGATGACATGATATAAAGAATGTTTATTGGACAAATATGAGTATTCCAGGGGAAAAAGCATATTTGAGTGGTTATTTGAATAAAAATTCCTGTACAAGAGCCAATGCCATTGGGCTTAATTGCTTCATCTATTTATGAATGTTTAATGTTTATCTTGTTATATTGCCATCATTGCACTATATGTCCAACCATTTCTCTATGTAATTTCCCTCGCCTCATCACACCTAATTCCATGGAGAGGTCCTCCTGCAGTTAAAAGTAAAACCTACCTGGGAATCAAAATATGTTCCAAGCACGGTGTGCACACATTGACATAGATGCTGCAATTATGGTTGATGAATAGTGGTGAGTGAGTATTTATTGCCAAAAAAAAAAGATGGAGAAGAAAAGCAAAAATATTCCTGGCTCTTATAAAACTTCTGTAAAATTAGAACATTTCTAATTTAAGATTTTTATACCGTTCTTCCTAATTTCTTAAGGTTTGACTAACAAAGCTAAAGAAAATTCAGCCCTCCCAGTCTCCATGACCAATGGAGTGGCAGAGCTGAAAAGTCTACAAGTGGATGCAACTACGGTGCAAGGGGCACTGCTGCCAATTTGGGTTTGCTCAGCGGACGGGCAAAAGAGACTCAACTACTGACGCACGTCTTCTTGCAAAGTCTGCTGGTACAAACATGTAACTATATACATTTCTTAGAAGAAAACAAGACCTGCTGTTCAATGTCCCATGCCCAAGGGCAACAGCATAATCTTTATGTCCTTTTATAAAAACTTTGCTTTTATTGATCCACGTCTTCTTTGCCTACCAGATGTAAGCAGATTGCCTAAATCACATGAGAACAGCACTCTGGATTTGGCTCGAGGACTCAATCACACGAGAACAGGGACAGGTCAGCTGCCGTGAATTACTTAACTTTCCAGGAGGAGATGCAGCCTCTTGATCATGATAACGCCCTCGTGTAGGTGGGCACAGGTGATGTATTTTATGAGATTTGCTGCTGTTACCTATAAGGAACAGCAAGTTCAGCTCTTATGTAGAAACACATCTGGTCCTGTAGGGAGTGGGACATGGGGGGCAGCTAGTGGTTGTGCCTCTGCTTTTCTTTTGAGCAAATAATGCATTCCTGCTGGCAGCTTACAGTCTGCTGGCAACCAGCTCAGCTCTGAAATATGAGCTATGGTAGATGGGAGGAGGGAAGGTCAGCCTGGAAGGGTGTGGGAGAGGATTTCCATTCCAGACACAGGCTTTTGGTTAGAGCACTATTGTTCAAATGGGAGTTACTCGAATGATCAATGAGAAAAATTCTCTCTCCTCCCTCCTCTCCCCTTTTTAAGCAATCCTAATGCAAGCATAAAGGTAGATAAATACATTTTGTTATATTTCACTGGTTTAATAATCCTGATTGCATTGAGCATTTCATGGTAAGATGTCAAAGTGTTCCTGCCTTTTCATTTCACATGTGGATGTACAGTTTGCTTGGAAATATGAGTCCAGCTCAAATTGCATTAAGAAAACATTTGAACTATGATATATGCCTATCAGTGAGACATAAATTAGCGCTATTTCAAATTCTGCTGCAGCATCTCATCAGTTTTCAACATTTTTTCTCTCATCCTAGGAAACAGACTTTACACACCTCTGCTGACATTTGGAGAGTTTAGTCTCTATGTTGTCACACACTGAACATTTTGTGAAACCCCAGCATTAAAGAAAAAGAACTCACAAACACTGAGAGGAAAACAAGAAAGAACTTGTTTTAACAAATGAATTGTTGTGGTAAGAGGCACTGTTAAAAAAATATGGATTTAAACCCGTGACATTTAAGCACATATATTCCTTATTTCTAGCCAAGGGATACACAAAACAAATATGGGGCAATGTGTGATCCAAAACTGGTATGATATCTTATATAATTATCCAACTTACTGCTCAAACTCGAGGAACTGTGAATTACTTCTAGTAGGTTAAAAATGACAGGGGAAGCAGGAGGCTCAGATCAATTCCACATCTCCAGAAAGACTGTACACAATAATATTGCCTGGAATCAGCAGGGACCTAATAACAGGATATATTTTCTTAGAAAACTGCCAGCAAAATATATTTCTCCCATACAGGTCTGATATTTACCTGTTTTGTTTGCCAATACGTGCGTATGTTTGGTGACGGAGAACATTCTCTGGCACTATAAAGGAGTACAAACTTTTCCCATCTTAGTTGAAATGAGATAGTTGTTGCTTAATTGAAGGGAGATATTCTTCCACCCTAATGGAAAATTAATGCTGAAAGTTTCTTAGTCCAGTTCAGGAAAAGAAGTATTACAGACCACATTCACTAAAAAACCCTCTACCACCCCCCATGGGTAAACTACAAAACTCAGAAAACTGCAGTTATAAAAACTGTAATTCAGACAATTGCTATTGTCCAATCAATGAATGCAATTTAAAACATTCCTCCAGGAATATCACATTAATAACCTCCCTGCTCTGAGGCAAAGCCCAATAACTTCTAAAGGCTAGATGAATCACAACTGCTCGGTTATCTCGCAGTTCAAAGAACTATAAACACAAATGTTTATAAGCTATAGCCTGCACTGCTGTACCAAGGTACATCATTTTTTGTGCTGCATATGAACTCTCAGCTACAGTACACCAAACAAGACTTTATATCATTTAGAAGATAAATCTTGGAGTAAAAATTGACCTTTTACTGAGGTCCATGGAGATATTTTGACCTCCAAAGGATTTCTGGAAGGAAGGATACAAATCTACGTGTTCATTAACTCCTACTTTTTTGTGTGTTTGTTTTACTCTTCATTTGCTCTCCTTCACACTTTATTCCTTTCCTCTGGTAACTTCCCTTCTTCTCTTACCTTTCTTCAATCTACAATGTTTTCCCCTTTCCTCCTACGCCTTGTGTAACTTCCAACTTTTCTCTCTTCCCATTCTCATCCCCATACTTGCTTCTCTTCTGGTGCTCTCTCACGAGACCTGTCCTTGACTCTTCTAATTTGACATTTACACTCTGCAAGAAAAGAAACTGGTGATAGTTTCACTTTCCTGTTCTCCTTCTCCTTCCCTCTTCTCGTCAAGTTCTGAGTCACTAAGATACTTAAGACTGTAAAAAAATTGCATTCATGACTGAGCTACCATTTAAAATCATGGAGATGCGTAATGCCTTGCTCATGTAAACTCTTCATCAGGAAATCTACAGAAAGGAAGTTCTTGATTCTTCTCTGACCTTCTTCAAGCTGTTTTTCAGAGGTGCTCAGGGCTGGATGTGGCCACAACGTGAATGAATTAGGAGCCAGTGCAGGAGTTCAGGTTCCCCACTCTCAGGTAACTAAGAGAGACCACCAGGCAATACCAATTGCAGGTTAGACAGTTAAAGAGAAAGCTACTGATCCCCTAAGTCTCTGCAATAACTCTATTCTGTGGTCAATAACAACAACCCAGATAACATTAATGGGAGTTATATATAGATCATGGGACCTCTGAAGAAAAAACCCAAACCCTTTCCTTTAAAATTTATTTCTTGTGAGTCTCCATTATTCATTAGTTATGATTACTGGTATTACAGCAGACACTTGATAGTGCATCATAATTGAGGGTTCAAAATCATTCTAACAACTTTTTATACATGGGAATTTTTGAAGTATTTGTGTGTTTAAGCTTTCCACATTAAGCCTTGAGAATTCTCCATGTTTAATCTCAGCTGGAAAGTATTTTGAAGTGCTCTAAGCAAAATTAATTCATCTTGGATTTTTTTTGTTTTTCTGTTTGACTTATCAGGAGGGAAGAAGAAAGCATTTTCTTCTCTAAATATATTATTTGCCAAGGTTCTCATTGCTGTGGTCAAGAGCCCAAATTGGAGAGCAATCTCTCTTGCTCTCAAAGATTTGGAGAATTCTAGACAAACAGTAAACTTGCTCCGAAGCCAGACTACTTCTGGTCTCCCTTACCCTGAGGGACAATTGCACTACCTTTTCCAGCAAGAGGCAATTAGAATTCCCTAAAGCAAGTGAATAAGTGAAAATGTTTCTGCCCTAGCTGTTAAAGAAAGCTAAACCGGAGCCAAAGAATTACATGTGAAGTTTTAACATAGGTTTTTATCCATAAATTGCAATAGAAAATGAAGAAAAGAGTAAGACTGATAGGCACTTACTCATCCTAGAAATATATCCTACTGCCTGTATTTTAATCCTTAACACTAACAAGACACAAAGCATTTCCTAAATGCCACAGCAACAAAGAATTTGGTTTATTTTGTATGCATAACAAAAATGAAGAAACTTTGTTGAATTCTTAAGAAGATGGAGGAAGCAAAAAAAAAAAAAAATCAAACAAGTGATGGCCAGCCAGGATCAATATGTCCCCAAAGAAAGGGAAACAACACACTGTTCAGATGTCATAAAGAAAAGAACCATCAAAGAGACCACATTTCTTTGTATCACCAGTAAGTTAAAAGCTGAGAGCAAACACCAAGAGCATTCATCAGGCTTGTTTACAATTAGTAACAACAAAAACTATTAGCCCAACTTAGTAACAAATCTGGAGACTTCTTTAAGAGTGCAAACTGTTAAAAAATGTAAGCAATATTCAGACTAGAATGGTGACCTACCACACAACTTCTGTCTCCAGCAAGAAATGCAGAATGTCTGGGGTTGTTTCCTTTATTACATAATCTTGATTCGTTCCTACAACACTGTACCCTGCACATGGCAAAGATCTTGTGAATGACCATAACGTTTACTGGAAACAAGGGATACATTGGAGTTGTGCAGGAAACCTTTATTCTGGTGTCTTTGGAATGAATACTTGATGTTGCAGCCCTAACAATGGTTTAAATGAGGATTTTTATCAGTAATTTTTAACAGAAAATGAACAAAATTTGACTTTTTTTCTTATTCTTCCCTAGCAACTCAATCACATGATGTCAGCTTGACACTTTGTTCCTAAACAAGACCAAATTACAGACTTCTGTGACTTGTGCTGGCAGAGAAATAACTGAGGTAGAGTGTTTTCATCTGCTATACAGAGTGCCATGCACTTGTGAGCAGATTTCAGTACAATTTTCTTACATCTGATGACTGGGGTGATTCGGAAATCATGAATTTTATTCCAGACCTGAAACAGAAATTTAGTAGATCAGTCTTAAACTCCTCTGCCTGTCTCCCTTGAAAATGACCCTTTCTGCTTCAGTCTTTCCACATTGATTCCCAAATCTTTGCTCTCTCTTACCTCTTATTTCCAGCCCATATTTTCTTGCCCAGGTCATGAAAATTTCTACCATCTTCCTCCCAGGACAGATCCAGTCTTCTCCAAGATCCAAGATGGATGATTTAATATCCCTTTTACTTTCATAGCATATATTATCCCTCTCCAAGGCCTAGCCCGAACAGCTCAAAAACCCCCAGACTCCACTTCTTCCTCAATTCTCCACCCAATTTTCTTGACCAGTCTACTGTACTTCCATATTAAATTGCAGTCTCTGTCCCTGCTTTCTCTGTTTCCTTCTGCTGCACCAGTTGTATTCCTGGGATACCCCTATCTCACATAAGGTTCTACTTCCCATACCTAGTTCCTGTCCTTTTTCCGTGTAAATCAGGTCCCCTCTTTCCACTCTGTGGTGGTTTACAATACCACCGCTCACTGACCACTCACCAACAGCACCCTGGACATCCCTCTACCTCTCACCAACTTCGACTTCTGGGACCAGCTCCCTACTACCCCCTGGGCATGGCTCACATGGGATGGAATACCTGTGTCCCTGCTAGATCCTGGGGAAAATTAACCCTATCCCCACTGGAACCAGGACACACTCCTTGAGCATTGATGGGGTAGAGAGTAACTGAGACAGGCATTTTGGTTTTAGTCCTGTTTTTTTGGCCATAGTTCATCCCACAAACATGTCACAGCTACAATCAAAGACCATGCTCAGTCCTCAGCTGCAGTATGCTCAATGTGGATGCAAGAAATGTGACTCATATATTGGTCTGCTGAGACCACTGTTTATCTCAATGATCAGTAGCAGTCCATTAACTCCCTGCTCCTTAACTCCTTTACCAACCTGTCTATATCCATTTGCTGTCCTGCTCTGTGCATCCTGATCAGCACATTTCTGTGGCAGGGGCTACCTTGGAGTTGTGTCTGATCAGAGCATAGCACAGTGGGATCTTGATTCAGAGAGCTAGATGGGATTATGATGTTCATGATGATAAAAAAATAAGGATGCCTGCTGAAAGCATGAACATTCTTTGGCTTTAACTTGCCAAAGGTGTGCAGAACTTCACAGGGACAGCAAAAAGCATGTCCCCAGCATAAAGAACATTTCTCTGCAAAATGTCAAGTTACTCTGGAACTTCCTAAAGTAAAGCACATCAGAATTTCTTCATAGAAGGAAACAGTCTCTTTTTTTTTCTTGACCTCATTCTCGGAAATAGAGGAATGTTTATGACTGCAATTTTCCAAATAAATTAAAATGTAATCAAATGAAATACAAACACCAGACATACGAGCAAAAAGTTTTAGCTTCAACATTTAATATTTTGTGAGTGTTTTTGCAACTGGAAATGGACCGTAGGATGTGCAGTCAACCTTAATAATAGGTGGTGCTCTACATATGGTGCTCATCCATACAAATAAAACTCTTATATTCTAGAAAAAAAATATAAGATTTTGTTATTCATTACATCCCATATTATAGGTATAGGTTTGTTGACAGACACATTCAGTTCTAATATTCAGGTCCCAGTTTAGTGGATTCCTTAAAAAGACATTTTCACCTTCCATGCTTTCATCCCTACTATTAGTCCTGAAGAAATTTTGAGAGTAAAATGATCTTAAATCCACAGCCTTCCACATACACTCCTGAACGAATCCTCTCTTTCAACACAATGCAGTATTACACCCAACATCCACATCTAACAGCTGTTTTTCTCTTGGGAAGTGCACTGGGGGAGAAGCTGCATGCATATGCACAGCTGCGTGGAGAAGAATGGCCATGAATTAAGTTTTAAAGTCAAAATTTGTGTTAACTGAAACCATGGTAAGGCATATACCTCTACAACATTTGGTGGCTTTACGTCTTCATTTCTTCCTTTCACTGTTTGTGTCCAGGCATCCTCGGGTATAAAGCATAGATACCAAACTTCCCTGCCTTAACTTCATTTTATCTAAGTCTTCCTCAAAATCTTAGTTCCCTCACTGTTAACACAAAGCTTAACTACACAAGTTTCCACCTTGCTATTGCATATTTTGAGCTTATTTTCTACCACTAAGATGCATTTTGAGGCATCAGATCAGAAGATGCTTCTGCCCTGAAATACAAGAGAAAAACAGCTCCTGTAATAAGATGTTTGAGGAAAGGCAACTCATGTCAAGTAGATCAGCGATAGGCAAGTTTGACTGTCAATTTGAAAGGGCTTCACACATCTTAATATCCTGCTATCAACGTCCATGCTACTTTTGTGCGGCTGAGTATCCCTGGAGGTTTCACGTAATCTGTCTTGACAGTCAGCAGAGAAGGAAAATGGGAAACTGAGAGAGGCCAACCTTCTGAGAGGATGGACATAGGCTCTTTGCTTTTTTTCCCCCACTACAAAAAGGAGAAAATGGGTGTGGAGGTAGCCACCTCCAGTTATCCCAAAGAGGTCTGTCTGCATGGTTAAAATTCAGCCAGGTCTGGGGCAGAACAAAGTATCTCTGCAGTTCTGCACACAACGAGGTGTATAACACAACAAGACAAAAAGAATCTTGAGCTGACCAAATCTTAATTACGCACATTGGAGTGAGTCTGGTTGAGACGTTAGGTTCAAACACACATTCTAGTGACAAAAAAAGAAGATACTCCCAGATCTTCTAGAAGGATACCCCCTGCTAGTCCTCCAGTTTCATATTCCATTCAAAACATCATGCAAATCGAGGACTAAACCAAAAAATTCCATTTATAGTATTCAATTATACTAGGTAACTCTTTGCAGTATGCTTTTATATGTAGTATGTATGTATGCTTAAGACTGTATTTCTCTTTTCATTTATCTGTCAGGACTCATATTCAAAGGTCATTGTCGCCTACAAAACAGTGGAGAAAAGCAATGAAAGCAAAATATTTCACTGAACACCTTGCGTGGCTTTAGATGCCTGTGGTATTCTCAACCGTTCCTACAGAATCCTCAATTCTAGTCTTTGCAAATATGTGAAAGATGAGTGGCAATTTAATTTTGTCTAAAAATGTAAACCCCAGTAATTTGAGAAGAGTAGCGTAGTCTAGTGGTTTGCTGCCAGATGATCGATGTCCTGTGTGTGACGCGACTTGACTTGCAGTGACCTTCGCCAACTCCCTTAAGGTCGTTCCCGTGCTTGTGTGAACAGAATTTTTTTTCATGCCTACCCTATAAAAGGATCTGTGGTGTAGGTGATACGCTGTTGTTTCTTGAAAGTGCAAGAACATAAACTTACTGAGCAATGTGTTAACCCAAACATCTGAAATATGCAAATGACTGAAGTAATCTGCTTAATGTTTGACTGACTTGTAATATTTTACATGCACTCTTACGGTTACATCAGAATGTTGTAACAAACAAACATACTGGGGGAAATAATTAGGATAAAAGAAGGGAGAAAAAATGCCATTTTGTGATTTAGAAACTTTTTTTTAATTTTATTTCATAAAAATGCAATGAACTTCAAGTGTGACAAAATTAACATAGCAATTCTGACTGGAGCAACACATATTCACCAGTATTTAATAGACACACACAGGAAACTGCTTGGTCATTGAGTCACACTTGATAGTGGACAGGGAGCATCCCCATTTATCCGGGTTATCTGAAGAACAATATACCCAGTAAGAGACAGAGATGAAAGACTGAAACTAGAAGCAGATCAAATGCTTAGGGGGAGATTAAAGACACATGGAGAGAGCTGATCTAATATAAAGAGAGACGACAAGGCTGTTCTTTTGCTGTTCAGTATGATGACAAGATGATTGAGTTAGCCCTAAGGCTGAAACACCACGGGCCAGTTTACACTGCTATTACCAGCCCAGTGTGACAGAAAGAACAAAAGAACACGAAAACCAGAAATTGTATCTGTTGCAATCGCAGATTTCCACTCAAGTAACGGGTACAGGTGGAAAGTATACCATTAGTTAAAAGTTGATTGACTAAGATGTAGGTGGCCATTGAAAATAGATCTAGAAAGTACAACGTAATAAAATGGTACTTTAGGCTGAGGAAGAACAAAGAAGTGCTTTCTACTAGGTAAAGTATTAAAGAGTGAAATAATTTCCCAAAGAAAGTCAGGAGCCTGTGGCTCTCTGCTCCAGTGATGAATACGGGAATAACGATGTGAGAAATGAGCTGAGTTTTGCTTCAGCTACTCGATATATTTTTTTCAATGTGCCTGTATTGACGGAGGAGGCTCGGTGACAGTGGAATCTCCTCCATTGTATCCAGCTAATCCTTAGAAATGCCCTGGAGTGGTCCAGAGATCCTGGTTTACAGGAAGTTACTTAGGTGGAGAGAACCAGATTGATGGCAGACAGACAAGCAGACAAAGGACCGTGAAGGCGGACCATAAGTGAACAAAGGGCTGTGATGGCAGACCGTTAAGTGGACGAAGGACTGTGAAGGCCGACTAACACCGATGGCGGACCGATAAGCGGGCAAAGGACAGGGAAAACTTGTAAGTGGACGAAGGCCATCTAGAGGGTGACTGATGAAAATGAGGATACGACCACCAGGGTGCTTGTAACTACTAACCGTTGACAGTAGATGATAACAAAGACTGTGAAATCACGTGTAATATTAACAACTAATTAGAGTTGTGTTTAAGATAATGATTTTGTAGAACGGGTGTGTGTGCCTTGTAAGGTAAAAAGGTGTAAACTAGACCTGTCATAGGTGAGGCGGTCGGGAAGAATGTGAGCTCCAACTTCTCAGTCAACGAGAAGAGAGACAGGAACTCAGGCGGCCGGGAAAATGGTATAAAATCTTTCTCTCTGCTTTGAGATGCACCCCATTCAGCGCCGTTTCGTACAAGAAATTTTTATACCTTTGCTTCGGCCACTTTATCCTTTTTAAATTCTAAGCGTGAGCCGGTGTTTCTCACAACGAGATCGTATCAGCCGGGGGGGGAAAAACACCGAATGTTTTTCAGGGTCGGGGGTAGATCGTCGCTTCCCCTACAAAAGACTTCAGGTGCCTTTTTGTACCCCAAGTGCAGTATTTTTATATTTGCAAATACGAAGGGCAAAAGGAACACGGAAAACAAGCACGGTTTGGCGGGCATTCCACGGGAGATTCTCAGTAACTCCCCAAAAACCTCTGCTTAAGGGTCACCAGGAAAAAACAAGCTCCTTTCTCCACGCGGGATCAGTAGTCCCAAGGTTCCCCACCCCCGGCCACCTCAGAGGCGCTGCCCCACGCCCCCCGTCTCCCAAAAGCTCGCCGAAAGCACCCCGGGCGGCTTTTGCGGCAGGGGCCCGCACGGAGGACGGCTCTGCCGTGTGAGGGGCGGCCCGGGGCGGCGATGCCCCTCCGGGCTGAGCGAGCAGCACCCCCGCCGGCCCTGAGACCCGGCCGGGCCCTCAGGCACCCCCTCCCCCGCCGGCTACTAAACCCGCCGCTCCGGTTGAAACCCGACACGGGGGGCCTCCCTGCCCCGCCGGCCGCCTGGGGCCGCGCCGAGCGAGACGGAAAGAGAGGAGTGGAGCTTCCCGCCCGGGGCCAGGCCAGGCCGGCGGCGGCCGCGCGGGGCGACGGCGCGCGGAATCCCGCTCCGAGGGCTCTGCTCGATCCAGCCCGGAGAGTACCGCCCGCCCGGGTGCAGGCGGTGACCTCAGCAGCTGCGGTCTCCTTCCAGCGCCCCAACCGGCCCAAACCGGCTCGAACTGGCCGAGGCCGGATCTGCTGGCGGCGGGGCAGCCACTCCTTTCCCTCCCCCGCCCCTTCTCCCCCTCTTGCTTCCTTCTCCTCCTCCGCCCGCTCTCTCCGGCGTTCTCCGCACTCCCTCCCTGCGGCACCGAGCACTGGTGCTCCCCCGGCCCCCGCAGTGCCTCGGTGGGCAGAGGGGCCCTGCCGGGCCGGGCGCTCTCCTCACAGCCGGGGCAGGCCCCGCCCGCTGCCGCCGCCCCGTGGGCGCTGCTGCTGCCCTCAGCCTAGTCGGCGCGTTGCCTCTCTGCCCTGCCTTCCTACCCACGTTTCCCTCTCCTCCCCAATCGGGGACATAGTGCGTGTTTTGCAAATTTTATCTGTCGTGCATTTAAGGAAGAAATGAGCACATGACAAGTTTTTCTCTTCTCGGTCCAAGGACGTGGCTGTGCCCCTCTCAGGCCCTTGCCCTCCCCCACAGTTGTGTGCTGCTCAGAGATGCCGCTCTCCTTTCCTGCGTGTCCCATGCTCGGACTCACTGCCTTCCTCCCCCGGCACAGGTATGCCTCCCTGAAAACATGGGATCCCTGCTGCTCTGCCCCTTCTTGTCACAGCCCTGCAAAGAGCAATGCAGCGCCGTTGCTTGCACCATCAGGGTCCCCCTGTGCCTTCCCTCAGTCACCCTGCCACTACGGGAGACAAAGAAACCTGGGTGTTACCCTCTTCCCTCTGCAGTCACCAGAAAGATAAGCATACCTGGCTTTGTCACCCTATAATCACACATAACCACAAAAGACACTGCATCACCATTGTTTTAATATTTTTTTCTTGTTTTTATCCCATCCCCCATTCTTTCAGATCAAGAGAAAACCGGCCTGACTCCATTTTGGAGAGGGTATTGCCTGGGGGTTTGACTTCCCTTGGTGGAGCAATTTCTTCCATCAGCATCTGGAGCAGAAGGGAGACAGCACGCCTCACCCTGGGGGTGCTGTGGGATGCCTCTCTGCCCTTTGGAGCGACAACTTCTCTGTGGCTGAGTGGTTTTGTCAGGCATGGTTTTGTGCCGACCCGGAGCGGTATGTGTGCCTGTGCTTTTGCCAGTTCTCCTGCGCTTTTGGTACTTCTGGTGAAAACTTTCAGACCTCTCTGCTTCTGAAGGCATTGAGCTGAAGGCATAGCTCTGGTATTTGTCAGACACCTCACTGAGCATATTTAGTTCATTAATGTGGTAGATGGTAGTTCCATCCTCCAACAGGAACATTCTGCCAGATCACTGAGTTGAGCTGGCTCCCTGAAGACTCCAGCAAATGTTGAAGCCAACTCTAGAATTGGTCTGCTACACAAGTGGCAGAGGAATAAACAACCTCTGTGGCAGCAAGCTGTTTATTTGTCTCGCTAGTAAGTACTGTCAAGCTCCTCCTGAACAGTTCCTCCTTAGCGAGGAGAGGCAACCATGATGTGTGCCTCCATCCGAACCTCTGCAAGTCAATCATTCATTATCCTTAGGAGTATGAGCACTATAGGTGTAAAGACTTCTCCTGTAGTTGCATGACACTTGCATCCACACCTGGATGTAAAAATATGTGTACAATTCCTATTGATTTTGAAGATGGCACAGACAACAGGTACAAGTCACCTGATCGGTATGTTGTGACAAATGTTTGCAAAATGTAGAGATTCCTTGAGGAAAGTAGGAGGAAAAGTTCATACACATGCAATTGGTTGGCATGTAGAAGGAGTAGTGGTGGGTTGGCCCCATCTGGCAGTCAGGCCCTCACCCAGCTGCTTGCATCCCACATCCACATCCTCGTGCCCCATTCACAGCAGGATGGTGGAGAGAATAGGAAGAACAAGAATGAGGAACCTCCTGTGTCAAAATAAAGTTGGGGAGATCACTTACCAATTACCATTGCAGGCAAACCAGACTCACCT
This sequence comes from Limnodromus scolopaceus, assembly GCA_028565335.1. Classification (NCBI taxonomy): domain Eukaryota; kingdom Metazoa; phylum Chordata; class Aves; order Charadriiformes; family Scolopacidae; genus Limnodromus; species Limnodromus scolopaceus. The sequence continues at coordinate 52,830,901 of JAOXNO010000001.1, read as the reverse complement.
TGGGGAAATCAAACAAATTTATTGCCAATTTATGTATCTAAATAAAATTTCTGATTTGGGTATTGGGAAACAAAACAGCAAACATTAAAACACATGGGAAAACTCCTTTCCTCCCCTGTTTCCCAGACTCACTTCACTCTCTCTCTCCAGATGCCTGTCCTACCAGGTTCTTGCCACCGCAAGTCACACTCAGGCCCTTCAGTGAGGAAAAGAGTGGCACAAGGGGGGAATGTTACCATCAGTGCATAGCAGTTTCTCTCTGATACTCCTTTCATCTCAAATTTTTCATCTGCTCTGGCACAGGTCCTCACAGGTTGCAGGGAGTATCTGCTGCCATGGAGCACCTCCTCCTCCTCTTCCTCCTCCATTGGAGCCAGCTGGAGCTGGCTGTGTCCGGCATAGTGGCCTTTTCTCACAGAAGCCACCCCTGCAGCCCCCTGCTCCAACACCTTGACATCTGCACCCAGTACGAGACTCAGAGTTATGGAATCGCAGAGTAAGTTGGAAAGGACCTTTGGAAATTTTTGATGTCTCCAAAGGCAGTTTTTCTGCGTCCTCTTTAGACGTCTTACGCCAGTGTTTGAGCATCATTGCTGTGAAGATTTTTTTTCCATATATTTGCTTAAAATTTACCCCAAGAATAGTCCAGTTCTGTTTACTCTGTAACTACCAACAGGTAGTACAAGGCAGAATTTGATTCCTCTATGGCTGCCTTTCCAGTTAAAGAAACCCAACTGTCTTGTAGAGGACAGAAAGATTAAGGTTGGTGTTGGGAGATATTAGTTGTTTAGCTTAAATATGTAGGTTTTAATTGGACTAAATTACTTAGGGTCACTATATGGTGTGATTTATGCTGCTTGCTCAGCTTCACTTACCATGAATAGATAGATTTGCTGAAGCCTTTAGGTCGCAATGGAGTTAATCTACTTAGTAATTTTCCTAGCAGCTGGTACAGTGCTGTGTTTAGTCTTTCAGTGGAAGACAAATGTTGATAACACTCTGATGTTTTGGTAGTGTATTCCTTAAGTCTGGGACTTTTCAGTTCCCCATGTTCTGCTAGTGAGCGCAAGTGCACAAGAAGCATAAACGAGAAGATAAGGAAGCTACAACCGTCAGCAGAGACTGAAAATCAGCAAGATAAGAGCAGTCAGTGGCCTGACTGTTTGGACACAGAAAACGAATCCAGTAAGGCATTAGAAGACCACAGACCAAAAATCACCATTGGCGTCAATAATGCATGAGGAGTGGAATTACCTTCTTCTCCTACAGGGTGTTCCATTGTTGCTACAATATTGCAACATTATTTCACCTGTTTCTGTCTTCTGTCCTACCTTACCAGATTCAGGCCCAAAAAACATCTTGATGGCCCTCCACTGGACTTGGGGAGGGCCCAGTCTTCTAGCTTCTGGGGAGCTATAGCTTCTAGCACTGGGGAGTCCAAACTGGGACAGTACTTTGCAGTGGTGCAGTTTCACATATGCTGGGGGAAATAGAAGGAAATAACAATTCCCTTGAACCTGCTGGCTGCCTCATGCAGCTTAGTCGTTGGCCTTTATTTCTGCAAAAGTGCGCTGCTGAGCCATGTTTAACTTTCTTGTCTACCAGGAGTCACAGATCCTTTTTTGGAAAGCTACTTTCTAGTTGATCTTCTAAGCTGTACAGATTCGTGGGAGTTGTTCTGTTCCAGGTACAGGATTTTGTATTTGTTTTTGTTGAACTTTATGAGGTTTCTGTTGACCTATTTTTATGGTTTGTTGAGACTGCTGCTGAGCAGCAGCCCAGCCATCAAGCATGTTGACCTCTCCTCCTCCAGTTTTCTGCCTACATCCTGCGCACTCCCTTCACCAGCTGCTAAGTGTTTTGAAGAAGGCTGTTAACACATCATCTTCACTGCCTGCTGAAGGAAACACATCTACTTACTGCTTTCCTCTAAAATAAGAACAGGAATGACCTCGGGGGAAATTTATGTACGTGTACAAACATGCGCATGCATGCACACACACACACACATTGCCAAGTAAAATCTGAACAAAGCGGCAGTTTGTAGTTGTGCTGCATTGTAGGTATCCATTTCAAGGACCCCCTGCTCCAGGAGTAGAAGAATGCTGCTTTTTAAAACAGGTAGTTTCTGCCTAGCCTTAAGACAGAGAAGATTTAAGAGAATAAAGAAAATAAAGTCTCACTTTCATCTCACAAGAGGCTGTCTGCCTGCTGTCTCTGCTAAAAGGGAGTAGCCCCTTTATGCAAAGCACAGCTTCCCCTTCCCCCACCCCATCCATTGCCTCCAGCCCTCATGCCAACAGAAATTACTTGCATTCTCACATTTTTCAGCGGAGTCAAAAATATCCCGTCATTTTCACACTAAGATTTATAACTTTCAAATATTGGCAGACTTGGTGCTGGCTCTGGGAGGCCACTCTGACAAAGGGAAAGTTTCTGCTCTACCTGCTGTCGTGCTCCCTTGGTCTCTCTTCCTGATTTCCTTAGAAAACGCAGGTCAGACCAACTCTGAAATTCTCCAGGGAAAGAGTTTGAATTTTCGTCTGTAACTGTAGGGATGAGAGAAAGAAAAAAGAAAATAGAAATCTTCAGGAATTTAGGCAATCAGAAAACATTTGTTTTACATTGCAACTAAATACAGATTATTTTGTAAAGAGCATGTCCCACTCGCCCTCTTTAAAAGAGGGCCTGAAAAAATTCCTTGTAAAACATTATACCTCATTTAGGATAAGCAGCAATAGTCCCGATTTTGGCTGTTCTCATTTGTCTCCCTCTCCTGGTCAATGGAGGTTATTTTTTTCCAGATTTTGTGGAGTTTGGTGTAGAGGAGTCTTTCTTTGGCTTTGTCCATACTCAAAGAACTCAAAGTGAATCAGTGGCTGAGCAAAATGGATTTTATAGATATAAACTTGCTCCAGAGTATTGAAGAGTTAAATAAGTATTTACCTATTTAAAAATTCACCTCTGAAGTCCTGAAATGAAAACATAAATCTTGCCATATCTCTGAAAATGAGGCAGGGGAAATCCTGCTAAGGGGAGTGCTCACTTTCAAGTTTAGCACGCTGGAGAGATGCCAGGAATAGTAGAGCTGAGAGGTGGCTGAGTTTCTGAAGAGGTGGTGACAGGGAGAAGAGCTGGAGTCAGTCAGTTTAAGGGAATTCGACAGTTTTGGTATAGTAAATTGATTTTTTCTGGCTTTTAAATGCTTACTATTGACGTAATACGCTGCAGGCTGCCAGTTTTTACCTTTTGCTTTAATGAGTCATATTAATGTATGTAAAAAAAGAGGCAGAAATAATTTATTGCTGTGTATAATGAAGAGCCTGGGAACAGACTGAGGGGTACTCGGATAGTGCATAATCTTCCTGTTCTGGTTGTGACAGTGCCCGTTATTCCCTGAATGCAATATCTATTCAAGGGCTACCCAACAATCCCAGTTTTGGTAACTCACCTCAGTTGCGCTCCTGACCTACCACACAGTACCAAGCCTGTTTCTTCTGCATCCTTATAGCTTTCCATCAGAAACTTTAGCCCCTGTTTCATTCCCTGCCCATTCTGGCTTTGAAGTCTAACTCATGGAAACGGCTATTTAAGTTCAGACTTTCAGAGACCTCTCTCTGGACCCTGGAGGCTTCGTCCTCAGCACCCTGAGAGTCTAGTGAGAGATTTTCCATGGACAGTACAGCTAATTGTGTCTAGTTATGTAGGTTTTGTAGATAAAATACGTTATTTAGACTAGAACAAAGAGACATTCCAATTTCATTTAATTTGTGTGATACAGAAGAATGTGAGTATCCTGTAGTCGGAAAGATTCCAAGTAGTTAAATATCCAAGTAATTACATACCCCAGTGCGTCACTAAGCTGTATTCACTTGTGGAGCAGCAATGTTGTCTTCCTGCCACCACTCCACCATCTCCTTTTTCCCATTTTAAAAAATGGAAACTAAATACAGGCTTGTTTCAAAATAGTCTTCTAGTCTTAAGGAGAAATCTGTATTCAACTGCAAATCTGCCCTGCTTTTTAAAAAATCTATTTATTTTTTTACATTTTAGGAATTAATATTGATGCATTCAGGAGAGCACAGGCCAGAACTGTAGAGATGAGTAAGGAACATCAGAGTCTGAATTCTAAGAAAGCCATCTGGATTATTTTATTATTTAGAAGGCAAAGGAAAAAACAGAGTCAAGACTAAAAAGCTTTGAAAAATCTCTTCACAGAATGTAGAGCATAGAATAAATGTAATAAAAATTCAAACAATTCTGTTCTTACATTTCAGTTTAACAAGCAAAATAAACATTCAGCAACTGTATTTTTTAATGAAGACTATGCCAGTGTTTACTCTGAGTGCAAAATATATATTCTCAGAAGATTCAAATGTACTGGTAAATTAGTTAGAGTCCTTTAAGAAAGTTGTTTGTCAAATAATTTTTTTACTGTCCTGGATTGTCTTATGATAACTTTTCAGCTCATTAAACTCACTCAGATCTTCTACTCTGACATAACTGGGAGATTTTTTAACGTGTTGTTTTTTCCATAATTTGTCACAATTGAATGCTTTCACTTTAGCAAACAAATGTTCTACTATGGAAATTTTAAAGAAAAAAGAAAAGTGCTTGAAAACGGCCTCCCTCCTTTGTTCAAAGTGGTCTAGGCTGTCATTAGATTGCTATTTTAATCTAGCAGAAGTACTAGCTGCTGTTGAAAGGAGCGGGCTCATTTTCCTTCTCTGGCTGTCTCCTGCCACTTCTTCCCACTGCTTCCCTTGTGCCACTCTTATGCCCATGGCTGGGCCATGAGTTGCTTGAGGGAACCACTCTGGGTGAAAGCTAATTTTTTTTTTTGCTAGCCTAGTTTTCCTTACTGTGAGGAGTACAAAGAGCAATGCCAGCCCAAGGGCAGTGACAAAAAAAGTGTCTGGAGCTAGGGGGTCAGGCGAACCGAATTATTCTTCAGTAGTCATTTAACAGTCAGCTTAAGCTAAACAGGAATTACAGAAGCTATTATGTGCTACTGTTGGAGTTACTGCTACTGTTTTGAGCAAAGTATTGATAACTTGATAGAAAAGTGACTTTCAACAGAATTAATTTGTCTGCTTTTTGCACATTTCACCATAGAATCACTGGTTAGAGTTGGAAGGGATCTTGAAGATCATCTAGTTCCAACCCCCCTGCCATGGGCAGGAACACCTCTGACTGGACCAGGCTGCTCAAAGCGCCATCCAGCCTGGCCTTGAAAGCCTCCAGAGATGGGGCATCCACAACTTCCCTGGGAAACTTCTTCCAGTGCCTCACCACTGTCACAGTAAAGAATTTCTTCCAAATATCTGATCTAAATTTACTCTATTTTAGTTTAAAACCATTACCCCTCATCCTATCACTACACTCCCTGGTAAAGAGTCCCTCCCCATCTCTCCTGTAGGCCCCCTTTAGGTCCTGGAAGGCTTATGTAAGGTCTCCCTGGATCCTCTTCTCCAGGCTGAGTAATCCCAACTCGTTCATCCTGTCTTCATAGGAGAGGTGCTCCAGCCCTCTGATCATCTTCCTGGCCCTGCTCTGGACCTGCTCCAACAACTCCATGTGCTTCTTACACTGAGGACTCTAGAACTGGACACGGTACTCCAGGTGGGATCTCATGAGAGCAGAGTAGAGGGGCAGAATCACCTCCCTCGACCTGCTGGCCATGCTGCTTTTGATGCAGCCCAGGATGCAGTTGGATTTCTGGGCTGCAAGCGCATATTGTTGTCTCATGTTGAGCTTCTCATCAACCAATACCCCCAAGTCTTTCTCCTCAGGGCTGCTCTCAATCCATTCTCTGCCCAGCTAGTATTTGTGCTTGGTGCTGTCCCAACCCACATGCAGGACCTTGCACTTGGCCTTGTTGAACTTCACGAGGTTCACACGGGCCCACCTCTCAAGCCTGACCACAGCCCTATAGATGGCATGCCTTCCCTTCAACAAGTTGGCCACACCACACAGCTTGTGTCATCGGCAAACTTGCTGAGGGTGCACTCAGTTCCACCGTCCATGTTACTAACCAAGATGTTAAATAGCACCAGTTCCGATATCAACCCCTGAAGAACGCCACCCATTACTGGTTGCCACTTGGACATTGAGCTGTTGACCACAACTCTTTTGAGTGCGGCCATCCCACCAGTTCCTTACCCACTGAGCGATCCATCTGTGAAGTCCACGTCTTTCCAATTCAGAGGCAAGGATGTCACATGGGACAGTATTAAATGCTTTGCACAAGTCCAGGTAGATGATGTCAGTTGCTCTTCCCTTATCTGCCAATGCTGTAGTGCCATCGTAGAAGGCCATCAGATTTGTCAGGCATGATTTCCCCTTAGTGAAGCCATGTTGGCTGTCACCAATCAACCTTTTTATTTTCCATGTGGTTTAGCATAGTTTCCAGGAGGATCTGCTCCATGATCTTGCCAAGCACAAAAGTAAGACTGACTGGGCTGTAGTTCCCTGGGTCTTCCTTTTTTCCCTTTTGCGCCCACACACCTTTAGTTTCCAGCAAAAGATCAATTACCTGAGAACCACACTATTTCAGTTTGGATAAATTCAGCAATTGTTACAGCTGGTAGGTATCTAATCTTGGCAAACTTGTAAGGATCAAATGGAATCCAGGTAAACTGTGCCTGCAGGCTTCAAAAGTCTCTTGATTTATTAGGGATCTGTAAGACCTAACGCTTTGGCTGCTGACTGAGAGAGCTGGCCACAGCTATGGATCAAAGTTGTTTCAGCAGAATCTACAGGAGGTTCTTGCAGCCAGCTGTACCTCTGCCACTTTGGCCTCAAATTGTTCCATGTATTTGCCAAAGGTTTAATTAATATGTGTATAACAAATGTATAATTAAGTGAATAAGAAACTATGAAATGTATTAGTACATTAAAAAAGAATAGAATTGAAATCAATGCTTAAGTCAGAAAGACTAGCTAGTTCAGAATTCAGATGTGAATTCATGTCAAATTTTGTTTTCATATAGATACGTGAATTTGCATTTGTTCTTTATCGTATGATTTATTTCACCTAGGTTTGAGAATTCACTGGCATCTGCCACGATTACAGAAATTAGCTCAGGATTTGAAGTAGCACAGGTGTTTGAATCCCTACAAGAAAGCCTGATAATGCTCCTGGAATCCTAGGTGTAGAGGGTAGCCAGAAGTTCACACAGGATCTTTCTGCATCATCTCTCTTTAGATTCCTGAGAGCCATATTGTCCTCAAACATCTTGAAATACTTTAAAATCCTCAACGTGGTCAGTGTAATTTCAGCTGAAAAATACATGCAGAAGCAGATATAGCGCTGCATAAACACTATTAAAAATGCAGAAGTATTTTTGCAGCACTATATTTCAAGTGAGAGAAACATAACATTTCATTCACAAAACTAACTTTTTATCCACAAAAATGTGGATTAAAAATATAAGAGTATTGAAAAAAATAGGCCTAATTTACTGAATTTCTTCTCATAAGCTTTCTGAAGAAAATGTTCGGTTATATTCAGGAGGCTTGAGGACAGAGAAGTGTGGGCATCCTGGAAGTGGAATGGATTGATCAGGTGGTGCAAAATAATCTGCAGGGGAGCTGGGAGCTAAAGAGTTGGGAGGGCATGGAGAGTTGAGATGCAGGAGGGATGAGGAGGTGAATGAGCAGGAGGTAAGGAACTGGAAAAACAGAGTTTGAAATTTTCTCTTGGCAAGTGATGAAGCCTGCAGATCTCTGACAAAAGATGCTTGCTGAGAGCTGAATGCACTTGCTAGTTGCTGGCAGTACTAGAATTCTTCCTGGCATGCTCCCATACAGCCACTTACATAGGAGTAGTAATGTTGGTCCTATATTTTTCTATGGTATAGCTTGACTCTGCTTTCAGAAAAGAGCACACAACAACTTCCAAATCTGGAGAGAATGGGATTTTTTTTCTGTTAAAACCAAAATAAGATCTTGGAAAGTTGTTCTGCTTTCCTGTCCTAAAATTGACATATTGCATGTCACTCCCTTTTCTTGAGCATGATGAAAATATTATAACCATTTTGCTTGCATGTTGTTTTACATTCACAGTCAAGCTCCAGTGAAATCAGAGTTTATATTTCCCTTGTTTTTCAGGGAATTAGATTAAGGGCTTTGCACGAGTCAGACAAATATATGCTATGTGTTGACTTTTCATGCTCTGTGACATTTTTTTCAGGTTAATTTCAGACATGGTTACAGACATGTCAGACATGGCGTTCTGCAATGCCAGCTAGGGAGACAGCAGTATCCCAAAGACTAATACTAGGTTAATCAAGACACAGAACATTACACATGCAGTTCTAGCGTAGCCAGTGCAGCCAGTAGTTGGTATCGGCAATAGTTGGGTTAAGTAACCCAAAATGGGACCAGCAAAATAAACCAGAAAGAAGAATAGCTGCCGTTTTGTGATTTCAAAGCTTAAAAGCAGGATGAAAGGAGATAAAGAAGCTGAGGAAAGTGTCTTTGTAAGGATTTAGAAAAGAGGCAGGAAAAACAAGTGCTGAAGTAGGGGAAGGCATTAGAAGACTCAAAAGAACTGGGGGAAAAAAAAGTGACAAAAAAGGACCTGTGAACACTGAATATAAAGGAGCTGCATTTGCATGGATCTCTGCAGTGTACCATCTCCAGGTCCCCATCTGATAGGTAGGATTATTGAGGTCTTATCAACAGAAATGTATGCCATTGCTTAGTTTTGTGTAGTTGTGTATCCACTGAGGCTTGTCTGTTAGATGATGGAGTGTCTTTGTCTCAATTTCTCTCTCCTTTACTGACCCCTGCCCTGATTTATTGCTTTGGTAACTGTAAGAGCGCAGACTGTGCTCTCTCTGTCTTTCCAAGCATATTGGTGAGAAGGGGGAGGTGGGAAGACATAAAACAGAGTCTACGCCCAGGCTTGCAAGGTCACCTGGCATCTTCAGTCTGAGAGTCAAGGGAGCACTGTAAGGGCACTTTATTGATGTTCTTATGTGCAAGGCTATAAATCATTTGCCCACCAGATTGATTAATATTTCTGAATGCAGGAGCCACTCATCTTGTGCTTCATAGTTTAGGTGCTCATTTTGTCTGTGTTGGACATTGACTACCAAAACAGGAAACGTTGATTCTTTTCTTTGTTACTTATGGCCAATGAAGATGACTCACTGACTGTGTGGTCAAAACAAGAAGCGGTGACATGAGTCACCGTGGGATGACATAGCCTTTTCATTGGACTCCAACCTGAATTTTTTTTTTTTTTATTACTTCTGTATTCACAATGAATGTAAACTTGTATACCACAAGTTTTACACCACAAACTTATCCTTAGTGCAGACTTGTAATTAACTTTTCTGGAATCATGTTGGTTTTGATCCAGACAGTGTCAAAGTAATACTTGCTTCAACTTTCTCCCTAAAAAACCTTGAAGAAAGAGGATTAAATGGAAGTTAATTTATTGCTTCCAAGAAGATTTTATGTCATGACAATACAGAGATCCTGGGAACACACTCAAGAAGAAACACTAAATAGCCAGATGAAGAAAACAATCACCATCATCTACATAACATAGGAATTATCTGAAAGTGGTGAAATGGGAATATCTGGAGATCATACTGGCTTTAGGAACTTGTTTAGTTGCTTTAGACAAGGCCCTCATTTGCTTTTCTCTATTCTGTAAGGCAAGAAACAGGGTAAAAGATGGATAGTAGTGATCTAATCTGAAATAGGCAGAAATCATTGTGTCATGCCGTCTCCATGATTTGCTGCCATTCCTAATGAGACAAAGCAGTGGGTGCAGCTCTTGTACAGTTTGGTGAAGTGCTTCTCTTTTCCTCTGCTGAACAGCATCCAATGTCCTCTCTTGATCAAAGCTAAATGTAGATGTCTTTATGGATAGGTGTTCTCACACTGAAGAAGTCAGGCAGTAATCCTGGCTCTTACTCCAGACGGGTCTGGTTCAGTGCAGACAGCTTTTGCTTTGGTACCTGCAGTCCTTCTCATTGTTGCTTAGAAAGCGCTATTTTCCTTTTCAATATGGTTCAGCATGCTGCATTAACAGTTTTCTGTAGTGAGTATCTGTAAGAGTACAGTTATCTGATAATTCTGAATAGCTTAAATTTCTCATAGAATTTCACAGCGTGTCATGAAGGTAGCTGGGAACTTACTTGCTTTGAAAGATTGCATGTTGCTTGTAGTGTCTTGTAGAGAGTTATGGGGTGCCAGCAGCATTTCTTAATGATTTATTGTTGCCTGAGGCCACCTGAAGGTTTTCTTGCAGGGAGTGCTGAAGTTGTTAGGAGTTGGCTGCTTGTGAAGGGGACATCTCAGAGAAGTAAAATCACACTTGCTCTCTGTTGCATCTGCTTGTTAGATACCTCTGATATCTGTATATGAGAAGATATCCATAACTGCAGTTGGTACAGAAGATCATCCAGTGCACCTTGCACTTTGGAAGGAGGTAATTCTCTGCGATTTTATTTGATGAATTATGCATTTATATTTACTATTTGTCTACTTGAATTCAGGCAGCTGCTTTTCCTCTCTGCGAAGAGTTCACTTTGTGCAGGGACCCCTGATGCTGCCTTCTGTGAAGATGGGTGGGAGACCAACACACTGCAGGCTATTTGTTAGGATGCCCTCCATGACTTACTTCTTCTTCATGAGTTTTATTCTTATGATCCTGCTTCAGAAAATGGAAAACGAAAGTTGGGATTAGAGATTGATGTGAGATTTTTTGAGTACCTCCTTGCCCTCAGAACATGGTCTTGTTAGCTCTTCTTGACTGTGGGGGCCTGGGAATGCTTCCCAGCTCTGGGTTCAGTTGCACACCCTGGTTGTGTAAGGTCCATATTAAGGGATATGGCAGCACTTCCTCCCTTGTCAAGTTTCCTACTTGCATTGCACATTTATAGATACCCATGAAGTGCAGCTCTGGTTTGTCCTCTCCTGCCTCTAGGCTCTTTCTGAGTTCAGCAGGTCTATGTACTGAGCTCTGTCCTGATCTGCATCACTGGATGCTAGGGAGTGGAAGAATCAGAGCCTGGAGGAAGTGCCTTCACTTGCAGCTTGTAGCAGCTGACCTCTGCAGTCAAGGCTTTGGCTGGAAGAGGGAGGGAGGGGTTAAATTTGGTAATTTCCAGCCCTCCCAGGATCCTCTCCTGGGAAGGAGTAGGTGGTGATGGAAGCTGCCCTCTGGTTGATTTCTGTGTTACAACACTTCCTGAAGCAATAGAGCTTTTACCATCCTTTTAGTTCTGGTTTTCTTGGCCTAGGTTTGCCTCCCAGGGCATCAGCCTCTGCAAATGTCTCACTAAGGGAGCAGAGCTGGTGGGACAACTGCCCCCAAATATTGTACATCTAGAGGCCAGGCTGTTAGGTTGCTGGCTGAATTACAATTGGGGATTTCCGGGAGAGGTCTGCGGAGTGACATGTGCTGCAGGAGAAGCAGATAAAATGGATGGAGACTCCAGGAGTGGAAAAAGCCCTGTCTGTGGGATGTGGTGTGAAGGGAAGTGTGTTGATGGGGGTAAGGGAATGTAAATGCAGGTGAGAGAAGTATAGCAGCAGAATAGGGGGCAGAGTGAGAGGAAGGGGAGCCTTGTGGGAGCAGGCAAAATTATGAGGGTACATGTGTGGCAGGATATTGGGCTGTAAGTTAAAGAGAAGATGAGTGGAAGAGAAGAGTAGGATGGCAAGATGGAAAAGGGAAGAGAAGCAGGCTGCAGTTGAAAAAAATAGAATGGAAAACTACCTAGTCCTCAAGACAGGAGAAAAATGTGGAGTCCTGCCTCAAGCAGCCAGGAGGAAGCCCGTATTTTTGTGTGTGAATTTAAGGTTTGATGTGAGGGTGGGTTCCCTCCCTAAAACTAAAAAATTTAAATCGTTACTGAAAAGGATAGGATTTTGAAAACATTCTCTAATTTTGAAGGCAGTATGGACAAGAATTTCACATCCCTATTTTGATCTTATGAAAATGGAAAAATTTAGATGGAGAAAGAAGTGAGTTGTTCTTGAGAGATCTGTGGCCAGGGTTGGATTAACAACCATCAATTTGACTAACAAGAGGCAGTAGACAAGTGGGAGTAAGAAAAAAACCAAGTGAGATGAAGCATAACAGCATACTGGGGTGGAGATTATGTCCTTGTGGGATAAATAAACTTCATTTAATGATGCAGAGTTCTCAGAGCCAACAGCTGTAATATAACTAATCCAACAAGTCAAAGGAGATAAATTTGCTTGGAGGATAGCTGGCTGCTATTTATAACACAAACTGCTGAATCTACAAATGTTTCCTGTACCCTCACCATCCTTTTTAGAACTATCATAGAAGGTACATTTCTCAGGCTGTATCCTCTCCTGCTAATGTAGTTTTGGTTGGCCCAAGTCACCTGAGATGAATTATGCCCTTTTGAAAACACTTGTATTTAAACACTGCTTATTTGAATAATTGGAGAAATAATTGCCAGAGGGCTTTGAAGGCTGAAACCTTGTCTACCTGTGTAAAAAGGTGAGGGCCTGTGTGCTCCTGAGAATTTAGACCATCTACATCTGGATTTATGTTAGCTTTGCAATTAATGCCCTCCTTTCCTGTATTACAAATGAAGAAGGGATACTGTGCAGGATTTTGGTAATTTTGCATATATTTTCTCCTGTCTTTGTAGTGGGACCAGGATGTTCTGAGGCAGGCATAAGCTTTTGAAGATTGCCTAATGATGTTGTATATTCCTCTGTTTACAAGACTGTGCTGCTGATGCATAAAGCACTGAAAGTGTTAGTAAAGGAAGTAAAAGTAAAGTACAAGGAAAAACATGCTACTCTTTACGTAAGTGTTGATGAAATGGCTAACTGTGGAAAAGAAAATATGTAATCTTGAGAATTATGCTTATCATAACGCTTTTTTAAGGCTAGATGTGAATGCAAGATCTCTCTGCTTCAGGAGACTGTAGAACTGCCCTCAGTGCTTTTTTAAATCAAGCTTAGTTGTTTCTTCTTAAAGTTTCAAAATTATATTCACTCTTGAATTAAAGTTTTCAACAAATGTCTCTAGAAACATTGTTTCTATGACTAATTTATCTGATAAGATGATATTTTGCACTAAGATTCATGTTAATTTTGTCAATTTCCAGGTTTCAGAATATCTTTTAACTACTTCTCTGTGAGACCAGAGGACACTTCACTAAGAAAAAAAAATCTCACCACGTAAGTATGTCTGAAGTGCCATGAAGCAGATTCTTATCTTTCTATAGCTGCAAAATGTGTTCATATAGAAAAGTAAATTATCTTTGTTAAAAAAATAAGGAAAAGTTGCTATGTATAATCTAAAATTAACTAGTATTTAGGGTTTTTTTAAAATTTAAAAAATTATAAATAGCATATTATATTTAATGACCATGTGCCTAAATAACACTTGGACTTTGAATAGCAATAATGATGCCACTCTTTGAAGGACAGGGTTACATGTGCATGTGAACAAAGGTCTGGCGTTTTCTAATATTTAAATAGTGAAAGTGTTCAAGTATGATTACCTCATTATTTTAAAGTATTATTAAAATATTAGTGAGGCATTAACATTGTAGGGCATTTTATTTACCTTTTTAGTAAAAAAAAAAAATTATATTTCATTCTTTTTCCAGGAGTAGAGGGAAGACAAAATTTTCTCATACAAAAATACAATTCCAATAAATATACAGTATTCAACTCATTTTTCTTAACTATCTTTTTATTAAGCTGTTGAAAGACTACTTATTTTTGTGTGCCATGTTAGCTTTCTTTCACTTCTGTTTGAGGAACACTAGTACTCATTTCAGTTTTAAGTCTTACAAAAGCAATGAATAATCTTCTAAAAGAGTAAAGTGGACATTTTTTTTTTTAATTTAGCAGTAGCACTCTATACAAGTTATATTTTTATATTGTAGAAGGAGCAAATCTGTGTTTTCAGCAGCATTAGGGTAGAGTGCCTCTCCACTATTTACATGCAAGAAAATATTTACATAAGGGTTAATGTGATCTCTTTATTACTATGTGAATAAAACCAGGTATTTTTAGAGGAACTGCTGATTATTCAAACTGTTCTATCAAAAACAAGTAGAGAAACCTGCTCTGTCTCTCTTTTTTTTTTTTTAAATTAAAAGTAAAGGTTTTTATCAGCTGACTGAGGTTCACAAACATTTAGGCTTTTCTGCAAAGTAGTTGAGACAATTAAAATAAACTCTATTAAAGAAAACTACCTTAACTATTTCACCTATGATGTAGCTACTCCACACCGTCAAAAGCCTTTTCATCCTTTAAAAGGCTCCTGTACTTCCAGGAGAACAGAAATACAGAATAAGAGACAGTCAACAGTTTTTTTGTTGTTCTGGAGTCAATCCGATACTGTGGACAGTGTGGGTTATCAAGTTTGTGTGTTAAAACAGTTTTAATGCCATTGATCAAGAAAAGTCAGGTCTACATCGAATGCATTCTTGGGATATTTATTTATAATTACAGCTAGAAATACTCTCAGGTGTTGAGAATACCGTTATAAAATGTGTGGAGTGCTTTGAAATTAGGACAATGTCATAGTAGTCTGAAATTAACCCAGCACTGGTTGTTTTGGTATTAACAAAGTTTGTGTCTTATGTGGACAAAGCAGCTAATCCAAAAGCTCTAGTCACACATTACAAGATTAGGATTTCAGAATTTCAAGAAACTTTGCATGAGCCTAGCAATCTTTTTTCCCAGAGATAACTGCACATGATATTTAAAAACTTTGTCTGATTGGTTTAATTTCAACTACAGCAATCAGATAAATGAAGGGTTAGTATTTTGCAGATGATAGAAAACCAAAATCCAAACAAAATTCAGAAAGACATTTTTTAGACCCAACATTTAAACAATCACCCTTGGGATTTGTTGAGCAAGTCATTTTGAAAAACAATAAACCTCATTTTCAAATTGAAGATTAGGAAACTTTTCACAAAGCAAAAGACATACACACATGCAAAACAGCATAGCTGTAGGATTTCTTGTTCAATTTGCCTGCTGATGACCTGAATATGTGGCTTCTGTGGAATATGATGTAAAATGTGAACCTTCAACTGTTAGCTTTCTTTTTGCTGAAGTTGTGGGAAATACAGACTTGAAAAGTGGGCACTGACTTACTATATTTATTACGTTATTTTAATTTACTTAGCCTGCACTGAGATACCTCACAAAAGCTGCTTACTTTCTACCTCTTGATGGATCTCTGAGATTTCTCTCTGAAGATGAACGTATGAACCTTGCTTCGAAAGGAAGGTATGTAGTAGTGTGTGGAATACACAGCATAATCTTAATTTGATGTAATTAGATGATTTGTTAGGATGATTTGATGTAGTTAGATGGTGTTGATAAAAACAAACCACTTATTCTGCTAAAGCACTGTAGCATGGGAATATGATAATGCTTTTCATACAAAAGCAAAGCAGTCTGTAGCACTTCTGAACATGCAAAAAAGGATAGAAATATTTGGAATGAAGATTTTTTATTTTTTTTTGTACCATGAGATCGTAGATCTGCTATGAGATTGTGACTCTAAGTGGGTTGATATGTCTGCTAAAATTTACATCATCACTAGCATAGAATTGTGACTGATATTACTTGAAAGCACCTCACTTAAAGTCCTCAGATATTAATTGAGGGTGATGTTTCACATGATAGTTGGCGCTGATCAAATACATTGTGGCTATCAAGAGGGGCAGTCCTGCTTGCCCTTCCCCTTCTCCCATGTGTGCTTCTGTCCCCTTGGATCTTGAATGGCTTTTAGTGAGCTGGATGCTTGAAGAAATAGCAAAAAGCCATTCTTGCTGGACTGTTTGGTTTGCTTTCCGCTCTTGAGCGAGTTGCACTGATTGACCAAAGTGCCAGATGGGTTCTGTAGGGGATGGTAGGTGCGGTGGGTGGGTGAGAAGGAGAGGAGCTTGCTTCGGAGGCAGCAAGCTCTTAGACTGGCTGAGGTGTCTCATGAAGTCTTAAACTGAGTAATGGAGTCAAAGAAAATATACCTGGCTTATATGGCCACAGCGTTACCTGGATGACTCTAAGTCTCTGAAAGCTATTTCTTTAACAAAATTTCTAATGCTGGTTATGAATACATTGTGTACCATAAAATGGTCTTCACAATAACGTTTGACAGTGGATCTCATGGTGACCTCAGTCACCTGAGAAACGCAAGTGTGTTTATGTAGTGGGATGAAAGTTGTAAAAATGTGCTTCATTTTCTTGTAGTCTAGCTGTCATGTTCTAAGTGCTTGACTACATCTTTCAGATTGAACCTCAGGTCATCTTCCAAGGCACAGCCCAACCAAATGTTTACATTTAAAAATGGGCTGAAGTTTTACTGAAAAAAGACTAGCTTGCACTGTGCAACTGTTTTCCTGGATCTGAATAGGAGTCAAATGGGTAGATTTTAAAAAATGTTGGACACACTGAAGAGATAATCGTATCTTATAAAAATATCTGTAGTTGTTATTCTTTTTTTTTTTTTTACTGTATATCTTCATGTTGCTACAAGTCATATGTATGAGGATGGACTACCATATGTAGAATGTTTTTTTCTGTGTTATCTTTGCACTCCTCCTGCTCTCATTTTCAGTGATTTAGTGGGTTTTCATTCTGTGTGTCCTAATCTACATTGTAAATTTCTTTGGCAGCAACTGCCTTTTAATATATGCTTTTGCAGCAACACTGCAATTAGATATAATTCTGATTGGAACATTGTGGACCTACCATAAGGCAAACAATTACTAATCTTAATTATACATGTAACAGTAACGTGCCAGGCAGTTCCAGTCTCTGAGAGCTGGCCAGTGTTCAGTAAGAAGAGTAGTTACTCCCTCTTCTCTAACACTTCTTTTTTGCCAGTCCACATTTGTACCGCACATAAACGAGATCTGCAAACCGACAGCAATTCAGAGGATGCTTAATCAGAACATTTTTTGAGGTTGGGGTTTTAGCACCAATGAAACAAGACATTGAACAAGTCTGGTTCGGTACAGACAAGGGAGCGAGGCGGAGCGGTGAGATGCTTTACCAATGCTGCCATCTCTTGATCTTGTTTGGTATTGCCACCCTTAAAAATTCGTGGGAGTTATGCTGGGATTCTTAAAAGCAAAGACAAGACCACTCAGAACTCCAGAGTTAACAAATGACATCATTATTATTTTTCCTAAAGCCTCTCAACTTTTATGTAAATAAACTACTTAAACACATAGCTGCATTTACCACAAGGAAGGCTACTTTCAGGGTTTTATATTTTTAATAACTTTCTTGACTGGGTCACACAAACTTTGAGGTTGTTCTGAATTGTTGTCATTTAAATTAAAAATTAGCACTAAGAAACAGAGAAATGAAAGGAATGAAAACAACAGCTCTGTCCAGTAGTACTATGTGCTTTGGAACTCCTAAAAGGTTTCTTTTATGACTGGAAGCTGTGGTAGGCATAGAGATTACAAAATTTTCCTTTCTGAGTTCATGGAAGTTGAAAACCCGCTTAAGCAATGGTTGCTTTGGGGTTTCTATAAATCAGGGTCTTAGGTTAGTTTCCGGTGGGAAGTCCAAAATGTTGTTTCCAAATGATAATTCTCTGTGGAGATTTTAGTGGTAGGTTTTTGTTTGTTTTTTTTTTTTTTTTCTTTGTCCAGAAAGTTTGTCACTGGAAGATACCAGTTTCTCATACCTGAATGGATTAATGGAAAAGGATGGATTCCAATAGACTTATATTTTCCTGAAGCTTTAGAAAAAGGTCACTCTTTTTTTTCTTTTCTTTATTTTGTTTTCTCTCCGATTTATCAGTGTTTTAAAATGTGGAAGTTTAAGATTTTGGGTTAAAATGACAATTGTTTTTAAGACAGTGTACATGAAAAACACTGAAATCTGAAGGTCTCATTTTGAAATGATTGAGATCAGAATATTTTTATAGAACCCTACTGAAATTATTCCTAATTAAAAAAAAAACCCAAAGCTTAGTTTTAGTTATGATTTATCTTGAAAATTAATATGGTTAGATATTAATTTGAATGGAAGATAACGTTTCTCAATAGATCTAATCTCTGCAGCCAGATGAAAATGAACTTTGTCCTTATTTCTAAATATACTTCTTCCTGGACAGATTGAAACCTGCGTGTGATTATAGTCCCTGTCTTGGCAACTGCATTTGGTACCTAAAGACAATTATGCCAGTCTAGCTGTTTCCACAAATGCTTGTAAAATCCTTTGAAAATTGCAAAATTAGTGATGAGAAAATGCAAGCTTTTGTTTGGGCTTCTGCTGGTTGTCCTCTCATTCTTACAAGATGAGGTGGTACATTTCCAATGAGGACAGTTTTTCATGAGAACTGGTCTGAGATTTCCAATACCACTCAGAAGTTATGTGTTATAGAATACTGATCTGAACTTGAACAGAACTGACAACGCAGAAATATTTGGATCTGTAACACAATTTCATGTCTTCCCCCTTATAAAATCCCACTGTAATGCCATTTGGTAACTTTGCTACTCTGGCATTTTAGTGACAACTGATTTAGACAACAATTTTTATTTTCACATTTGTGTTTTTATTACTATTTTTCTTTTATTCTTTCTGCTAGTGCTGGTATTGGCTAGGTAATTTATGGCCTAATATCAGAGCTCTAGACAACTGTGCTGGTTGCCAGAGGCTTGGCAATCAGATCTGAGAAGTGTTTTAAAGATGTGTTTTGTTGGAAATTGCTTTTCTGTTCTTCCCCAAATGAAATCCTGCTGCTGCACACATTTATTTTGGAATGGGAGGAGCAGCAGTGGAGGAGAGATGGTATGTGTTTATAAAGACACTTGAAAAACAAATTTTTTGGGAAGCTGAAGTTTACTGGGGAAATGAGAAGCGGGCCACTTGCCTTTGGACTGGGATGGGTGATACTTCGGAGGCCATGGCTAACATTTCCATTTACAGAGGCTAAAGTAGCGGTCAACAGATGTCTCCTACTCTAGTTCTCTGCATGCACATGCTGTAGCCGAGTCTCCTGTTGTCCTGAGATCTGCTGCAGAGTAGCATCCTGTGTCTCCATGATCCTGCACTGATACCTGTTTGTATGCTGCTGCCCCTCTGTACATTAGTGCTTCGTGCTCAGTAGGTCCCAGTAGCCTTGTGGCTTCTGCATCACCATGCTGTGGGAACAGGGTCATGGTGGTGTTGATTAAGGGCTCTTTAGAAATGAAACACTTCTTTGGCTGGTTGGTTTGGGAGAGAGAAAGGAGAGTAAAAAAAGCGTGTGTTTGTGTGAAACAGCAAGTAGAGCCAAGGCTGCTTGGGTTTCATGAGATCTTGTGGTTTAATAAAATGGATGAGCTTTCTAGGAAGCTCCAGAGAGAATCCTGGTAGCTTTTTATTCCTTTCCTGCTTGCTGCTGCTTTCAAACAGCAGCTCTCAGGTGCTCTCCCTCATTTCCTTTTGTTTTAGGACAGCCCTTCACTGAAGCTCCCGTCCAGCTCCTCAGCTGATCTTTGTAGATATCTCTGCAGAATTTACCAACCAAACTTGTTTTTCCTTTCTCACCTGGTTGCATTATCAACTTTCAATCCTCTGCTGCTTTTATACCGAGGAAGGACATGCAGTGTTTGCAACAAGCTATGTGAACTGATAGTGACCTCTCTGCAGCAGCATTTTATCCAGTTCCTCTTACCCATTAGCTATTCTCTTTGTAAAAAGCAACTGTGTTTCAGCTGTATCTTGTAATTGTCTTCCCTTTTCTAGGAGTGGCAGTTCACCTCCTTTGCCTACCACCAACCCTGTCCCTCCCTCTGCAGGATTTGATTCAACTGCCCTTCTAGTCCCTGTGCTTCCTTTCCCTCCACAGGCATTCTTTCTCCTGCGCACTGAGATTTTTAGCAATCACATATATCACGCAAATCCCATTTTTACTTTTTGCTTTGGAAAATTCCTGGTCCCGTTTGAAGAACACAGTGTGACTTCCCCTTCCAGCATTCAGAGCATACCTTTTGCTGACTTTTAATCAGGGTCTCCACCCCAGAAATGATGAGAAATTCTCCTATCACTTTTTGGAGCCCTCCAAAAACTGAATTTCAGCTTCCCATAAAAAAGGGGTTTCTTGCTGTTTCTGGAGTTGGGGTAGCGGTTGGTCACTTTTTAAACCGTAAGTATCTGCACAGTCTTCTTTAATGTACCTTCTTCCTTTTTCTCTTTTTCTGTCTGGAGTAAATCTGGATCTTCTTTGTGAGGTCTTTATTTCAGTCATATAATTTCTTGGTTTTAATGGAAATTTTGATGGTGACCACGCTACTTACTAGTACTCCTTTTTGCGTCCCCACTTAGAGGCTCCTTAGTTTTGACCAACATGTTACAACCATCTTAGCAATGTAAAACTGCCTTGTGATTGGACACAAATGTAGGCCTTGGGCTTAAAAAAAAAAAAAAAAAAAAGGGTGAATTGCTTGATAAAGCCAGTATTAATGGGGCTGAATAAGGCCTTGAATTAAAAATGAAGCAAGTATGTAAAATACATTTAAAAAAAAAAAAAAGATAAAGGTACATAGTCTAACCATCCCCAGGTGAAGTTGGAATTTCTACACAAGAGCATTGAGTAGTGCTATGTCTTAGCTGTGAAGTCCTGCTGACATTGCTGTGTTATGTCAGATTATGCAAAATTTCCCTTGATTCCATGTGGGGAACCTCCATGATGGCAAAGACAGCAAAGATGGCAAAGGGGAAGGAACTGCCATCAGTGCGGGGAGTGTTCACTGCTTGTACATAGGATGCCTAGTACAACCAGAGCCATAATGAGCTCCAAACTAGATAGGATCTTGTTTAGGGAACTAGAAAGTTAAGCAAGATAAGGGAAGCATCATGGCCCTGGCAAACTAAAGGTAACAGCAATGAGAGTTAAGAAAAGAGGTAGATTTTTTTAGTCTTTACCTATTGACAGAGGAAAGAATCTACTGGAAAAACAAAGTGTAATTCTTGTTATTAAATGTCATTGACTCAACTTCCTGCAATCATGAAGTCACACAATGCGGGAAAGGGGATAGACTTAGTAGCAAATGGCTTAGGGGAAGAGTGACACTTTAATACCAAGCACGTTCCGCGCAAACCACCATCCCGTCAGCTCTCAAACTGTACTGAGAGTTTAGAGTCTCTGCAATAGCAAGCAAAGAGGGCGAAGCAAAGACCTCTTTCCTCAGGGAATCACAGGGTATGTCTACATGGTGTATTATGGGACAGCATGAGCTTGTGACTACCAGAAATACGTTGCATAAACATACTCCTAACAAGCTGGTCCCTGAACATGTACGTATTTAGCATGGCAGAGTGTTTGCTTATTGGAAACAATGCTGCCAGTGCAAACATACAGAAATCATGTGCCAAGCCTCCCCTCCAAAATGAGATTGCCTTTAAAATTACAAGATTAAACCATCACCAGCAACAACAACCTCGTGTAATAGATTTTGGATTCCTTTTATTTGCTGTCTGGTGTTGGAACATTCATTGTTTGCTTGCAAGTTTGCCACATTGTCATGAAAGCTAGAAATGTGCTTAAAAAAAATTAAATCTCAGACTCTGGGGTAGTTACCTGATTAAAGCCTCTGCTATACTCTCAAATCCATCAGGTGTCACAAGAGTTGTGCTGGGTGTGACTACTCAGGATTGTGTAACTGGGGAGATTCACACCTGTGTGCTGTAAAGAATGTGGATTTGAATGCTGGGGTGGGGCATACGCATGTTCACATGAGTTGAGAAGAAGATAAACCTTGAGTGAGTTTAGAAGATGTGCAAGATGTTTAAGGATGTGGATAGGCTTTCTTTTCTGGGTCTAGGTAAGGTGGTTTAAGATGATCCTGGCCCTAGTCATTCAGCTTCCCCCAGTGCTGGAGACTTCCAAGCTGGTGCAATGGGAAGAGTGCGATTCCAGATCACCTTCCCCAGCAGTTTAAGCTCAGATAATGGACTCGGAATGACAGTGGGTGAGAAATTCTTGCACCTTCTGTCCTTGTGGGAGTGAGGATCCTATTGACAAGAGCAAGGAGATTGGGATGACATGCATCTGAGGAATGCTAATGGCTTAAATCACTTCGAGTTCTCTGTAGAATAAATGTGTGTCTAACCCAAGGCAAGGCTGGAAAGGTGCTGTTAACACAGGTTGATATTACAGACATTGAAAGTTCCTGCCTGTAAGGTGCTTTCTGCTTTCTCAAGAGAGAACCCAAAGACCTGTAGCACAGGAAGGAGTGTGTGTGAGAAGAAAAGGATCAGGTGTCACTTCAATGAAATTTGTTTGCCCTTCAGAGAGGCTGAGCCACTGAAACTCTTTTGGGTTTTATCTCAGCATTGGGAAGGAGGATGATTTCCAACTGGGTAGTGATCTGTCATCTTCTGCTTCATCACTGCTCTGTGTCTCTCCATTATTAGATACAGATGGAGCTGTCTCATACAGAGGTCCCTGTCCGGATGCTGCTGCTGCTTTGATTTTGATGCCCTGTGTTTGGAATTGGATCCTATTCCACATCAGAAGGCAAACAAACCCCAAGAGCTGGAGTGCAATTGATGTATTAAGATAGGCTGTCTGGGTGTTTTCTCCATTTCTGACACTTATGCAAGGCTGTCTCTCATCCTGGGGTTATTATTACCCAACAAAAGTACACAGTACAGTTGGTGTTAGATCAGCCATTTCATATTAATTATAATTTTAAATAGTGCTTGCCTGACCTCGTGCTGGGAATGATCACAGCTCTGTGTGCATGTATGTGTGGGGTAATGCACCCCTCCGTTCTGGCTGTCCTGCTCCTGCCCTTCTGTCAGTGAGCCAGAAAAGCGGCTGTTCTGTCGATGTCTCTGCCAGTCTCCAGGAGTTTTCAAATAAAGTCCCTGGCTGAGGTGGACAGAAGGAAAAAGTGCTCTTCTCTGATCCTGTATGGTAAAACTCAGGGGGTTTACAGGAGAGATATCAAGAAGAGAAGTGAAATCTAAAAGCTGGTGAAAACAGCTGACTAGAAAACAAATCACCAGGGCAAGGAAAAAAAGGCTTTCATAAACTGAAATTCTCTGTACTTATCTATTACCATGTGACAGAAAACTACAGTCTGCACGAGGTTGACACAAGATGGTCATGTGAAGTGAAGACTGCTCAAATCTTTTATCCTTGCAAGGAAACATGAGAAATGTTCCCAGGGCATGTGTTTCTGACAGTCCCACCCAGGTTTTCCTTGTCTTCTTCGCTGTTGGGAACGTGTGTCCTGGAAAATGTAATAGTCTGAAATGAACATTTTTCCCTTTGACTTGTTAGTTGCAGTCAGATAAAGATTTTGTTTCTCAATAACCTTACTGTGAACAGCATTCAGGCATGTCCTGAGGAGGAATTGGTAATATTTTTGTGATGCCTCAGATGTGACTGTGAGTGTTCCCTACATTGCAGCAGTGCAAAAATTGCCCAAATGTAATGGGGAGGAGGGCTGATTTTTCAGGGTGGCGGATGAGGAGTGCTCTTCTGTTCCATCCCACCAGCACCACTCTGATGAGCCCATCAGAGCAGTGAGGATGCGTACAATGAATGCTAAGCACATCGTGCAAATAAGCACAATAATAATAATGTTGACGATGGGAAATGAATAATTTCTCTAAATGAAGCTTGGGCAGGAATTCAGATAGAAAGTATGTAATTAAACCAAGCTGGAACTTGATCAACATACTGAAATGGTACTAGGAAAAAAAGAGAAAAGTTCTTTAATGACTATTAGCAGGAAGAACCTTGGCTTTTTATTTAATCCAGAAAGAAGACAATTGCCGGCACCAGGAAAAGTTGAATTCTCAAGAATCCCTCCTTATCCTACATGATTTTTCCATGGAGAGTTTCTGCCTTGGGCTGCCAGGATAATACCCATCAGTTCTGGAAGTGGGGCAGAGATTTGTGCAGGCAGAGACTTCTGGACTTGAACTTTGTGAAATAGTGGGAGGGCTGGTGGCTGAGCTGAGCACAGCCAGTGTTGGTCCTGGCTGAGGATGCAGGGTGTGGAGATGCTTGGAGGCAGGTTTTCACACCTGGTCCTACTGAAGTGGATGAAATGACTGCTTGCACAGTTTGAATTCTAACCAGACTGGACCTTTGCTTAACTTGAACTCCCCAGTACAAACATTACTCACAATCCTATGACAATCTTAGGAAGAAAGACAAGCAGCAAGGATCTTCAACCCATCACAGAGCACCTTTGCTACTATGTGATAAAGACTCAGAACTGCCACTGGCTTTACTGGCTAGTGATCACCCCCACTTCTGTTCCCATGGCTAGAGGACGTAATAGATTATCCAGAGAGCACCTCTCTTAGCTGGGCAAGGGCTGAACTTTGGTTGTGTATTTGTGGAGCTTAGTGCACAATTAACCTGGCACAGTTCACTGTAAATCCTTACACAATAAATGGATTGTAATCGTTACATTTCAGTGACTACTGAAAGGCAATTGAAGACTAAATAAAGCAGGATGTTGAGATTTCAGATTGTAGGTCTTTTGAAAGGATTTGAGGCAAAAGGAGAATACCTGCAGTGCTCTGCAATGCTCGTGATGTGGCTCTGTGTGCTGACAGGAGATGTTCAAATTGTACATGGCTGCATGGACTCATGGGGAGAGGAAAAACTCAAGCCTTCATTCCTGTGCTGGATGCTAAGGAGGTGGGAATGCATTGCCAGTCACGGCAATTGTGGACCTGTGCTCAGTAGTGGGGAGGCACAACCACGCACGATTTTTTTTTTCAGTTCCCATAAAAGGTGTATGTTGCTTAAAGCATGATTTTATTCCACAGCATGAGTGCCGTCTTCCTGCTCATTTGACCCTACTAAAGCCAGAGTGTGACTTAGCTGTGCTTGTGGCTGTGAGGAAGGGTTTTACAGCCACGGGCACGTTGGTGTCTATGTGAGGCTCAGCAGGCGAGGAAGAGTTTGCAGAGAAAGGCATCGCTGGATGCCACTAAGCCAGATCCTTAGTGGTGGTAAGGTCAGTAATCTTACAGAAGCTTCTGGCAGCTGGCACTCTGCCCCTGGCTCTCAGGTGATGATATGGTGTGGTCCAAGGCTGTGCGGCTGCCTGTGCCTGCTGCTGTGCTGAGTCTGAGAGAAATTAAACCAGCAGGAGCAGAGCTGCTCAGCCTGGGACAATGGAGGAAATGGCAGCTCAATATACACCAATTACCTGGGGATCCCAGGATGGGAGGGGAGGGAGTTTACTGTGGTGGCTTTCATGAGCTGTTCTGTGATTTAGGCCCAGTGAATGCGTGAGCACTGGGCTATAACCTTTCCCTGAGCTACTGGGAGGATGTTTATAGTAGGAGCCGTGCTCAGCTCCCCGCTGTGCCTTCCTGACAGGGGCTGCACTGGGGACTCTCTGTGCTTAAGGTGCTATGAATTGGATCCAAACGTGATTTTAAGGTAATTTTCTTCTAATTCGCAGTCAGGCAATGGAATTGAGCTATCTTCTGAGAATCAAAAGTATTAATAACTCCCTTAGACGCAGTTTGGAAGCAAATGAATACCCGCATTTTTTGGTAGATTTTGAGAGTATTATTTTACTGTATGGAGATGAACTCCATTAGCAGAACACATGAATTAAAACAAAAGCAGCTTATTTGCATTGTGATTAACCATTCCTGAGATGAGAAAGCTCATCTAGTTTTGAATATATGGCAACAAAGATTATAAATGGTGCGATGGGGCTTAATTTTTGGGTTTTTATGTTTCTACAAAATGGCTTTCATACAGAAACATTTTCTTCTTACCTACAGCTGAAATTTGTCACCATGGTAACCTTCTGGATTTGGAGGGGCGGGGTGCTCTAGGCAAATATGTGGCCGCAACCTCAGAAGTCGTTATCCAAATTCGGTTTCATTTCTCCTGTCTTTCTTTAACATCTATGGGGTTCTTCAGCTACTCATGTAACCAGATCAGAGGGAGGCCATATGGATTTATACTCTTTGTTTTCTTTCTTTGAAAAGAGCAGTGTTTGGGGCAATTTCCTCCCTAATTCAACTGGCTCCATCCTTCCCTGGCTGCAGCTCCAAGACAGCTCAGCTCTCTGGGAGCTGCTGGACCACGCTCTGCTCCGGTGCCTGCAGCGTCACCCGCTGTTGCTGGGGAAACGCAGAAATCCTGAGCTGGGGTCTCAGCAGCTCAGCATTGGAGAATACACTGTTCATTTACTGGCTTTGATGTACACATAGTTCTATTTTGTTTTGTTTGACGTACATATCTGAGAATGGCTTTGGGACTTTAAACAGGTCGTGGGGTTTTTTTGGTTTTGTTTTGTTTTCTTTTTTTGTATATTTGAAGAGAAACAAACTGACACAAATGTGCACTAAGACTTCTGAAAATAAAATTATTAAAGCCTTAGAGAACCGTCCCCCACAATATTGTATCAATGCAATATTATTTTAAGGACATGTCACCATCTTGATCATTTAACTTCTGATTTTTATTTTGCATTTTGTGTCAAACTACTTTCCACTGCTTGCCCATGTTTTCTTTCTGGTTTTTAGTTTGCAAGGAAAAGGAGTAGTTTATGATTAAAGCTCTGGACTGTATAGAGTGAAGTTGCTATTCGTGAACTACTGGCTCTGCCAGTAACTCCTGAGATAACCATGGCTGAGTTGTTGTGTGTCTTTCTGCCTGAGGTCCTAGTCTGTGGACAACACACAGTCTTTCTTCTCATCCTTTTGCTTTTTGTGTGGCAAGTGTTGGAGTCAGAGACGTTCTTAATCTGTGCAGTAATTCTTTGATTTTATCTGAAGCTTCTTGGTGCAGCTAATAAATAAATAGTAAATAAAAACTATTTGAGGGAATACAATAATAGAGTGCGAGTGGTGACCCTACCTGTGTCTTTGCTTTTTGAGAAGCTGTTGGCCCACCACAGCAGCTATCAGTAAATAAACCCTGGTCATCTGAGCACACCCACTTCTTTCTTCCCTCTGTAGACATTTATGGCTTCTTTTCTTTCCCCTGTAGGGTGGAGCCAATCAAAAATATTTCTTCATATTAAGGCAGAGTGTGATTTCAAGTGTAGCTTGGCCTGGGCCCAGCTCTAGTTTCTGTGCCTATCTTTGCTCCTTGGTAGCTGTCTGCTAATCTGAAGTACTTCACCCTTAACTAAGAAGAGCAAAACCACCTTGGGTTCATCCTGGAGAAAGAGCTTGTGCATCAGTAGTTACTCCAAGGGGCTGACATGTACTACACTCTCACTCATAAAAAAAAAAAAAAAAAAAAAAAATTACTTTTTTTTTTTAGAAAATGACCACCAAGCAGCTGGTTTATACTTTCTGATAAGGCCCCATCGGTTCTTGGTTAGTGCATATATTTGAGTATACTGGAAGTACATCTGAACGCAGCTTCCTAATAGGGATGAAGCCCTGACGGGGGACTTGCATGCACCAGCAATTCATTTCTCAGTGGTTTCCTAGCTTGTGTTTTGCCCCGTGACCTGCCTGACATAAATGAAATAGCTGTTGAAGAGAGCTGTTGATGAACATAATTTGGCTCCTTCTGAGCTGGCAAAGACTGTTCAGTGAGCAGTGGGGCTGCTGCAAGGCCACTCCAAATGCACCAGCGAGGCTATAACATTAAGTGGCACATGTAGTGTTTTCTGCTGCCAGCTCCTACCTACTCAAGGGTAAAACATTTCTCTTATAGAGTTTGGGAAAAAGTTTAAAGGCCTTAGAGCCACTGGCAGGTAGAGGAAAGTCTCCTTCAGGGCAGTTTGAGTACTAGGTCCACTTCTTGGCACCTAGCACATGAAGCTGAGCTGACTATAAATACGCAGCCACCAATCACGCTGCTGTGCCAGGAGTGCCTGGGGGCACAAAGCAGCATTTTGGGAACTTTACAAGGCAGAAGAATGTGGAGCATGAAATAATAGCTGCATTCACAGGTTGCCATCCACCATCTTGCTTCCTTTACACCGTCTTCCTCCTCTCTTTGTCAAGGACAATGCAGCACGAAAGGGGAAAAAGACACAATGTGCTGAGGCTGCAGTAAGCTCTCTGGTGTCTCCTGCCCTCTTTCCACTCTTCTGCTGTATGCTTCCCTCCTTTCATCTTGTTTTGAGTAGAGTGGTGGATCACCAACAGACTATTATTAGAAAAGGAACTTGCCATTCAGATATTTATAGGCACATCTCCCAGATTACCAATATCCCTTGCAGAACTGGGTAGGGAAATTTGAAAGAATGGGTTTCTCCTCCCCCCCAAGCATTTTTGGAGACACTTTCCTATCAGGTGTATTACATAAACCACAAAATGGCTCCCTCCAAAGGGAGTATCTCCCAGTCAACTTACCCAAAATTTAAGGCAGGAGGTGAAAAGCAATGATTTCCAAAGTTATCTGAACTTCTTTTTCAAGTCACTTAAATTGTATTCTCAGACTGGTATGAGGATGAGCGGAGGCTGTGCTGGGTGCCTGTTGCGTTCAAATAAATTGATCCTCTCCCCAGAGCCCCATCTCTTGTGTGCAGCCAAATCATGTGTGTTTGCAGGAGACAGTATGCTTGTGTTTCTCCCACGACCCTGCTGGCTCATTAGTGTTATTTCTGGAGGTCTTGTTTCCACAGTAACAAGCAATTACCATTGTTCCTTGGACTGCCAAAGTTACCACCAGCAACGCAGAGGAAGATGCGTTATTCTCTATATTGGGATAAAATGCCTTCATATGTCTTGCTATTCACTGAATGCCAATCCTGACGCAGGTCCTGTGCAAATAGCACACTCCACCCCCTGCCAATGCTGCTTTTGCTGGTATTAAGGCATGCCAAAATCTGAAACGATCCAAAATGATCTTCTCGGGTCTGTGGCTACACTGGCAACGACAGGGTCAGGATTTCAGCAGCAGGATGACTGTACCAATGGTAGCTCTGGTAGGAATATAAATAGAATAGCTTGGAGGCAGTTCTTTTTGCAATTGTGCTTAGCCTTGTTCTAAGTAATGCTGGCTAGTGACGTCAATAAAATATATTCTCTGTCTTTACCCTATAGCTTCTACCAGTACAGTGGTGGAGCTCCCACGGAGTTGTCTAGTGGTCTAGATGGATGCTGAAGTGTCTGTGTTGCACAATGCCTTCATCATCCCCAAGGGGTGATGTGTGCGCATCTGCTCCAACCATTTCTTCCACCTGTGGCTTCTTCTTTCCCTTTTACCTGTACATTGCGCGCAGACGGATTCAGCTACAATGGGATTTAAACCCCATAGAACATATCCTGAATTTCATGTACATATCAAAAGATTAAGCAGCTGGGAAGCTGAAGGAAGATGGGCTTTTGTAGGCAAGAGAAGTGCGGTAGCCTGATGCTGGGGCAGCTGGATTAGGTTTCATGACTTGGAGAGTTTTTTATGTGACAGTGACTCCAGTTTTCAAGAGTGACTTCATATTCTAAAGAGCTCTGGGGCCACACTGTAAGATCTGGGTTCCTCTCAAAAGTGTTTTCTTATGAATTGGTGTATTTGTGGATCTACATTTATATGCACCCACTTGCCCAAATGACTAATAACAGATGTTGGACATTGAACATGTTGGATATTGAACATGGCCTCTAGCCTCCATAAACCAAAGTGCGGGGGAGTGCAAGGAGTCTTGCTCTAAGGTAACTGAAGCAAAAAGATCAAGAGAGGCATTTTAAAAGTGGGAAGGAACAGCCTTTTGTGAAAGGTCTTGGAAACACCTGAGCTAGATATTTTTAAAACCTGGACTTACCAGAGAAGGTGGAGGACAGTTTCATACCAGGCCAGTGTAAGTGGGTGACAATGAACAGAAGGGGTGCTGCTTTGACAGCTAGCAAGGTCGTACTGCTTTGGCTGCCCTTGAGGAAGTAAAAACCCAACAGCAAAGGCACTGTCTGTTCTGGGGATGTAGAAAGGGACAGGCAAAAACAATTGGTGATAGGGTCCTTGATTCTTTTTTTCTGCCTAAATTCCCACCAGGTCTGTGAAATAAAGGTGGAGGAGGGAGTGAAACGCAAGTTTCTCCTCTCCTCTTTTATGTTGCATCCTCCTAAAGCCTTGGATTTTAGCATGGTCTGTATGATGGGGAAAAAAGAAAAGATAATCATATTCTCCACACGTAAACCAGAATCCAGCGCTTGAGTTCTGGGTGACAGCATACGAGGCTTGGCTGGTTCATAATGAACCGAGACTCGGTTTTGTATTGGAAGGAAAATATTCCCATCTCGAGAATAAACCAAGCCTTTGTTCTTTGTCTGTAAGCTTCAGGGGACCCACCGGCATCCCACATTTTCAGCCGGGGTGGTGTGCCGAGCTTGCCAGCAGACACTAGGTGGAAGCCTTGGGCTGCAGTTTCGCCACAGCCACCGACGGCAGAAAGAGCAGAGGACTTGTGCTTTCGGGAGGGAGATCTTTTTCCTTTCTTGCTACTCTGTTTTACGCTAGAAAGGAAAGTCCAAGCTCTCCAGGTGCGGGGTGGGATAAGCAGAGGAATGGAGGAGAAGTGTCTGCCCCATCCCAGGTCCTCCCTGCAACAGGATATTGCGAGCAGGGCTGCAGTGGGAACGTTGAAACCTTCCTAGTTCTTGGGTGTGGTTGGGCTGCAAAATGGATTTAATTTATCCTGATTTATTTTATCCTCATTTATATATCCTGATGGAGATAATTTTGAGATCCCCATGAATGAATATAAAAAGTATTAAAATTGAGATGAAAGTAAGGACTGATGAACTGATTTATCTAGCGAAAAATGCAGGTAGAACCAGCTAAGATTAAGTGCGTGCTGTATTTATGACGATTGCTTTTGACAAGGCCTGCAATCTTAAAACCATTCCAAATAGGGATATTTAGAGTTAGTACAAAGAATGAATCACAGGTTAAGTGAGAGCCAGATGAAACTTGAAATGTTCATTTTGAGAGAAATTTCGAAATTTATGATTTCAAGGCTTCTTATTACTCTTTGTGATAAAAATACTGTTCTCGGTGTATTTCTAAGAAATGAAAATAATGAACATTTCAATTGGATACTATTAGAAAAATAAGTGGTGTTTTGTTTTGGAAATCAGTTGAATTTTGGTACAGTTTCACATGTTAGTTGTAACGCTAAGTTAGGTTAAGTTAGGTTATGCCAAATCAATTCTCATATGAGGGAATGTTATACAATCCTGCCAGTAACATAGCATACCATGAATATCATAATTAAATATTCTGTTATATAATTTAGTACAGGTGATATTTTATTTTCAAAACAAGTGATTTTTCTACCAAGTAATGAGTTTTCTATCAAAAGCAGTACCAGCTTTATTAGTTTGTGCTGAAAGAAACAATTTAAATTTTTACACTCTGAAGAAGAAATGTGCTGGGTACTAGTTAGGGACCAATTGTTTTTAATATCCTAGAAACCTGATTCCAGGCTAATGGCAGGATATTGAACACATCAGTTTCTCTCATTATTAACTGAAGAATGTAAAAACAATACAAGTAGTAGAATATGATAAGAAAATATAAGGTTGCTTTCAAAATTAGTATTTTAATTTGAAAGAAAATCTGGCATTTTTTTTTCCCCAAGGCAAACTTTCCAATACAGAAAATTTTGTTTGAGCCTCCTTTTCCATAGGGATTTTTCATTTGTACTTAGGAATTTATGAAAAATGTTGATTTTATCAAAATAGTATTTTCTGGTTGAAAAATGTTTTGATTAAAATTTTCTCACTAGTGTGAGCTGTCATGACACTCTCCTCCTCTGCCCTCTGAGATGTGGTAAAAGGGTGAGTGAAATTATTGATTTATCTTTCCTTATTTTTTTTTTTTTTGGTGCAATGACTTCGAGAGCTCCATGGCTGTTCTGCAGAGAGATGCACAATTGTGAAACATCAATATGAACTGCAAATCTCTACTGTCAGTCAGCTCTTCTTTCCCTCTGCATAACGTAATCCCTATCTCCACAATGCCTGCACAGATACGCATTTGCAAAGATGTTTTTCTGGAGTTAGCGTGTGTAGCAAGCCCTCCTTTACTTGTTCTCATCTCTAGCAACGTTATATGGAGTTTCAGTTCACAGTTCACTGTGTTCCCCCTTCTACCACTGAAATGCAGCCAACTCTGAGCTGCAGCTATTAAACATCACACAAGCAACACCAGAAAACAAATTATGGAAAGCAAAGGAATTCAGAGAAAAGCAACAAATTGAGTGAGGACTGCAAGGGTTTTCTGGGAGGTGATATCAGAGGATTATAGGGAATGAGTATTGGTTAATGGTGATGCAGAGTAACTATCACCTTGGTATTCAGGTGATACCAGCATGCAAGGAAGAGCTTTTGAGGGTGGCACAAAGAGATGTCAGTAGGAATAGTCAGGTTTCAGCCAGGGAGAGGAGCAGATTGGTTTCCCTAAACACTGAATTTTGTCAGATTGTCAAGTCTTAAGGAAAGTTCTGCAGGCATCATTGCTTGAGGGTTTTAAAACTGGTCAAAGTTTCAAGACAGGACAAGGCAGTATCAGGACAGGTGAATAAAACAGAATGGAGCAAATAGCCATATCTATCTCCACTTTGTACGAGTCTGAGAAAACAGTTGGGAGAAAGATAACAAGGTCTGAAGGAACCTCATGTACAAAGTTAGAAAAGAGTGTGAACCGGCATGACAAGAGCTAGGACAGGCAGAGGAAAAGCTTTCAAAGACAGTGCTTTTCTTTGACAACATGATAACCTTAGGGTAGGAAAGGAAGAAAAAGTGGAAGATGTGGAATGAATCAGAGGAGAGGAGAAGTATGTGTGAATATATGTAGCTGTTCATGTGTGTGTGTGTGTGGCACAACAGGAATCTCATTCAGACTGTAAAAATCATTGTAGGCGTTTGCATCTCGGTGTGCTCAGACTAGTGGCTGGAAGAAGGCACCTTGGCACAAAACCTGCACCTGAATTTTTGCTGCTTTATCTAAAGTGATGAAGGGGGAAGGTTGCCAGACGCTGTCACTGAGCTTTCAATGGACAAACAAGAAGCGACTGTAAAAGTCTCTTCACAACTCAAGTTGCATAGCAACAATAAATTGTCAGATTGCTGTTATGACAGTCCCTTACGTTATCCCCATTATTAGAGCCCTTTTTCAGAACCATGCACTACAATGTTACTAGCCCACTCCCTAGCTGGTTGATTGACCTTTGTCTCTTGCTGAATGATGCCATGTAATTTGCTGCAAAGGTGTCTTGAAGTAGTGCACCAGAGAGAGAAGTCCTTGAGGATCCATCAACATAGGCCTTAGGGAGAAGAAGGTGTGCCTTTGCAGGATGGGGCAGGAGAGACAGATCAGGGAGCAGCGATAGCCTCAAAGCATCTGACAGACTCAGCAGGACATATGTTACCCCATCACTTCTCTGAACTGAGTCTTCGTTGATCCAATTGAAAGGCTATTTTGAGGGGTGAGCCACAGTCGCTCATAAGACATGAATTTCAAACTCTACCAATTCACATCTGTGCCTGGTGGTTGGATCGCTCCTATGGACCATTGCTGCTGTGAAATCCTAACTTCCAGCCAGCTGTTCTTGCTGCTTTTCAGTGTAAGCACCTTGTGAGCTGTCTCCTTGTGGAGATGCTGAAGCACAAAAGCAGTCACAGCATCTTCATCCTGTGATGTTTCAGATGCTGCCAGTATCTGAAACAATACCTAGAAGTCTGCTTGTCTTGCAGGATGTTGCTAGTGTCCTGCATAATTTCTTTCCTAGATGTCTTGTATAACACAGCATCCTCCTCCCTGTTTCATTTTGATGCTGCTTCTTTTGCTGGCACAAGATCCTGAAATGCCCCTGCCATCTCATTGCAGCCAAGGCAACCAGGGTCACTGGATACTAAGGCGTAGCTGGAATTTTAAGGACATGAATAAACTGAATGAACTTCTTTACTACAAACATCAGACTGATGTGGACTTAGGACAGCAGGTAGCGTGGAAATGAGCTTACAGGCCTTTTGCACTGGGTGATGGGGAGGGTGGCCTGCTTAAGCAAGTAATTCTCAGTGATGTATTTCCTTTCTGAAGAGTGCCTGGTTGTAAACTCTACCAGCCTTTTCAAGATCACCACTGCAAATTATGAATAAACAAACAGACCTGAGAAGGACAAGATAGCCTACCTGTTCCCTCTGTATAGAGAAATGGAATTATTCTGCTCCATTGAAACAACTGATGAAGAAACAGCCAACCTCAAGATTCAGTTCCTCTATGTCTCTGTGCCCAAAAACCAGAGCACACAAATGGCATAACACCTGGACTACATGTTACAAGTCACTCTTCCTTGATATTAAGAGGATCAAGCTTAGACAAGGTATAACACAGCAAATGATAAATGCCCAAGCATGACATCGCTAAAAGAGGTCTGATGGCCATGGAATTCTCCTTGTCAAAAGAACATCTTTCTAATGCAAAGTAGTTTAGCAGCCCTTACAAAGAAGGAGCAAAAGGTGTTCATCTGTCTTTCTGTTTTCTTCCCTTGAGTATCTCCCATGAACAAGATCTGCCAGATGGGACAATCCAATGAGCTTATTTCTCTCTTCAGGAGAGAGTCTCCTCCTCTTTGTCTGTGTTTTGGATTTCTCTCGCTTCCCCCTGAGGCTGAAGGATTTGAGATCATTAGAGAGACATCAGGTGTTAAGAGTGGTCCCTGGTACCCATCAGCTTTGTAGCTTGGCCCTTATGAGGACCACTACTGGGAGGGATTTATACATGTGCTCTGCATAAAAACTTTGATGCCTTGTAGCTGCTCTACGTGTTTGTTGACAAACCTGGTACTTCCATGAATGAGTCAGTCCTGAATTTTAGGCTGTGTCACCCAAACTGAAGAGTTATGTATAGCCTTGCTGCCATGGGCTATCTGGAGCTACAGGTACAAGAGGCTGTTTCATAAGGCTGATTCTCGTTTGAGAATTGTTATAGCATTTTCTTTTTAGATTGATCTTCTAGTTTATGGTGGAGATAGAACCGAAGGTCCCCATTGCTGACTGGAGGATTCTTTTATCAGACCTTATACTATGGACAGACCTTACACTATGGTCAGACCTCTTTAAGATTTCTTGCCATGTATCTCTGTCAGTCTCAGTCTGTATGTCTTACTAAGTACCATCTTTGCAATGCCTCGGCTTTATCTGACAGTGTGAGTTTCCTATGATCTTTTGAGGGTAATGTTTGCAGGTTAAAATGTGCTGAATGAAGACAAATGAGCAATGCAAAAGAAGTGAAAATAGGCAGTTTTTAAAGAAGATCATCTTCTGTCAGCATTGTTTGCATGTGTGCTCATTTCTCGTAAACATTCAAAGGTTCAAGTTTCCTGTTGCTAGTATACATGGAAAACAAATGTCAAGACTGCACATGACTACTTGCCATAAATTAATATTAAATGTGCACACACGGTTCATCTGGAAGTGCTTGTACATTCTTCTTGTCAGAAAGAGGAATAAATAATGATCAGAATCACCACCTAGAGCTGTAGATATGAAAATGCTCTACAAGGAAGGTCTGGATCACAGCCTCCAATTTTGCAAATGTGACACAGTTCTATAGTAAAGTCACTTGTCTGGTAGTCACAGAGCTTCTACCTCTCTAGCTGATCAGTAGAGGCAAGTGAGGATGCCCATTTGATTATTTTCTCTTCTATCCTTGACTGCCCCTTGTAAAATGAGTTGCTCACTCTTTCATTTACTACTCAGTGCACGAGGTTATCCATCACAACCCAGCACAGGCTGCCGTCTATGCTGGCTGTGCATGTGTGCTTACTGGCATGTATTTTCTCTTTGTCTCTCTTCCTCTTTGCCTTGCAGGCGTGCCTTGCCGCTTCCCTTCAGGTCACCTCTGCTCCCGTCTTCAGTGCCCCTCACTGCAGGTGATCTCTTCTCCCCTGCATATCTTCTGGGCTGGCCAGAGGCCTCCTAAAGCAACTTTTCTTGCAGAGGAAGCCAGATTGTGTGTCTATGTTTTCTCAACCTCTCCCACCAGCCTTGTCCCTTTCTCAGGAGTTTCTCATCTTCCAGGGTTGCCAGAGTAAGATTTGTAGTTCTGAGTCCTCTCTCTGCTTTCTTGTGTAGGTTTTCATCCTGACTCCCCCGCCAAACTGCAGGGATGCAGGAAGGTTATAAGGTGAGTGTGTTGTTTCCTGCCAGGGCAGATTTTGATAATAGGCTTTACAAGGTTCCCTGGGAAGATTGGCTTGGTAGTGGCTTCAAGAAATGAAGTCAGAAGGGACTTGATCAAAGTGTCTAAAGTAACATGTACCAGAAGAGGTCTGTCGGAAACACCTTTTCTTTGTGTCTCTCCACAAACTAATGAAGGGCCATTCAGGGAAAAATTGGCAAATACAGTACTCGAATGCTTTGCACAGTGGTAACTAAACCTCAAGGCATGTTGCCACTGAGTGTTATGGAGGCCACAAACTAAAGCAAAAAACCCCAGTGGCTCTACAGAGTGAGCCAGTTTCCAAATTTCTAGGAATTAAAATGTTTCTTGAGCCTCTTTCTACAACTTCTTTGCAGGACTCCAGCCCTGACTGTCCCTGTCTAGCATCTCCTGGGGCTCCCGCCACCCTGCCCAAGTCCCAGAACCCCATCTCAGCCCCCCAGGGCCATCAGTCCATGCCACAGAGACACTGCAACAAGGGTCAGCCTCCAGCTCCTCACAACCCTGTCCTGACAGGCCACAGCCCCACTGCACCAGGAAGGAACATGATGCCCAGGGTTGGGGCTGCCTCTGGTGCCCCCCAGCTGCCCTGCTGCTGGCTGGGGTGATGGGATGTCACTGGGGAGCCCCCAGCCCTCCCCAGTGCCCTGACACTTCGTACGCTGTTTGGTGTGGACACTGCTAGACTCTGTCAGCTGCGTCTGCTCCATTTGTGTGGTTTCTCTTAAGCCCTGTACAGTCTATACCATCAGATGCCATAGCCAC
The DNA here is from genome assembly GCA_028565335.1 of Limnodromus scolopaceus. NCBI lineage: Eukaryota > Metazoa > Chordata > Aves > Charadriiformes > Scolopacidae > Limnodromus > Limnodromus scolopaceus. The sequence continues at coordinate 52,794,021 of JAOXNO010000001.1, read as the reverse complement.
TAACATTTTTAAAGTGGACCATTCCCTCCAAACGTACTGCTTTTATCTACAGCAAGAATGTTAATGGCTGCCAGGATATGGAACTGGTTGCAGAGCGTGCAAATGCGATACTTGGACTAGTAAGTCATTTTACCAATGCACTTCCTCTTAAAAGTGATCATTGTTAGAAATCATTGATCTTTTCCTAGTCCTCTTAGTCCGACAATATCACAGCTCCAAAATGGGAAGCCTTGCTGTGTGAGCAGAGATACACAGATCAATATCCCTTCTCATGGCAGCAAATGAAAATCAGTGGTACAAAGGTAGAGTTCCACAACGCTGTTAGCAGGAATAGTTTGGAGACAAGCATCAAATGCCATGGCAGTTGAAATGAAGAAAATGAATATAGATGTTTATGGCATAAATCTGCCTTGGTTTGGAGATTGGGGATTGTTATTTTGAGGATAATTGCAACATTTAATTATAAAATTTCTAGAATTTTGGAGGAGAGGGAGAGGAATGAAGTTAGAAATATCTGTTGAAGTAGCTGTTGTGTGTTTCAGAACATCCATTTCAGCAAGGCAGGTAGCCAGAAGAGACTAAGGGACCCATGCTTTTGTGAACACACACTCCTATGCATACTAAAACTGCAGGCTACAATATCTTTGCTCTAGATTTACCAGCAGACACATTGCTGCTCAACAATCAAAGTCTCCAATACCAAAATCCATTAACTAAAGTATAGCCTCGGTACAGCCCAGGTACATTTGGTTCTGGGTCTTCCATTGATGGGATATTTGAGCAAAATATGTTGCATCCATTGTGAGGATTTTCCTGCACCACACAGAACAGAGAGGTCATGGACGGATGCAACTTTTTTTAGAAAAAGGAAATAACATTTCAGACCAAAGAGTTAAAAACACATTGGTGTGCTGACATCCATCACTTCATTGTGTTGGATTGTGTGAGGGGTGAACTTTTTTCCCCAAGTACAGAAAAGCCTTCTTGCTCTTTCTGGATTTGATGCCAAGGTCAAATTCACAGCCCAGCTGCTTCGCATGCTCACAGAGGGATGGCTGGGCTACCTCGCTTGCACACTGCTTCACGGTCTTGGCAAGTATGGGACCTGACAGTGCATCGAGTCCGAGGAATCCCATAGGAAGCCTCCACAGCGAGGATTTAATTTGTGATTAAAAGCAAGACAAGGCTGCATCCATATTAACCTCCTTGCAAAAACCAAGAAGGTCTCCCAACTCTCTCCTCCCCAAGCCCCCACCGCTTTTCCTCTTTCTTTGATTTTTCAGCTAAAAATAGGGTGACAGAGGGACTGTGGGGTAAGCAGCTGGAGTAGAGCGGAGCCAGTTGCCATAGAAACCAATGAGCCACTTAGCAGCACTTGCCTTCCTCCTTTGCCTGCGGATTTTTTTTCCCTCTTGTGCATGGAGGGGCAGTGTGGGGGGAGCCAGAGGAGCCCCACACGCAGCCGGGACCCAGCTCCCTGTCCCATGGCCACCTGGGATGCCAGCAGTCCTGCAGGATCTGCCTCACAAACTAGGAAGGGAAGAGGGAGTATGGACATCAGATGGAAGAAGGGTTGGGACATCAATGGTTGGGCGACACTGAGAGTATCTTCCCTCACTCTGGCATCTCGTGTTCCTCTCATACTGGAATGGCACACTTGAATGGTGCCCCAAATATTCAGAGGGCTCTCCAGGCCACTGGTGCCCTGCTCTGTCTCTGAAGGTGGCAAATAGCAACAAAAGCAGGGTTTTATTTATTTGACCACATGTTGTGTTACACCCCAGGCTTGAGTAGCCAAGACAGAAGTTTGGAGGTAAACATAAAGCTTAGAAGAAGAGAATCTCCTCTCAGGTCTTTCTTCCATCATGAAAAATTAACATTTGGGTGATTATTTAAAATAGATATCCAACCTACTTTTGGTTCACATGGGGCAAAAGTTGCTTTAATTTCACTGCATATACATTTCTCAGTGGGGAAAACCTATTTCCTTGAAAGATCTGAAGCTCTAAATGGGATACCTGAAACGTTGTAAGCTATAATTTGGTTATACCTGATACTGGTTTGCAGTGCTTGATATTCAGTATGGTTTTCCTTTTTTTTTTTTTCTTTCCTGAGACTGAAGACACATACATTGTTAGGTAGCACATACTTCACTAAGTTTATTTTTAAACTTAGAAAATATTATCACTAGCAAAAAAGTACTAGATTGGCAGCTCTTGGAGAATGAAATCTTCTCTTCAGCCCTGGAGTGACAGAGCCAGTTTTGGTAAGACCTTCCCACACTGCGCTTCATCTGTGTGCTCTGAGTGTGGCTTCCTCATTACCTGAATCACACAAAAAAGTCCTAGCTGCTCACACCTGGATGCAAACCCCAGGTGTCTGCTCATCTTTCTCAAGCTGTGCTATGCGGAAATAGTAGCGGCAATGACAGACAGACATTAATGGAGGCTGCAAGCACAGTAAAGCTGTAGGAATTCGCCAGCAGAACCGTATCTGGTGAAGCTTGCTGATGGTAGTGCTTCTCCTTCAAGTTGCAGGTTACCGGCATCTCTGAAACCTGGGAGAGAAAATCTATTAGCTAGAAATCATGGTAGCTAAAATTGAATGCAGTTGCTAGAAATTTGGGCTGGATAGTTTTCCTCTTGGTGGTCTGAAACTGGGTTTTTGTGTTTGATTTCTCCTCTTAACATGAATGGAGGACTGAAAGATTATAAATGGTATCACACAGCAGTGGGTGTAGGGAAGTGTAAATGTTAAATAATGAATCTTTATAACATACCTGCAATGCCAAATGTATCATTTAACTTCTGCTCATCAGAGAAGGTCAGGCAAGATATATGTGACAGTTAGGACTAGATCAGAGGTGTAGCTGGGCAGACCTGAGGATCTCCTTCACTGAGAAGTGGTCTGGCTACCCCAAGGATGCCATTTTGCAGCTGCTTAGAAGAGGTTGATGGAATGTACAGCTTTGACTCTCGATGCTGACTCTTAATATTACTCATCTGTACTACCTCACTGATACCAGCAGGACACACCTCTGCTCTAAAGAGCTGTGTGAGCACTTGTGCAGCTGGGTGAGTCCACTTCAGAGTTGTACAGACCCATAACAGGGAGCATGCCAGAAATACAGGCAGGGTCATGCTGTGTTCTGGTGTTGTCCTGGTTGGCACAGCATTCTTTTTGCAGCCCTTGCCATCAAAATAATGCAAGACAACCTTGGGGTTTTGTTAATGTGTCACATCATGTCCATTCCTTTAGTCACTCATGCTTTTGTCTCCCTCCTCATTTCTGCACAGGCTCCTGTGCAGTCATTCTCATGTGTGATTAACTTCTTTCCAGCATTTAACTGAAACTGTAGTGCAAAATTTGAATCTGAATTAAAATATGTCCCCAGATTTAGGCAGCTTGATCCAGGTTTGGTGGTGGCCCATTTCTCAGTGAAATGTATAACAGCAGCCAAGTGTCTTCTCTTGTATATTATTATATTTCTTAATTTCATGGTGTGTTTTCTTTGTTTGTTGTAGTAGCCTGAAGTCATGCATCAAAACTCTTACTGTATTCGTGAAAACATACCAAAGGCGAGCTTCACTGGCTAATTAAATCTTCTCTGTTGCACACTGGCATGACAAATATAGATTCAAAACAAACGTAATTGCTATTATAGAGCTGCTCCTATTCTATTCACCTGATGTTATCAGAAGGGTCTGGCCCAGGGGGCAGGATGTGCTGAATGCAATGCAGGAGGTTGGAGGAGCAAAAATCTGGGGTAGGTGGGTACAAAAATAAAGGGGTCTTTGTACACAGAAGCCTTCCTGTATGCTGACAAAAAAAAAGATAAAGGTTACAAAAGCAAATACTTTCACCAGCAAGATCAGAATCTGCATGTCTTCTGTTCTCTTTAGGAGTCATTCAGAGCTGCAGCTTGTTGGCTGCAGAAAGCAAATGAGATTTGGGATGAGAAGAACTGAACCCTACAGCAACAGCTTGTGGTGGAGGGGAACAGAGAACTGTCGAGCACACTGAACATCAACAACAGATGGGTTTTTGTGCAAAACATGGTACCACAGTTAGACTGGGAAGAAAAAATGACGGCTTTCCATCTCAGCCTCAGAGCATTCAGGAGGAATAGATGTGTTGATGGCTTGAACTGAAAGGTGGGCATTGTCTCATGTCTCCTGCCTCTTCTCCCTCCTTCCTAAAGAAGCCTTTTAACTTTTTCTCTACTTCCTCTAGGACCTTAGTCCATGAAGAAAATCTGATCTTCAGCCTCCAAGGGACTGAGATTTTGACAGACTCCAGCACCTAACGACTGCCAGTTTAGCTGATCTGAGTTTGATGCCCTTTTCTTCAAGTCCACAAGCTGATGTCCACAAACTCCTGCCTAGAAGCATTGGTGAAGAACATAAGCCAGTAGATGGGGTATGCTGGGTAAGCAGAAGAGAGAAGTAGTGATTGGGGAAGAACTGGCCAGGTTGGATTCTTTGCAGGTACCAGGTCTGAGATGGCCTTACCACCCAGCTGCTAGAAACAAAACTTGTGTTTTTCCATTGATTGGATATTAATGCTTCTGGAAAATATCTTCCACAATATATGCAATTTGTAGAGGAATTATAAAAAAAATAATCATGCACTTATACATAAAATGATAGTGTTCTGATTAATATTATGTCCTTTTCATTAACAGTATTGAGGGTATGTTGAATTTGTTTTGCATAGCATCTCTGTTTTCAACATGGAATGAGTTTTTGCACTGGTCGCAGCTCACTGGTGAAACAGCTGACAGGGAAGGCAATGAAAGAAGTGACAGCAACTTGGTGTTTGGTAAGTCAGCCACTGTCCGTACTGGGGCTAAGGAACCCCAGGTTCATTTAGCTGTTTTTCCCATTAAAATGAACCTAATAGAGCTAATATTTTTGTTTTAATTAGGACTAGATGCCAGTAAGGAAAATAGAAGGTTTTGTGCCTTTCTCACAAATGCTGAAGAGCCACAGAGGTGGTTCAGGCATAAAACCTCCCAGGAAGAGAATGGAAATGGATGCTTCCATGCTGGCCATGGATTCAGGAGGACAGCATGGCATCAGATTACATCTGTTTGGTATTTTAAGGTTTCTTTACAACCTTAAAGTAGAATGCTATTCCCTGAAGGATGCAGTCCTGCAGTTTAAGAAGAAACATTCTGGTATAAAATGTATTCCATAGGAAATTCTGCTGCTGTGGAAAGTGTGGGGCCTTGCCAGAAACCCTCCCACTCAGGAGAGAAACTGAATCCCAGAAAAGCGGATGGACTCTACGATATTAAACACTAGGGGAATGGGTTCAACTCTGTTGCCCTTTTCGGTGAGATTACAGTTGACAGTTCAGGCAGGAGGATATGTGCAGTGAGTAACGTGAAGTGGGATAATGCATGCAGAACACTGTGTGCTGGAAGACTTACATACGGCTCTTGCTCAAAATAGTGTCTTCAGACATAGACTGTGGAGTATGTGCATAATGACTTTTTGCTGAAGTTTTTGTAATGTATAATCTTTGATGGGAGTAGAGGCTTTGCTTCTGCACAAAACTGCATCTGCCATTGCAGACTGCTGGGCATGTTCCGTGCATAATGTTCTGGTGTTACTGCATGTGTACGTTGCTAATGCCTAGGCACACTTCTGAAATGATGAAGATTTTTCCTTTATTATGATCTGGTGTAGCGACAATTCCTCACCGAAGGGTTTATCTCAACTCCTTGAATTTCAGTGCAAAAAGATCTGATTAATTATTTGCTTAAAGGCAGCAAATATGCTTCTCTCCCTCTCTCCCCTTCTTGTTCTCAGCTACCTCATGCATAACGTCTTTGCAGTTTTTTCCGGAGGTTTGCCGGAATACTTCATCACTAGGATGAGGCACAGGTATCTGCAGTCGTGCTTCAGAACCAAAGGAACTGCTTGAGACTTTGTTCACTTTGCAAACAAAACAAAGTCTGGCTGCTTTCTGTTGTTCTCTTTTCTAGGCTGTTAACTCTGGGCATTGTTCACTGTCAGTGCTAGCAGAAAATGAATAAACTTAAAATATGGCTCCTTTGAGCAACTGAACAGAGAAGTTTAGAATGAGAGCCCTTTCTCAAATTTACTTACTGCAAACCATTCAGAGCTTGCTAGACCACTCTCTGTTCTCTGCGGTGCTTTGCATCGTGACAGAAAGACGCTGTGTAAATGTAAGATATTATTATTAGCTCCGTCCCGTGTTCAAGCCGGCTGATAAAAGCAACTGTCCTCTCCTTTCATTGATGTACTTGTGAGATCTGTCAGTCGGGGCTGTGTCAGCAGCACAAGAGAGGGAGGGTGCAAGTGTGTTTATTTTTGCTGCCAGTTGTATTTGCTAATGAGAGAGGAGTCCATTACTAGAGAGGGAGCCTATGCGAGTCAGTGACTGAGTCAATTCGTTATCAAGTGCTGGCTCTAGTGCCAAGTATTGCTTGGGAGAACTGAAAATCATAATTCCTCCACCCCAAGCTCCCCTAAGCCTAGTCTTTCACAGTCACTCCTGATATTAACTGGAGATCACAGCTGCTGGGAAACTGGCGGATACAATTTTACAAATGGATGTTGGCTGATGTCAACCTTTCCTCCTCTCCTCTCCGAGCATCTGACATTTCCCAACCAAATGGACAGATGATAGAGCAAAACTGGGATTATTTCTTTATGTTCATAATTGTAATGACTTATTTTCAAAGTGCTTTTGCTCAGTAAGGAGGGGGGATAGAATAGCGTTTATCTAGCTTGCATTCTCCCATCTCATCTGCTGTTTTTTCTGCCCCGCAGCATGCTCCTTTTTCCACTTAATCTTCTCTTTCTTCTTCATTTTTACCACTTCTGGTCCCCTGAACATCATGTTGCTTTGGTGATGCCCCCCTCACCTGAGCTCAGACACGGTCCTAGTCCCGCTTTGGCTTTACAAACCACCTCTTCGTGCTTTCCAGTCTCTTTTCCTGAACTAAACGTGTTCCTGACCTAGCTTGCTCTCCACAGGGCGCATTTCTTACTGCTGGGGGAGACGTGCTTCATACCCACTGGACGCAACAGTGTGTGGTAGCTGCCTTTGGAGTGAGCAGTGTTACTGCTACTTGCCAATGCTGAATAGAAACAGCAGCCTCCCATGCTGAGAGCTCTCCGAGCTGTCTGCCTCACTACTGCCTAAAGCAGACGAAGCCTCATTTTGCATAAGGTAGGACATCATAGTCCTAAAAAAGGAGGAAATCACGACAAAAACTCCCAAAGCTTTGGGAAGAGTTTGGGGCCATCTGGCAGACAGCAACTTCTGCTAGTCTTTCAGGGAGATGCTCATCCAGAGCTGTCTCTGGTGGCAAAGTGCTGTCTGCAGAGCCACCAACACAGCTCCTGCTTTGTCTCCTCATGCTGCTCGTTCCACTGCTGTCCAAATCTAGGCCAGGCTGTTTCTGTGGGGACAAACCCTGAGGTGGTGTCATTATGGCTAGGCTAATGTATATGACTTGTGCATGACAGTTGACTCAGTTCTACCTCCAGAAAAGTCCTCCTTTTTCCTTCAGATGCTCTTTGTCCATTGCAACACCTTGCTCCTGGTTTGCTCTCTCCTTCTTCCCAACAGAGCAATTCCCATGTGATTCAGGAGCTGATTTTTGCATGCTCTCCTTACTTCACACTTTTTCATGGCCTTGCCCAGCCTGCCCACCTGGGGACTTTCTGGAAAAGGTCCCTGTGTCACCTCGTGCTACTTCTCTGTGGTTTGGGCCTGTGCTGCCTTACATCACTGGCCAGGTCATGGCTCCCAGCAATGCCCTTTGTTTCACTGAGCAGATGGCTACTTTTTTTTTGTAGACTCTGAAGAAGACTGGAAAATCATGGTTTTACCCTGGGAGAACGGACAGCCGACCTCCTGTCAGCAGACAGTGGAGGGAGCAGATGTTCTGCACGGTGTTCCTCCTCTGTCACCTTTGGGGAAAATGGGTTGACTTCGTTTTGCTCTATTCACTTTTAGCATTGTAGTACTAGCCTTGGAAAAGAGAAGTAGTGAGATTTTAAACTCTTATCTTCCTTGGGCAAGAAAGAAGTAGGAAGGCTTGAACGCTGCTGTGGTTGTGTTGTTTTACCCCATCCTATTCCACCTTGTTTCACCACAACCCATGTGCTATATTGTGGTAGGGGCTGGAAAGCAAAGGAGAATCTCATCAGAAGTGTGCTAAGGAGTAAGGGGGAGAAATGGGGACAACTCATATGAGCTGGGACAACGGCTGGAGAGGTGGGGCTGAGAAGTGAATAATTCACTACTGGTCTTGCAGATAAGGAGGTGCATAGAGGGGAAATCACCAACACTTGTGGGGAGGAGCTGGATTTTCTGCATCGCTGAGTGTCCAGTCAGAGTCACTGCAAAGTCACCATCTGCTTTTGGGAACACTGGTGACTCTCTGAATGTTACATGCTGAGGAGCTGGGAATAGGGTGCTCCAAAGGCAGTTCCATTTCCAGAGGAAAATTTTTGAAGTCCTTGCAATGACTTTTCTGGAATCCAGCTCCTGTGTTTTTTTTTTTTCACTCCTTGCGGCTAGTTTGTACTGGATTTATATTCCTAAACCTCTTTGCACAATTAATCCACCCCATTTGTAAGATCCACCCCCCTGCTACAAATGGATAAATTGTCAGATAGAGAAGATTAAGGGACTTGCCCCTAGATCCAGGGTGAGGGAACTTTCTGATTCAGGTTCCTTGCTCTTGTCAATTATATATCCTAGACCATATCCTGCTTCCCACCCCTTCCTTCATGTGTCTTACCCTGCTTTCTTCTACTTTTCTACCACAGTTAGTGTGAAACCTTCCTCTAGAGTTGATTTAGCCATATAAGAACAGCTTTCCTGCTTTTCTGCCTCAACTAATCGATTTTTAAAACATTTCAGCTGAAAGTGCATCTTCATAGCCTACGCTCTTGAATTTTTCTCTTCCTCTGCAATTATTTACCCCTCGAAAGTGGTTTTATTTAGCTACAGTATGTACATTAAATACGAAAACGTGGTTGACTTTTTTAGAATAGTTATTATTGGCTGATTTCACATTGCATGATGAGCTTGAAGTAAATAAGTCTTGCTAAGTAGGTAGGCAGTGTAATAGTCAAGGGTCACTTCAATATCTCTCACAAGCATCCGGCTCTAGGTGCTGCAATCTTTGAGGATATAGGCTACAGAATAAATTTGGGCTATAATTTGCAGGTGGATATTTTCAGGTCTTTATCTTTCTTTTGTAGCTTCTTTAGCTCCTATATGTCGTACACTTTGCCTCCAGCATAATTTATGGCGCAGCCCAGAAGGTAGGTTGGTGAGGCAGTAAGAGGACTTATGTCATGCAGAGGGGATTAAAAACCAATGGTTTGTACTTACCTGGATATGCGAGTACAGTCCAGACTTGAAGAATATGACTCCAAAATTCAAGGTAGTTTAGAAAACCTGCTCAGTTAAGCTTCATCTAAAACTTGCCAGAGCTGTAATTTAGATCAAATTTCAGGCAGTCAGAGCCACTTTTGCTGAATGGGTTTCAGCCTCACGTGGAACAGCCTTTGTAATGGGCTTGATAGAAATATAGCAGACATCTGATCTCTGTGGCAGCACAGCTGATTCTGGGATCAGTTTAGCTCAGCTGAAATTGGTTTGAATTACGAGCAAATGTTTGCTTTTACTGCTCTGACATAAAACATCCTTCATTAGTGGGGCAGACATGGTTTGTCCCAAGTACATTGTTCTCTTCAAGGTTGTTTGTTATCCTGTCCAGTCTTCATCAACAGCTGGCAATGGACTGCACATGCTATTTTCATTAATATGTTTGTATAATGTATATCTGCTTCATACTATGTCTATATTGTTTTGTACACTTCTGTGTGCTTTTCAATGCTTCAACGCACAAGGCAGCAAGATTTGAACCTTTCCTTTTATTTGGTAGGGTGTTAGGACTTTTCAGCTTGGAAAAGAGATGTCTGAGTAGGAGATGACAGAGGTCTAGGAGGATCACAGAGACAGGTAGGAAATGACTGTTTTCTCTTAATATGAAAAGTAGGAATTCCAAGTAAATTTATCAGTCAAAACCAAAAAGAGTCACTTTTTTCATCTGGTGCATGCTTAAACTGTGGAATTCACTGGATGTTGTGGAGGACAAAATTATAAATAGTCCTAAGAGAATCTTGACACATTTATGGAAAGAAAAAATGCCATTAAGATCTATGAAACACATTGACGCAGATGTGATCTTTGGCTCAGGAAATCTCTCAGTCACAGATATCTGGCTGCTGGGAGAATACAGTGGGAGAAAGATAACTGTATATTTGCTCTGTCTTTGCCTAAGCCTTTGCTGTTTCCTGTTGCAGTCAGAGCACGGGGCTGGGTGGTCCTTTGGGTCTGGTAGCAGACATATACTCTGACAGTCTGAGCGATATTTCTTTAAAAACATGCAAACAGCTTGTTTGGAGTCAAGTTAAACATTGGTGTTTAACTTCATCAGCAGAGAGTTTTTTTCACTATCTTGTCAGGAGTTGTTCCTAGGTATGATCAAGGCACAACAAGAGCATCTCTAAAGTTAGGACAGTCAATAATCATTTGGAAGAAATGTTAACATACCTTGATTAAATATTAACGTTATGAGTCATAGGGAGTTCTTGGAGATTGGGGAGAATGGGAGGAAGGCTTAAATCTCAGTGGAATTCTGTGAGGGAACTATGGATTTAAAATAAGTAACGTATCCAGTACATGTCTGAGCAATATCCAGGACAAGAGTCTTGCCTGAAATTTGGATCTCTGATACAAGGATTGCGTTCTACCATCTTTTTAACTGAATGAAGCAGAGAGCGACCTTCTGGCAGTTTAACTATAGTAAAAGTCTGGTTTTCTTTAATTGCTGTATGTCTGTCTGTGAGGTTAGCAATTCTATTTTTAATATATGAATTGTAGCAAATACATGATATCTTTAACTTCATCTTAACCTCTTTGCTGTTAGAAGTGCCTTCAGGAAAGGTTGAACTCCAAAAATTCTACACCCAAGAGAATGGTGAACTATAAACCACTCTTATGGTGTCCTGGGACAAATTCAATCTCCCTCATTAAGCTTTCTGGGCTTGTGTGAGAGCTGGCAACACCAGATGTCAATCTGGAAAAGCTGTTTTCCGTCAACAAAATTTACCCAGACTACCTTTAGCATGACGTGAAAGACTGAGATGAGTTCCTCAACCATAAGACTCTTCCATGAGTTTACAAAATCAGGCCAAGCAAATTTTGAAATGGTTGGGAGCTGCACTGGAGACAAATCTTACAGAATGAATGCAGTTGTGAGGACACAATGTGCTTTTTTGTTTTTTTTTTACTTCTGTGGTGCTTTTTGCTCTGACCTGCAAAACCTCCTTCTTCCTTACAGTTAGCAAAGCCGTTTGTTTTGAAGCAAGGACACCAGTGTTGGTGTGGATGGGGATCAGGATCGTAGAGGCCCAGAATAAAAAGAGGTAGATTTTGTAACCACTTACGATGTTCCTAATATCTTTCTAACTTGCGAGCTAGTGTATGTCATGAAAGTAATGAACACTTCATAACTCCTGATGACCTGAGTTTTGATTTCACGCTCACAGAGCTGCCATGGGAACACCAAGAACTAAATGCACCACAAACCCCAGCTCGTTGCCTCCCTGTCTGAGCTCCTTTCAGCTTTGATCTCTTTTGCCATGTTTCCCACCAAAAGGGCTAATCTGCCCGACAAGTGGTTGTGTCTGACATGATAGCCAGCTGCCCTCTCCCTTCCCTTCTCCATGCAATATATACTAAACAGATTCTCATTATTGTTCCCTGGTAGCTAAGCAACCATGAAATGTCAGCTTGGCCTAAATAAATAAAAAAAGGGATACATATCTTTGTAATATATTTATATCTACATACGTGTAGCGTATTGCATATAGCGATATGTGTGGTCATCTGAGCACATCTATACGTGTGTATCTGTGAAATTTGATTAAATGTGAAAATACTTTGCACTTCCACCTGAGATCTTGAAGCTTTTTGTTTAAGCATACCCATGCTCTTGTGATGGAAATATTATCACTACCTCCAAGTGACAAGTAAGCAAGCTATGGTATAAAGAAATAAAGTGACATTTCAAGGTCACAGAAATACCCAGCTGAAAATACAGGAACAGCTTCTAGAAAATGTGTACATGAAAATCCTGTACCAGATCCAAATCCTTCACCCCATTACTATTTCCAGTATTGCAAACAGCAGACTGGCGTCTCCCTGTCTTTTCTCTGTGCATCTGCTCCTCTCTCATTTTGTTCACTCGTTGCGTCTCTGCTGTTGGTCCCCAGATTTTTCCTATTGTTCCCCAAAGAGTCTGTTCCCCTTCCTCAGATGTCCTTTTACTTCATATAGACACGCTTTCCTTAGACACTCTCTGGCTTCTTGTTCTTCTTCCTTCACTGCCATGTCTCCTTTCTGCTCTTCGGCTCTCCACCAGCCTATTCTTTTTCCACCCTTCACCCACATGTACAGAACTTGGCAAGCTGGGAAAAAACCCAAAGCAGTCATTCCAAGAGAAACCAGTGGTGTGTCCTCAGAGCTAGAAGTGCCTATAGGTTCCAGGGAAAAGTATTTCCCAAGCTGGAGGTGAAGCCTTACTTTCAGTGAGAATGAGAGGCAAAAGGGTTACTTGGGAGGAGGAAAGAAAAAACACCAAATTTTGTTGCTCTCCATAGCTCTTCTCCTTTCCAGAAAAGGAGGACTTCAGGAAGTTTCTTCCATGTGAAATGCATCTATGCAAGTATTTGCTATGAGCCAGACATGAGTCCTTGCTCTGGCAGTGCAGGACTAGTACTTTAGTACTTCGGCCCCCGCCAAGGAATTTCATGATGTAAAAAAAAGCCCTTTAGAGAGTTGTGGGCTGCTCTCAGCACCCTGCCTACACTCTGGATGTGGCCGGAGCATCTTTGTGCATTGACAGTCACTTGTCATCATCCTGGACCTTTCCCAATACCCAGTCTAAAATAAAGCTCATCTCCCCTGTGAGTGTCTGGGAAATCCCAGGATCTGTCTGTGTCCTGCTAGTGTGTGTTTCCTAGAGGCTTAATCAAAATACAGTTTGGATGCTGTTCAAGACCTGGGGCAAAACTAAGTCAGGCAAACATCAGATCTCGGTGGATGTCTTGAGCTCTTCCTTAGTTACCTAGAAAAGGATTGAGGTGTCTCAGGTTAGGGATTGCTGCATTGGGTTGTTCAGCACTGAGAGAAACCAGATTTCTGGTCTAAACTGGGAACTGAGGGCTGGGGAGTTCCACTTTTTTTTCATGCATGTAACGTGCATCTGAATAATAACAAGGGGGTATTTGGGGTCCTGAATTTTAGCTAGGGATGTGTTTAAGCAGTCAAGAGCTTTGCTCTAACATCATAACTACAACAGCTTATCCTGTATAAACTGAGTGGGCTTAAAAGAGGAGTGGGAGGAAAAGAACTGCAGCAGAGCTGGAGGCAAAAAGGGCAGGAACAGCTACCTTAAAGCATGACTATTTAAAGTTTCCTGACCCATGTGGGCACCACTCCCCTCCCTTAGCTGAAAACACACGTTCAAGGCTTTGCATCTGAACAGATCTTCCATCACCCACATTCAGCCATGACAATCTTCAGCAGGTCCATTGTAAGCCAGAGCAGAAACCAGGACACATTTTCAGCAGGCTGCCAGGACCAAAGCTGCCACCATCCTTTCAGGGCTGCAGCCAGAGCCCATTGCTGACCACATGCCAGCAGAAGGCTGACGGGACTGGGTGGGTGAACCTTAAGAGGTGCAATCTGTCCAGAGAGGCAAAACCTCACTGCCTTTAACCCCTTGCTTCCCCAAAGATGTTGTGGTTTTTTTGTCCATCCACAGTGATGGACTGTGTGAGTGGTGAGAGAGCAGCCTGCCCTCCCACCTCTGCTGGAGTAGGAGAACAAGAGCAAATTAGTCTGTGAGTAGACTGGGCAGGGCCAGGCTGTCCTTTCATCATCCTGACCATCATGTTGTTAGTGCTGGTCCCGGGGCAGATTTAGCCTGTGCTAACTTGCAGACAAAGCCTGGCTCCAACTCAAGGATGGCTTTGTCCAGGGATTGGTCCCAGGAGGTGTGAAGGGGTAGAAGAGGAGGGTATCTATAGGGACACGAGCCATGCTGTGCCACTTGCCTTGCAAATGGGCCCTGACTCATTTTAGCTCCTAGAATTGACTGAGCCGGCTGATCGTGAGTAGCAGAGGGCAAGGATAGGTGTAGAAATATTTCCTTTCTAGATCACAAGGGAAGGCAGATGAGCCTTGTCCCTGTCTCGCCCAGTCAGGCTAGGTCACCCAATGATGTTAAATTGCTCAAAAAGAGAAGTAATGGCTTTTAAACGATGTTTCCTACAGTAATTCCTCTTTTGCCTTCTACAGGGAAAGACTCGGGGCAGCTGGTGTTGTAGCTCCATCTACCAGGAAGCAACGAGTCAGGCTCCACTGTCAGTCACAGATGGTGTAATTAATTCTTCTAGGTAGTGTAATTAGTCCGTCCTATCAGCTACATATTTTCTCAGTCAAAATTATGCTAAAGCTAATAATACATAAAACACAGAAAACAAAAAAGAAACCCAAAAAAGGGGAAGCAATAATGGGAGGAGAAGGGATTAGAACAAAATTTACCAGTGTATAATTTTTTCTTGTTGTACATTTCCTCTTCCCTTCAGCTTCAAACACAATTCAGAACAACTGGTGAATGTAGCAAGCAGAATGAATACAAATTGGCTTACTTTAAATAGCAGTGTGTAGGACTTAGCCAAAGTCTGCTTTCAGATGCTGAGGCGAGATAAGGCACGGATCCTGCAACGAACTCTGTGTGGGCATTGTGTCAAGGCTAGGCTTCTGCACTGTGGTGAGCCCAAAAGTCTGGGGTGCAGGAAGGCAGTGAGAGGTGCGTGTCTACTGCTAATGTGTGCTCTTCTTTGACTTGGGTCCCAGCTGGGCAGAGCTGTGTGGAAACCTGGGTATAACTCGCCTGCAACATGGAGTGTGGGGTGTGTTGGATGTCTTTGCTTCCGAGCAAGTAAGAGGTACCCAGGAGCAGTGGTCGCAGATTTGGGAGTTGGTCCTCAAAGCAGGCAAGGGCTAGGTTACCTGGGATGGTGTCCATAAGAGAGGTCTCATGGCCATCCATGGGTGAGGAACTGTAGCCCAGAAGACCCTTGCAAGCTTGTATGCTTTCTGGCTCAGATGCTAATGCAGAATAGCGCTCTCAAATGCAGTTCGGCTTGTGGTAAAAAAGAACCACCCCAAAATGTAGCTGCTGTGGGAATTTCCTTGGGGCTCAGATTTGAGGATTAAACCTAGAGATGGGAAATACAGAAACTGCTGGGTGAAACCTTCCTCCACCATGACATGCATTGCTTCCCCAGAGGTCAGGCAGGTGGGAGAAGAGAGGATAACTCACCCAAGCAAGCTGGAAAAGGGGCCTGTGGGGCTCTGCAATGAGCTCAGCCTGTTGTTGTGTCACCTCCTCTCCTCCCGAGCTGTTTTGACCCCTGCCTTTGCCCAGAGCATCCCATGGACGTGCAGTGCCCAGCTGGGGAGAGGATGGAGGGGGATGTGGCGCGGGGGGATGGTGGTGCTGTAGTGCAGTTGGGGAGGACTTCTGTGAGCAGGACACGTCTAGCTCTCTGCGGTGGGAGGGAGGGCAGCGAGCGAGTTTGCAAAGAAAACCGGTGCTGAGAACATGGAGCTATTTTGGGCAGAAAAGAAGAAGATTCAAAGCAGACTGCACGAGTCAGTCTCGGTAATGAGAGACTTCTGAGCACGGTCGATCTCTGTAATCACTCCTGCGTGAGCTCTCCACAGCTGGGCGGGCTCACAAAGGTCCTGTGGTGGCCCTGGCTCCAGTGTGGAGAGTAACACATGTTGCCTTAGAGAATCCTGTACTTGCAGTGCTCCTGGCCTGGGGTGGGTCCGTGAGCCCAACGCCACCTGTGTGCCTCAGCCTCGCTGCTGAATGACCCCAATGCAAAAGGAGAGGGGGAGCTGGCTGAGTCCCTGCGAGCGCAGAGAGCCTGTTTCCCTGGAGATAGAGTTATCTCTTTCTAAGAGTGGATTTAGCCCAGATGGGAAGAAAAAAATGCTGAGCGGGAACAAAGTCCTTTTTTTAGAGCTTGAGGAGGCTCAGCCTTCCCTAGCGCTGACCCTCGAGTCTCTGAGAGCATCCTCTCCTCTGGGAAGAGGTGGTGGGGCAGCCTGGCTGTTCTGCCTGAGCCTGCCCTCAGCAGCGGTGGCTCAAGCATGGGAGAGGGTGCAGGGCTCTGGCCCCTGACAGGAGCTGTACCCTGGGGAGCATCTGCTGTCACACCTTCCCATCCTCCCAGTGCCGTCAGTTCAACCAGTTGAAAATCAGCTATGGTGGTGCCACTTGCTGTACCTCAGTGGGCATGGCAAGGGCTACCTTGGCTACACTTTGACAGAGGACTTTCTGCTGTCTGGTAAAAGGCAGGCTCTGGGTGAGCTCCTGCACAGCAAATGGCAAAGCCTTTTGGTCGGAGTTGAGCTGGTGCAGAGCTTCTGACACACAGGTGAAAGCCCACTGATCTACAGTGTGGCTCAAGGGAGAGCTGGATGGGTCCCCCACCCTATGAGAGTTGGTTATGGTTCCCCAGAAAGTCTACAGTGCAGAAGGGACTTTGCTATCCACAAACTGATCTTTGTCTTTTGGGAACTCAAGTAGCTTCAGGCACCACACCCGCCCCTTATTCTCCCTAACAATTTAGTTTCTGTCTTTCTCATCTCATTTTGCTTCA